>OY992876.1:30143069-30197084 GCA_963921405.1 Cepaea hortensis | reverse complement strand
GTTGTCAATAGTTTCTACTTTTCCATGTTTCAGTGCTAGAGATTTTCTTAATGAC
This sequence comes from Cepaea hortensis, assembly GCA_963921405.1. Classification (NCBI taxonomy): domain Eukaryota; kingdom Metazoa; phylum Mollusca; class Gastropoda; order Stylommatophora; family Helicidae; genus Cepaea; species Cepaea hortensis. The sequence goes on along the minus strand of OY992876.1, from coordinate 30,197,029 downwards.
AACAGATGGTGGGACTATACCAGGTGTGATTTCCTGTCACCGTTACTTTGACACCCGGCCGCGAAATAGGAGCCTCACCTCCGAGAAGGTTCGTAGAAGGAGGGTCGGATGACAATGGTCGAGACAGGTTTATTTAGGGACGGTGGGATTCAACACTGGTGACAGGGCGGGATGAATGGAATATGTGGCGTAGAGGAGGGTTACGTGGAGTCTGTGTTACAGAGAAGGGTTAAATGGGGTCCCTGCGACAGAGGTGGTTGAATACTTACGGTAAGAAAGGATTGAGTGCCATCTGCTTTGTTATTTTGCTGTGCTAAATTTACTATTTAAAAAAAAAAAAACTTGTGGCTTGGTTAGTTGATTGCTTGGTTAGTGTGGATGGGTGGGTTGGTTGTTTGTTTAGCTGTGTGCTTGAATGATTGGTTGGTTGGTTGATTGCTTGTTTGGTTGGTTGGTTGATCGGAGAATTTATTACTTGCTTGCTTGATTAATGGTTGGGTGGTTGCTTGGTTTCTTGCTTATTTGGTTGATTGGTTTGCTGGTTACTTGGTTGCTTTGTTAGTGGATTGGTTTCTTGGTTAGTTGATTGCTCGTGTGGCTGGTTGGTAGGTTGGTTCGCTAGTTGGAAAGCCTCTTGGAGACTTGAGTTCTGTCTCTCGAGCCCATTTCCTCCAAATCTTCCTCCTTCTTCTCCTGCCTCCTCTTGTTCCTCCTCCTCCTCCTCCTCCTCCTTCTTCTTCTTCTTCTTCTTCTTCTTCTTCTTCTTCTTCTTCTTCTTCTTCTTCTTCTTCTTCTCTTCTTCTTCCCTCCTCCTCCTCCTGGTCTTCTTCTTCTACTTATACCTGTATATAATGCTTGAAAATTAAACCATCTAGTTCAAATGTCCAGTTTGTCTTTATCATCAAATAACTACAAATAGGGTACATCAGCTACATGCAGTCTGTGGTACCTGTTGATAAGAAATACGAATCGTTGTTGAAATGTAGTTTTGTTTGTAAGAAGAACTCACAACCAAAGCTGGCATTCGACATGCATCTCAAACTGTCGCCACACTCTGGAACTGTTAGATATTTTACACCGTAAAACAAATCAAGCCTATTGAAATAACTCACAATTTGAGCCAAAATAAACACAAACCCACTTTTAACGGACAATATTCGGAAAGCAGTGATTTGATTATACAATCAAGAAATTCTCACAATGCTGCCTCTCACATGTTGCAGTAACGAGAGCACAAGTTTGCATCCACAGCTCTGGGCTGTGTGGAGACACTGTTGTAGAGAATTCTCAGCTAGTCGGGGGGAAAAGATTGCTGAGCAGAGCTGCGGACCTAGAATCTAAAGTAGAAAGATGGAGGTGGTAGCAATCAAGGATGCTTTGAAGAGGATGGCGAGAGCTGGTGTCACCAGAGCGATCGTGTCTGATTGTCAGGCCGCGTTGTGTGAAGACACAGTGGACACATTTGGACTGAGTGGGTGGCAGATGTAACTTGAGTGAGGAACATGTGGCCTGAGTGGGTGATTTGTTGCTTGAGTGCGTAACGTGTGGCTTGAGTGGGTAGCATGTGGCTTGAGTGCGTAACTTATAGCCTGTCTGGATTAACATGCGTCTTGAGTGCGTAACTTATGCCTTGGGTGGATAACATGCGGCGTGAGTGCGTAACTTATGCTTTGGGTGGATAACATGCGGCTTTAGTGCGTAACTTATGCGTTGGGTGGATAATATGCGGCTTGAGTGCGCACCTTTTGCCTTGGGCAGATAAAATGCGGCTTGAGTACGTAACTTATGCCTTGGGTGGAGAACACGCAGCTTGAGTGGGTAACAGGTGTTGTTTGAGTGGCTCTATAACATAGAAACTTCTCTCTTCCAAGCACTTACATGGACATATTTGGTTTTGGTGGTCTTGAAGGTTCACTTTCATGCATACAGAGGTCATCACAAGCCTACTCCCATAGACCAGAGAAAGATAATCTCACCAGCCTCAACCTAACGTTGCAGGTCCTTTGCAGAACGTCGCCCTGATCACGGCCCGCAGAGAAAGACTCTAGATCCTTTGCCAGCTCCCTTGCCTCGTGCATGTTCATGCCCAGTGTGTCTTTAATATGATGTGGCCATATTCGTGCTGGTCGATTCCTGTCTCTTTCTTCGTGCTGGTCGACTCCTGTCTCTTCTTTCGTGCTGGTCGACTACTGTCTCTTCCTTCATGCTGGTTGATTCCTGTCTCTCTCTTTCTCTTCCTTCGTGTTGGTAGACTCCTGTTTCTTCCATCGTGCTAGCCGACTCCTGTTTCTTCCTTCGTGCTGGTCGATTCCTGTCTCTTCCTTCATGCTGGTCGACTCCTGTCTCTTCTTTCGTCCTGGTCGACTACTGTCTCTTCCTTCATGCTGGTTGATTCCTGTCTCTCTCTCTCTCTCTTCCTTCGTGCTAGCCGACTCCTGTTTCTTCCTTCATGCTGGTTGATTCCTGTCTCTCTCTCTCTCTCTCTCTCTCTCCTCTCTCTCTCTCTCTCTCTCTCTCTCTTCTCTCTCTCTTCTTCGTGTTGGTAGACTCCTGTTTCTTGCATCGTGCTAGCCGACTCCTGTTCTTCATTCGTGCTGGTCGACTCCTGTCTCTTCTTTCGTGCTGGTCGACTACTGTCTCTTCCTTCATGCTGGTTGATTCCTGTCTCTCTCTCTCTCTCTTCCTTCGTGCTAGCCGACTCCTGTTTCTTCCTTCGTGCTGGTCGATTCCTGTCTCTCTCTCTCTCTTCCTTCGTGCTAGCCGACTCCTGTTTCTTCCTTCGTGCTGGTCGATTCCTGTCTCTTTCTTCGTGCTGGTCGACTCCTGTCTCTTCTTTCGTGCTGGTCGACTACTGTCTACTGTCTCTTCCTTCATGTTGGTTGATTCTCTCTCTCTCTCTCTCTCTCTCTCTCTCTCTCTCTCTCTCTCTCTCTCTCTCTCTCTCTCTCTCTCTCTCTTCGTGTTGGTAGACTCCTGTCTCTTCCTCCTTGATCACGTGTTAAAACAGCTCCGTCCCTACTGCGGCGCTTGATTGGCTAGTTAGAGTATTTCATCTTGCGAGATACGATACAGTTGATGGTGTTGTCTGTCATGTCCAGGTCTGGTAGAGCGGCAGAATGTTTCTTCCTCTCCATCCACGGTATTCTAAGAATGTTTTCTGTAAGTTCTAAAGTCCCCATTTATTTTATTTTTATTTTAAATAAGTAAGTAAAGATCCCATGTCCACGCCTTAAGAAATTTCTGCATATGGGGCTAGAGCGAACTGTTTTAAAGAGCAAACGGCAGCCAATGGGTGATTTCTTCCATGCTGATTCTAAAAATGGTTGTCGGCTGAGGTCACAAGAAAGATGTGCATTCTCACAAACATTGCTATATTTTGTTTGCAAGGGCTGTGCTACAGGCTCTTAATATTGTTTAATCTTCGCAGCGTTTGTCTTGGCTAAGTATGACTTTAAAAAAATACATATACCATCTTTAGGGCGCGTTAGCGAAGTCGATAGAGAACTGCGCTGTCTTGAGCACGGTCGAAGGCGGGCTCGTCGCAAGCTAAGTGAAGGAAAGATTGGCCACCAATTCCTCCGTGCATTCATGGCTTTAAAATGTGATGGTCCTATCACATCACAGATCAATAGCAGGAAACTGCTTCGAGATAAATGAGAAATAAAGAAGATCAACATCATGTGCCATGCCGATATGCGTGGGAGGTCGTGTTTTGCCATCTCACTCGATCACCAGAGTCGTGGATCAGCTCCGTGTTCCTGTCTCGACTATGTCACGTGGCCAAGCCATCCAGGTATTTACTTCTCGGTCTTCCCCTTAATCTCTCCCCTTCTCTTGCCAGTTGTCACCAAGTTCTCCAGTCATTTCTTCTCATGACATGACCAAATAATTTTGACTGTCTACGTCTAATGACTCTAATCAGTTTACGATCTTCATTTGTTTCTTGAAGCACTTGTTCATTGGTTTTTCTTTCTGTCTAAACCATCTTTGTATTATAGTGTATGAAATCATACCGTCGACGCCGTGCATGGAACCTGGTCTGTGCCACATAGCTAGTGCCGAAGCACACTATACAGAGAGAATAGAAGGACAGTGCACCAAAACCATGAGATACGAAGATACGTCACACTAACGCCAGCGTGACAACAAAACTATACGCTGTGGAACGTTCAAGGAGATCGGGTGTGTTACAACTCAGTGTGGCTATTCGATCGTTGGGAGGCTAGCGGTGGAATCACTCCAAGATAAGAACAGCTAGCAGCATATTGAGTACGCCATGGATGTACGAACGAAGGGCAAACTCTAGACGGACGAAAATCGGAGGAAGATAACAACAAAGACGAATTGAATGAACAGAGGGAAAAGAAAGTGTCATTGAGCGAGGATAAGGGAAAATGCAGGATACATGCATCAAGGTCAGTGCATGTTAAATTAGTTGCCCTCCCGGTCAGAACGGGACTCTAATTTGTTCACTACTATATGTATACAGATCCTGTAACTCCGCATAAAAGGCATTAGATTTTTCCCCGAGCTTCGACATTGTTACTTCGTTCCACGTTTCATCAGTGAATTCCTAAAGTTATCTCTGCGATGTTTAATGAGCCACCAGTTCCTTATCGTGAGTCAATTCTATGATATGTCCCATGGCATGTCAGCAAAGACAAGAGGACTTACGATCTGGCACACTGTTGATTTGGAAGTGGACGTCTTATTTAAAGCACACCACCCCTAAATCATGCATTATTATACACCTGCGTTATGTGAATAACGCGGTGATACTGGTTAGGGCGTTATTTTTGTTCCGCTGCTTTGAACTCAAGCATAGTACCTACACATGCTACTACTTCCATCGTACTGCACTGATTTTTGCGTGTGGGTTAACTTTCCCTATTACCAGAGTCCCTCGCCATCAGCAAACCCACTCCGACTTTAGAGGTACTAGTTACTACTAGTAATTTACGTCCTCAAGTCAAGGACTAGAAGCCAACATTCTAGTCCAACTGACCGGTGTAGGGGTTGAACCCGCTACCTCGGCATCAGCACACTGGATGTTTAAGAACGAGCGTTCTTATCCATTCGGCCTTGCTGACCTCCTTTCGTACTTTACGCTAACAATGGCATGAGCGAAGTCTGACGAGGCACCGATGTCTGCTCTCGACGTTCACTACGGGAGAGAAAGATTAACCACTTATTCCTCTGTGCACTGTGCACAACATGTGATATGGTTCTAACACTTCACATGCCCCCTGCTACGGGAGGCTCTTCGCTGTGCTGTGAATACAAGGGATTCGATTTCTATTTACCTTTACCCCAATCCCGTTCAACCTCAAAGAGAAGTTATATTACGGTCCATACCTGGCTCAGGTTAATAATCCTGCGACTAATTCAGCGACAAATAGCGACTGCCCACGGTTTTACCCTCATGTGATATTAATTTGAAGGTGATTGTTGTCCATATGTGGTAACAAGAGATACAGAAGCCTGATAATTATCGGATAACTCCCCAGTGGGATCTGATCTTCTGTTATATTTTGGCAGCCAACTCCCACTCGCCCAACTCCCACACGCAGCGGTTGAACGGATTAATGAGTGGGGGATCATGCTGGAGATGCCTTCAGGGAGGCTGGAGATACCTCCATGGAGACTCGGAATGCTCAGACTGCCTGCCATGCAGATAACGGAAGCTAAATGTGGGTACACGTCTGGATATTTTGTAATGAAAACAAGAATAACTGTATAGATAACAACAGCAGATGATAAACGGCGCAGGTAAATGCGATGTTAGTTGATAAGTAGATGTGGGGGTAATATCACAGTGGGAGGTGTGGCGAAGACGGGGAGGTGATGCACTTGTGCTACGGTCAAAGGTCTGAGGTCGGTCTACTGTTGAGAAATTGCCGCTTACTAACGTTGACTCGTAGAACGATAATGGGATACTTCTTTTTCTGAAAGGAAAAGTCAAGCTAGGAACTGGGCACTTAACCTCATAATGTCTTGTGTATGTAACGTGAATCAGTGTATTCCCCTACTGAAAAACCCGGTAAAGGGACACTTTCACTGCTGCGTGTATTGTGTGTTATGTTGACTGGGGAAGAAGAAACTACCGCATCGAAACGGCTAGAGTATGTTTCGCCATTTCTGTGCCGTTGTACAGCCTGAGTGGCACCTTGCCGTCTTGACAGACATTAGTTTGTAAAATGGAGTTATACCTCTCCACAACACAAAGTTTGGGCTAAATTTAGAGACCATGTGTTGCCCATGCAGTATGATCCCTCTCTCGGCCTGTCTAGTTTACTCCAGAGGAAAGGTAACACCAATACGCCTGGAACAAGACAGGATTCAGTAGTTGCCGGATCAGCAAAGCAATACTCGAACTGTCCGTCTGTCGGAGCATCCATTCTAGACCAGTTGCCAACCAAGGCTTAGGGCCCCTTCTGCCCTGCCATGACATTTAGTCTTTAGGTTTCATTTCCTCGCACTAGGGTAAGGCGTGTACCCTCTCAATTGGACTCCTCCGTTGTACAGCTTCGACTATGTGTTTTGCCATGTTCGATTATGCTATCCCAGAAAGCAATGGTAAACTACCGAACGTAAAAGTTGCCTAGCAAATAATAACGATCCAATAACTGTCTGTGACTGAAGGAGTAGAGATAAAAGATATAGTGGCTAATAGAAATAACTGGGACTAAAGGAGTAGAGATAATAGACATAGTGGCTAATAGAAATGACTGGGACTAAAGGAGTAGAGATAATGGACATAGTGGCTAATAGAGATAACTGGTACTAAAGGAGCAGAGATAATGGATATAGTGGCTAATAGAAGTAACTGGAACTAAAGGAGTAGAAATAATAGATATAGTGGCTAATAGAAGTAACTGGGACTGAAGGAGTAGAGATAATAGATATAGTGGCTAATAGAAGTAACTGGGACTAAAGGAGTAGATATAATAGATATAGTGGCTAATAGAAGTAACTGGGACTAAAGGAGTGGAGATAATGGATATAGTGGCTAATAGAAATAACTGGGACTAAAGGAGTAGAAATAATAGATATAGTGGCTAATAGAAGTAACTGGAACTAAAGGAGTAGAAATAATAGATATAGTGGCTAATAGAAGTAACTGGGACTGAAGGAGTAGAGATAATAGATATAGTGGCTAATAGATATAGTGGTTAATAGAAGTAACTGGGACTGAAGGATTAGAGATAATACATTTAGTGGCTAATAGAAGTAACTGGGACTGAAGGAGTAGAGATAATAGATATAGTGGCTAATAGAGGTAATTGGAACTGAAGGAGTAGCGATAATAGATATAGTGGCTGATAGAAATAACTAGGATTGAAGGAGTAGAGATAATAGATATAGTGGCTAATAGAAGTAACTAGTACTGAAGAAGTAGAGATAATAGATATAGTGGCTAATAGAAGTAATTGGGACTGAAGGAGTAGAGATAATAGATATAGTGGCTAATAGAAGTAATTGGGACTGAAGGAGTAGAGATAATAGATATAGTGGCTAATAGAAGTAATTGGGACTGAAGGAGTAGAGATAATAGATATAGTGGCTAATAGAAGTAATTGGGACTGAAGGAGTAGAGATAATAGATATAGTGGCTAATAGAAGTAACTGGGACTGAAGGAGTAGAAATAATAGATATAGTGGCTAATAGAAGTAACTAGAACTGAAGGAGTAGAGATAATAGATATAGTGGCTAATAGAAGTAACTGGGACTGAAGGAGTAGAAATAATAGATATAGTTGCTGATAGAAATAACTAGGATTGAAGGAGTAGAGATAATAGATATAGGGGCTAATAGAAGTAACTGGGACTAAAGGAGCAGAGATAATAGATATAGTGGCTAATAGAAGTAACAAGGACTAAAGGAGCAGAGATAATAGATATAGTGGCTAAAAGAAGTAACAAGGACTAAAGGAGCAGAGATAATAGATATAGTGGCTAATAGAAGTAACAAGGACTAAAGGAGCAGAGATAATAGATATAGTGGCTAATAGAAGTAACAAGGACTAAAGGAGCAGAGATAATAGATATAGTGGCTAAAAGAAGTAACAAGGACTAAAGGAGCAGAGATAATAGATATAGTGGCTAAAAGAAGTAACAAGGACTAAAGGAGCAGAGATAATAGATATAGTGGCTAATAGAAGTAACAAGGACTAAAGGAGTAGAGATAATATATATAGTGGCTAATAGAAATAGCTGTGACTGAAGGAGTAGAGATAATAAAAATAGTGACTAATAGAAATAACTGGAACTGAAGGAGTAGAGATAATAGACATGGTGGATAATAATATTGACTGTATGTGACTGAAGGAATGAGTAAAATAAAAGGTTTAGTTAAGTAAAAGTAATAACTGCCTGTGACTGAATGCGTAAAGATAACAAATGGATGGCACCAAAGCAAAGCCCAGTGCTTGTCCGACGAGGCTCTCCTGACTTTGTCAGACCGAGAGGAAATCTGGCTCCCAGGACGAACCCATGCAGAGAACTCCGAGGGACAGATGGAGACCTCAATCGAATCGTTTGTGAACATGTCGGTATCTCATCTCATTTTGTTCCCTCTTGTACCTGGGGTGTCGAGGTCAAGCAGAAACAGCGGGAGAGTACCCGTTTATGGGTTTCATATATTCAGAACAGTCATAACATCTGGTGGGAGATGCCTTGAAGAGATTACAATAAGAATTGCCATTGCGAAGGTAGCCTTTTACAAGATGAAAAACATACTGACCAATAAAAAGATATCAATTGAAACGAGAAAAAGAGTGTTGAAGTGCTACATAGAACGTGTACTTTTGTATGGATGTGAAGCGTGGACAATAAGCAGTCAAGCTTAAAAACATCTGATGGCTGTGGAAGTGTGGTTTCTGAGGAAAATGCAAAGAATACCATGGACAGACAGAAAAACTAATGAACAAGTCCTTCAAGAAGCAAATGAAGATCGTAAACTGATTAGTCATTAGACGTAGACAGTCAAAATTTTTTGGGCATTTTATGAGAGTAAGTGACTTGGAGAACTTAGTGGCGACTGGCAAGATCGAAGGGTAGAGACCAAGGGAAAGACTGAGAAGTAAATCCCCGGAGGCTTGGCCACATGGCATGGTTGAGACAGGAACACGGAGCTGATCCACGACTCTGGTAATCGAGTGAGATGGCAGAACATGACCGCCCACGCTTATCGGCATGGCACATGATGGATAGATGGATAGATGGATGGATATCGAGATTTCCATGAACTCTGTTGTTCCTTCTGTCCAACGTTACATGGTCGGCCTCTTTTTCTGGTTCTGTTTGGCCTGTACTTCATTGCTTGTTGTGGTATACAGTTAGTTGGTAGCCTACTTATGTGGCCGAACCATTTAACTTGATGTTTTCTAGTGACATTTTGTGCTGTTATAAGCCCCACCAGATTTCATCATTTCTGATTTTCTCTCTCCTTGATACGTTGAGTATTCTTATCAGGAATTTCATTTTCTTTGTTGTAATTTTTCTTTTCTCTTTCTCAGTCATTATCCAGACGTGGCATTGGTAGTATAAAGTTGGTGGGGAGATTGTGTTGAAGAGTCCTTTTTAGTATCTATTGATATGTGTGCGCCGGGATGGACTTAGCAAACATTGACCGCCGAAGAAGCAGAAGATGAAGAACCCTGGAACTTCACGATGGAAAGTAGATAAGATCCCGCATCACCTACTAGACTTAATATTCTCTGGAAATATATATATATATATATATATATATATATATATATATATATATATATATATATATATATATATATATATATATATATATATATATATATATATATATACACATTGGCACCTTGCCGTCTTGACAGACGATAGTTTGTGCTTTAAAAAGGCATAATAACTTTTAACTATGGCGGTAGCGAGTGTGACTGATAAGGCCAATTTGCGCTGTAAATGTCCGTTCACAGTGGGTGCATGTGAACACGTGGTCATTTCCACCATCATGCACCATCTTACGTCTCAAACGCTTGGTGTGTGACTTTTCTGCAATAATATTCTCCTTTGACTTTATTCCATTTCTGATATTTGCCCTCCATGCAACACGTTCAGCGGCGACTTGCTCCCAATGTGCATTATCAATGCCGGTATCAACCATGTCCCGCTTACACACATCTTTGTATCGTAGTAGAGGCCGACCCTGAGATCTCTTACCCATCTGTAATTCACCAAAAAAGATATCCTTTGGTATTCTACCATCATCCATCCTCCTAAGATGTCCTATCCATCTAAGTCTACGAAGACTGAGCATGGAATAAACTGTCACACAACCTGATCTTTTCAATACTTCAGTATTTGTGATTTTGTCTTGCCACTTAATACCAAGAATTCTTCGCAGACACCGCATATGAAAGCTGTTTAAATTGTTCTCTTGGTGTGAGTAAGTTGTCCAGGTTTCACTGCCATAGAGAAGAGTACTAAGGACACAGGCTTGATAGACAAGGACTTTTGTTTTGGCAGTAAGCTTCCTGTTCTCCCAGACTCTTTTTCTTAACCTGTTCATTGTTGTTGCTGCCTTACCAATCCGGATGTTGATTTCCTGATCTAGGGATAATTTGCTATTTACCACTGATCCTAGATATGTAAAATGGTCTACTATCTCTAGTTCTGTGTCGTCAATAAAGATTGATGGTACCCCATGTGCACCTTGTGACATAATCTGTGTCTTCTTTTTGCTAATTGTTAAACCAAATTCAGAACAAGCATTGGAGAATGCAGATAGTAGACATTGCAATTCTTCCTCAGAGTGGGTCGTAACTGCAGCATCATCTGCAAAAAGCAACTCTCTGATCAGTACCCTCCTAATTTTGGTCTTAGCCTTCAATCTCTGAGCATTGTAGAGGCCGCCATCTGAGCGTGAGTGAATGTATATACCACCATCCTGATCACGAAATGCATATTTCAGTAGAAGTGAAAAGTATATTCCAAAGAGGGTGGGAGCTAGTACACAACCTTGCTTAACTCCACTCTTGATTTCAAATTCTTCAGAAGTTGCACCATCAAACTTGATTATACCCTTCATGCCTGTGTGGAACGATTCCACAATGGACAGAAGAGTTGGTGGGCAGCCAATCTTCTTTAGTGCCTTGAACAGACCCTCACGACTGACCAAATCAAATGCCTTTGTGAGGTCGATGAAGGCAATAAACAGTGGTTGATTCTGTTCACGACATTTTTCTTGCATTTGTCGCAATGAGAATATCATATCAGTGGTAGACCGGTTCTGTCGAAAGCCACACTGTGATTCGGGGTAGACTTGATCTCCTAGGACTTGAAGTCTGCGCAGAACAATTCTGGCAAATACTTTTCCAACAATACACAGAAGTGAGATACCCCTATAGTTGTTGCAGTCGCTCCGATCGCCCTTGTTCTTGTACAGTGTTATGATGCTTGAATCTTTGAAATCCTGTGGGACTTGTCCTTCACGCCAGCATAGCTCTATTAGCTGGTGGATCTGTATAGTGAGTGTGTCTTGCCCACTCCTTATAACCTCTATTGGAATCCCATCCTACCTGGAGCCTTGCCAGATGCAAGTTCATTTATAGCACACTTAACTTCTGTTATGGTGGGAAGTGTGTCCAGGTGGTCAAGAGTTGGTAGAGCCTCTATGGCGTTGAGGGCATCATCCGCTAGTTTGGTCTCACTTGAGTAAAGCTCCAAATAGTGCTCTACCCATCTGTCCATCTGCTGTTTCTTATCAGTGATGATTTCTCCAGTCAAGGTTTTCAATGGTGCACTTCTTTTGATCACTGGACCACAGGCTTTCTTTATTCCTTCATACATGCTTCTTATGTCTCCCTTATCACTTGCGATTTGAATGGACTCACATAACTTGATCCAATAATCATTTGCACACTGCCTGGCAGCCTTTTGCACACCCTTCCTAGCTTGCCTTAGCTCACTCAGAGTGTTACGCGTTGGTCTTTCCTTGTTTCTTAAGAGAGCTTTCTTCTTCTTATCAATCAAGGGCTGCAGAGTCTCGCTGTTGGCCGCAAACCAGTCCTGCCTCTTATGATCCACAGTGCCGTAAACCCCTACGGCAGTTTTATAAAGAGTTTCCTTAATTTGACCCCACTTTTCATTTACTGTACAATTTTCTGGTGTATCAGTGAAAGCGTCTTCAAGTTGCAGTTGAAACTGAAAGCACTTTTCAGGATCATGAGTGTTAATAATATTAATCCTGGGGCTAGATTTGTGTTTAGCTGTGTAGATTCTCTTTGGTCTCAGTCTAACCCTTGCAACAACCAAAGAATGATCCGTATCACAGTCAGCACTGTGGTAACTACGAGTCAATGATATATGGTTCAGATGTTGTCTCCGTGTGATGATGAAGTCCAGCTGGTGCCAATGGCCGGATCTTGGATGTTTCCATGTGACCTTATGCATCTCTTTTGTTTTAAAAAAAGAGTTTGTAATACATAGGTCATTACTGGTGCAATGCTCCAGCAGCCTTTGCCCATTTTCATTCATGCGACCGATGTTGTATTTTCCAAGGCACACTGGCCATGAACTCGAGTCCTTGCCCACGCGAGCATTGAAATCACCGAGCATATAAATGTAGTCAGATTTTGGAACTGCCTTGATCACGGAGTCTAACTCCTCATAGAACGAATCCTTCACATCATCAGAGGAATCGAGTGTCGGTGCATATGCAGTAATAATGGTGGCAAACCCACAAGAGGTTGCCAAGCGCAGGGATAATAGTCTTTCATTTCCTCCTGCTGGAATTTCAATCATTCCCAGTAGCGAATTCTTCACTGCAAAGCCCACACCGTGTTGCCTTTTTTCTGCCTGCCCTCTACCCTTCCAGAAAAAGGTGTAGTTGTTTTTCCTGAGTGACCCTTCCTCAGCGAGGCGAGTCTCCTGCAGGCCAGCAATATCAATGTTAAGACGATTGAGTTCGGCGTCAATCACAGCCGTTTTTCTCACATCGTCAATATTGGTCAAGTCAGTGGAAAATCCTGGACACATGGTTCTCACGTTCCAGGTTGCAAGCCGTAGCTGGAGGTTTGTATTTTTATTTTTGTTTGTACCTGGTGCATTGGTTTTACAGCCTGCGATTCAGATTTTGTCCTAGCCCCAAGCACCCATTGAAGCAGGCAGGCTGTGGCGGATCAGCACCCAATTGGCCGGGGGCTGCCCAGCTTGAGGCGGGCGGTAGCTGATCAGTGACACCTATAGGTGTCTCCAACCGTCAGAGGCAACGCGTGGCGCCCCATGTCTACGCCAACTGACAAGGACTTATAACCCGTAACAGTTGCCTCTCGCTTTGATTCCGAGACCAGTTAAGACCAGGGATGGAGTTATTGCCTCTCCATAGCACAAAGCCTGGGCTAAAATATAGAGATCATGTGTTGCCCATGCAGCATGATCCCTCTCTCGGCCTGCCTAGTTCACTCCAGAGGAAAGGTAACACCCCTACATCTGGAACAAGACAAGCTGCAGAAGCTGCCGGATCAGCAAAGCAATGCTCTAACTGTCCGCCTGTCGGAGCTTCGATCCTAGACCAGCCGCCAACCAAGGCTTAGGGCCTGGTCTGCCTTGCCATGACAATTTTGTCTTTAGCTTGCATTTCGTCGCACCAGGGTAAGGCTTGTACCCTCCAAATTGCGCTCTTCCGCTCGAAGCCGTTGGCACAATCTGGGGTGTCGGGTTTGGTAAGCGCCGCCCAACGTTCGGCGCTAACAGAAACCAGGTAGTACCGTCTACTGTTATACGGTAGGTAGCTCAGTCATATCTGACTAAGACCTGACCTATATATATATATATATATATATATATATATATATATATATATATATATATATATATATATATACTGCACACCCTCTGCTACACGCACTCACACACAACGTATCAAGGGAAATATATCTGTCATAGCCTCATAGCAGCGACGAACCCTGGTAGTTAGCACGTCCTGGCGCCTATTATCACGCGCCTCTGTTTTCATTAGTTAGACGCGGGCTGAATGTCAGCAAATGTAAACATTGTAACTGGAGCTCTCAACCCACACCTTGTGACCTACATCTCCACCGCTGGCTGAAACATTAGGGTCGGGTTTACTGGCTTTTGGTGGCCCAGGCAGCGCAGTGTCTGACATGCCTGCCTGCGGGTTCTGTGATCATCTGTTCCAATCTCCATCAGGCGGGTCTGAGTTACCAGGTCTATCCAGCCTAAAATTGGTTCCAAGAAATAATAAAAGTACAAGCGGCTAGCACTAATATGACAATATCACCCACTGAATGCCAGTGATGTGTGAAGATATGCTAAGGTATAGGTAGAAGTATAATCATACACGTTTGCAGGTGATAATGTAGATAAAGTTGGAAAAACAGATAAATGACACCGCTTGTTCTAGACGTCACAGTCAACCCCGACAATTTTTGGCTTTTGTGATTTACTGCGTAATTCTTTCATCGGCAGTCTGCCTTTATTTTCTGAAAGACAAACGCTCATACCATCGAAATCACGGTAAAGAGGACGACTTCCAAGTTGCCAGTTGATTTCTAAGACTCGACTCGGTAAGTCGGGGATTTGTGGAATTCGATAATTGCCCTTAAGCCACTGCAACGCTGTATTATAATACAAGCATAAACATACTGTAACTTGTGTCACCGTAGTATTTGATCATAATAATCATAATCGTCTTCCACTTGCGACGTGAGAAAGATCATACTATGTCTTTGATGTCGTCAATCCAATTTTCTTCTCGGGCGCCCTCTTGCTCTCCTATCAGAACTTCTTTGATGTAGTGCCATTGCAGGTAGCTGATTTTGTCGCACTCTAACGAATTGTCCAAACCATTTGATCTTCTGCTCTTCAATGTATGTGGCACCGTTTTATTTACTTTTTATTTTAAAAAAAAGTCTCTGTTTTCTGTGTATAACTGAAGGAGTCTAATGAAAATATAACATTATGTACAACAATAAGAAAGAGACAAACAGCTTTCTTTGGTCATGTGATGAGAAGAGAGGCATTGGAGAACATCGTGACAACTGGAAAGATCGAGGGTGAAGAGAGGCAGACCAAGAGAAATGATGCCGGATGGATTGGGACAGTGGTATGGAGGAATATCATCAGCAGAGTTGCTCCAGAAAACCAAAGATCGAGATCCGCGGAGAGTCATGAACGCCTACGCTAGCTGGCAGGACACTTGATGATGATGATGATGATAACTTTAATATTTTGTTCCAATGTGGCTCTTTTGTTCTTGTCCGGTGATAAAAATCGGTGTTGAAAAGTTCGCTTGGGTGTTATAATTTGTGTTTTTATATTTTCTCCCCAAATATCCTTTCACACCCTGCGTTAATTTTGTTATTATTCGTTCCTTTTCGACCGAAATAATCCCAATTTAACCAAATCATTCTGTCACTTAAGTCATCGGGGTAATGTGATGGTTTTATTGCTACACCCGCAAACGTCACCTCCCTCCCACGCGCCCCAATTACCGCCAAATCTGCTCCTATCGGTACGATTATGCAAGCACGTGCTGTACACAGCCCTGCACGTGCAAGGCGTGCTCGTGGGGATCAGTGTTCGCGTAAACCGAGATTGTGGTCGAGGCGTTTGACGCCATCAGCATGTGACATCTGATGTAAATGGGAACATACTACAACAGAACGTCATGCAGCGCAGATGGGAGGTCACTACCATCCTCATCCTCATCTGGATCGTCATCGCCATCTTGCGCCTTGTCACCTGGCATAGGCGGTTATGTTTCTCAACTCGCGATCAGTGAAGCAATGTATCATTTAATGTGCTAGAATTGTTTCTTGCGATGTTGGAAAGTTGTTAACAATGATCTCCATGCGTCTTCTGCCTCTTTTTCCATTAATCATAAAATAAAATTATTTCCTTATGTCCCATTCAGCTGTTCCACTAATCCATTCTTTAAAAGTTAGTTGCATGTCCTTTTACAGTACGTCGCAATCAAGCCCCATAATTTTTTATTTATTTTTGTATGTTTGTTTTGTTTTGGCTGTTTGCGATTCTCTAAGCAATGTTGTCTGTAGTAGCTTGCCATTGATTTCTGAACGACAAACGAACATACCATTTTGAAAATAAACGCAAAGGGGTCGACTTCCAAATCGCCTGCGCCTGACTTCGAACAGTTAACGGTCACGAATAGTTATTTCTTTTACCCACTATATTTTTTTTATCTTAACTCTTTAAACCTCAGACAGCTATTACTTTTAGCCTCACGATGCATTTTATCTTTATTCCTTCAGTCCCAGACAGCTATTACTTTTAGCCTAACGATGGTGTTATCTTTACTCCTTCTTGCAGACATCTAATACTTATGTATATAAACACTGACACACAGTAAAATTTCCATTAACCGTCACTCATTTAACTGACCGTTTCTGTTATCCGTGAAAAAAAAAAATACGCGGGTATCAACAAAAGTCGCGCTGCCTGGGCTGACCTTACAGTGTCTAGCCCAGTGGTTCTCAACTTTTAGGGTTTGTCAATTGTCAATTTTAGGGTTTCCGGGGGGGGGGGGGGGGGGGGGGGGGATTAAGATTATTTCAAGATCGCGTTAATACAAGAACCGATTACCTGATATTGTTTTTCCCTTCATACTTTACGGTTTTGTACGTCTCATCCTTCTAAAATTCATTTTATAAAGTAAGTAGACCCACAAATCACGTTTTATGTGGACGTCTAGACTTGTTTTAGTCTAGCCTAAAGATTTGGTGGAATAAACTCTTGCCTGAACCTATTGACGAAACTGGAGGAACTGAGATTGTTAGTATTGACGAAATTGTGCAACTGCGTAGCACTGGAGGACTAAACAGTGACATAATGGCTGGAGGCGTTACAATTTTGAACGATGATGAAATTGTTTCTAGTGTGACTACAATTGAAGAAGAAGAAATTGATGATGATGAAGGATCGGTTCTTAGCCAAAAATCTACAACTAGCCACTCAGAAGCAGTAACAATGTTATCAAAGTGCATAGACTGGTTTGAAAAGCTAGATGAGGTAAATGCAACACAGATCCTACTTCTGCGTAAGATACGGAACATCTCCGCACAGAAAGCTCGAGTCTCAAAGACGCAGAAGGAGATGACAGATTATTTTAAAGCAACGTAGATTTATAGTATTATTAGTAGGTTTATTGTATTATACAATACATTTCTGTACATTACTACTCTTATATAGAAGTTTATATTGATCGCTTTCTAAAATTAAATACAATATGCATGTATTATTCACTTGTAAACGATATTATTTTCATTTTCGTCCCAAGCCCGCAGTGAAATCACGTTACTGTATTAAGAGGTTTCTGTTATCCGTCTATTCGGTTATACATCACAGCCCTGGTCCCGGCGGTGAAGGTTAATAGAAGATCTCTCTCTCTCTCTCTCTCTCTCTCTCTCTCTCTCTCTCTCTCTCTCTCTCTCTCTCTCTCTCGCTTTCTCTCTCTCTCTCTCTCTCTCTCTCTCTCTCTATATATATATATATATATATATATATATATATATATATATATATATATATATATATATAAGCTCCTTATATGTTTACTTGTGGATTGGACACATGTGTATTTAAATTCGCGAGTATGATTATAACAAAGCGGAAACGTAATTTTATGTTATTCATTTCGGTCTCTAATTCTCTTCCCCTTGTGTCTTTAGATCTCCTATTTCGATTGCTCCGTGGGTTCCAGACAAAGGACTTTCTAATTAACTTATTTCACGTTTTTCTCTCTGTGTGCGCCCCTTCCAGCATCAGCGCCCTTTTCTTACATCTCTATTCGCTGGAATCTTTCTAGTTCTCTACCAAGCTCACAACAGTGATTTCGTCGTAACACTTTTGTCTTCCTATTGTGCTCAGTCATAATTTAATGCATGTTTGCTGTCTATTCGTAGTTTGTTTTCACCGTTCTTCTTTGTGTTTCTGGTCCAAAGAGCAGTACTGATATAATGCTACTGTCAAATGTTTTATGGTGTGTTGTTGTTGTCGTTGTTGTTGTTGTCATCTTTAACTTATGCTGTTAAACGTTGTAGAGAGGGGTTAAGGAAGTTCCAGTCTTTCCCCATTTTCTTCCATGATTCAAGAGCAGTGTTTCTCTATTATCAAGTAAACATAGTTCATCTTCTTCAATACTCTTTAATATCGAGCTTTTCTGGAATAGATCTCTTGTTCTCATTTTCGTCCAATAAATTTTAAACACTATTCTGTGGAAGTAACAAACTATATTTCTCTATCAGCAGGATGTCAGTGTGAACGGAAATAAGCCACCGAAGACGTAACACAAAGTAGTAAATGCATCCGACTTCTCATAACTTTGATCAGTTAGACTGCTTTGGATGATCCACGAGAAAGGATGGAGATAAAACGCTAGTCCTCCATAGTTTAGTTTACGTGATAGCCCGTGCCAGCACATATTTGTTTACTTGGAATCGGGTACAGCGTCAGTCAGAGCCTATTCATTTGGTGTCGTCTTTTACCACAACGCATTTTCAAAGTGTTTTTTTTTTTAACAAAGCATATTATTACAGTGGTTATTGTTACATGTTTATTACTTAATATTTATTGTTTCCGAGTTATATTACAGAAAATATAATTTTCTAAATAAGCAAAGTTTAGATTTGGGGAGAAAAAACTTCGAATCTGACCACCTAAAACACTAAGTTAGCGATAGTACATTGACTAGAAACACTTGTTTGTCTGCCTAGAGAGAGAGAGAGAGAGAGAGAGAGAGAGAGAGAGAGAGAGAGAGAGAGAGAGAGCGATAGTACATTGACTAGAAACACCTGTTTGTCTGCCTAGAGAGAGAGAGCGCGCGATAGTACACTGACTAGAAACACTTGTTTGTCTGCCTAGAGAGAGAGAGAGAGAGAGAGAGAGAGAGAGAGAGAGAGAGAGAGAGAGAGAGAGAGAGAGAGAGAGAGAGAGTACAGTGACTAGAAACACTTGTTTGTCGGCCTAGAGATATCGATAGTACACTGACTAGAAACACTTGTTTGTCGGCCTTGAGAGAGAGAGAGAGAGAGCGATAGTACACTGACTAGAAACACTTGTTTGTCTGCCTAGAGAGAGAGAGAGAGCGATAGTACACTGATTAGAAATACTTGTTTGTCTGCCTTGAGAGAGAGAGAGAGAGAGAGAGCGATAGTACACTGACTAGAAACACTGCTGCCTTGTAGGTAGACTGGGGACAGTCAAAGGCTAGGGAAAGCATCCCGAATAAATGCTTGTCGAAATCGGATGTACTGAGCCACAGGCTTGACAAAGCAGTGCAACGTAACTTAATTCATGATGTCACAAATCAAAATTAATCGATATGGTGCTAATCCCGTGAAGTCCCATCAGGCGGCGATAGTGCCGGGCCCCCTGCCTCGAGGGGGTCCACCCATGACTACTGGTCACCTTCCCCTGTGCTGTGGAGTCAAGGCACAGAGGAGTAGGTTAAGAGCTATTGACCAAATACCCCGGACACTCAACATACTACAGTGGAATGCGGAAGGAGTTTACAAGAAGAAAGACTCCCTAACACAGCGTCTTCATAAAGATAGAATAGATGTGGCATGCATTCAAGAGACACACCTCAACGCCAATCACAAATTCTCAGTCAGAGGATATCAGGCCACACGTTTCGACCGTGAAGGACACAAAGGAGGAGTTCTAATACTTACACGAAATACAATACCTTGCAGCGAAGTATCTGTGATCTCTGACAACCAAACGGAAATTATAGGTGTTGATATAATGATAAAGGACGTGAAAATAAGAATCTACAATCTGTATAGCCCAGCAGATAAGGACCTTACACTCTCAAACATGAAAATAACTGACACAAACTGCATTATTGTCGGAGACTTTAATAGCCGTTCAGAAAGATGGGGATACCTAGATACTGACAAAAGAGGAGATGAATTGGAGGACTGGGAAATAGACTCAAATCTCCATCTACTCAACAAAGCGGATGACACACCGAGCTTCTACTCCAGAAGATGGCTTACCACTTCTACTCCAGACTTAGCTTTCTGCACAGGAGAAATCCTCCACAAAATCGATCGCCATGTGCTGGACCAATTAGCAGGTAGTGACCACAGACCAATCAAGCTTGAAATGAATATGGAGTATGTTCCACAGGAGCAAAAGCCCTTGCCCCGCTGGAATTACAAACGAGCAGATTGGGACAGATTTGCCATACTAACAGACAAATATTGTGAAAACATAAATACACGATATGGCAACATAAAGCAAATGGTGGAAAGTCTAAACAGAGCGATAATACAGGCAGCCACTGAGTCCATTCCTAGAGGAGCGAGGAAAAATTACAAACCATACTGGACTGAAGAACTACAAAGTTTGGAGGACAAAGTTGAAGATGCCAGGAAGACAGCAGAGAGAGAACAAACAATTGAAGCGAACATCTCTCTCAAAGCCATCTCAGCAAAATATAAAAGAACAGTAAATCAAACAACAAGAGATTGTTGGAGGGAAAAAACTGAAAACCTGAATTTTGACAGGGATGGAAACAAACTATGGAAACTAGTGAAAGCCATGAACAATGAAGGACCTAGAAACAAACAAATAACAATTAAACAAGGAAATGCCTTGCTTACAGGAAAAAAGGCTGCAAATGCACTAATGGAACACTATGCAAATGCAAACCACATTTATATTACAACCGAACAGAAGAAAGCAATCAAAGACAAACAGATACATCATAGAAATACAGAGACAGCAGCAGAATATATGATGGCAAATCTAACAATGGAAGAAATGGAACAGGCAATGAATACCCTAAAAAAAGAAGAAATCACCAGGAAAGGATGGAATCACAAATGAAATGCTAATAGGACTAGGCACCAAGGCAAAGAAGAAACTACTAGCAGTCCTAAATAACAGCTGGAAGAGAGGAATAGTCCCACAGGCATGGAAGGAAGCTATACTAATACCAGTCCCAAAGAAAGGAAAAGACCTGGAAGAACCAAATGGCTATCGACCTATCAGTCTACTTAGCTGTGTAGGAAAATTAATGGAACGCATTATCAATGGCAGGCTAACATGGCATCTGGAAGAAAACAAACTCTTAACACCACACCAAGCAGGATTCAGAAAGTACAGATCCACTGAAGATCAAATAACCTATATAGCTCAGGAAATAGAGGATGCCTTCCAAGAGAAAAAGCACTTACTAGCAGTCTGGATAGATTTAGAAAAAGCATTTGATAAAGTATGGAAGGAAGGACTGAAAGTAAAACTGCAAAAAATGCATGTTTGTGGAAAAATGTATAAATGGATCAGCCACTACCTTGAGAACAGAACTGCCAGGACAAAAGTACAAGGACAAACAAGCAAAATGATGCTGTTGGAGCAAGGTGTCCCCCAAGGAGGAGTTCTTTCACCAACATTATTCCTAGCATATATAAATGACATCACAGAAAATTTTCCAGCCAGAGTACGCACATCCTCCTTTGCAGATGACCTAGCCATATGGACATCTGAAGAATATATTAGTACAGCTAACAGCAGAATACAGCAAGCCTTATTAGCGCTAGAGGACTGGTCAAAATCATGGCTAGTGAAGATAAGTGAGGAGAAAACAACATGCACAGTGTTCTCCCTCTCAAATAAAACTCAGCAAAATAAGCTGGTATTGAATGGAAAAATATTGCGCCATGAAGAAAATCCAAACTATCTAGGAGTCACCTTTGATCGTCGCCTGACATGGAAGACACAGGTTGAGAAAAATCGAACAAGAGCAAGGCAGAGAATGGCAATCATGAAAAAGCTTGCTGGTACAACGTGGGGAGCAGATGAGAAAGTTCTCAAGAAGTTATATACTGGACGGGTGAGGCCAGTACTGGAATATGGCATTGCAGCTTGGGCAACAGCAGCTAAGTCAAACTTTAACAAAATAAGCAGAGTCCAAAATCAAGGAATGCGAATCATAACTGGAAGCCTGAAGACAACGCCTATTAATGAACTAGAAAAGATCACTTGTTTACAACCAATGCAGGATAGAAGAGATAGCAGAGTCCAGCAACAAGCAGAAAAATTCAGAAGATTGACATACCACCCAATGTATAACAGATTTAATGGTTTTGGAAAGGGAAGACTGAAGCGTACCAACTTTGTAGAAACTGCAAAACGAAGGATTAGGGCAGATCCTATACTTAACATATCAACAGTCAAGCCCATTTACAATGCACACAAGTTCCCAGCTTGGAGACAGCAGCAACTGCCTGAGATGATAGAAAACATTCCTGGTATTGAGAAAAAGAACACTCAGCATGAAACCGAAAGAAGAGAAATAACCCTAAATTACATAAAAGAACATTACCCAAGCAGGAATTGGACCCATGCATATACAGATGGATCAGCCAAAAATTCAATAGAGAATGGAGGAGGAGGAATTCTCCTAAATTTAAAAAATGGAGTGAAAAAAACACATTCAATGGCAACTGGAAAATTTTCAAGTAACTTCAAAGCGGAGGTAGAGGCTCTGAAAACTGCAGCAGAAATGCTCCTGATGGAGGAAAATAAAGAGAATCAAATAGCTATCTTCACAGATGCAAAGTCAGCTGTCTCAATACTGAAGAGCAATAACAGCACAGAACTAGCTGACCTACGAGCAACACTCCATGGTCTATGCCAGAAATCCAAAAAAGTTGTAATACAGTGGATCCCATCACATTGCAGTATACCTGGAAACGAAGAGGCTGACAGACTGGCAAAAGAGGGCGGACGACTACCACAGCCTGACATAGACATAACCTATAATGAGGCAAAGAGGTTGATAAAAAGCACTTATAGAACCAAATGGGAATCAGAGCATCCAGGCCATCAGAAGGATGATGCATATTACAAACTCGACCGAAGAGAACAAGTAGCAATCTTCAGACTCCGCACAGGACATAACAGGCTGAAATACCACTTGTTCAATAAACTAAAGATAGGAGATACCGATGGATGTAATTGTAGAACTGGAAAAATGACAGCAAAACATTTGCTGCAGGATTGCCCAACGTATGCAGAACAGAGAAAGATATTTTGGCCCACACCTGCTTCATTTGAGGACAAGCTCTATGGAGATATCAACAAGCTCAAGTTGACCGCAGCTTACTTTAACTACATACAGGTTGACATTTAAAGGTGCATGAAGACCCAGAGGCATGAAATGGAATATTGCTTGGATAGCAAATCCATTATGTGGAAAGTCCAAATCGAAAGCTCGCTGTGTGGGCTTCATAAAAGGTGGAAAAGTGTCCTAGTGGCACGAAATGGAATATTGCTTGGATAGCAAATCCATTACGTGGAAAGTCCGAATCAAAAGCCCATTGTGTGGGCTTCATAAAAGGTGGAAAAGTGTCCTAGTGGCATGAAATGGAATATTGCTTGGATAGCAAATCCATTACGTGGAAAGTCTGAATCAAAAGCCCACTGTGTGGGCTTCATAAAAGGTGGAAAAGTGTCCTAGTGGCACGAAATGGAATATTGCTTGGATAGCAAATCCATTACATGGAAAGTCCGAATCGAAAGCTCACTGTGTGGATGTCATCTGCAGACTGCATACTTCTGGTTTCCGGAAGAACAGCCTATGGTGAACGGAAGGCCCAATATACGGAAGTGAGGCTAAGCAGCCATGTGCAGGACGTGACGATTCCTTGGGTGAGCCCAGTACCAGAGCGCTATGTATCGGCTCTGCAAGTATGGAAGCCTCCTTGGATGGCGGGGAATGCCCATGGTCTGCCCCTGCCTTCCCTTGAGGGCTGACCAGGATCTTTGGCTGTTCTATATGGGCCAGCTGGGATGGGGGATAACACCACAACAGTGAGAGTCAAACGTCCTAAGAAACCCCCGGGAAGGTTAACCCGGTCAACAAATGCCCGCAGAAGTCGGATGTGTCGGCCTAACGGCGCAAGAACGCAGCTCTGCTGTAAACAGGCACAACGCAATCACATCCGAAAAAAACTCCGGATGATCGCAGAAGAAGAAGAAGAAGAAGAAACACTTGTTTGTCTGCCTTGAGAGAGAGCGATAGTACACTGACTAGAAACACTCGTTTGCCTGCCTAGAGAGAGAGAGAGAGAGAGAGAGAGAGAGAGAGAGAGAGAGAGAGAGAGAGAGAGGCATAGTACACTGACTAGAAACACTTGTTTGTAGGCCTAGATATAGCGATAGTACACTGACTAGAAACACTTGTTTGTCTGCCTAGAGAGAGCGATAGTACACTGACTAGAGACACGTGTTTGTAGGCCCAGAGATATCGATAGTACACTGACTAGAAACACTTGTTTGTCGGCCTAGAGATATCGATAATACACTGACTAGAAACACTTGGTTGTCGGTCGAGAGATATCGATAGTACACTGACTAGAAACACTTGTTTGTCGGCCCAGAGATAGCGATAGTACACTGACTAGAAACACTTGTTTGTCTGCCCAGAGATATTGATAGTACACTAACTAGAAACACTTGTTTGTCGGTCCAGATATAGGACAGCGTGCCTTTAAGTCCCTTACCATTTCCTGATACCCCCTGTTAGACTGAGTTGTCGAGAGTGTAGTTCCGAACACACTACACACACTACCACCAGGCCGGCAGGCAAGCGTGTTAGCCACAGCTCTGTCGCGGATCCTACCAACTAAAGTGTTAACCGTAACTGTCTCTGTATAATGTGATCGCAGATGTTAACGACGACGATTTTTGATGTTCTTCTTTCTAGTTACTGCAAGATACACGCTTGGCAGTGGTCACAGATGTTAACTACGATTGGTTTTAATGTTCTCCTAGTCTGTTACTTGCAACATACACACCAGCAGTGCTCACAAGTGTGAACTATATTAGTTTTTTTTTTAAATATTCTTCTACATACACACACACACACACACACACACACACTCACACACACACACACACACACACACACACACACACCAAAAAGTGCTCGCAAGCGTCAAATAAAACTATTTTTGATGTTTTACTAACTGTTTACTCCAAGATACGCATCAGGCAGTGATTGCAGGCATTACTTGCGATTGTTTTTAATATACTTTTATATTGTTACTGCAACATATACGCCAGACAGTGCTACAAAGTGTTTACCATTGTTTTTATATGCTCTTCTAGCTTGTTACTGCAACATACATGTCAGGCAGTGCTCGCACGTTTCAACTACCTGTGTTTTTGATGTTCTTTTAATTTGTTGCTTGCAACATATCGCCAGACACTGCTCTCAAGTCAAGTGTTAACTACCATTGATTTTTATGTTCTTTTGACTTGTTACTTGCAACACACTCGCCAGGCAGTGCTCTTAAGTCAAGTGTTAACTACCATTGTTTTTGATGTTCTTCTAGCTTGTTACTGCAACACGCACGCCAGGCAGTGCCGGTTCAACATGGAGCTCTTCCAGCTGTCCGGCTTCAAGAGCGGAGGTGTGTGCATCAAATGCCGGCATAATACATCCGGCCGGAACTGCAATTATTGCACCGAGGGCTACTACCGCGATAAAAGCAAGGCCATCACCGACAGAAAGGCCTGTAAAGGTACACAATGCATGGCCTGCATCCCAACCCCGGTTCTAAACCTGGGGGTTTTCGCCTGAGCATCTCTTTGTAATCATTACCCTCCCTTACTAACACGTCTGTTGTTATTTCAGTCAAGCCTTTGTGTTGTTTCAGTGGTGTATGTTGTTATTTCAATCCCACTGTTGGAAATCACATAAAGCTAGTCATTAACCTTCCCACGCCGACTGTAACTGGAGACAAGCAGACACGAATTTGGAAATGAAAAATGCAGATTATTATTACAGATTTACCTGGCTCATTCGGGATAAGTGTCTACGTTCTAAAATCAGACATTTATCCATATTGACCTTTCATACTAGATTTCTAGATTTTTCCATTGTTTTGTGAGAGTTATTTGTTAAATTATAAACGTATTAACAGATTCTGTGCCAAACAATAAGTGGATTTGGACTAACAAAAACGGATGGTGGAAAATATGAAGTAGGAGTGTTACCGCTATGATCTAACAATAGTTAATATAGTAGCAGACATGTTGTATTGTGTACCAAATTAAAGAAGGTAGCTTAGAGAAATCTACAGTATTGATATTTTAATTTAGACAACATTTCGCAATGACATTTCGGCTATATGTAAGCCCATGGCAAATACGGGAAGTCGCTTAAGACGATTAATCATCCGACGGTACGGAATGAGTTAATAAAGCCGATGTGCGCTGGCTGCTAGCTATCCCCCCCCCCCTCCACGTCTGCTCCCTGTTAGCTATCGCTCTCCCCCCCCCCATGACTGCTGTCTGTTAGCTATATCCCCCCCACGACTGCTCCATGTTAGCTATAACCCCCCCCCCCCATGACTGCTCCCTGTTAGCTATTCCCCCCCCCACGACTGCTCCCAGTTAGCTATTCCCCCCCCCCCCCCACGACTGCTCCCAGTTAGCTATCCCCCCTCCACGACTGCTCCCTGTTAGCTATCCCCCAACGTTTGCTCCCAGTTAGATACCCCCCCCCCCCGAATGCTCACCTGTTAGCTATCCCCCTCCCCCTCCACGACTGCTCCAAGTTAGCTATCCCCCCCCCCCCCACGACTGTTCCCTGTTAGCTATCCCCCCACGACTGCTCCCTGTTAGCTGTTAGGCAAGCAAGTAGGCGGATACATATGCAGGTAGACTGACCATTTGTAGACAGTAGGCAAACACAGTGCTTGAAATTTAAACACATATAAAGATAGACAGTTAGGCACCCCTACATCCTGCGGCCAGAGAGTCGTCTCAGTAGAATCACTTCAGCGGACACTTGACTTGCTACTCTCCTACCAGTGATATGCGCATGAGCTGTGAATTAACATGACTAAGTGCATGCAATGTTGTATCCCTTTCATCTACACTGTTGTTGTTGTTCAGTGTATACGCATGTAAAATCTCGAGTATAATACGCCCACTTTCGACTCATTTTTTGCTTGTTAAAACTAGGATGCGTATTATGCACGATTGCTAAAAATATGTTATTTTCGATATAAAAATTAACCTACGTTGGAAAGTCTCAGAAGTTTTGTAACAATTGGATAGTGAAAATAACGCGAAATTGAATATTTCGTGTTATTTTTTATTTTTTTTTTGGGGGGGGGGGGGTGTGTCAGATATTGTTTAACTACTAGTAATATTTCATTAAATAAAATCTTGACAAATTATGGAGAAGAATTCATTTTACCATAATATGAGGGTTATGTAAAGCACGGGTATTATAAAATAGTTCGTATTATACTCGAAAATGTACTCTATACCCACTTTACTTCTATAAGCATGGTGTCTTTAGCAACATGGAGTATGTACGGCCTATAGTTTCTTAATGTGCATACCGAAAGCATGTGTGTGGAAAAAGCGTCCCAGTGGCACGAAATGGATTATTGCTCGGATAGCAAATTCATAACGTGGAAAGTCCGAATCGAAAGCTCACTGTGTGGATGTCATCTGCATATTGCATTCTTCTGGTTTCTGGAGGAATAGCCTATGGTGAACGGAAGGCCCGATATACGGAAGTGAGGCTAAGCAGCCATGTGCAGGACGTGACGATTGCTTAGGTGAGCCCAGTAACAGAGCGCTATGTGTCGGCTCTACAATTATGGAAGCCTTCTTGGATGGCGGGGAATGCCCATCTTCCTTTGAGGGCTGACCGGGATGTCTTCGGCTGCTCTAAATGGGCCAGCTGGCATGAGGGATAACACCACAGCAGTGAGAGTAAAACGACCTACGAAATCCTCGGGAAGGTTAACCCGGTCAACAAATGTCCGCAGAAGTCGGATGTGTCGGCCTAACGGTGCAAGAACGCAGCTCTGCTGTAAACAGGCACAACGCAATCACGTCGGAAAAAAACTCTCCGGATGAACGCAGAAGAAGAAGAAGAATACTTGTACATGTGTTATTAACTGTATGTTTTTTTTATTGTTGTGACATAATCCTCCACGCGCATTATACGCGGGTCTTTTCGTGACGATATAAAAAGTGGATTAGTTGGTTAGTAGGTTGATTGGTTAGGTATGTGAATAGTTTGGTGGCGGTAGGTTAGATGGTGGGTTGTTTGGTGGTTAGCTGATTGGCGAATTGATTGGTTAAGTAGGTTGGTGGGTGTGTAGGTTGTTGACTGGTTAGTTGGTTGGCTGGTTAGTTTGTGATTGTTTAAGGATCACTGTCAGTAGCTCAATCGGACAACTCTAAATGTGTTTCAGTCTCCTCCCACAGATTACACTAGGGTATTGGCACACGGTGCACGAACTCCGTAGTGCCGCCGAGGATGTAAATTACGTGGACAAAAAAAAAATTACACATATAAATATTATTATATCTTTGGGCTTTATAGTTTTGGAATGTTTCCTAGAGATAGGCCTATTCGTACTGGTCTTGTTAATGTCCACTTCCCGAGGCAATATTAACGTCACATCCTGCACATCCGTGTGCCGCGATGTTTATCAGTCCACTAAACTAAATATGAGTCCTCCTAGTTTTTCGTTCTTATCTGAAAAGGCTAGGCATCAAATATACTACCGGGAGGCCAGCATGGCCGAATGGATAAGAGCGCTTGCTCTTACACATCCCATGAGCTGATGCCGTGGTAGCGAGTTTGATCCCTACACCGGTCAGTTAGACTATAATGATGAATTCTCGTCCTTGACTTGGTGACGTAAATTACAAGTACCTCTGAAGTCGGACTGGGTTCGTCTGATGGCGGGGGACTCTAGTAATATGGAAAGCTGATCCACATGCAAAAATAAATCCATTGCACTAGAAGTAGTAACACGTGCATGGACTAGGCTCAACACGAGAGAGCGCAAGAACAACAAAAATGCACTACGCATAAACATTATGGGAAGGGGGGTATTTAATATTGGATTTCCTTTTTTGTAATTCATACCCTGCCACAAACGGACGGCTCACGTATGAGCAACTCCGCTACCCAGAAATTCCTGACTGCTGCGTAACTGTCATATTATAGGCGACAGGTTTCTGAAAGTTTTCAGTAGAAAATACAAACAGTTAGGAATGTGTAACTCCTGCGAAGAAGGAAATACCGCAATGTAATATACAAGTACCCCGGGAAGGTTACCCCGGTCAACAAATGCCCGCGGAAGTCGGATGTGTCGGCCTAACGGCGCAAGAACGCAGCTCTGCTGTAAACAGGCACAACGCAATCCCATCCGGAAAAAAAAACTCCGGATGAACGAAGAAGAAGAAGAAGAAGATATACAAGTAAATGGGAATATTCTTAAACAAGTGAATCGGTACAATTATCTCGGAATAGTAATAACATCTGATGGGAGATGCCTTGATGAGATTGGAAAAAGAAGTGCCAAGGTGAAGGTAGCCTTTTGCAAGATGGAAACATGCTGACCAATAAAAAGATGTCAATTACAACGAGAAAAAGAGTGCTGAGGTGCTACATAGAGCCTGTACTTTTGTATGAATGTGAAGCGTGGACAACGAGTAAACAGGCTGAAAAACATCTGATGGCTGTGGAAATGTGCTTTCTGAGGAAAATGCCGAAAATACCCTGGACAGACAACAACAACAAAAACAATGACCAAGTCATGGACTCTGGTGATCGAGTGAGATGGCGAAACATGACCGCCCACGCTTATCGGCATGGCACGTGATAATGATGAGCTCCTGCTAAAAGGTGAGAAATACAAAAGACGGACACACATACATACCTTATAACGGACTCCATAATGGTGAACATCAATCATAGAGTGAAAATACCCCCAACAATATGCAATCCAAAAAATATATAACTGTAGAACAATAATAAGTATTCTAGGATACAACAAATGAAGTTTCGATAATATAAATCTTCATCAGGGACGGGACAACACAAACAGATCTAAAGAAAATACATAAAATTATAAAATAATATTAAAACACAACTGCTTCGGTGTTCAACTGTTACTTTCTATACGCATACGTTCCCTCTGATCCATCTTCACCACGTGCCATTTCGATACGTGTCGGTGGTCATGGTTCGCATCTCACACGATCAACAGTCTTGGATAGGTCAGTGTTCTTGTTCTGACTATGTATCTATGCCATCCTGATTTTTATCTATACACCTTCCCGTTATTCTTTTCCCAGCAATTTTGCCAGCAGTCACTAAGTTTTCTAGTTAGTTTCTCCGCATCAATCAATCAATCAATCAATCATGTGCCATGCCGGAAAGCGTGGGCGGTCATGATTCGCCATTTCACTCGATCACCAGAGTCGTGGATCAGCTCAGTGTTCCTGTCTCCGCATCACTTGCCCAAAAAGTAATGACAATTTGCGTCTAATTTCTCCTCTAATCAGTTCGCTGTTGTCATTTTTTTCTTGTTCATGTACAATGGTCTCATTTATTTTTATGTTCGTCAATGGTATTTTCGGCATTTTCCCCAGAAACCATTTTCCCACTGCCATTAGATGTATCTCAGCTTGTCTGCTTACTGTCCTTGTTTCACATGTATACAACAGTATGGGTTCGACATATCACTTCAACACTCATTTCTTCACTTCAGTCGACAACATCCTCTGAATGCATGGTCATATATACGAGTAACTGGGTTCACATATTATAAGAATCCGTTACTAACATCACAATTACTGATAACATCATCTAGTCTAGACAGTTCTATTTGTTTATGGTTGTCAACAGTGGCTTTCGTACTGACACAATTCATGTCGTTTTCAGATTTATCTTTCCGCTAAACATCAAAATTTAAACTCATTTATTCGTCAAGTTGCGTCCCGACTTTCATCCATCACTTTACGAAACACATTTAAATCTCTGTCAAACATTCTTAATAAAAGTTGCTTATATTTTTTAGAATCTTTTCACCCACAAGATGATTGTTAATATCTTTTCACTCAATGGTTGATTGTTAGTATCTTTTCACTCACAAGTTGTTTATTAGTATCTCTTCATTCACAAGTTGATTGTTAGTGTCTTTTCAATCACAAGTTGATTGTTATTATCTCTTCAATAACCCGCAGAAGTCGGATGTGTCGGCCTAACGGCGCAAGAACGCAGCTCTGCTGTAAACAGGCACAACGCAATCACGTCCGAAAAAAAAACTCCGGATGAACGCAGAAGAAGAAGATCTCTTCTATAACAAGTTGTTAACAAGTTAATTGTTAGTATCTCTTCACTCACAAGTTGATTTTTAGTATCTCTTCACTCACAAGTTGATTGTTAGTATCTCTTCACTCACAAGTTGATTGTTAGTATCTCTTCACTCACAAGTGATTGTTAATATCTTTTCACTCATAAGTTTATTTGTAGTATATCTTCACTCACAAGTGATTGTTAACATCCTTTCACTCACAAGTTGATTATTATTATCTTTTCAGTCACAAGTTGATTGCTAGTATCTCTTTAATAACAAGTTGATTGTTGGTATCTCTTTACTCACAAGCTGATTATTAGTATCTTTTCACACACAAATTGATTGCTAATATCTTTTCACTTACAAGTTATTTGTTATTATCTTTTCAGTCACAAGTTGATTGCTAGTATCTCTTTAATGACAAGTTGATTATTAGTATCTCTTCAGTCACAAGTTGATTGTTAGTATCTTTTCACTCACAAGTTGATTATTAGCATCTGTTCAGTTACAAGTTGATTGATTGTTAGTATCTTTTCACTCACAAGTTGATTATTAGTATCTGTTCACTCACAAGTTGGTTATTATTATCTTTTCAGTCACAAGTTGATTGTTAGTATCTCTTTAATAACAAGTTGATTGTTGGTATCTCTTTACTCACAAGTTGATTATTATTATCTTTTCAGTCACAAGTTGATTGTTAGTATCTCTTTAATAACAAGTTGATTGTTGGTATCTCTTTACTCACAAGTTGATTATTAGTATCTTTTCACACACAAGTAGATTGCTAATATCTTTTCACTTACAAGTTGATTGTTATTATTTTTTCAGTCACAAGTTGATTGTTAGTATCTCTTCACTCAAAAGTTGATTGTTAGTATCTCTTCACTCACAAGTTGATTATTAGTATCTTTTCACTCACAAGTGATTGTTAATATCTTTTCACTCATAAGTTTATTTGTAGTATATCTTCACTCACAAGTTGATTGTTAATATCCTTTCACTCACAAGTTGATTATTATTATCTTTTCAGTCACAAGTTGATTGCTAGTATCTCTTTAATAACAAGTTGATTGTTGGTATCTCTTTACTCACAAGCTGATTATTAGTATCTTTTCACACACAAATTGATTGCTAATATCTTTTCACTTACAAGTTATTTGTTATTATCTTTTCAGTCACAAGTTGATTGCTAGTATCTCTTTAATGACAAGTTGATTATTAGTATCTCTTCAGTCACAAGTTGATTGTTAGTATCTTTTCACTCACAAGTTGATTATTAGCATCTGTTCAGTTACAAGTTGATTGATTGTTAGTATCTTTTCACTCACAAGTTGATTATTAGTATCTGTTCACTCACAAGTTGGTTGTTAAAATATTTTAACTCACAAGTTGATTGTTAATATCTCTTCAATCACAAGTTGATTGTTAGTATCTTTTCAATCACAAGTTGGTTGCTAGTATCTTTTCAATCACAAGTTGGTTGTTAGTATCGTTTCACTTACAAATTGATTATTAGTATCTGTTCAGTCACAAGTTGATTGTTAGTATCTTTTCGCTTACAAGTTGATTAATAGTATCTGTTCAGTCAGAAGTTGATTGATTGTTAGTGTCTTTTTACTCACAAGTTGGTTGTTAATATCTTTTCACTCACAGGCTGATTGTTAATATCTCTTCAATCACAAATTGATTGTTAGTATCTTTTCACTCGCAAGTTGATTATTAGTATCTTTTCACTCACAAGTTGATTGTTAGTATCTCTTCAATCACAAGTTGATTGTTAGTATCTCTTCAATCACAAGTTGATTGTTCGTATCTCTTCTATTACAAGTTGATTGTTAGTATCTTCTCAGTCACAAACTGATTGTTATTATCTTTTCACTCACACGTTGATTGTTAGTATCTTTTCACTCACAAGTTGATTATTAGTATCTATTCAGTCACAAGTTGATTGTTAGTATCTTTTCACTCATAAGTTGGTTATTAATATCTTTACACTCACAAGTTGATTGTTAGTATCTCTTCAATTACAAGTTGATTGTTAGTATCTTCTCAGTCACAAACTGATTGTTATTATCTTTTCACTCACAAGTTGATTGTTAGTATCTGTTCAGTCAGAAGTTGATTGTTAGGATTTGTTCAGTCACAAGTTGATTGTTAATATCCTTTCACTCACAAATTGATTGTTAGTATCTCTTTATTCAGAATTGAACTTTAAGTATCTCTTCACTCAGAAGTTGGTTGTTAATTTCTCTTTACTCAGAATTTGATTGCTTGTATCTCTTCGCCCAGAGGTTGGTTGATAGTAACTCTTCACTCAGAAGTTGATTGTTTGTATCTCTTCATCCAGAAGTTGATTGTTTGTATCTCTTCGGTCAGAATCTGATTGTTAGTGTCTCTGAACTCAGCAGTTGATTGTTAGTGTCTGGTTTCTCGTGGTTGGCGGCCTCTTTGTCAAGTCTTCGTTAGATATGACTGAGGTACCGTATGACAGAAGAAGGTACTTCCTGCTTTCTGTTAGCGCCGAATGTTGGGCGGCGCTCATCAAACCCAACAGACCAACAGCTTCGGGCGGAGGAGTGCAACTGGGAGTGTACGAGCCTTATCCTAGTGCGAGGAAATGCAACCTAAAGACTAAATGTCATGGCAGAGCTGATCATACCCTAAAGCCTGGTCGTCAACTGGTCTAGGCTGGAACTCCGAAGAGCGGACAGTTAGAGCATTGCTTTGCTGCTCCGGCAGCTTCTGAAGCTTGTCTTGTTCCTGACATTTGGTGTTAACTTTCCTCTGGAGTAAACTAGGCAGGCCGAGAGAGGTATCATGCTGCATGGGCAACACATGGTCTCTAAATTCAGCCCAGGCTTTATGTTATGGAGAAGTACAACTCCATTTGATAAACTATCGTCTGTCAAAACGGCCAGGTGCTAGTCAGATTTGCTGCCTTCAGTATATAACTCTTATCCAGTACACATTTCGTTAAAAGAGTCAAGATGGCCACATTCATTCATCCAACAGCCTGGCCTGCGCAATACCTCACCACTATAACAGTCTTTCGACTCTTCTCTGTCATAAGCCAGATGTATCGCCTCTGTTGATGTCATGCGTAAATCATCTTTCGCACGAGGCATCCATCTGTATTGTGCTTTATCTCTATTCCGCCTACACCAGTAGTTCTTAACCGGTGGGGAATTTTATGGTTTCCATGGGGGTGGGGGGTGGGGGAGGGGGGGGGGGGTTAAGATTATTTCAAGATCGCGTTAATACAAGAACCGATTATTTGGTATTGTTTTTCCCTGCATACTTTACAGTTCTGTACTTCTCGCCTTTCTGAAATTCATTTTATAACGTAAATAGACCCACAAACCAAATTTAACTTCTATTTTTACGTATACTGTATAAAAAAAAAAGGGGGGGGGGATTTATAGAGAGGAAATACGAAAGGGGGGAATGACGTTCTGAAAACATGGTGAAAGTGCACGGGCCAAAAAAGGTTGAGAACCACCGGCCTACACGGTACACTTCCCTCCATAATTATGTTTTCTAAACCTTCGGTTTCAATGTTTTCCATTTCTTTGATTGTTATAGTTGTCTTCTCATCTGTATAATTATATTTTCATGCAGTGTTTTTTCATGTAGTTATGTCCACGTGAGTTTGTTGTTTCCGTGCTGAAGAAGTCTTTGGCCGCAACGACATTTTGTTACTTGTAATCATGTTCCACTAAAGCTTACCGTATACTTCTGTTGTTTTCACTGTAAAGAGGGTAACCTGCCATTGCCTTCCTTCTTGGGTGAGACTGTACTGGTCGATGGCCTCGGCAAATGTTTCTATAAAGAGGTCATTATCGCCTGCCTCGCGAACTTGAGACCATATGAATCTATGAGTACATGTCAGCTGGGGTCAAAGAGGATAGATAGGCTGTACATGCAGGAGTATGATATGCCATATGTAAAACCTTCAGACTTGTTTTCGCTAGTTAGTTAAAATATTATTAACTGAGACCAAAGAGAATCTACACAGCTAAACACAAGTCTAGCCCCAGGATTAATATTATTAACACTCACGATCTTGAAAAGTGCTTTGAGTTTCAACAGCAACTTGAAGACGCTTTCACTGATACATCAGAAAATTGTACAGCAAGTGAAAAGTGGAGTAAACTTAAGGAAACTATTTATAAAACAGCAGTAGGGGTTTACGGCACTGTGGATCATAAGAGGCAGGACTGGTTTGTGGCAAACAGCCAGATACTGCAGCCCTTGATTGATAAAAAGAAGATAACTCTCTTAAGAAACAAGGAAAGAACAACGCGTAACACTCTGAGAGAGCTAAAGCAAGCTAGGAAGGATGTGCAAAAGGCTGCCAGGCTGTGTGTGAATGACTATTGGATCAAGTTATGTGAGTCCATTCAAATCGCAAGTGATAAGGGAAGCATCAGAAGATCAAGAAAGCCTGTGGTCCAATGATCAAAAGAAGTGCACCGCTGAAAACCTTGACTGGAGAAATCATCACTGATAAGAAACAGCGGATGGATAGATGGGTAGAGCACTATTTAGAGCTTTACTTAAGTGATACCAAGCTAGCTGATGATGCCCTCAACGCCATAGAGGCACTGCCAACTCTTGATCACCTGGATACACTTCCCACCATAACAGAACGAACGAACGAACAAACTTTATTTTCAAAGGGTTAAGAATTGGGAACGCAGGCCCGTCAAACATTCTGCCCTTCTATCACTCTCTTTCATACATTATTTCATTCACACATCATTCAAGGCTAACAGAGAACAGCAACAATATAAAAGATATGCATTATAAAGGCATGGGCAAAATGCGAACATCAGAAGTTAAGTGTGCTATAAATGAACTTGCATCTGGCAAGGCTCCAGGTAAGGATGGGATTCCAATAGAGGTTATCAGCAGTGGGCAAGTCACAACTCACTCTACAGATCCACCAGCTAATAGAGCTATGCTGGCGAGAAGGACAAGTCCCACGGGATTTCAAAGATTCAAGCATCATAACGCTGTACAAGAACAAGAGCGATCGGAGCGATTGTAACAACTATAGGGGTATCTCACTTCTGTGTATTGTTGGGAAAGTATTTGCCAGAATTGTTCTGCGCAGACTTCAAGTCCTGGGAGATCAAGTCTACCCCGAATCACAGTGCCGGTCCACCATTGATATGATATTCTCATTTCGACAAATTCAAGAAAAATGCCGGTAACAAAATAAACTACTGTTTATTGTCTTCATCGACCTCACAAAGGCATTTGATTTGGTCAGTCGTGAGGGTCTGTTCAAAGCACTAAAGAAGATTGGCTGCCCACCAACTCTTGTGTCCATTGTGGAATCGTTCCACACAAGCATGAAGGGTATAATCAAGTTTGATGGTGCAACTTCTGAAGAGTTTGAAATCAAGAGTGGAGTTAAGCAAGGTTGTGTACTATCCCCCACTCTCTTTGGGATATACTTTTCACTTCTACTGAAATATGCCTTTCGTGATCAGGATGGTGGTATATACATTCACTCACGCTCAGATGGCGGCCTCTATAATGCTCAGAGATTGAAGGCCAAGACCAAAATTAGGAGGGTACTAATCAGAGAGTTGCTTTTTGCGGATGATGCTGCAATTTCGACCCACTCTGAGGAAGAATTACAATATCTACTATCTGCATTCTTCAATTCTTGTTCTGAATTTGCTTTACCAATTAACAAAAAGAAGACACAGATTATGTCACAAGGTGCACATGGGGTACCATCAATCTGTATTAGCGAAGCCGAACTGGAAATGGTAGACCATTTTACATATCTAGGAAAAAAGGTAAATAGCAAATTATCCCTAGATCAGGAAATCAACATCAGGATTGGTAAGGCAGCAATAACAATGAACATGTTAGCAAAAAGAGTCTGGGAGAACAGGAAGTTTACTGACTGCCAAAACAAAAGTCCTCGTCTACCAAGCCTATGTCCTTTGTACTCTTCTTTATGGCAGTGAAACCTGGACAACTTACTCACACCCAGAGAAACGTTTAAACAACTTTCATATGCGGTGTCTGCGAAGAATACTTTGTATTAAGTGGCAAGACAAAATCACAAATACTGAAGTATTGGAAAGATCAGGTTGTGTGACGGCGTGTTCCATGCTCAGTCTTCGTAGACTTAGATGGATAGGACATGTTAGGAGGATGGATGATGGTAGAATACCAAAGGACATCTTTTTTGGTGAATTACAGACGGGTAGGAGATCTCAGGGTCGGCCTCTACTACGATACAAAGATGTGTGTAAGCGCGATATGATTGATACAGGCATTGATAATGCACATTGGGAGCAAGTCGCCGCTGAACGTTTTGCATGGAAGGCAACTATCAGAAATGGAATAAAACCAAAGGAGAAAATTATTGCAGATAAAGCACACACAGAGCGTGAGAGACGTAAGATGGTGCATAATGGTGGAAATGACCATGTTTTCACATGCATCCACTGTGGACAAACATTTGCAGCACGAATTGGCTTTACCAGCCACACTCGCCACCGCCATGGGTCACAGTTATTAAGCCTCTTTGAAGCACAATGTACCAAACTATCGTCTGTCAAGACGGAAAGGTACCAATAAAATATTATGTTAAATTAAAAACACATGCGAGGAATAGCCAAGGGGAGGGAGGTGGGAATAGTAACTACAAAATATACAGACAATATACAAGGGTAAGTTACTAAGTAAGTCACAAATAGCTGTAGAAAAATAACTAACTATGATAACAACTTGACACCAGTTTATTTTTATACATACATTGTCTCTTTATTTCTCAATATCACAATGTTCTTTATGATAAGTTCGTGATATGGTCGTTGTCTAGGTAACGATACTCCTGGTGTGTCAATTGAGCTCTGTAACTGTCTTCCACTATAACTCACCCTCGTAGTGCACATTCACCAGTCATTAAACAAGATTGAGTTGGCGCACATAATCCTTTATTGCAGAAAGAACACGGACAAACGGAACATATTTATATATCCAGAAACACTATAATCCATAGAATATCCATATCCTCCTCACAACTTAACACGCACACATCACTGTCTTCTCACGGCCTTATGAATCTCCCATTCATAAACCAGTTATCCAGCTACTATCCACAGCTGGACCTCACACATCACAACCCACACACTGGGTCTAGTCTCCGCTAGCTATCCAACCCACTTTGGGTTCAGGCCTTCACTCACTATAAAACCCACACTGGGTTCAGGCCTCCATTAACTATCCAACCCCCACTGGGTTTTTAGGCCTGCATTCACAACTGGGAGAACAACACAACAAAAGATCTGACAGCGGTCAGTCTAAGCTCCCACTTCTTCGACAACCAATCCGCTCGGCGCCAAAACATCAACTGTCTCAAGCGACCCGACTCTCAGTCGGTCCCAGCTTCAACTCCCCAGTCCAGTTTTCCACTGTCTTTTAACCCTACTGTGTAGCCTCTTCCTGGGCTCCCCACAACATTGCACCCCAGCCTAACACTGTCTCTCTCCCCCTCCACCCTGGGGTTCTCCACTCACCCTCACCATTATTTCTCATGGCTGGTTGTTTTTCTCGTAGTCCCGCTACACAGGTCACTCACCTCAATGTCAATGACCCAGGCATATGTCACTCAACATAATTTCCACCATCATTTATGCACTTATCCCATCGTTTTATCAGTCCTCCCAAACCGGCTGCATAGAACTGCGTGCTCTGTTTTCTAAACCACGTTTTCACTTCACATTCAACTTCGGCGTAACTCGCGAAATGTCTCCCGCCAAGGTGGATTTTCAGTGGACTTAACCCACTGAAACAGTGAACCCACTGTGATTTCCCGTAAAGCGGTGCATAGCTGGGTAGAAAAAGTTACACGGGCATGTCAATAAATAAGTCACACAGTTATGTGGGATGGCAGGTAAATGAAAACAAAGCACGCAGTTCTATGCAGCCGGTTTGGGAGGACTGATAAGACGATGGGTTAAGTGCATCAATGATGGTGGACATTATGTTGAGAAATAAAGGGACAATGTATGTATAAAAATAATCTAGTTTCAAGTTGTTATCATATTTAGTTAAATGTCGCTTAAAAGTCGACAGGGTCGATTTCATTGCGCCGGGTTGTATCTCATATGGCTCGGTCTCTTTCCGCAGAGCGGAAAGCGTCGCATAAAGCACGAACTCTAGCGACGACCCACAGGAGTCTCCGAAAATTTTAACTCGTGAACCGAAGGACGCGGCCCGGAATCGAACCCACAACCTTCGGAGCCCGAGTTAAACGGCTTGACCACTTCGCCACGAAGACTCCCTTATCATATTTAGTTATTTTTCTACAGCCATTTGTGACTTATTAACTTACCCTCGTAGTATTGATTGCAGACAGTGAAAACGATCGTTAATGTTTAATGAATTGTGTTATTCTGCACAGTAAGCAACTAAGGTTAGAATGTAATAAATAGTAAGAAAACAAACTGAAATTATGGTGTTCAAGCAGAGACAAGCATGACATAACTAGAGTGGAATAAGCCACTTCTTGCTTGATATTGTTTTGCAATTTGCTTGTGAATATGTTTTGTGCCTGAAGTAAACGATATTTTATGTCAATAAATTATGTATTACCATTTTATTTCATCGCCACCGAATAAGTCATAATTTTAACTATATAGTAAACATACAGAGAAAACATCCATTTTCCTGAAGAGAAACATATTTGTCATCAGTAGATTCTGTATTGTAATTATATCTTCCCATCTCATTTGTACCATCTGATTATCCAGATAAGCGACATCTCTGCTTCCTGATTGTCATAAGCAGATTGATTACCTGTGTCTGGCGACTTTTTGTCATCTTCTCTAGATTATGACGCTGCCGCTGCCATGTTTGAGTTGAGATGAGTCAACAACCGACATCATCATCATCAAGTGCCATGGCGATAAGCGTGGGCGGTCATGTTTCTCCATCTTACACGATGACCAAAGTCGTTCCTGCCTCGACCATGTCACGTAGTCAAACCATCCAGATATTTACTTCTCTGCCTGCCCCTTGTTCTTTCCCCCTCAATCTTGTTAGTTGTCACCAAGTCCTCTAGTTTATTTCTTCTCATAAACGTGTCAAAAAAAAAAAAAAAAAAAAAGAAAAAGAGACCCATTGAACATGCCCATATTAGCTCCGTCCATCTTCGACAACTAGTGAAGAGTTTCAATACTAATGGTACCAGTTGCAACATCATCATGTGTCCGTCTGACCTTTCTTCGGAAAACTGAGCGTTGTCCGGATCCTCTGGTCACTCCCTACAGCTCCATTGTCTCCAGGCTATGATGATCTATCTACTCTTCCACCCTATACGCATGATCCCAGATGGGCCATGACTACATCTGCCATATCGTGCACCAATAATCCATCACATCCAGCTAATCTGATTTATCTGATCTTCCACCCTATATGCATGATCCCAGATGAGTCATGACTACATCTGCCATATTGTGCACCAATACTCCACCACATCCAGCTAATCTGTCCGCCTGCTCGTTTCTCAAGACACCGACATGCCCTCAGTAAGAAGATCCAGGCATGCTCTCTACCTTTGAATCTTGAACTGAACATGCTCTGTGAGTCCCTTACAACCACGCCATGTTTACCCCCATTCCTCACCCATCATCATCAAGTGGCTGGTCTTAGGTTTATGTTTACCACCTCTAGATTATCTAAACTAGGTAATCAGGAGATGGTCAACTCCCCCCCCCCTCCTCCCTCAAATCCATTTCTTCCCCGAATCTTGTGTAGTAGCCGCTTCTTGGCATGGAGAAACGTGGCTGAGAAATTACGGTGTTCAGGAGATATTCGGTTTGAATCCCAGCGTAAGGCAGGGAATGTCTACCTAAAACTATGGTGTGTAACGATATTTCATGCACACGGAACATGCCCATGTTCCCTCCTTCCTCATCTTCAACAATTAGCGAAGAGTCTCAGCACTAATGGTACCAACTGAAACCTCATTATGTGTTTCCTTCCTCCTCCTCCCTCCTTAATCTATTGGAAAATGAGATCGGATACCTGGCCTTCTCGGATGAGAGTTCCGGTTCCGTGGGCAAATTGTGCACGTCAGACACCACGTGGCAGTTGTAATTTGCAAATAGTAGGCCGTCAGGCTGTTCTCCTAGCATCATTGTTGGGAATGACCCGCCACACGGGTAGACAGAGCCCGTTATCTTGTTTGGAAAGAACCGACACGGGTAGATAGGGCCTGTTATCTTGTTGGGAATGACCCGCCACACGGGTAGATAGGGCCCATTAACTTGTTGGGAAAGAAGCGACACGGGTAGATAGGGCCCGTTATCTTGTTGGGAATGACCAGACACGCGGGTATATTGAACCCGTTAACTTGTTGGGAAAGACCCTCCACGCCGGTACATAGGGCCCGTTATCTTGAATGAATTTATCTGACACAGATTCAGAAATTATGAGGGCAATCGACAGATAGTTGTTGGTTATGGTCTCAAGTTTCGCGACGGTAGGCAGATCTCTTTCACGAGACAATGGCTACGGTCACCCGACCAGTATGGTCACTGCCAAGAAGGAAAGCAACGGCAAACTACCGTCTTTAAAAGTGCCTAGTTCATTATGATTCTCTTAAAGACAGATCATCGCAAGACAAGGGCAGAGACATTAAAATTAGCAACATGGAATGTTAGGACATTAAACGACAACGAAAAATTAGATAACATCAAACAAGAAATGGAAAGAGAGAAAATTAATATTATAGGGATGTGTGAAACGAGATGAACAGGAGCAGGCATCAAGATAGATGAAGATTTCAAGATTATTTATTCTGGAGGAGAAAATCGACAAATGGTGGTAGCAATTATTTTGGACCGGCAAACATCAAAATCTGTTCAAGGATATTGGGCCGTGTCAGACAGAGTTCTACTAGTTAAATTAAGCATCAGACCTTTTGGCATAAATGTTGTTCAAGTATATGCCCCAACAGGAGAATCCAGTGAGGATAGTGTAGTAGAATTTTATAATGACATAGAGTCTGCTTTAAAGAAATGTAAAAATTCAGAAATAAACATCATAATTGGGGACTTCAATGCAAAAGTAGGAAATCAAGGTGATAGATACACAGTAGGAAACTATGGTTTAGGAGAGAGAAATTAAAGAGGATACAGACTTATAGAGTGGGCAAAAGAGCAGGAAATGATTGTAGGAAACACCTGGTTTAAGCAACACCCTAGAAGATTATGTGCAT
The DNA here is from genome assembly GCA_963921405.1 of Cepaea hortensis. NCBI lineage: Eukaryota > Metazoa > Mollusca > Gastropoda > Stylommatophora > Helicidae > Cepaea > Cepaea hortensis. The sequence continues at coordinate 30,154,621 of OY992876.1, read as the reverse complement.
AGAGGAGTCATGATAGCTGGATTAGAAACCAGATTGATTACATGTTGATTAGCAGAAGATTTAGAAATGCACTAACAATAGCAAAAACAGTTCCCAGTGCTGATTGTTGTAGTGACCACAGATTACTTACAGGAACATTGAGGATAAAGTTAAAGAAAGTCAAGTATAAAACAGGAAATACTAAATATGATTTGTGTACATTGAGTAACGACAAGGAAATACAAAACAAATTCAACATAGAAGTACAGAACAGATTTGAAATTTTGTCTGATCTAGAGATCCTATTCCAGGTTGTGGATGATCATTGGGGAATGTTGAAGAATTCAATCAATGTGGCTGTAGAAACAACTATTCCAAAATTAAAGAAGGTGGGTCGTAAGAAATGGATGACTGAAGAAATTTTACACCTCATGGAAACAAGAAGACTCAACAAAATAATTCTGCCAAATATGAATAAATTCACAGACAAGTCAGAATATTATGTAGGGAGGCAAAAGCACAGCTTGAGAAAAATTGCTTAGAAATTGAAAAACAACACAACAGTCAAAATACCAAATTAGTGCACAAAAGAATTCAGGAACTTACTAATAAAAGAACAAGTACATCAGCAGGCTGTCTAAAAACTAAAGATGGCAAAATCATAATAGAAAAAGATCAGATTCTACCTGTATGGTCAGACTATGTGAAAATTCTGTATGATGATAACAGAGATGAACAGTGTGATATTCGATTTAATAATGAAGGACCGCCAATTTTGAAGATGGAGGTTCGAAATGTTCTTAAACATATAAAAGCTGGCAAGGTTCCCGGTTCAGATAACATCACAACAGAAACGATTAAAGCTTTAGAAGAATATAGAATAGATCAAGTCACCAGACTGCTGAGCTCATTATATGATCCCGGACATATACTTTGTGAATTATGTAACTCTATTTATTGTGATCAACATAGAACAATTAGTACAATGAGTCACATCATAAGGATTTTGCTACGAATTATCATGCAAAGAGTGAGGAAGAAATACAACCTGAAATAGGGGAAGAACAATGTGGGTTTGCAGAAGGAAAGGGTGCAGTAAATGCTGTGTATATGCTGCGTTCGGTTATTGAACGTTCTATAGAAGTCGCCGGTCTCCCTGGCGTAGGCTTTAGCGACTTTCTCCGTAATCCCGTATACTCTCGTGAGTAACGTGACGACGGCGAGAATCGGTAGAGGTTCTAACCGCGTCGGTACCTTACTGGGTATGTGAGTCGGTCGCTCAGAAATCAATGGCAAACTACTGAGCGTAATCTTGCCAATAAATCAACAATCAGCTGACAGATGCTGATATTGACAGCGATGCCCTGTTAAGGATATGCAAACATTTTTTTTTAAAATAGAGGCAAACAAGAAATACATCTTTGCTTTATTGACTACACAAAGGCTTTCGATAGAGTAAGACATGTCAGCATGGTGGATATGCTTGCAGATCTACAAATTGATGGGAAAGATATTAGACTTATAAAAAAACATATATTGGAAACAACAAGCTGTCATAAGGATTGGTAATGAAGTGGGACAATATCAGCCTATTAAGAGAGGTGTTAGGCAGGGATGTGTAATGTCTCCAGATCTTTTTTCCCTATACAGTGAAAATATTTTCAGAAATGTAGAAGATATAAATGAAATCAGCATTGGAGGACGAAAGATCAATAACATTAGACATGCAGATGATACAGTATTGATTGCAGACAATGAGCAGGATCTGCAACAATTAGTAGATGCGGTTGTTGCACACAGTGAACAACTGGGATTAGAATTAAATTGTAAAAAGACACAGATTATGGTCGTCACTAGGAAGAACAAAATACCACAATGTAATATACAAGTAAATAGGAACATTCTTCAACAAGTGAATCGGTACAATTATCTCGGAACAGTCATAACATCTGATGGGAAATGCCTTGTAGAGATCAGAACAAGAATCGCCATGACGAAAGTAGCCTTTAGCAAGATGAAAAACATACTGACCAATAAAAAGATGTCAATTGAAACAAGAAAAAGAGTGTTGAGGGGATACATAGAGCCTGTTCTTTTGTATCAATGTGAAACTTGGACAATGAGCAGTCAAGCTGAAAAACATCTGATGGCTGCAGAAATGTGGTTTCTGAGGAAAATGCAAAGAATACCATGGACAGACATAAAAACCAATGACCAAGTATTACAGGAGACAAATGAAAATCGTAAATTGGTTAGAGAAATTAGGCGTTTTTTGGCACGTTATGAGAAGAAATGGATTTGAGAACTTAGTGACATCTGGCAAGATCAAAGGGAACAGACCAAGGGGAAGACCGAGAAGTAAATACCTGGATGGCTTCTCCACATGGCATGATCGAGACAGGAACACTGAGCTGATCCAAGACTCTGGTGATCGAGTGAAATGGCGAGTCGTGACCGCCAACGCTTTCCGGCATGGCACGTGATTGATTGATATTCAGGCCGGACTCAGACACACTGTCCACTGAGGTGCAGAACTAGGGGTGAGGCACTTCCCTTTGGAAGAGCAACAAAGTAGTTTCCCAAGATAAGTGTCTGTGCACAAACACAGCTAGAGATGTACGGTGTAATGACACTTGAAGACACTCCAAAGCTGTCGTCGGGCAGAATACGTTGTCAGTGGATTGCCCAGTTATGTGCCATTCCCTCCTCTTAGCCCTTTAAAGGACGTCGCAGTCAACCCCAGTATTAACTGACAGTTTGTTATTTGCTAGCCAATTTTACGTTTACTTGTTTATCGTGGTTTTATAAACAGCCGATGCTCATACTACTGTGAAAGTCAATACAGAGCCGGGGGAAGACCGCGTAAAAGATGACGTGATGGTATCAAGACCATCCTTAGAGAAATTAATACCAACGTACACAGAGCATTAGAAGGAGCCATTAACGATAATTACATCTCCCCCCCCCCCCCACACACACATTTAAAATAGGTAAATGGAGGAAGTAAAGAAGAAGAAGATAGTTTCAAATCATACAGGTCACCAATAACAAACATTCGTATGACAACTGATCACTAACACAAATCAGACTATTCTGCGTTAAACAGTGGTTCTCGACTTTATTGTTGCTACATGCGCCATCTCCGTCACGTCAAGATGCTATTCCCCACTTTCTGAAAGTAAAGTATGTATTAGTGATGGGAGGCCAATTAGGATCACTGTGAGACCTGGCGACGCAGTTACTGCTATTGACCCAATGCAAAGCTACATGGTTTAATTAATAAATCAAAGATAAGAGGCATGTGTAGGATATTTCCCCAGGACATGCTGGTGTGCTGGGAAACTAGCAGGCGGGCAGACTGGCCGGGTCTGTAGCACTGGGAGGGGTACTTCTTCTTCTTCTTCTGCGTTCATCCGGATTTTTTTTTTTTTTCCGGATGTGACTGCGTTGTGCCTGTTTACAGCAGAGCTGCGTTCTTGCGCCGTTAGGCCGACACATCCGACTTCTGCGGGCATTTGTTGACCGGGTTAATCTTCCCGGGGGAGGGGTACTGGTGTACGATAAAGTAGATGTGGTCAAGCTCCTTGGGGACATGGCTATAGTACGGATAAAACAGATAAATGGTCACGGCCTGGAGAGAATAGGGTAACAGAGGGTAACCAGCGGGTCTGGACAAACTCAGTACTTCAAGGAAAGTCCAGTGTGACATATAATAAGACTGCAAGTGACACTATTAGTGTTAGGGCTTTTCGTCGACTGTTGAAAATGAGTACGCGGAGCGTAAGGGAATGTACCGAGTGTTGTAATGTTGGTTCTTGTCTCATTTTAACTCAACAAATCTAAAATTCCTTGAACTCGAAATATCAGCTCCAAATGTCACAATATGGGAGTGGATATGGTGTGTCCAGGGTATGTTAGTCTAGGTGGTTGCATACAAGTATACTGTGTACCTGTGTTACCGCCACTAGACATGCCGGACTATTGATTGACATCGGAAGTTAAATGATGACAGAGCTGTGTACGTGTGAATAATTGTTTATTAGCTTGATACGAACGCCCACAACAGGATAACAACGTCCATGTGCAGTCAATAGCAATGTACAGATGCAACCAGTAACAATGAACGGACAGATACAATCAGTAACAATGTACGGACAGATACAATCTATAACAGTGTCAAACAGATAACATCAATAACTGTGTACAGATACGACATGTAAAAATGTACAGACAGGTACAATCAGTAACAATTTTTTGATAATGTCAGTAACAAGGTACGGACAGATACAATCTGTAACAATGTAAGGACAGATACAATCTGTAACAGTGTACAGACAGATACAACTAGTAACTGTGTACAGATACAACATGTAAAAATATACAGACAGGTACAATAAGTAACAACATACAGATACAATCAGTAAGAATGCACAGGTGTACTTTCCGTAAACGCTGAACAAGATACCACCGCCTTCTGCAGGCTTGACCATAACCGCAAGGAACAATCCGTTATGCCGGTCTCTCTTATTCTGACGCTAACTAACTGCAGGAACTATTCGCTCTCTGTTACACGGTCATGTCCTTCCTCGATTATCATCATCAACTTCCTCTTTTGCCGAAAAGCGTCGTAGGAAGGAATAGTTGAGATTCCAGCCCCCGGTGGGTGGCACTGGATAGTGTCATTCCAAGTGATTGTACAATGTCTTTGATGTCGTAAAATCCATTTTCTTCTCGGGTGTCCTCAAGCTCTCTTATCAGATCGTCTTTGATGTAGCTCTAGTGCTGGTAGTTGATGGTGTTGCATTCTTTAATAGATGGCCGAGCTGTTTGATCTTCTGCCTGTCAAACTATGTGACACAAGGTGTCGACCCCACTATTTGTCTGATAACATCATTTCCTACTCTGTCTCGGATAGTTAACTTGGAAGCACTTCTCAAATAAATAATCTCGCAGGTGTTGATTTTGCGTAAGTGTGAATTGGATAATGTCTAAGTTTGACATTGGTAGTACATGGTTGACGTGAATATGCTATTTATTATCTGTCATCTTGTGGACATATGTATATTAGAATAATTCAGTATGTATGAGTGAAAGTTGATATATGAGCGTTCTTTATTTTTGACATCAGATTTTGATTTCTCTGTCCGTGGTGTCATCTTCTGTGATCATACTTCCTTGATATTTAAATTCTTTAACTTGTTTCAGAGGTGTTCTGTTTATCATTATATATATATATATATATATATATATATATATATATATATATATATATATATATATATATATATATATATATATATATATATATATATACTAGCTGACCCGGCCCGGCTTCGCCCAGTCCTTGGTGGGGAGCATCTCATTTAATTCATATAAGTAGTCATATAAGTTCCCGTTCCCGTTACCGACTGTCTGTCTGTCTGTCTGTCTGTCTGTCTGTCTGTCTGTCTGTCTGTCTGTCTGTCTGTCTGACCCGGCCCGGCATCGCCCAGGCCTTGGTGGGGAGCATCTCATGTAATTCATATAAGTAGTCATATAAGTTCCCGTTACCGACTATCTGTCTGTCTGTCTGTCTGTCTGTCTGTCTGTCTGTCTGACCCGGCCCGGCATCGCCCAGCTCCTGGTGTGGAGCATCTCATTTAATTCATATAAGTAGTCATATAAGTTCCCGTTCCCGTTCCCGACTATCTATCTGTCTGTCTGTCTGTCTATCTGTCTGTCTATCTGTCTGATCCGGCCCGGCTTCGCCCAGCCCCTGATGGGGAGCATCTCATTTAATTCATATGAGTAGTCATATAAGTTCCCGTTCCCGACTGTCTGTCTGTCTGTCTGTCTGTCTGTCTGTCTGTCTGTCTGTCTGTCTGTCTGTCTGTCTGTCTAATCATTTATTGGTTGCAGTTAGAACAACCTTAGATAAACGAAGACCAACTTACAAAAAGCATTAGAAAGAGCACTTGAAAGATCTTTACATCTTCCCCAACAATTAACTTGGGTAAATGGAGCAGCGGCAGCAGCAGCAGAAGAAGAAGAAAAAGGAGGAGTATGAGCTGGGAGGAGGAAGAGGCAGGAGGAGGGAGGAGGAGGAGAAAGAGAGAAGAGGAGGATGGAGGAGGGAGAGGGAGGAAGGGGAGGAGAAGAGGAAGAGGGTAGGAGGTGGAGGAGGGGAGAGGAGGAGGAGGAGGAATATAACGCATATACCTGTAGATTTAATAATGGCTGAAGTTGTTCCATGTCTTCTTAGAGTTGGCGACAGTGTAAAGAAATATAAAATCTTCAAACTTGATAGAGATAAGGTAACTATTATTTATTCATTCTTTAAGCAAAAAAAGATGAGTTACAATGTTATGCATTATGCATTATTTTTATGAAAACTTTGAAAATGCCTTACAGATTGTATCATTATTTATTATAACTCATATGCCGGTACATAACTATGGACAAAGAGTTTATAAATCTTTGAAAACGATGTCACAATATGACTATAAGTTATACAGAAAAGTTATGCCCCTTGAAATAACTTTTACAGAGTTAAGTCCCCTGAGATATATGAAATTATAATGAAAAATGAAAAATGAAATAATATTGGGTAAGCAGCCGATTTCACACTAAAAAAATATGACAGTGGGCTGCGCTGGAATGAAAGGAAGACGTGTAGAAAATTTCATCTCAATCGGATGGGCCGTTCACGAGCGCATAAAGGACATACAGACAGACAGACAGACAGACGGACGGACGGAGATCGCCTTTTATATATAAGATATATATATATATGCGCATATCCTTTACAGAACATCGCTGTCAACATCAGCATCTTTCAGCTGATTGTTCATTTCTTGGCAAGATTACGCTCAGTAGTATGCCATTGCTGTCTGAGCGTCCGGCTCATTATCCCGCAAGTCACCAGCGCGTGTAGAACCGCTTCCAATTTTCTCGCGCTGCGTTACCCTGCGTGGATAAACGGGATTACGGAGAAAGTCGTGTAACTCCTCGGCCAGAGATACCGGCTATCACTATATTACCAGTTCTTAAAATCTTGAACCGAAGGACCCCTTGTGTTTCAACCTTATAATATACACAGATACATCGGGTCACGCCGCCCGCCGAAATTGAATTAACTGTGGTTCAGTTGAAGTGGGCATTCACACGGTTGCACCTTCCCAGACGCCATTCTGTGTTCTCGCATGATTCAGTTGCCATTTGCTTAGGGTGTATGCAACCAGCCGCCGTCCTGGAACTCTATTAAAACAATATAAAATAATACAAAGTAATGTAGCTTTGCATAACATAATTACGACACATACAGGACGTTGCGGCAACTAGCCTTCATCAGCAAACAAATACATACACAAAACACAACATATAGTCGAATAAGAATACCCAGTTAAATGACTGCAATAAGGCGTGACGATGGGATGAGAAGAATAAAAAGATGAAAAAATGAAAGCAATGAAGTGAAAATGAAAATTTGAAGGGGAAAAAAATGAAAATTTGAAGAAAAAAAAAATGTTCCTACTTTCCTCAGAATCCCAAGCTGTGTATTGTTTGAAAATTTTCATTTTCTCTTCATTGCTTTCATATTTTTATCTTTTAATTCTTCTCATCCTGTCGTCACGCCTTAATGTAGTCACCGGAGGGTCTTCTCCGTGGCTATATGTTGTGTTTTGTGTATGTATTATTTTGCTGATGAAGTCTAGTCGCCGCAATGTCCTGTATGTGTCGTAATTCTGTTATGTAAAGCTGCATTACTTTGTGTTATTTTATATTGTTTACATTTTCACAGCTTTACCCCAGTTCCACCAAATTTTATTCACATTAGAACGCTATTAGAAATTCTATAAACTATCAAGTTTTTTGCATGTCCTCTAATCGTTTTGATTAAAATGATCAACTGAACCACAACACATGATTTGATGTTGATAATTTCTCCCGCACGTTCGGTCACTCAGGTGCCATCTCCACAATGAAGGTTGGTTCCAGTGGATCTCCAACACTGTTTGTCTCTCGCCCTGACTGTACATTCAGTCATATCTTTGGTAAGGGTGGCTGTCACCCCCTTTTCAAAGGATCATCCCCCACTGGTGCAAGCCTGACACCCAGCTCGTGCCTGTGGCTCCTAGTAGCTGTCAGCATGCGACAGCGGCCACCCCCCGGGCAACAGCTGTGACAGGCTGGCTAAACCAGGCGTGGGTAGCCGATTTGGTGTCAAACTGATCGGTGAATTAGGGTATGCCTACCCAGCATGTAAAGACAGGATTCGGCTGACTGCGTGGAAGGAATCATTCCTGATTCAACGGGCAAGACGGCGTTTACCTGCATAGCGTTGTGGAACCTAATGAGCACGGCAAGGCACATAGAGCGCCCTGGTCATCCACTGCACCTGTATTCGTCTCCTGTCGTCTCGACTTGTCTTGCCACTGGACTCAGATGGACTCAGGCGAGAGAGTGAGGTCGACGAATTGCGCAACGCTTCCTCACTTTAATCCAATTCATCGCGCAAGTCATTCTCCATCCAATAAAACCACTGCAGGAAATCCTACTCGAGAAACGTCAAGCATTCTTTGTCCACATTGTCAAAGAAAATTTGGAGCCAAAATAGGCCTTCTCAGCCATCTTAGAACTCACGGCTACATACTTTCAACCCCACTGGATGAAATAAATGGTCATCATCATTCTTGATGGACAAAAAACATGATTATTATATTGTCAGATTGCTGTTTGTCCATCTCTTGATGTTATCTTCCCACTTGTATCGTTGTCTATCTCTTGCTCGTTTGCCTTCAAACTTACCCGCAATAACAAGGTCGAAATATTTTACTTGCCTCTTTTGTATTTCTTTCATCAACTTTCTTACATTCCAATTTTTCTGGAACCTCTGTATTTCATTGTTTTTGTTTCCATGAAATACATCATATTCTTCAGTGTACCCACATCTCCAGGGCATCTATTCGACTTTCCAATTGCTTGTTCAATGTTCAGGCTTCTGCACCATATAGTAGTGTTGAATATGCGTAACATTTGACAATTCTCATTTTTAATGCGCTGTTACGATACAATATCCGGATAATTCAGACAATCGTTTGTTATTATATATTAATACATGTATATTTAAATGGGTTATTTTAGGTTGAGTTCTCTAAATTTTAACAGCAATATTATTGCTTCTGTTATTTGTTGCTCATCCAGCGGCAGATGGACTTCATCAACGCATCGTGTAGTAATAATTGTAGGTGTTTGATAGACGAATAACAATATAAGGGTTTAAAGGGCAAGATGACAAATTTCATTTCACCGGGTTTTATCTCGCATGGCTCGGTCTCTGCCGAAAACGTCGTACAAATCATAAATTAAGTATTTCCAGCGACGACCCCCAGGAGTCTCCTGGAAAACTGGACTCGTGAACCGAATGACGTAGCCCAGAATCGAACCCACGACCTGAGGAATTCGAAATAGGCGGCGTAACCACGTCGCCACGGAGCCTTTCTAGCTCAGTGGTTTTCAACCGGTGGGGAATTTTGGGGGGGGGGGGGGGGGGAATTAAGATTATTTCAAGGTCACGTTAATACAAGAACCGGTTACTTGATATTGTTTTTCCCTCCATAGTTTACAGTTCTGTACTTCTCGCTCTTCTGAAATTAGTTTTATAATGTAAATAGACCTGCAAATCATGTTATATGTAGACATCTAGACTTGTTCTAGTATGTGTTATTAAATTTAGCTTCCAATTTTACGTAAACTGTGTAACAAAAAGGGGGGGGGGGGTTATAGGTAGGAAATACGAAAGATGGGATGACATTCTGAACATATGGTGAAGGGGTGCATGGGCCAAAATAGGTTGAGAACCACTGCTCTAGCTGAATAGCAACATGAAAGGACAATTTTGTTGTTGTTTATGGTGCTGGTGTTTGTTGTGGTAGTTGTGAATCTTCTCGAACACTGAGTTTTAAGTTCGAGTCCATGGCGTTCACATCGCCTGGGCCCAGAAAAGGGGCTGCATCTGTCTGTCAAAATTGTTCTAGAGACTGTCCTCCGATCTGGTAGCAAAGTATCATCTTCGCGGGTACTGTGTCACAGAGCTCTCGTTCCCCTTTTTAAGCTAAACCCAAAGGACTGTGCTGAGCTGCTAGTAAGTTAGTCAGTCAGCCAGTCAATCAGTTAGTTAGTTAGTTAGTTAGTTAGTTAGTTAGTTAGTTAGTTAGTTAGTTAGTTAGTTAGTTAGTTAGTCGTTAGTCGTGGTTCCAACTAAACAGCAAAGTGTCACCTCATAAGACTCTTTTCCTGTGCCAGTGAATAGCATTCATAATGCTCTTCATTGTCCCTTGTGAAAAGTGGAACAGACAACAGTCCCGACAAACCAACAGCACGCACACGCATTCATGCATGCCAACACAGCAGTCCACTACTAGAATTACAGTGCACGTGTCAACGATTATAATAGAAACTTTCAATATTCGTAGCTGATTACTAGTCAGATTAAACTGATACGTGTTACCATAAACACATTCTAGCGGGCGACAGCAATGACTGATTTAATTGAAGTCAACACAATGTAGCAAGTCAGACAGACACCCTATCGAACCTGACAGGGAGCTGCGTTGGTATTGTTATGACCACGATCAGACGTGGCTTCTACACCTGGTTTCGTCGCTTACCAGAGAGAAGGAAAGAATGGCCACCTATTCGCCCTTGCTCCCAAGCCTATAAACAGTGACAACGCTATCTAATCACAGATCCATAGTAGAAAACTGTTTCAGAATAAATTATTTTTTATTAATTTATGTAGCAAGTCATTATTATCGTTTTCATCGCAGCCTGTTGGAAAACCCAATCCTTGGTAATTTTCCTTGCCTCACATTTCCATGTCCAGGAAGTGACGTTTGTTGCGTTCTTTAGCTTTGAAGTCGAGCTTATTCCACACACGTACTACTACTACTACTACTACTACTACTACTACTACTACTACTACTACTACTACTACTACTACAACAACAACAACAACTACTACTACTACTACTACTACTACTACTACTACTACTACTACTACTACTACTACTACTACTACTACTATTACAACTAGTATTACAACAACAACAACAACAACTACTACTACTACTACTACTACTACTACTACTACTACTACTACTACTACTACTACTACTACTACTACAACTACTTATACTACTACTACTACTACTACTACTACTACTACTACTACTACTACTACTACTACTACTACTACTACTACTACTACTACTACTGTTCAAATGCTACTACTAATCACTATACTGGACTGATTTTTGTATGAGGATTAGCTTTTCCTATTATCAGTGTCCCTCGCCATCAGGCGAATCTCTTCCAGCTTCTAGAGTACAGGTAACATTAAGTCCGCAAGTCAGGGACGAGAAGTCAACATTTTAGTCCAATTGAACGGCGTCTGGAGCGAACCTTCTACGCCACGGTCAGAAGAAAGATGTTAAACGTGTCAGCCACGCCGACATCGCGTCGTCTACTAAGAGCAAATCCTACTATTACCGTTCCACTAGTAACCTTTGATACAGCCAACGAGCCGCACTTCC
>OY992876.1:30034897-30142869 GCA_963921405.1 Cepaea hortensis | reverse complement strand
GGAGGGGGAGGAGGGAGGAGGGGAGGAGGAGGAAGAAGAAAAAAAAAACTACGACAGTTGGCAGCTCTGGAATGAAAGGGAAGGCGTGTAGAAAATTTCATCTCAATCGGATGGGCCGTTCGCGAGCGTATAAAGGACATACATACATACAGACATACATACAGACGCACATCCTAATTTATATATAAGACTAGCTGACCCGGCCCGGCTTCGCCCAGTCTTGGTGGGGAGCATCTCATTTAATTCATATAAGTAGTCATATAAGTTCCCGTTCCCGTTACCGACTGTCTGTCTGTCTGTCTGTCTGTCTGTCTGTCTGTCCTGTCTGTCTGTCTGTCTGTCTGTCTGTCTGACCCGGCCCGGCATTGCCCAGCTCCTGGTGTGGAGCATCTCATTTAATTCATATAAGTAGTCATATAAGTTCCCGTTCCCGACTCTCTGTCTACATATATCTTATATATATATAATAGACGGATAGGTAGACAGACAGACAGACAGACAGACAGACAAACAGACAGACAGACAGACAGACAGACAGACATATATGTGTGGTTTCAGAATGATGTTATTTGTCAACGGATCAATGTACAACGTTAAGGAATGCAGAGGATGATCCAGACTTCAGTCCTTCACATGCTACCCTCATTCACGCTTTTAGCCTACAAATCAAACCTACACAATTGGGTGGACTGTTAGGCCACGGAGTGTGAACTCGCCTGTGTCCGTAGTGTCGATGTGTGTAGGTGTAAGCAACATGTCCCCAACGCCCTCGCATGCTCTAATGTCAAATCATTTGAGTATTACCTGTTAGAAAGTATCAGAAATGCTCTGAGTTCACCGAAGGCTGGAGCTCGAATGCCCACAAACTACCGTTAGGTAGTTATGCCACGTACTGTATGACGTGGCATTTGTTTATTCTCGGTGCTCCATTGTGCAGCGAAAAGGTGGGGAGAATCTCATTTAATTCATATTTTCTTGGCCCTTATAAAAGGCCAGATAAAATTATTACATGTACAAATAAATTTACGGTAGATAACTTCTTCAATTAAGCACCAAAAGATGAGTCATATAAGTTCTCGTTCCCGTTACCGACTATCTGTCTGTCTGTCTGTCTGCTTGTCTGACTGTCTGTCTGTCTGTCTGTCAAATAGACCCATCCTTCTGTCTCTCCCTCGTCTATCCCTCCCTCCCTCCCTGTCTATCTGTCTGCCTACCCGTCCCTCCGTCTCTCCCTCCGTCTCTCCATCCCTCCCTCCCTCCCTCCCTGTCTGTCTGTCTGTCTGTCTGTCTGTCTGTTTGTCTATCTATCTATCTCTGTCTGTCTGTCTGTCTGTCTAATAGACCCATCCCTCCGTCTATCCCTCCCTCCCTCCCTGTCTTTTTGTCTATCTATCTATCTATCTATCTATCTATCCTATCTATCTATCTATCTATCTATCTATCTATCTATCTATCTATCTATCTATCTGTCTGTCTGTCTGTCTGTCTGTCTGTCTGTCTGTCTGCCTGACCCGGCCAGGGTTCGCCCAGTCCCTGGTGTGGAGCATCTCATTTAATTCTGAGTAGGTAAGAATCCGCTCTGCCTTCAAAATGTTGACGTGAAGATTTTCTTCCTGCAGCTGCTTCTGTATTTGTTGATCAGTAAGCTCCATTTTTAGCCGCTTGACCACCCATCTGACTGTGTTTGAATCAGTGTTTCTGATTCTGGTGTCTTGGTCCTCCTTCCTCTCACAAGTTTTTGTGTTCGTCTGTGGGTAGTCGTCGCTCTTCTTATTGGTAGTTTCATTGACTGTAGGTTCAGATACTTTATTACAGCTTGCATGCAGACTCCCCAAAGGCAGGTTCGTCTTCTTGATAGTCTGGTCGGTTTTCTCACTATGCATCTTGGAAGCTGCTTGTTTCTTTGAGCTATTACGACGTGCCATTTTCCCCCCGTATCAGACTGCTTGAAATGTGTAAGGCGTCTTGGCTTGATAGCGCTGAGAAGTGCTGTCAAGCGAATCGTGTCGATATGATGGCGGAAAACACTAAAGATGCGATGATATTGTTCAACATCTTTTAGATAACTTCTTAAGTATAGAAAGATGGAGTTACAATGTTATGCATTATGCATTATTTTTATGTAAACTTTGAAAATGTCTAAAAGATTGTATCATTATTTATTATAACTCATATGCCGGTACATAACTATAGACAAAGAGTTTATAAATCATTGAAAACGATACAACAATATGACTATAAGTTATACAACAATGTTATTAAAAGTTATGCCCCTTGAAATAACTTTTTCTAGAGTTAAGTCCCTTAGCTAATGTGTAGTCACGTCATTTTCTTCCCTTTCCCTAGCGTTTTGGTTCGGGGATTCTTTCATCATCATCATCATATATTTACGTACGTATTTTGGGAGGGGGAGGAGGGAGGAGGAGAAGAAGGAAAAAAAAACTATGACAGTTGACAGCTCTGGAATGAAAGTAAGGCGTGTAGAAAATTTCATCTCAAATCGGATGGGCCCGTTAGCGAAAAAATAAAGGACATACATATTTACATACATACATATTTACATACATACACTTTGATTTATATATATAGATGTAAGCTCAAAGGCCTCGGTTCTCTTTTGTAATGTTGACGAAATTGTCCACACTCACATCCGCACACTGCCACAGTAAACATGCATGTTCTCAGGCTGTCGAGTTTATTTGGTTTGCCGATGTTGTGCCATAGGTTCTTCATACTGTGTACCCACGTGCTATGGTCAGCTTGCTGCTAACTTCTTTGGGACTTTTTCTATGTTAATTATAGAGGCAATGTATTACATTTTGTAACGTCTTATTGTTGATTGTAAATTGTGTTTAACATGTGGTTTTGTCTATAATCGTTATATTTTTTTGATTTGACAAAGGTTTTAATCTTCACTTTGTCTTTTGGCACTATTTGCGAGGAGCCCGTATCATCTGCATATCTACGTGCTAGAACATTAATTTTTGTGTGTGTGTGTGTGTGTGTTGGGGGGGGGGGGGGGGCGCTCGTTCGCTTTGAACTTAAACGTAGTCCATACTCATGCTGCTACTTCTAATGCACCGGGCGGATTATTTGCGTGTAGATTAACTTTCCTTATAATCAGTGTCCCTGGCCATCAGATTAACCTACTTCAACTTCAGAAGTACTTGTAATTTGCATCCTCAAGTCAATGACGAAAAGTCAACATATTAGTCCAATCGACCTGGTTGAACACGCTGCTTCGCATCAGCACACCGGGAGTTTAAGAACGAGCGCTCTTATTCTTTCGCCCATGGTGATCCCTGGGTACAACAGACCCACGCGTTATTACTGTTGACATTTCTCGTAGCATGTTCTGCCAAAGGATCAGAGCGTTCTAGCTCTTAAACTTCCGGTACACTAATGACGAGATAGCGGAATCATTTCTTAAACGTGTCAACGTTGACTTGTCGTTCAGAAAGCAATGGCAAACTTTTTTTTTTGGCATATCCTATTTACAGGACATCGCAGTTAACACCAGCACTGCTGTTGTTGATGTCTTGGCAAGTTTACGTTCAGTAGTTTGCCATTGCTTTCTGAACGACCGTCACCCATATCATTTCGTAAAAAACCAGCGTAACACGGTCTACTGCCAAATTGCGCGAGGCTGTGTTTCGAACGCGGGTATGCGGGATTCAGAATCGCGCTCGTAACACCTTCGCCTCGGAGACCATCAATAGCAAAGTACTGAACGTCAAATTATCAAGGAAATCAACCGGGGGTTAGAATTGATCGCAACTTCATGCAGAGGTCGTGGGATTTTTAAAAAAAAATATTATATTCTGACATATAAGATATATAATCACCATAAAAGACCGCCGCCTCTTACGTCTCTCTCTCTCTCTCTCTCTCTCTCTCTCTCTCTCTCTCTCTCTCTCTCTCTCTCTCTCTCTCTCTCTCTCTCTCTCTCTAAATTGAATCCCCCACCCCCTCCAGCCCCACTCCGGGTCAGAACTATCGACCCAAAGCATGATTACTGTGATACCTGCACGATGTACATGTTGTGACTAACAACTCAATGTTGTGTGTAACAACTCAATGTTGTGTGCAGCCCACTAGCATGGCAATTGCATGTTCTGTTTGTTGTCTTGCAGCTTGTAATTGCAACTTGCATGCACGCCGTTGCCGCTTCAACTACGAGCTCTTTAAGCTCTCGGGGATGCAAAGCGGCGGGGTGTGTTTGGGGTGTCAACACAACACAGACGGCCGCTACTGCCATCACTGCAAAGATGGCTTCTACAAGGACAGTAGTCATCGCATCACTGACAGAAAGGCGTGCAAAGGTAGGACGGGAGTGCATGAGTTAACGCTTAGATGACGTGAGGTTATCGTGCAGGGTTTTCTGTTTCAATTTTTCCTTATTTAACTGAGCATCGTTGTATAATGTATCGTTATTTGTCTGAGTATCTTTATTTAATTTACCTTTATTTAACTGAGTATCGTTATTTAACTAAGTATTGTTGTTTAACTTAGTATTGTTATCTAACTGAATATTGTTATTTAGCTTATAGTTATTTAACTGAGCACCGTTACTTACATTGTCGCTATTTAACTGATTATCTCTTATTTAACTGAGTATTGTTATTTAACTGATTATTTTTATTTAACTGATTATTTTTATTATTTGTATTCGACTATGTGTTGTGTTTTGTGTAGTATTTGTTTGGTGATGAAGGCTAGTCGTCGCAACGTCCTGTATGTGTCGTAATTCTGTTATGTAAAGCTGCATTACGTTGTGTTATTATATATTATTTAACCTAGTATCGTTATTTAACTTATCGTTATTTAACTTATTATCTTTATTTAACTGAGTATTGTTATTTAACTGATTATTTGTATTTAACTGAGTATCTTTATTTAACTGAGGATCGTTGTTTTGCTGATCGGTATTTAACTGATGATCTTTATTTAACTGAGAACTGTTATTTAACTGAGTATCGTTATTTAACGTATTGTTAACGATAAAGGGTTAACTATGTGCGTGGTTTTCATAACTCTATTGTCAGAATCAGTGGTAACAGACGACATATATTTCACATCGTGAGCGCTAGCCATTTTGATAGTGGACTGCGCTAGTCATGTTCTGATTGATATTTATTTATGATAATGTTCTGATTGATATTTATTTATGGTAATGTTATTATCAATATTTATTTATGGTAATGTTATGAGCACGGTCGGACGTGAGTTCGACGCCTGAGCTCGTCGCTTGTCAAAGTGATGGAAAGATTAGCCACATATACCTCCTTGCTATCACGCATGCAAAATGTGATGGCGATATATCATTATTAATATGAATGTTAACAGAGGCTATATTTCACATTATGAATGTCAACAGAGGGTATATTTCACATTATGAATGTTAATTGGGGGGTATATTTCACATGAATGTTAACTGAGGGTATATTTCACATTATGAATATTAACAGAGGGTATATTTCACATCATGCTAACATTATATTTCACATTAGTTTGTTTTTTTTTTTTTTTTTTTGCGCTCGCTCGCTCGTAGTTCATTTACATTACTTTTAGGATTGCTGAACTGAGTTTTACGTGTAGATTAGCTTTCCCTATTAACAGGGTCTCTCACCATCAGACGAACCAATTCAAACTTCAGAAGTACTTGTAATTTACCCCAAGTCAAGGACGATAGGCCAACATTGTAGTCCAACTGTCCGGTGTAGGAGTTAACCTCTTACCTCGGCATCAGCACATCGAATGTTTAAGAACACCCTTTCGTATCCATTCGGTCGTGCTGACTATTTAACATTTTGAATGTTAACAGAGGGGATATTTCACATGATGAGTGGTAACAGACGGGATATTTCATATTATGAGTTGTAACTGGATATTCCACATTATGAGTGGGGATATTTCAAATATATAAAGTAAAAGTTAAATAGACACTGCCGTTGGGATCTAAAGTGTTAGGCATTCACAAATTCCAGGTTGCGACATATGAGGTGGAGTGGTCAGTCCTCTTAGTCGTTGCCTTTACTTCCTTGACAATTCCCAGAACATTTGAAATGTATAACAAGGGCAAAGATAAGGAAGAGACAATGTAGATATGGTTTATTGCGAATGCCATGGACTGTCATAGTGACTAACAACAATTGCCTGGAAAAGGTAAAGGAAGGTAGAACAATATATACAAATATAAGACGGAGACAAGGGGAGTATGTGGTCATGTAATAAGACGAGAGGCGCTGGAAAATATCGTCAAGACTGGAAATATCAGGGGTGTTTTAATATCTTGATGTATATAAAGAGTTCTTTGAAGCTCTCGAATAAAATTATGAAGGCGGGTGTGTCTATGGACCAATATTCATTCAACAATTGACAAAACATGTGCATGAATGTCAATATGAATGCACAGATATAATATATTCCAGCCAGTAAATTTACAATGTAACGTATTATATAATGTGTTCTATCAATGTCTAAGAACAGACTGGTTCAACCGTAGTGCAGTGCCATTCATGCATTTCACGCTTCGCAAAACCGTTTCACACGATCGTGAATAATAAATTATTGTGAGGATGCGAGATGAGACACCAGAAGGCGGACATCAATACATGCATCGTTATGTCATTGTGGATTATATATTGCTATAGTCATCTGGGCCCGTCGACACGACTCTCGATCTGCTCTCAGTTCCCCGACCCCTTGAAATGTCATACCCAGGGTGTCTTAAATGTTCCGTGTCCACAATCGTGTTACTCGGCTCCCGCCTCTTTTTTCCAACAATAGTGCCTTTTCATTAATGAACGAACGAACTTTATTTTCAAAGGGTCACAAATTACGCACGCAGGCCTATCTTACATTCGGCGCTTCCAATCACTCATCTTTCGTTCATCAATAGTGCATAGTACATTCACATAGGAAAAAACATTGTCAAATGAATGTTTTCAACATAAACAATACATATTACCATGTTATGAGACACATCTCCCACACACCCACCCATCCCCCATCCACCCACACAACCCCCACCCAACCACACACACACCCCAAGGCACACATACATGCCCTCACCTATCCACCCATATCCCACATCTCCCCACCCACACATACATCCCCCACCCACCCACACACCCCAAGGCACACATACATGAACCCACCTACTCATCACCCACCCACACATCCTCCCACTTACACACATCTCCCCACTTACACACACATCCTCTACCCACCAACACTCACCCACCCACATATCCTCCACCACCCACCCGCACACCTCTAAACACCCAGCCAAACACATACCCCCTCCCCAACCACACATATTTCCGCCAACCCACACATCCCGCACCTACCCACACACAAAACACGTACCCACCCACATTTCCCCCACTTGCACACATCACCACCTACACAATCTCCCCTAACTCACCCACACACACATCCCCCACCCATCCCTCAACCTACAGATACACACACCCACACATCCTCCATCCACACATCCTCCAACCACCTACCCCTCAGTCACCCATCCCCCAATCACACATCCCTTAACCACACATACCAACACACACACCCCACACACACATCTCCCTACCCACACACACATCTCCCCACACATACACACATCCCGCACACACACATCCCCACACAACATCACATCCCCCATCCAAAAACACACACTTCTAACCCACATTTCCACACCCACACACATACAATCCCCACCCATACACTCATCCCCCACACACATCCATCTATTTACGTATTCATTCCTCAGTCACTCACGCCCACACATCCCCCAACCACCCATCAACACATACATCTCCCATCTACCCACCCACACTCACATTCCCCAATCACCCAGCCAAAATTACATCCCCTACCCTCACATACATCCTTTACCCACCCGCACATCCCACACCCAATCACACCTCCCCCACCCACCCACACACATCTCCCCTCCCACACGACACAACACCCCACCCACATACACATCCTCCACCCACACACACGTCCCCCACACACATCCCCCATTCACATCTCCACCCACACATCCCTCACCCACAAACACATCTCCCCATCCATCTTCCATCCACCCACACATTTCCCACCTACAAATCTCCTCACTACCAACACATACATCCTCCACCCATCCACATACACCTCCATTCACACATACATATCCCCTACCCACACTCACATCCCAACGCCCATCCCCCCACACCCATCACACACCCATCCCTCAAACCACACACATCCCCCACACCCCCATTCACCCACACACCCCCTCAGCCACCCACATACATATTCCCCACAACACAACCTCCCACCCACCAATACCCACACACTTCCAACCATCCATCCAAATATCCCCCACCGACACATACATCCCTCACCCACACACGCATCCCTTCACCCACCCACACGTCCTCCATCCATCCACACACATCCCCACTCACAACCCCTCCACATATACTTGTACACCCCCCCCCCCGCATACATCCCCCACACACACATTCCCCACATACACACCCACACACACACATCCTCACATCTAGACAATTACATGATGCCTCACATAATCACTGAAACTTGTATGACCAAACTCCCACACTTTACACACACATACACTGACGATTGTCGTGAGCATTCTCGCAAAACCCACACACATCCAAACTCAAAACCCATCCACACATACATCCCCCACAAACACATCCCTCCAAACACACACACACACACTTTCCCCACATACACACCCACACACACATCCTCATATTTGAAGCGCTGGGTAGCGAGCCAGATTTTCATCTTGCGGAAGAGATGATAATCGCTTGGTGCCAAGTCCGTGCTGTAAGAGTGGGGCGTGGGAGGAGGGAGTTGAAAATTTCCCCCTCCCTTTTTTTAAACTGCTCAAATAAAGCCTTTGTGCGAGTAGCAGTGTGAGGCCGCGCGTTGTCGTGCAGTATAATGACGCCACTCGTTAGCATTCCACGCCTTTTGTTTTGGATCGACCGACGAAGCTTCTTTGGCGTTTCACAATAAACTTGTGGTACTTATTTTTTTTTTTTTTTTTGCATACCCTATTTACAGGACATCGCTGTCAACACTAGCACTGTTGTTGTTGATGTCTTGGCAAGTAGTTTGCCATTGCTTTCTGAACGACCGGCTTCTATACCATAACGTTAAAACCAGCGCGACACGGTCTGCTGCCAAATTGGTCACAGCTGTGTTTCGAAAGTAGCTAAACAGAATAACGAACCGCGGGCTTTGCCACGGAGACGGCTCTTGTGGTTCCTAGTTCATGAATTCCGTGAACAATATTCCCCCGCGGTCCCAGAACACTGTAACCATCATATTTCATTGTGAAAATACAAGCTTGAATTGTTTGGGCTTATTTGGAGAATGAGTGTGCATCCATTGTTTTGACTGTTCCTTCGCTTCTGCATTCACGAAGTGAACCCGTGTTTCGTCCTTAGTCACTATTCTGTCGAGGAAGGCATCCCTCTCTTCCCAGTCGCGCAAAGGGAACGTCACAGCTTAGCCCATTCTTTGCGCTTTGTGAACGTCAGTAAATTGCTTTGGTAACCACCGTGAAAAGAATTTGTGGTAACCTAACCTCTCTGTAACATTTCTAAAAGATTAGTAATAGAAATTTGTGGAAATTCTGTCGAAATGTATGGAATTGTTAGACGGCGCTTTTCCACTATGAATTGGTCGACTTTTTGAATGAGCTCATCTGTCACACATGCATGTCGTCCTTGTCCACCCTCACCATGCACACTTTTACGCCCATCTATGAATTGTCTGCACCAATCCCTCACAGAACTGTCACTCATAACGTTATCACCGTAGACGCGACACATTCGATGATGAATCTTGGCCACATTTTGACCTTCTGCTTGAATAAAACAAATCACACCACTAAATTCACAGCTGGCGGGAAGGCAATAAAATTTCCATATTTATTCGTTCGCGTTTCGAGAACCACTGAACAAATGCGCCTGTAGGTTGATGTGTAGTGAGCTAAAAGACTACTGAATGATGCAGGCAGTGAACGGTGTCGCTATGGCAACAGGTTTATTTTTACCAGCCAATCGGCGGCTGATTTTGGAATAGTCATCTTATATAGTTACACACTAATGTGAAGTATTTAGAAATACAGTGTATCTTATTTCCACGTGTCTATGTTAGACTAATAGTTCCCAAAATTATTGAGTAGAGTTTCCCCCATCTCCTTGCTTACTAGGCCACACCCTTGGCGCCATACTCACACACACACACACACACACACACACACCACCACCACCACCACCACCACCACCACACCACACACACACACAACACACAAACTCACACACACATACACACACAAGCACATACAAATCACAAGACAGACATGAACAGACCTGTCTATGCAGACTTTCACGGAACTAACAAGAGCGACACAAGTCAGATATCCAAGGATGGGATGGAATGATCAGCAATTTTCAGGACCAGCCTCAAGGGTTAAAACATTTGTGATGACGGAAAATTATTTTTTTCAATCGTTCCGATCGTGTCCTCACTACATTTTGTCATGCGCACAGACTTTACATTTTATGGGGGTCATTCATGTCTCACCATCTCATTTCTGCCGCAGTCATTATGTTTCAAATATGGACATTTCTCTGGAGGTAAAAGTCTAATGAACCACCAGAATCCACGCTGACAAAATTACCATGATATACTACAGTAAAATAAAGAGTGATATACTTTACTAAAGTAAAGTAAAGGGCGATATACTAAAGTGAAGGGTGATGTATTACACTAAAGTAAAGTGTTGTTGTTTGTCCATCAAGAATGATGATGACCATTCATTTCATCCAGTGGGTTTGAAGGTATGGAGCCGTGGGTTCTAAGATGGCTGATAAGGCCTATTTTGGCTCGAAATGTTCTTTGACAATGTGGGCAAGGAATGCTTGACGCTTCTGGAGGAGGATTTCCTGCAGTGGTTTTTCTGTCCTGCCTTTTCTTCACAGCTCTTGCAGTCCTGGTTGCCTCACATATAACTGCACCCTTGCGTAATGATGCACGCCACGAATTTCGGTCTATGGCTGCAGTCTCCCAGGTGTCATGATGAATTTCAAAAGCATTCAGTGAAATTTTCAGAGTGTCTTTAAAGCGTTTCCTCTGGCCACCTTGGGAGCGTTTACCACAACGCAGTTCGCTTTTCTATTTTCTTTGACTATTCCAGTTCGCAGTTCGCAGTTAAAGTAAAGTAAAGAATGATACACTACAGTAAAGTAAAGAATGATACACTACAGTAAAGTAAAGAATGATACACTACAGTAAAGTGAAGAATGATACACTACAGTAAAGTAAAGAACGATACACTTCAGTAAAGTAAAGAATGATACACTACAGTAAAGTAAAGAATGATACACTACAGTAAAGTAAAGAATGATACACTACAGTAAAGTAAAAAAAACGATGTACTATATTAAGGTAAAGAATGAAATACTATAGTAAAGTCATGAATGACATACTATAGTAAAGTAACAAATGGTATGCTATACTAAAGTAGTCATGAATGACGTAACATAGTAAAGTAAAGAATGGTGTACTATAGTAAAATAAAGAATGCTATGCTATGCTATAGTAAAGTAAAGACAAGGCCAATAGACCCCTTGATACTGTTTAGGGTGTATTTTGGCACCATTTATTCTTCTTCTGCGTTCATCCGAAGAGTTTTTTTCGGACGTGATTGTGTTGTGCCTGTTTACAACAGGGCTGCGTTCTTGCGCCGTTAGGCCGACACATCCGACTTCTGCGGGCATTTGTTGACCGGGTTAGCCTTCCCGGGTGGTCATTACTCTATCCCGGCTCCAATATTTACATGTACAAGACGCTCCCGTATTATTCTTCAGACATATTCATTCATGGATACAAGCCTCTACATGCATCCTAGCTCTGTTACAACACAAACATCGCACAAGAAACAGCCGGAAGACAGAAGCCGTTTATCAACCAGCACCACAAACACCTTGACTATATAAGTTTCTGTTCTGATCTATTCGCCATATGCACACCCACCCTGGAATTCTACTTACCAGCCTCTAAGGAAGGGTTAAGTGTTTTTACAAGAATCTATATAATCTTTTCCTATTTGAGCTTTGTATAATCAACTTTATACTAACAAACCCGATCCCTAGTCTTGTTTATTGGATACTCACTCGAAAGTACGCATCAGCCGCCTCCGCACATGAGCCGAGATGGAATCACACTGTATGACCATTTGATGAGTTCTACATTTGAGCAGCAGCACAGAGGCTTCTCAGTGTTTGGCGGTGTCGTGCGTGCAAAGTTGTTGATTAGTGGACTAATTTTACTGATGAAAAGCTGCTTGTTGATATGGCCTTAGTTAGTTAGCTTTTAAGGGAAGTCATGATTGCAGCAAGGTTTTTTTTTTTTTTTTTTCCCGCGTTTCCATCCTGTTTCAGGATATTGCGGTCAACACCAGCATCTTTCAGCTGTATGTTGATTCCTAGGCTAGATTACGCTCATCAGCACGCCACGACTTTCTGAGCGACCGGCTCCATACTCTCATAAGTCACTTTTGCGATTCGAACCACTGCTAATTCTCGTCGCGTCACGTGACGAGAGTATTCGGGGTTAGCGGAGAAAGCTGCTAATCCCTCGGCCACGAAGCCGGTCTTGCAGCAAGGTATGGCAATATAAAATAAAATGAAACAGGTATGTGTGATTCCTGAGAGAGAGAGAGAGAGAGAGAGAGAGAGAGAGAGAGAGAGAGAGAGAGAGAGAGAGAGAGAGAGAGAGAAGGGATGAGGGAGAGAGACAGAGGGAGGGAGACAGAGATAACAAACACATACACAGTGCACATATATTACAACAAACTCAATGCCGATGGATATAAAGCAGTTTCACTTTCAGTAGATTGCTATGTCCCTGATGGAAATTTAAAAAAAAAAAGACACCTTGTCTTTCTTATTTTTATTTCTATCATTGGCGTTCCTGTTACTAGTGAATTGTTCTTGATTTTCCGTATTTGTGTTATTTGCCACACTAGACACTTCACAGAGTCTTCTGAAGCCTCACAATTCAAAAGCCTCATTTTTATGCTGCAGTGTGTGTGCCACGTCTTCACCGGGTGTGCTCGAATGGCCGAACATCCGCTGTCTGAACGTCTAATTGTGATCTGTGTTGCCATAAAAGAATACGCTTCTTCGTTCGTCTAATTCTTTAATTGCCCATTTGTCCTTAATCTACGACAAGGAGTATTGTAAACGTCCTGCATAGGTGTTCCATCACACCATCACAGAGTCAGGTACAGAGTATTTCTGTATATATAAAAACAAGACAGAGTGAGCTGTCCCCAATGCCTGCGAAGGAAATCACCACAGCAGTATAGGAAGATGGAAAGCGGGAGTTATAGTACATAGAAATATAAAGAAGCTTGACCACCAGAAAACAGTCGTAAACAGCATAACTTACACCCGATAGACACTATGTTATGCCATGTTATGTTATATGTTATATTGCATGACGTCACTGCACATTGTACAAATCCGACGCGTGATCAGTCGTCCGATGTAGCAGCCATCCCAGAGTACTTCTGCTCACTGTTCCCACGAGGAGTTTGTTATCTCCTCTCTTGACCTCGAAGATGGAATTAACTTGTTTGACCAAGCTTCATCCTAGTTCGTAGCGACGGGCTAGCGTCACAGTCTCCTCAGTATCCGTTAACCGAGTCCGTACTGCATTGAGTATATCGCCCTGCCCATGCTTCTTCCCATTCGTACACTATTGACACTCACCAGTTTGTTATCGGGCCCATAAGGGGAGCAAAGGATAGTAAGCGAATAAGAAGGGTTGACGTGAGACTGCCTACTGCATCCCGTGGAAGACTTTCACTGCAAAATCCCTCCAGCGGAGTCAAGAATCAACATTATAGCACTCGGTGCATTCCCGGCGCGAGTCGGTTGAAGGTCAGAGGCAAATGGGATATTGTGTTACTGAAAAATAACCAGAACCAGCCGAATAGAAACTTTTATAAAACTCTGGAACATATAACAGAATAAAGAAAACCTCTGAAAGTAATCAAAAAGATAACACTTTCATGGCTCGATCACACCCGAACACACGAAGACACGACAAAGAGAGTACTGGATGGCACATATTGGGGAAACGAGGACGGGAAAGGAAAGAAAGAAAGAAAGAAAGAAGAAGAAGAAGAAGAAGAAGAAGAAGAAGAAGAAGAAGAAGAAGAAGAAGAAGAAGAAGAAGAAGAAGATGATGAAGAAGAAGAAGACAATTTGCATGAGGAAGTTAGTCAGTTAGTTAGTTAGTTAGTTAGTTAGTTAGTTAGTTAGTTAGTTAGTTAGTTAGTTAGTTAGTTAGTTAGTTAGTTAGTTAGTCGACAGATCATCCTCATTGTACATCGAACCATTCAGTCCATAAGTGCTCGGATCCCCTCCTCAGCAAATCCTGCAGCGTGTAGCGGCTAACGACGCCAGTTCTGTGATGGTTTATCAATCTTCTTTGGCTTCCTGCGTAGTGTTCTTGTTTGGCCACCCCTCTTTTAATTTGCTGTTCTCGCAGCCTGACCATGGTTGTAGATTCCCAGTCATCACTTGGTTCACGTAAACGTCTTATTTCTCGTACAGCATTCAGAATGTCAGCCTGGTCCATGGCTCGGCCGCCTTCTACAGTAACCCTACCAGCAAGTCTGTCAGCCCGCTCATTTCCTTGTACTCCCGCATGCCCTGGCACGAAGATGAAACTAATCTTTGCCAGCCGCGACCGCTTCAGAGACAGCAACCAATCTCTTCGGTTCCACCCCATCTCTATCTTCCTGAGCATACTCATTGAGTTGCTAAGGACACATGCCCGACTGAATGTCTGTGTCTCGAGCCATGTTATTGCTTTACTTACTGCCATAACTTCCATAGTCAGGTCACTTGTCGTCAAAGCAAAAGCGCCAGACTCTTCCTTCACAATTCTGAGACGTAAAGGCCAATGAACTTCTCACTCCTCGAACGATCGACCTATCCATGTAAACGACAGCATCATCCTCTAAAGAATTTTCGAAGATCAGAGCCTGTACTTCCGCCTCCACAGCAGCTGGGTTTTCTTGTCTGCATTTTCTGACTAGTTGGATGCAAACTGAAAAGGATGTACAGAAATCTGTTGACACTTGTACCCACTCCTCGCCAGGTTCTAAGTCCTCAAGTGAACACACCTGCTGAAGAATGTCTTCGGCTTGACCCATTCACGACTTTCCTCGTTTTAACCTTCTGCCCTTTACCTTCTTAATCTCGCTATGCAGTGGATGTTGTGTGTTTGCGTTGACTCTGGGATAGGCACGTGCTCGGCAATTTTGTATTCTGTCCGTCATGGTTGGAAAATCAAGAAGGTAGTGCATCGCCCTGCATGCTGTATATCTTGTACATCCAAGAATAATGCGCATAGCTTCGTTCTGTATCCTTTCCATCCTTTCCATCTGCTTATGGCTGAGAGTCAGGATCGCCATCGCATACTCCAAAACAGAAAGGATCAGACCCTCGTAAAGAAGACATAGATGGTGCTGCACACAGTTTGCCGCCGCCATCACCGGCATAGCAGCCAACCCCCGCTTGGTCTTTGTCATCATCTGATCTATGTGCTCAGTATAAGCAAGGCTTCAATCAAATCGTATCCCCAGGTAATTCATTGCCTGCTTTTTTTCCACACTCTCTGAACCTAAATTTACAGCTGGCGTTGGGGTGTTGATAATATGGTTATTCAAAGAGAACCATGTCACTGTTGCCTTTGTTAGGTTGACCATTGCCCCAGCTTCAACACATCAAGTGCTTTTGCGATTGAGTTCATTTTGAAGCTCCACAGCAACCTGATCTCTATCCTTATCCCGACGACACACTAAAGCATCGTCTGCATACGACAAAGTCCTCCGCGGTCCTATGATTTGCTCGCTGGTGATTCTCACAGTGTAGCCGTTGAACAGACCCGGAGATAATGGTGATCCCTGTGGTAGGCCGGATATGTTGTTGTTGGTTCTGAAGTCCAACTGCCACATCTACAAAATACTTTCCGCTGGAAGAGGACTGCAACGATCCAACTAAGGAGAAAAGGACTTATCTTGACTTCAAGAAGCTGAAGCATTTAAAAAAAAAAACAAAAAAAAAAAAAAACAATGGTACTCTGTTGCACGCGTTCTCAGGATCAATTGCTGCAGCAAATGTTTCAATACCTGAGTGAAAACCTTCATAGACATCATTGGCAAAAACTGCTTCATTGGTCCAGGTTTCTCTTTTTGGACGGTACCCTCCCAGGATAGGTGGGAAAATACTTTGCCTCTCTATCTGGCTTGGTGTTTTTCTGGCAATTAACTTCTCCAGCAGCTTGCCTATTGTATTCTGCATGGTTATTACCCGATATCCCTGAATTTGTGTGTGGTCTTTGCCAGGCTTCGGCAAGGGAATCAGATAGCTGTGTAACCATTCCTCTTTGATGCTCGCACTCCCTATACGAGGGGTGGCCAACCTTTTTAGCAGGCAAGCCAAATTTCAGAAATAATATTTCATGCCAGGCCACTCACCTAATAAAAAAAAATTAATTAAATTAAGCAAGCAAGCGTGCTACAGCCTCAACCACATCATCGATTTCCACTTCGCGGGCCGCAACATGACTCCCGGCGGGCCGCATGCGGCCCGCGGGCCTCGTGTTGGCCACTCCTGCCCTATACTGTTGTTGTACATGTCAGCTAGTTCCTCTAGCTCAGTGGTTCTCAACCTTTTTTGGCCCGTGCCCCCCTTCACCATATTTTCAGAACGTCATCCCCCCCCCCCCTTTCGTATTTCCTACCTAAAAATTTTGCCCGTGCCCCCCCCCCCCCTTTTCACCATATTTTCAGAACGACATTCCCCCCTTTCGTATTTCCTACCTAAAAAATCCCCCCCCCCACCCCCTCTCGCCCCTACGCAGTATCCATAATAATGGAAGCACGTACTAAACCAAGTCTAGACATCCACATAAAACGTGATTTGTGAGTCTACTTACTTTATAAAATGAATTTTAGAAGGGTGAAATGTACAGAATCGTAAAGTATGAAGGGAAAAACAAGATCAAGTAATCGGTTCTTGTATTAACGCGATCTTGAAATAATCTTCATTCCCCCCCCCCCCTCCCTCTCCCCCCCCCCCCCCCTGGAAACCCCACCTGTTGAGAACCACTGCTCTAGCTTGTTGTCGGTAAACATATTGATGTCGTCGTGCCATCAGACCCTGGAGTGCTGTTTTTTTTTTTTTTTTCGTCGAAGCACAGCCATGATTTCTTTCACTGTCACTGTGTCTTCATCCGAAATGTTCTGGGTCTTACACCTATCTGGGGTGACCTCCTTGGCAAGATTTCGGCCTCCCATGTCTGTCTGGTTTCTCAGCTCTAGATAGCGTTCGAAGAGGGCTTTGCCCTTGTTCTCTTCAGTCCTCTGCCATACGAGGCCAGCATCTTGGAAGTCTGGAATACTCTTATTCTTGACTACCTCAGCCATGCTTTTATGTAGTCGCCAGTACAATTTCAGTGACTTGTCTGTGCTTGCTCTTTGACATACCTCTGCCCATTTTTCACTTTTAACGACTTTAACCAGTTTTTTTAAATTGCTTACTTTTGTGTGCATACACGAGGAAAATTGCTGCTTATGCTGTTGGTGATGATGATGATGATGATGACGAAGGTGAGGAAGGAGCAGCGAAAAAAAAAAAAGGAAAACAGACGCAGTAGAAGGAGAAAACGAAGACGAAGTGGCGTGGGAAAGAGTCGGACTAACAACAAACCAACCAACAAAGCCTCGATGTTCTTGTTTACAACAAAATAAACGACATCATGCAAATCGCAGAAGTGCTGACATCACTATTGCTGTGGCTACACATACCCACGACTGTAGACTATTTAGTGTCTGTTTTAGACCCCAGAAAAATGCCTATGTCTGCCAGTCTTATCCGTAGCCTAGCAACAATTTAAGGCGTTAACTTTTCTTTCACTCAGATAAACGCCAGATATATTTTTACCCGGACGCCATATTTGATAGCGGGGAGCATTGAAAACCGGTAATCGGGGGCTGTTAACGAGAAAGTCGGAAAGCATAATTGTCGATTAGACACATCAGCGTGTTTGTGATGCCAGCTCAAAATAGACCCGGTACATGAAGGGAGTGAAATAACACGCAAGGGAATAGCATGGCTGCGATTATTCTGGGTCTGGCGGAAAGAGGCAGATCGCCCAATGGGAGACAGAAATTAGAATTAACATTGGGTAAGGGGTGGGGAGTGAGGCCCCTGGCTTAGAGGGTAGGGTGTCCTTCGCAGGCTCAGAAGGTACCGATCTCAGCGGTGAGCTGGGAATTGTTCCAAGAACCCCGGGAAGGTTAACCCGATCAACAAATGCCCGCAGAAGTCGGGTGTGTCGGCCTAAAGGCGCAAGAACGCAGCTCTGCTGTAAACAGGCACAACGCAATCACTTCCGAATAACAAATAACTCCGGGTGAACGCAGAAGAAGAAGTTCCAAGAACCGTTTGTATGTAATGATAGCACACTTCCCCTTGGAATAAAATGGCATAACAAAGTCATCAATGTAGATCTCACGAAGAGAACTAAACAAATTCCAGTGAACCAGTGGGTGGGTAGAAGACGCTAAAGCTGGGACTGGAGGAGAAGCTAAAGACATAACAGATTGGCATGGGTTTGTTGAGGGAGTATGTCATAATAGGGGATACAGGACAGAAGAAGAAGAAGAAGAAGAAGAAGAAGAAGAAGAAGAAGAAGAAGAAGAAGAAGAAGAAGAAGAAGAACAACAACAACAACAACAACAACAACAACAACAACAAGAGACACCAATTAGTGAATGTTTGTAATTTATCAGTAATTGTTTTAGTAGTTCTCCGTATTTCTGATTCACCCAGAAGTGATGTTTAACATTAGAACTGAATATTCTAAGTTTGGTGCTAATTTCAATTTATTTTGACTTCCACAAAATTCCTAATGCTTTAAAAGCTTACCTTCCTTTTGTATTCTTATTGTTATATTGTATCTGTTCCATATCTTTAAGTGGGTGTCACCGAGGGATATGGGGGTTACCATTTGTTTGGTTTATTCTCATTATCTTAGTCTTCCTCCTATGAATTTTAAACCTAATAGTTATGATCTCCCATTCAATGCGTGTACTTTATCTTGCATCTGATTATTTCGTGTGTGAGACAAAACAGTAACATCATCAAAGCAGTCCAGATCAACGAGCTGACTTGCCAGAGGTATTCATTGAATTTCTTGTCTGGCAGTGCTTTGTTGTCTTCATAATCCAGTCTATAGTTAGCAAGAGTAATAGAGGTGACAAAAGGCATCACTGTCTCATCCCGTCTCTCATTTCGATTGCCTCTGCATATTCTCCTTATCGGGAGCTCTGCACCTCACGTCTCTATGCTGCTTTTATTAAGATTATGATTTGTCATAGGATCTCATAATGTCTGATCAGTTTCCTCACAGTTTCTCTAAATGATTTGGTCGAAAGCCCGCCTGTTGTATGTGAGTGACATCTCTTAGTCTCACCACAATAATTCTGCGTAGTATTTTTCCATGTTCTGCCAATAACATTATTTCTCTATAATGTTCACTCCTGTGGGCGCCCTTTCTTTGACCGTTTCACCAAATATCCTTCTCTCCCGTATGCTGGTATTTGCTCAACCTCCTAGATCCTGCTAATTAATTTGCGCAGTGATTCAGCTGAAGTGTGTATATTAGTTTTAACAACCTCTGCTTGGATACCATCTGAACCAGTGGCTTTCCTATCCTTCAGAAATGTGATAGCTTTACTAATCTTTACTTTAGGTGGTTTCTTGCAATGATATTCATCTTCCGTTCTGCAGGCTGCATATCTGGAGGGTCTGGTTGGACTAGTATATTAAGGAGTTTCTCATAGCATTCAGCCCATCCCTTAAATTGATGCTAAATGTGGTATTACATTTAATTTCGTTTGACTTCGGTAAATGTCTTAGTGCTATGAAAACACCCCTTGCCTTTCGTATTCTTATTTTGAGATCTCTATCGTTCCCACTGTCTTTGTCTATATTGCTATCAAAATATGTGTATGATTCAACCAAGGAAAGATCGGGTTATTTATTATTGGTTTGGTTTATTCTCATTATTTTTGTTTGTCTTCTTCCATGATTCATAGACCCAATTGTCGTCGCCTTCCATCACGTGTTTTAGTGTATCTTGCTTCTGCTTTGTAATTATGGAAGTCAATAAATGTTAGCGCATTTGTAAAATTGAATTAATGTGTGTATAGAAGTGAATATTACCACTGACGGTGATGTGTGCATAGAACGAACGAACGAACGAACAAACAAACTTTATTTTAAAAGGGTAACAAATTGGGCACGCAGGCCCGTCTTACATTCGGCCCTTTCAATCACTCATCTTTCATTCAGCAAATGTGCATGTTACATTACCATTGGGGAAAAAAACATTGTCAAATGGATTTTGTAAGCATAAACAATGCATATTACGCATGATACATTCACATGAGAAAACAAAAAAAAAACATTATCAAGTGATATACGAACAAGAGTGCGCGCGTGTGTGTGTGTGTGTGTGTGTGTGTGTGTGTGTGTGTGTGTGTGTGTGTGTGTGTAGTATTTGGATATAACTAAATATATATTCATAAGCTTATGTAGGTATACAAGTGAATATATTTACAGTAGTGTATGTGCCACAAATTGGTCTGCTTCATTTCACCAGGTTTTACCCCACTTTACTATATGTCTTTCCCTTGCCGAGAGCATCGCACAAAGCACGAACTTCGTGGGCCCCATCCGTGACCCGCAGTAGTCTCCGGGGAAGAAAATAATTGCACTCGTAGTCTCAAAGACACAGTCCGTGGAACAAACCCACGACATTCATAGGGTGAGGTAGACGACTTAACCACTTAACTATAGAGACACACTCCCCTCCCCCACCCACCACCAAATCCACACCCTTTCATAATGTACGTATGAAATTGATTAGGTATGTATGTAGTTTTCGTTTTGGTTTTTCTTGGAGAAAAAAGCAATGCCGATAACACGACAGTCGTATTTGATTCCACAGTCTCGGGATGTAAAGAAACTATTAAAAAGCAAGAAAGAATGCATATTCACCTTAAATTTATTAAAAAGAAAACGTTGCTTCATATAAATATGTTGTACTACTGAAATAAAGAAAACTGATATATTCCTCTCAATTTAAAAAACAAAAACAAAACAAAGGTTAAATTATAGGTCGTCGCTTTCAACCCCAGATTGTTTGGCTGTTTGTTATTTCTTAGCAAGTTTACGTTCAGTAGTTTGTCATTACTTTCTGGACGACCAGCACTCAAACCATTGTATGAAAACCAGTGCAATGTGGTCTGCTTCTAAATCTTCCCCAGCTGTGATTCGAATGCGGTATGCGGGATTGCGAATTGCATTCGTGACATCTTCGCCACAGAGCTGGCACTTCTCGGTAATATGCATATAAGTTTTGGGTTTTCAAAACATTTTAAATCCAATTCTTTAAATAGTTTATGAGACTGAGAATCTGAAATGCAGCGAAGCGTTTCTTGAAACTCAAAGATTAACCTCCAAAAACACTGAAATCAAACCACGAGAGGAATTCTCAACGCCTCATTTGTTCTTTTAAATACTTCCTGTTTTTCTTCATTGTTTGGAAAATACGACACAACCTGTTTTGGCAGCAAAATTAATGTAGAACCTGGCCAATGGGAACAGAACTGTGTGTTCTGGCTATTAATACGTATATTGTGCCCAAGCATAATTACGTTCTTAAATGTGTACACGGCAGAGCAGTAATGTATACAAACACAAGCACGGGAATTGTGTTGAGGATGTGTGTTATCGTGTCAATGTATCAGCAATAAAATAATTTGAGTGCTCGGTTTCTTCATAGCCGCAGCTGCGTGGCCAAGATTGTTATCTCCTCGCTGAGATTTTTCTCCTTGGCGACCCGACGCGGTAGCATGATTGCCGGCTTGGTGGTTCAGAGCCACTGAAAAAATGAAAAGAAACATGTAAATCAATATAACAATGGAATACCGAAAGAGGCGTGTGAAATTTACGAGTAGCCAAGAAATACAAATTGATAGGGTGGGGGAAATGTCAGTTGAAGACTTAAGGTGAAAGGAATGCCAGGAGATATGCTGTTATAAAAAATGTTCATTCATTCAGTAGCATGTTATTTGCAGAACCTCGCTCCCATTACAACCTTCCGGAAACCTTCTCGATCACAAGCAAGATGCCCCGCGTCCGATACACCCATCTGGAGATCATCCGCCACATCATGCACCCATCTTCTCTTTGGCCTTCCTCTTCCTCTCTTCCCAGGCATGTACTCCTCCAAACTGTCATGACGTTTCATGTGACCAAAATATTTCAATTTTCTTGGTTTTAACGTCTTTAATAACCAAACCTCTTCAATATTTAGCTCTTGAAGTATGGATGCACTTGTTCTTTCTTTACTCAAGATATTCTTAGAACTCGTCTATAACATTTATATTCAAAGGCGTTTATGCGCTGTTCAGCTTGTTTAGTAAGTGCCCAGGTCTCACAGGCGTACGTTGCAATGGTGCATGCTCTTAAAAATCTAATTTTTGTAGTTCTATCTGCCCCACTCCATAATTGATTCAGTTATTTTAGTCTTTGAAGAGAAATTGATAGTCATCGTTTAATTTCTTTCTTTATAAAAATAGGTACAGGTAATTATAATTTAGATAAATTAACGAAGGAACTTTATTTTTCAAAGGGTCACACATTGGGCACGCAGACCCTTCTTGCATTCGGCCCTTCTAATCACTCGTCTTTAGTGTATCAGTTATCTATTGTGTATGTTACATTCACATAGGAGAAAAAACATCTTGAAATGAAAGTTGGCGATGGCAGTGAGATATGAGGTGTTCGTATATACTGGGTTACGCTGTAATGAGGTTGGGTAATTTATCTCATAGACTTGTATTCCTAGACAATTTCCAGCAGACACGTAGATTCATCAAGAATAAAGTACTGGCGATAGAGATTGAGCACGCACTGATGTATTGTTGTTCAAGCCCACTAGCTACAGTCGCAATACTCACAAAGCAATGTTATGTAGAATCTACAGATTGTCCAAATTATGTAGAATCTACATTTTGTCCAAATCATGTAGAATCTACATTTCGTCCTAATCATGTAATATCTACATTTCGTCCAAATCATGTAGAATCTACATTTCATCCAAATCATGAAGAATCAACATTTCATCCACAATTACAACCACCATCATCATATGATTTGCAGGTAGCCAGTCTTTCCCTCGCTTAGCAGACGATGAACCCTCGTACGACCGATCTCATAACATTATCAGTGTAACTACCTTACCACAACACTAACGCGCCCGCTGCAGATAATAGTAGTCAGTCAATATTTAGTTATTTCCCCTAGATTAAAAAAAAATATTATAATAATCTCGCCATTTCTCCCAAGATTATACTATAAAATACGAACAGTCATCATATAGTTATGTTCCCTTAGATAATAAGACAGACAGTCATCGCCTAGTTATTTCCCCTTAGATAATAAGACATAAGCTATCGCACAGTTATTTCCCCTGAGATATAAAAAAAAAAAACAAGCACAGACATTTATCCTTCTGTTATTTCCCCCTAAATAATAAACTAGTCAGTAACTGACTTTGTTATTTCCCCCTCGATAATAAAATAGACAGCTGACGTCTAGTTGTTCCATCCATCATGTGCCATGCCGATAAGCGTGGGCGATCATGTCTTGCCATCTCATTCGATCACTAGAGTCGTGGATCAGCTCCGTGTTTCTGTCTCGACCATGCCAAGTTGTCAAGCCATCCAGGTATTTAATTCTGGGTCTTCCCTTTGGTCTCCTCCCTTCGATCTTGCCAGTCGTCACCAAGTTCTCCAATTCATTTCTTCTCATAACATGCCCAAAAAATTTGCACTGTCTACGTCTAATGTTTCTAATCAGTTTACGATCTTCACTTGTTTCTTGTAGGACTTGTTCATTGGTTTTTCTGTCTGTCCCTGGTATTCTTTTCATTTTTCCTCAGAAAACCAATAAAAAGATATCAACTGAAACGAGAAAAAGAGTGTTGAAGTGCTACATAGATCCTGTACTTTTATATGGATGTGAGGCGTGGACAATGAGCAGACATGGTGAAAAAATCTGATGACTGTGGAAATGTGATATCTGGGGAAAATGCAAAGAATATCATGGAAGACAGAAAAACCAATGAACAAGTCCTTCAAGAAACAAATGAAGATCGTAAACTGGTGAGAGACGTACGCAGTCAAAACTTTTTGGACATGTTATGAGAAGAAATGAATTGGAGAACTTGGTGACAACTGATAAGATCGAAGGGAAACGACCAAGGGGAAAACCGTGAAGTAAATACCTGGATGGCTTGGCCACATGGCATGGTCGAGACAGAAACACGGAGCTATCCACGACTCTTTTGATCGAGTGAAATGGCAAAACATGACAGCCCACGGTTACCGGCATGGCACATGATGGATGGATGTTATTTTCCCCTAAAGGGAAATAACAAGAAACAAATATAACAAATAAACTGTGTTGAAGCAGTTTCCTGCTAGGAGTCTGTGATGTGATAGCGCAGTCACATTTTCTAGACTGAATGACGGAGAAATAGATGGCCCGTCTTTCTCTCATTATGGAAAGCGACGGGCCTAGACGCCGAACCCGGGTCTGACAGTGGGCATAACATTACCAGCGGAGTTCGCTGTTAATTTCTCTAGCGAGCTCTCCGAATAAATAGAAGATGATTGGTTATTCTATTATCTAGAAAGAAATAACCAGACGAACAGTGGCAAGCTTTGTCCTAGAAATGAGTTCTCCCTGGAAGGTTAACCCGGTCAACGAATGTCCGCAGAAGTGGAATGTATCGGTCCAAATGCACAATATCGCAGCCCTGCTGTAAACAGGCGCAACGCAATCTCGTCCGAATAAACTCTCCGGGTGAATGCAGAAGAGGAAGAAGAAGAAGAAGAAGAAGAAGAAGAAGAAGAAGAAGAAGAAGAAGAAGAAGAAGAAGAAGAAGGTTTTCAAACATCGTACTATAATATTCTTGGAAGTCGCTACAAACGCCCAGAATTTGAGCATGCATTGATATGGTGTTTCTCTGCACACTGAAAACTGTGTTATCTGTGCTAGATTGCACTTTGTTTATACATGCAAATTCCCCCATAGATTGCATTTTTTAACTCTGTAAACCGTAATCACATTGTTAAAATCATTCCCAACGCCTTTCTTAAGGTGTCCTGCTTCTAACATGAAACTTTGGCTAAATATAAAAACTGCAGAAATATCTCTCGATTAACACGAGTAAACTCATTAGTGCCGGTCTCCGTGGTGAAGGTGTTATAGATGCGGTTAGTAATCCCGTTTACCCGCGTTCGTAACACAACTGTGCGTGATTTGGCAGCAGACCGCGTTGCGCTAGGTTTTAACGAATTGGTATATGAGCCGGTCGTTCAGAAAGCAATGGCAAACCACTGAACGTAAACTTGCCAAGAGATAAAAACAGCCGTAAAATGCTGGTGTTGATAGCGATGTCCCGTAAAAGGAAGCGATGTCCCGTAAAAGGATATGCAAAAAAAAAAGCCTCATTAGTGAGACACAAAACATACATTAAGTAAAGTAAGTAAAGGATCTTAAAGCGCGTTTGGATATATGGTGCTAGATGCCAATGTTTATAGACCTGCCAGCATCTCGCCAGCGGACTTTACCTCCCAAATTATTTCCTGGTTCCCATTTTAGGCTGAGTCAACCTGTGCTCTTCTTTTAAGTAGCCTAATAATATCTGCAACTTCTTTACTTACTATAGGGTGTATGTTTAATGGCTGTGCAGTGTTTGAAAATATTGCCGGTCCAAGTTTTGTATTCACCCTCTGTAAAGTTCATGCAACATAATAGGTATATTATTAGGTACATTAAAAATGTCGGTCTCTCTGGCCGAGGGGTTACAACACTTTCTCCGTAAGCCCGTTTATCACGCAGAGTCTCGTTGCGGGCGAGAGCTGGAGGCGGTTCGACCCCCGCTGGTGACTTGCGGGATAACTGAGCCGGCCGCTCAGAAAGCAATGGCAAACTACTGAGCGTAATCTTGCAAAGAAATCAACAGACAGCTGAAAGATGCTGCTGTTGACAGCGATGTCCTGTAAAGGATATGCGAATGTAAAAAAAAAAAAACATTAAAAATACACCCTGTAAAAACAAACGGAAAGAGCCCCTTTCGTGCCGTAAGGTGTTTGTGCTATATGGTGCTGGCACTTTGCGTACTAGGAATTCATGATCTCTTGTATAGTTCTCATTGTTCTCGATGCTTTGTATTTTAGCATTGAAGTTTGGGGATGTGTTTTTGGCATGAGCGAGTGATGGTCTGCTTTTGTTTATTTATTGTTTTCTTGATTGATGACAATAAACTCAGATGAACATGGTCATAATTACCAAGAAGAAGAAGAAGAAGAAGAAGAAGAAGAAGAAGAAGAAGAAGAAGAAGAAGAAGAAGAAGAAGAAGAAGAAGAAGAAGAAGAAGAAGACGAAACTAAGGAAACGAAGAGGAGGAAGTGAAGGAAGAGTAAGAAGAAGAAGAAGTTGCTCGCGGGTGGG
This sequence comes from Cepaea hortensis, assembly GCA_963921405.1. Lineage (NCBI taxonomy): Eukaryota > Metazoa > Mollusca > Gastropoda > Stylommatophora > Helicidae > Cepaea > Cepaea hortensis. Next base: position 30,116,158 of record OY992876.1, on the reverse strand, counting down.
GGAAGAGAAGAAGAAAAGGAAAATATAAGGAAGAAAAATAAGAAGAGGGAGAGGAGGAGGTAGAAGAGTAAGAGACGAAGAAGAAGAAGAAGAAGAAGAAGAAGAAGAAGAAGAAGAAGAAGAAGAAGAAGAAGAAGAAGAAGAAGAAGAAGAAGAAGAAGCGGGAGATGGGAAGGATGCAGAAGTGAAGGAGGAACTTACGAACTTTATTGTCAAAGAGTCACAGAATAGGCACGCAGGCATGTCTTACTTCGGCCCTTCCAATCACTCATCTTTCGTTCATCAATTATTTATTGTGCATGTTATATTCACATAGGAAAAATACATTGTCAAATGAATTTTGTAAACGTATTCAGTGCATATTGCCATGTTATGAGACAGGGAAGGAGGAGGTAGAAGAGAAGAAGAATACAATAACAATATCATCAAATGTCTTGCCAGTAGACGTTTCTGATAATGCACACCCCCTTCTTCCCCCCCCCCCCACGAACCCCAACTAGACCCAGCTCCAATTAATATTAGGTTCTTGCTGTCTTTCCGTTCTCGTTTTATAATTAATCTGCCTATTTGCTACAGTTTTTGGTCCAACACAATACTGCCAGCATGCTTATTGACTTATTTCCTTTATTATTGTACTTTTTACCTTTGTTTGTTATTGCTTAATTACATTTCACTTTTGTTAGTTATTGCGTAATAATCTGTTACCTTTGTTAGTTATTGCTTAATCATGTTTTACCTTTGTTAGTTATTGCTTAGACATGTGCCTTGTTCAGCAAACAATCTGTCGTTTCAACCCACAGCCTGCAGCTGCCACCCCGTTGGTGCCCTGGGTAAAACATGCAACCAGACCACCGGACAATGTCCGTGCAAGGACGGAGTGACCGGGCTTATGTGCAATAGATGTGCTAAAGGCTACCTGCAGAGCAAGTCACCCGTAGCGCCTTGTATTAGTAAGTACTCACTTTACTTATTAACCCGTTCTTTTTCCCCCAGCAGTTTTCAGTTATGGGTTTGTAATGTGACAGGGCCATGAAAAGAAAATCGTAGGCCTGAGAGCAAGCAAGAATTTGTGGAGAATTTTTCACTCATTTTAGCAAGTGATGAGCCCGCGTCTGAACGTGTTCATTACATTACTAATACAGTTCTCTATCAACTTCTAATACGTCTTATACTAAGCTAGGTTTCTGGAACTGACGGCGTCTAACCCATAGTCCAGAGATCGCATCCACAGACCAGTTCTTGTATAAATACCTCACTACAAATACAAATATCTCTGTGTAGCTGTCTAAATTCTTACTTTTGTCAATGTCTCAATGTAGCTGTCTAGATTCTTACCTGTGTCAGTGTCTCAGTGTTAATGCCTAGATTCTTACCGGTGTCAATGCTTCAGTGGAGCTGTCTAAATTCTTACTTTTGTCAATGTCTCATTGTAGATGTCAAGATTCTTACCTGGATCAATGTCTTCGGGCGGTGAGGAGCAATTGGGAGGGTATATGCCTTACTCTAGTGCGATGAAGTGGACTAAAGACTTTCATGGCAGGACAGACAAGGCCCTAAGCCTTCGTCTGCAACTGGTCTAGAATAGAGAGAGAGAATTTGTTCTGCAGCTTGTCTTGTTCCGGATGTATTGGTGTTAACTTTCCTCTGGAGTAAACTAGGCAGGACGAGATCGAAATCATGCTGCATGGGCAACACATGGTCTCTAGATCTAGCCCAGGCTCTGCGCTCCATTTGACAAACTATCGTCTATCAAAGCGTCAAGATGCCATTCATTTCATATTACTGGACAGGAGTTAAAGTAACAATTGTAAAAAAAAAAATTAAAAATATGTCGTGATACTTTAGATGGGCACACGTTTTGTCCAAGAAAGTTGCTCATTCATTTGTACATTAAACTATATTTTGTCAGCACTAGACATTTATAGTAATTTATTGTAGTATTGATTTACTTCAATGGCTTCACTTACTACGTTTTAGCGGGCATGAGCCTGCTTGTTGTTTTGTTTTTTGCTTTACTTTGTGCTTCGAGGTGGTTTTGTTTGCATATTTGCTTCAGTTAATTAATTTATATTTCCTAGTTAAATGTATATTTTAAGATGTTAAGTATGTTCACTTTTGATTAGTAATTACTATTCTTGCCACCCTAAAATACTCGAATTACGTAAATCAGACAGTACAGCATTTAATTGTTGCCTGCTTGCCATGTCTTGACAACCCTTTCAGAGAAATTCGAAACGCTGCAGACAGGACCTGCAGCCAGGGTTACAGAAACCACACGAAACAGAGGTCCAAACCGGCTCGTGGGCCAAAACATGGACGGTAGCCAAGGAAACCGACAAAACAACGTGGTGATCCCCAGTAACACAGGTCTCAGATATTTTCTTCTCAGGCGTTCTCACACTCAGTGTTGTTACTGACCTGCTCTTGCATGTTTCACATCTGTGGAAATGGATGTCAGTACAGGATCCACTTGCTTGCATGCTGGCTGATGGGCTGATGAGTGTTGTTTCTGTAACAGGAATTTACGGTGCTCTCTCTCTCTCTCTCTCTCTCTCTCTCTCTCTCTCTCTCTCTCTCTCTCTCTCTCAGTCGTGTACTTTGTTTGTGTATACGTAAATAGAATGAATGTGTGCAGTGGAATTGTTGACTATTTAGTCACGTGAAGGAAAACTCTTGTTTCGTTTTCTGCAGATTGATTCACGCTTACGCACATAAACACATATTGCGAGCACTCATGCACACACATACACACACACACGCCCGCACACACTCGCGCGCAAGCACATATCACTCTCCAATTAACACAGTAAAAATATGATTAAAATTGGGTGGAACTGCGGTAAAGCAGTGAAAATGTAAACAATATAAAATGACACAAAGTAGTGCAGCTTTACATACCAGATTTTCGACACGTACAGGACGTTGCAGCGATTAGTCTTCATCAGTAAACAAACACTGTGACTGTTTGTTTATTGTTTCCAATTAACACAGAGTGAAATATTACATTCACCGACTGAGATTTTCACGCTGAAACTCAGTCATCATTTTTGGTTGTTGTTGTCGTTGATGTCTTCCACTTATGCCGTTTGGCGTCATGGGGAGGTGTAATTGAAGTTCCAGCTCCGGTGACTGGCCCTTTTCCCCCAATGTCCTCCATGATTCATGAGCATAATTTATTTAAGATCAAGTAAATTCCCTACCAGTTTGCTACGTTAGACCTCTCATAGGCTCCTTACCTACTTAGCAATTGTTTACTTATCCCAATTACGGAGCCTCGATAGGGTCCTGTACTGCTATTTTTCGTCACTACCACCCCTTGCTGGGGGTGGGTAAGTTGTGTGCTTCCTTGGATGTGATACATTTGATTATTAAGATTTCTATCTCTGCCAGCCGTTCTTAGCAAATATATAAGCTCGTATTCACTTGCTCACATAAAACTGTACATATATGTACGCATTTAGGCATGCAAGCATATATCCTATACGAGTTGCCTATTTAACAGAGTAGGCCTAACGAGTTCTATGGTTCATTATAAATGGAGTTTATTTCTTATTGATGACAATCTGGACACAACATGGCGTCTTCTCTGCTCCGGCTCTAGATGTAAACTCCATCCTAACAACCAACTACGTCACGACTTGAGCATCTCTCTTCCCATTCCATCCCGATGCTCAATCGTGCTGTAGCCTTTTCCCACCTAATACCCAACTTCTGCTACACCTTCCTATGTTTTTCTAAAGAATTTTTCCCTTAAAAATTCTTTACTCCCAATCCCCCTACTCTATTTCCTCTCTTTCCTTACCTCCCACAGCTCCTCTAATCTTCCCCAAACCAACTCCAACTTAAGTAAATATTCTATTCTTTAACTCTTCTCCCTGTCATATTATCATATAGTAACCCACTATAAACTCCTTCTTCGTTTCTGCCTCTTCATAACATAACACATATCAATAACCATTAAATCTCAACTTTATACAATACATCATACCACATATGGTTAACTTTTTAAACTAAACACTCCTTCTTCCCTTTCCTTACTTCCCACAGCTCCTCTAATCTTCCCCAAACCAACTTTATTTTAAGTACACCAATCTATTCGTAACTCTTTCCCCTGCCATATAGTAATCCACTATATATTTCTGGTTCGTTCTTGGCTCCTCAAAGTTCCTGTACAAAATATACATATCATAAGAATAGCTCGTATAATCGTTATCGTACACTTGACATTATGAAATTCCTCACTCTTTCACAACACAGGACAAACAGAAACAACGTAGTTAGAAAAAGTAAAGAAGGGGTGCGCACCCAGTGAAAAGCATAAAGAATGAATAGTCAACATGATCACATTTACATAAAGTAATGCATAGTCCACACAATCACATTTACCTCCCTTGCCAATAAAAAAAATTTGTAAAATAATTTTTTTTAAATACATCGAACTAATAACTAATAATAAAAATCTGGAGGACAGAAGAATTACCCCATGACTGGAAAGAGTCATTATTGATACCTATCTTTAAGAAAGGAGACAAGTTCCAATGTGGAAATTATAGAGGAATATCACTACTGTCCTCAAGCTATAAGATACTATACCGCAGTATTACTAAATAGACTAAGACCATATTCAGAAGACATATTAGGTGACTACCAGGCGGGTTTTAGACAAAACAGATCAACAATAGATCAGATATTTATCTTACGACAAATAGCCGAGAAACATTGGGAATATAAAAGAGATCTCCATAACATTTTTGTGGATTTTAAAAAGGCTTATGATAGTGTACATAGGAATAGTCTATGGAATGCTATGCAGGAATTTGGAATACCAAGAAAGTTAATCAACATGACCAGACTATGCATGGAAGATACTTATAATATAGTAACATATAAAGGCAGGAAATCAGACCCCTTCCAAATAACATCTGGCTTGAAACAGGGTGATGCACTATCTCCGCTACTCTTCAATCTGGCTCTAGAGAAAGTTGTAAGGAAGATAAAGGAGGAATGTGATATTGGAGGAACATCCAAGCTGCTTGGTTATGCAGATGATATAGATATTATAGGGCAAAGTGAACAAAAGACATTGGAAATATTGACTCACTTAAAGGAAAAAGCCCAACAGATGGGGCTGGTTATCAACCAAGATAAGACAGAATATATGGTAATTTCAAGAGACGGAATGGCTAAAAACTCTGGCCACATATAAATAGATAATATGACCATTAAAAGAACGGAAACATACAAATACCTGGGTACAATCTTCAACGGCTCCAACATCATAAGGGAAGAAATACAAACTAGAATCAACTCTGGAAATAAGATATACTATGCACTACAACATCTACTAAAATCAAAGGCGCTATCTCATAACACCAAAATCACAATATACAAAACACTGATCAGACCAGTTGTGCTGTATGGCTCTGAAACCTGGAGTACAACGAAAGGAGACGAAGCCTTGTTACAAACCTTTGAGAACAAAATTTTAAGACGCATCTTTGGACCCATTAGGGATACACAAAGTGGAGAGTGGAAAAGAAGAAGTAACAAAGACATTTATGATCTGTTTAAGTCCTCGCTAATCACTGGTATCATGAAGGCTAATAGACTACAATGGCTGGGGCATATAGAAAGAATGGAAGATAATAGGGAAACAAAACTCGCTTACACTCAGGAAATAAATGACCGTAGACCCCGAGGTAGACCAAGAAGACGGTGGAGAGATAATACATGTACAGACCTACAAGCACTTGGAATCAACGACTGGCAAGAGAAGGTCCACCAGAGAGACGAATGGAGACGGATTGTATTTGCAGCAAAGAACCTCAATGGCTCGGAAAGCTGAAGAAGAAGACATCTTATGAAATAGATCTTTGTTCTCTATAAATCAAGTTGACATAACTTTTCTCAACATTTATATATTCAACATTTATATTGCCATCTACAATCTTGTCTATATTTCCGTTACCTCATCTTTTACCACGAGCCAATGTTCATATTCCATGAACATTTTTAATTTAATAAACGCTGGTATTTCACAGCTCCTACATCTTTTCCCCTCACATCCCATAATCTGCTTCTTTGTCTACCTATATAAATACTCCCGCTTATATGCTGCCATTCACAGTCTCCCCCTCCTTTTTCTTCATATAATGCTGACTTTAATGCAGCTCCTATTTTGTTTTCTAATACTTCATATCCATAAGAACCTCTTCATGCCGATTAACTATATGTCTCTCTATTAACCCTCCTTTTTCTTTATTCCAGCCAACACCATAACTATTTAAAAATTAACTTACTTAATTAAATTTATAACCAGGTAACCTAATACACAAAACAACTTAATTAAATTATGAGTTAAGCGAAATAAAATCAAAACAAGACATTATACCCCCCAATTCAATCAAAGAAAAACACATTTTAAAATAATATAACATGCATCTTATCAAATTAAAATAAAATTTTCTAGTATTACCTAACACTACTGGCCTCAAAAGTCTAGGAACACAATAACCCTATTCTAAAATCAAATAATAACAATCATATCACAGGAGCAAATCAAGCAAAAAAACATATTATATATGAGGCATTTAAAACTCAGATTCAATAAAACAACTGTCTTCTCGCTAAAGAGAAGGTTTTCAAAAAAAATATATAATTCACATAGAATTGACTACTTAAAGTGACCAAGCAACATTGTCCTCCTATACGAACCAATGTAACTCATATCTATTCACCCAAGTCACTCCATTGTTTTTATAACCGAGAAACTAAAACAACTCACTGTCAAGTATATATATAATATATATATTAGACCCCGAGGTAGACCAAGAAGGCGGTGGAGAGATAATACATGTACAGACCTACAAGCACTTGGAATCAACGACTGGCAAGAGAAGGTCCACCAGAGAGACGAATGGAGACGGATTGTATTTGCAGCAAAGAACCTCAATGGCTCGGAACGCTGAAGAAGAAGAAGAATATATATATATATATATATATATATATATATATATATATATATATATATATATATATATATATATATATATATATATATATCTGTTATCTACAGACCAATTTCTAACTTAAAACAATATCTGTTCCTTTTACAAAAGTCTTTAACTAACCATGAGCGTATTATTTACCAACAGAATTTGTTTCTCCTGGATTTGTTCCACATATTCCTATAACTACTTAATCATTACCATTAACCACGGTATTTCTAGCACCAATAAAAACTTGTCTATTTACTATAGAGTACATCTACCTGCAATTCCATCACAGAGAGAAAAAAATATATATATGCCTCACTCGAACCTACATCCATATTAGTTATCTTAATGCTTAACTACTCCTCAAGATCATTTATGAAAAGTATCAACAGAAGCCTTTTCCATTTCCACCGTCTCATATACTTCATCAAGTATCTCTTTCCTTTCTAAACCATGAAACTTATATCTTGCTATCTGCAATATTTTCTATCCATTTACCTCTTACGTTTCCATCTCTTCAATAACTCTAAGTTTCTTTGAATAAGTGCTATCTCCACATCAATATCCTCCTCCCCGTATAACCTATCAGCTTCCTCCATACTACTATTTGACTCTGACTTCTCATCCATTTCTTCTTCTTCATCTGTATGTCTCTCGCTAGCAGCCGCTAATCTCTTCCGTTCAATATCCCATCTAATTTGTCTATCATTATTTCTTAAGGACCTTTCTAGTAGAGGCATATCTTCACCGCTTGTTGAATACTCTCTAATTCTCCTCTGTCTTTTCACTTCTCTTTCTCTTTGTTTATCCATTCTTCTTTTTGTTGCTTGTCTAGTATTCTTAAATGGAGCACCTATTTCCTCTTCCATAGACTCTATACTATCATAATGACTCTCATTCACATTTCCTTCTTCTATCGTTTTCGGTATTGTCTGTTCTTGAGTATCATCGTAAACTGGAGTTGTTTTTAACTGATTGTGTGCTGGATCTTTTCTAAAACCTGGGGTTATTGTAGTTCCCCTGACGACTCGTTCATCTAAGTATCCGGTGTCTGAATAATAATAATTATTATAATTATCATTTTCCTTCTCATCATCATCTCTTCTTAAGTGTTCCACGTGTGCCCTTGCCACATGTCCCGTTACCTGGTTCTTGATACTATACGATACATTTCCTAGCTTTTCTAAAACGTAATAACCTGGGACCCAACGAGCATCAAACTTAGAGTTCCTTCTATGCTTCTTGTAATAAACTCTATCACCCACTTTAAACTCCTGTAATTTTGTATTCACGTTTTTGTACTTTTTCTGTCTTTCTCTCGCTTTAATTATATTATTCTTTAATCTTACGTGTGCTCTATGCATTTCTTGTATGATGAACTCTTGAAAGTCTTCCCCCATATATTTCCGTCTTGGTTTTAACAGATTATCTATAGGTAGTATTGGTTCTCTCCCGTGTATTAAATAGAATGGTGAAAACCCCGTGCTTTCATTTTGATTTGTGCGTATAGCACTAAGCTCTGGTCCTAAGAATAGATCTCAATCTTTTTCATGTTCATCCACACTCTTTGCTATAATATCGTATAATGTTCTATGTTGTCGTTCGTTCTTAGCATTTGAAGAAGGTCTGTAGTATGAGGTCTTTACATGTTTTATATTCAAATCTTTTAATAACTTTTCGAATTTCTTATTCACAAATTCTCTACCATTATCCGTGAGTATAATTTGTGGACAACTAAATCTTGGTACGAACTCCTGTAAAAAATATTAATGACAGTATCTGCGCTCTTATCTGGGATTGCATAAACTTCCGGCCAAAGACTGTAGACGTCTACTATATGAATTAAATACACGTTTCCTGACAATGTTCTAGGGTGAGGACCCGATATATCTAAACTAATTTTTTGCATTGGAAACTGAGGAATATCTGTATCTTGTAATGGACAATTTTGATTTGTGCGTATAGCACTAAGCTCTGGTCCTAAGAATAGATCTCAATCTTTTGCATGTTCATCCACACTCTTTGCTATAATATCATATAATGTTCTATGTTGTCGTTCGTTCTTAGCATTTGAAGAAGGTCTGTAGTATGAGGTCTTTATATGTTTTATATTCAAATCTTTTAATAACTTTTCGAATTTCTTATTCACAAATTCTCTACCATTATCCGTGAGTATAATTTGTGGACAACTAAATCTTGGTACGAACTCCTGTAAAAAAATATTAATGACAGTATCTGCGCTCTTATCTGGGATTGCATAAACTTCCGGCCAAAGACTGTAGACGTCTACTATATGAATTAAATACACGTTTCCTGACAATGTTCTAGGGTGAGGACCCGATATATCTAAACTATTTTTTTGCATTGGAAACTGAGGAATATCTGTATCTTGTAATGGACACTTAATTGTTTTCATATTCCTTAACCTGCATCTTTCACACGTATCCACATATTTGTAAGCAGATCTAAATAAGTTCGGCCAATAATATTTACTCGTAAGTGCTTTCACTAATTTATCCCGACCGAGATGACCATTCTCATCATGATATGCTTTTAAAACTTCATTTTCCAAATGTGTGGGAATATATTTCCTTAGCTGTTCATTCTTTTCACTCATATAATATAACTGTTCATCTTCTTGTAAAACTAAATAATTCTTCTTATATTTATTCTCCTCCGTTTCTTTTAATTTCTGTTTTATTTGTAATACTTTTGAATCTAATTCTTGTTCTTCTTTCATATTAAATTGTGCTAAATGTGGGTCTTCTGCTCTAGGTTCAGCCTCTTGATCCGATGGTAAACTCTCAAACTCTTCTCTATTTATTGTGGCAGAATCTAATATATTTACTTGCCAGTTTCGGTCGTCAATCTCTGGTTCACCTTCATCTTCTGTGTCTCCTGATGACTGTGGGTACGGGATCCTAGACAATAAATCAGCACACGTGTTAATCCTACCTGGTATGTATTCAATTTTTGTATTGTATCCCTGTAGATTCAATGCCCACGTCTGTATTTTCCTGTTCTGCACTGGAGCTTCTAATAGAGATTTTAAAGGCATATGGTCAGTTCTAATAACAAAATTTGCGTTATGTAAGTAGTAATTTAGTTTCTGTAGAGCGTAGTGTATAGCATACGCCTCTTTCTCAATAGTCGACCATTTCCGTTGCGACCTGCTAAGCTTATGAGATAAGAAATAAATTGGCCTTTCATTTTTAACCCCTGGTATTCCAGACTCTTTTCCTTCATATGGTTGAACCAAACACGCTCCTATAGCATTATCCGAAGCATCTGTATATAGTATTAACTGTTTATTCAAATTATGCGTCAATAGTGGTACCACTGTTAAGCTGTTTTTTTTTTTAAACTCGAACGCTTTTTGACACTCATCATTCCACTTAAATCTAGCGTATTTGCCCGTTAAATTAGTAATAGGTTCTGCTATCTTTGAAAACCCTGGGATAAAGCGCCTATAGTACCCACAAGTTCCAATAAAAGCACGCACTTCTTTCACGTTAGTTGGAGGAGGTAACTCTTTAATAACCTTTATCTTGTCTTGGTCTGGTTTAATTTCGTCTCTATTTATAATATACCCCAAATATTTTGTTTCTGTTTTTAAAAACTGGCACTTACTAAGCTTCAATTTAACATCATGTATTCTTAATCTGTCGAATACTAGTCTGACATGTTTTAAGTGATCGTCCACATCCCCTGCTGTATAGATTAGAATGTCGTCTATGTATGCTAATGCAAACTTTTGCATACCCTCTAATACCTCATTTATTAAGAGCATGTAGTGAGATGGAGCCGTACGAACCCCGAATGGCATTCGTAAGAATTCGTAAGAACCCATATGAGTACAGAAAGCACTTTTCTTTTGAGCGTCCTTCGACATCGGGATACACCAGAATCCTGATCTTGCGTCTAGTGTCGTGAAAAATGTAGAGCCATTAAGCAACCCCAAAATATCATCAATCACCGGCAGTGGGTACGCTACATTCTTAGTGATTTTGTTCAACGCCCGATAGTCACAGCAGAACCGACTTGAACCATCAGGTTTGGCCACGATTACAATCGGAGATGACCATTCTGACTTTGATCTTGTTATTATTCCCGCTTTCAACATGTCTTCTATTGCTTTTTCGACAATTTCTCTATTTCTTAAAGGAGTTGTATATGGTTTTAAACTAATTGGTGGATGGTCTCCCGTATCTATTTCCATTGTAACTGTTTTTGTCCTTCCCAATTCTAAATCATTAATTGCAAATACATCCTGATTTTCCTTTATAAGTTGTTCTAATACTTTCTTATTTTCTGGTGGAGCTTTTAACTGTGCCAACAATTCTTGTTCCCTTGTCATTTTGTCTAGTGAATGTATTTGGGCTGTATTTCTTCTGAATGGATGGATCAATTCATCCATTTGTGCGTTCCCTCTACTTCCGCGTCCGCGTCTGTTATTAATTCTTTCACTAGAAGTTTGTGAATAGTTTGCTCCCGGCCTTTCTACTCTATCTGTTGCCAATATATCACTAATGTTATGTTCTAGTTTAGCTACTACACATCCTCTGTATAATTTAATTTCTCTACCTGTGTTGTTAATAACCATCACTGGAAAAGTTTTTATCTAACGCTATTATTCCATCCGGAACTTCCAAACCAGGCTCATCAATTACCTCCTGTTGCAATTCAGTGATTCTGACTGTGTGTCCTGCCACATAATATGGGTTTCTCTTCACCTTTGCTTGTATCAAATTAACCGACTGTGGTTTTAACGTCGTGGACATTTTAACTCTAACTAGTGCTGATATATGCATGTCTTCTTCCATATCTACATAGACGTCCTTGAATTTTAATTTGTGTAAATCAAAGAAAAGTCTTACTCCATTTTTTATTAAAAAATCTCTTCCTATCAGCATGTTTCTATTTAAATCTTTCACTACTTGAAAAAGATGTCTTACGTTGACCCCTCCTAACTTAAAATTGATCATTGTTTGTCCAATTACTTGTAAATTCTGTCCTGTAACAGAGTGAAGATTATTATGACTCTTAAATATTCTACAATTTCTCACTATTGTATATAAAAAACTTTCTTTAATTACACTAACCTGAGCTCCTGAATCAATTAATGTACGAACTCTATATTTTCCTATTTCTATTATACATGAGCTATGATCTGTTTTATTTTCTGTAAACTGTTTGACTTCATCTAGTTGAAAGTATTCTCTACCCTTTCTACTATGCTTGTTATTAACATATTCTTTAAACCTTGGGACCTTATTATTTTCCCTCCTACCACAGGTCCTATTTAATAGGTAGGGCGCCCGTTTCCCTGCGTTCTTGTACCTGTAAAATTTCTGTGTCTATCTTAAACATTCCTATTTAACCTGCTATTGCCATTTCTACTTGGTGTATTCGACTGGACATGCCTGTTACCACAAAAACGAGAAACGTGTCCGCGTTGACCACAAACCCAACAGACTACATTTGTGTTATTTGTTTTACACACTGTCTCACTGGTAGGATACCTCATTTGTCTCCTTTCATCATAAGCATTTCTATTACTACCTTGTAACGTCTGTACGCCTCCTCTCCTATTCCATCCGAACCTTGTTTGTCCTATCTCCATAGGCTCCTCAATTCTATCTTCTCGACTAGTTCCTATTTCTCGTCCTGTTCTCAATCTAAATCTACGTCTCAAATTTTCTTCTTGTACTGCAATATCTACAGCTTGTGACAACCTCTCGGGGTTTTCTCTCATCAGCTTAAACTTCAGTCCATCGGATTTTATGCCATCTACAAAAATCCCGACTAACATCCTCTCCACCTCTTCTCCTCGTACATTCTGTCCCAAGAATGCCTCTTCAGCCAGGTTAATCAACCTATCGCTGAACAATTGTACCGTCTCTCCATTGTTTTGTTTAGACTGTCTCAATACCGAAAACGCATGTTGTGGATCCGTTATTTCCGCGTATTTGTGTGCCAGGTCGTCTTTGAACTGCTCCCATGTCTCATCTACTTTAGCCTCTAATTTTCTTCTGATATGGTGTGAAACCGGTTCTGTTGCTGCCTGATAAGCAAGTCTCATTTTCTCTTCATCTGATGCAGACACCAAATATGCATATTTCTCTATGGAAGTTACCCACTTCTTAAACTCTCTTGCCTGTCCGCTAAACTTAACAATTTCAGTTGCCATTCCTTGTTGTTTCATGACCGTATTAAGTCTATCTATCACTGTTCCCACTCCCGTCAACACTTGTGCCAATGAATCTTGTTCTATCATGCTGAAATATTATTGTACAGACTAAATAATCAATTTCACATTTGTAATCAACTAATTTAAGAAATATTACCTTATTTACCTTATACACCAAGTTCAACCAGTTAATAGGTTTACTGATTACCCTACTCTCTGTTCCCGATCCAAGAAAGACGTATTCCTGTATTCCTCTATGTTCGTTGTCAGGTAGAACTCAAACACTAGGAGTCTGTGTTAGTTGAAACCGATCGCGCACTTCAGGTAGTTTCTTCTTTCAAGTGATCCCGCCCTTCAGGTAGTTTCTTCTTAGGATGCCTCAGTAACTTCAACCCCTGGTTGGGTCCCTACCAGACTTCTGGCTTCTTTTCGCCCCGGATGGGGTACATCAAATCGACGTCTTGAGAACCAATGTACTTCAGGTAAGCGGTAATTTGGGTCCCCTCTTCAGTAGGTCGGCAGCCCAGTCTGCCCCTCCCACTTCCGAGAGTTCCCTGGCGATATCGCTACTTTTGATGAGGTTTTCATTTCTTCTTATTTTTCAAATTAGTGATTGAGTTTATTGTTGAGCGATTGTTTATTCAAAACTCCAAGGTCATGATTCTGCGGCCTTTTGTTCGCTCGAGGAAATCTTGACGAGAAGTAGACAACTGCTCTGTTAGTAAATTGTTTCTACTTGATTCGATTTATCTTGAAGGTTTCTTTTTCCTCTTATTTCAAATGATCCAGAACAAGATGTGCTCTTTCTCACTCTTTTGCTCAGCTGGCTTTCATATTTCAACTGACAACGACTGCCCGTACATCTAGCAAGTCCGTACAGTGAAGATTCTGAAAATATTTACAGACAACCACCCCTAGCCGGGCTTTTGGTTGCTGTACTTCTCACAAACAACGTAGAGGCCATCTTTCAATTTCGTTGTTGCGTTCAATACATGTTTAAAACCGTGCCGTATTTCTGTCTCTGGGTAATTGACGTGAGCGGAACAAGATCTTCAAAACGTTGTAATTTACTTCGATGTTGGACAGCGTATTGTGATTCCGCAACCCTCCAAGTTCCGATCCTGAGTCGTGGGCACCATTTATGCCTATTTAACAGAGTAGGCCTAACGAGTTCTCTGGTTTATTATAAATGGAGTTTATTTCTTATTGATGACAATCTGGACACAACATGGCGTCTTCTCTGCTCCGGCTCTAGATGTAAACTCCCTCCTAACAACCAACTACGTCACGACTTGAGCATCTCTCTTCCCATTCCATCCCGATGCTCAATCGTGCTGTAGCCTTTTCCCACCTAATACCCAACTTCTGCTACACCATGTTGTTTACATTTTGCCAAATAGTGTACACATTTCTTCATAGTATAAAATTTGCCGCATACTGTACATGTTTAAATGTAGTGTGCAAGTTGCTATATAGTGTACAAGCTGATATATAGTGTACAGATGTACTAATGGCCATATACTGTACAAGTTGCCACACTGTGTACAAGTTGCCACATAGCTTACTAGTGGCGATATGTTGCCACACACTGTAAAGCTGCCACACACTCACAATGTGTACAAGTTACCACACACCCACACACTGTAAAAGTTGCCATTGTGTCCAAGCTAAGATTTTTCAACAGCTTTTCCCTTTAAAACATAATTACACATACGAAAAGCCAAAACCACCTCTCGTTACAAGCACCGATCTATGTTCTCATAAACTTGTTTCGGTGGCACACGGTTATGGTTTGAATCGCACCGTTTCTCTACATCACCTAGGCATTTAATTCTCCACTCTTTTCTGACTGGCACTTATTGGACAGACACGTCTCCACGGCCGTTCCCCTCGAGTGTTAGAAACCTCACTGTTTTAATATGTTTGTTTTGAAAGGTCATCATCTTGCCAGCTGGCGTAGGCGGTCATGTCTCTTCACAGATCTCGGTTGTCTTTGGTGTTCTGGATCAACTCTGCTGATGATATTCCGCCATGCCACCGTCTCAATCCATCCAGCATCATTTCTCTCTTTCTGCCTCTCTTCCCATCGATCTTTCCAGTCGTCAGGATGTTCTCCAATGCCTCTCTTCTCAACACATGACCAATGAAAGCTTTTTTCTCATTCTTATTGTTGAATATAATGCTATAGTTCCATTATCCTCTTTCAGGTTGTCGTTGTTAGTTACTCTATCGGTCAAAGGAATTCGCAACATTCGTCTCAGGAAACGCTCTCTGTTACTTTCAAGTTCTTCCTTCTTTTTCTTCTTCTTCGTTCATCCGGAGGTTTTTTTTTTATCGGACGTGATTGCGTTATGCCTGTTTACAGCAGAGCTGTGCGTTTTTGCGCCGTTAGGCCGACACATGCGACTTCTATGGGCATTTGTTGACCGGGTTAACCTTCCCGGCAAGTTCTTCCTAATTTGTTCATTTACATTCCAAGACTCATTGCCATAATAATAATATATTCAATATAACATTTTAACATTCTCTTTCTTACATTCAATGATAGTGACTTGTTGCATAAAATAGCTTTCATTTTCTGAAATGCAGCTTTTGCTTACCCTACTCCGTTCGTCAATGGCAAACTACTGAGCGTAATCTTGCCAAGAAATCAACAGACAGCTGAAAGATGCTGCTGTTGACAGCGATGTCCTGTAAAGGATATGCGAATTAAAAAAAAAAAAAAAACTCTGTTCGTAATCTCTGGTATGCATCTTCCATCTGGTGTTATAATTCTGAAATGTAGATCACGATAATCTCAATGCTAGAGATGTGAGCCATGGCGCATTTGTCTGTCTGACTTTCGTCTATTTAAACAAACGCTATCAGTAAAATATTGCGCGATTTCGTGCCTGGTATATTTCACTCTTCAGGTGCATACTGCCGAGTTATATATCTGATCGTGTGAAAAATGAAAGATAATTTGGCTGAAATATGATGTGAATCGTAGCTGTACAAACCTGCAACATTCACCTGACGAGATGCAGTGAAATATGCCAGGCCAGAAAGCATGCAATATTTTCTTTATGTCGTCTGTGTTTAAGCTCATTAAGAGAATATATAGTTATGAATTTCGTTTGTTTGTCTGACGTCCTTTTTTCTTCTGCCGTCACTATTTCTTCTCTCTCTCTCTCTCTCTCTCTCTCTCTCTCTCTCTCTCTCTCTCTCTCTCTCTCTCTCTCTTCTCTCTCTCTCGTTCTTTCTCTCTCTCTCTCTTTCGTTCTTTCCCTATCTATTGTTTTTCTTTCTCTCGTTCTCTTTCTCTCGTTCCCTTTCTCTCTCTCTTTCTCTCTTTCTCTCTCTCTTTCTTTCTCTCTCTCTCTGTCTGTCTCTCTCTCTCTCTCTCTCTCTCTCTCTCTCTCTCTCTCTCTCTCTCTCTCTCTCTATGTCTGCCAGTCTGTCTTTCACTATCACGTTTTTCCTCCGACTTTCATGCAGCTCTACCAATATATAATTGTGGCGTTCTGGAAAAACCTACACTACTAATATAGTCTGCAGCAATAGTCACGTGGACTCAGTCGCCGTCTGTGACCTGGGGATAATGAACGTACCTTCACAATCTCCACATTCCGGGTTGGAAGTCATCCACACGCGATTTGATGGTAGACCGCTTTGTGTTGATTTTCACAATGGTATTAGCGTTCAGAAAGCAATGGCAGTGACTGCCTCCATCTCCATTCTCAGACTAAATGTTGTGGTATCATATGCCAGGCTCTCCTGCACTACACACTGTCCGTTTATCTTTTCTATGAACCCCCAGGTATTTCACTTTTGCCTCTTAGAACAGAGTCATGCGTATAGATGATTACATCATGGTAGGTGTTAGTGTTACTAAATGAAGTTGTGAGCAGTCGCAATGTCGTTCAAGTCGTCGTCATATCTTATATCTCGTCCTGTTCGTACTGACGTGATCCCAGTGTCCAAACGTTGCGTTCTCTTTAGTTAACTGGGAAGTTCAGGAAGATTATAGAGTTAAAAAGAGCTGGTGAAATAAAAGCAAAACAGATGCGGCAGTTTTGTTCCATCGACTACAAAGAGCCCACGTGGAAGAAACATAATGGATACAGAGCAAGGGGACTGCCACAGCAATTATGGAGTGATGGTATCAAGAAAAATGAAGACCAGCTTACAAAGCGCATTGGAAAGAACGCTGAAAAGTTCCTTACATCTTTCCGTACATTTCACTGAGGTGAATAGAAGCAGAAGAAAAAGAAGAAGGATGGGGATGAGAAGGAGGGGGGAGAAGAAAGAGGAGGAGATGGTGTTGGTGAAGATGATGATAAAGATGATGTAAGAAGAAGAAGAAGAAGAAGAAGAAGAAGAAGAAGAAGAAGAAGAAGAAGAAGAAGGTGAGATGACGACGACGATGATGATGAAGATAATGATGATGATAATGATGAAGATGAAGAAGAAAATGGTACAGCTAGATCCAGCAGTGCAGACACGCACGAAATTAAAGTGCGGCACAAGGCAGAACTTGACCACTTCGCCTGGTCGAAGTGCGAAGCGCTTGCAACCAGTCACTAAGGGACACGTGT
This sequence comes from Cepaea hortensis, assembly GCA_963921405.1. Taxonomy (NCBI): domain Eukaryota; kingdom Metazoa; phylum Mollusca; class Gastropoda; order Stylommatophora; family Helicidae; genus Cepaea; species Cepaea hortensis. The sequence continues at coordinate 30,098,396 of OY992876.1, read as the reverse complement.
GTGTGTGTGTGTGTGTGTGTGTATGTGTGTGTGTGTGTGTGTGTGTGTGTGTGTGTGTGTTTAATATAACTAGAACATGTACTGTTTCATTTAGCGGCGCTATAATTAATATTTAAGTGCCTCGTCACTTTGCATGGGTGATCATGCTCCTTCACAACTAATGATCTCCAATACGACGCATCAGTTTATGTTGTGATATTTTCAAGAGTCTTGCGAAAGGCGGACGAAAATCTTCTTATTCTGTCCTCTTTTTATTTTCCATTATACTTTCCCGTTGTTACAGTACGATCCCGTTTTTCTCTGCTCACAATGTGGACTGTCTCGTTGTGATGTTTGTGATCAGTTATCTTTGTGTTCTAGCATTTTTCTGTTTGTGCTTTTTTTCTATTTGTGCCTTGTGCTGGGGAATGAACAGGCGGACAGATTGGCTGGCTCTGCAAAACTTGGTGGAGTATTGATGCATGACATGACAGACGTGGTTGCGGCCTTGTGGGAGTACGTGTACACCTCGGAGGAGCAAATGGATCATCATGGTCTGGCAAGGATGAGACAGCAAGGAGTGACGAGGGGATCTGGCCGACGCTCGACGCTCAGAGGAAAGGCGAGACGGACATATAATTATATTTCTACTGGTACTATTGGTGTTGGAACTCTTCGCTGGTTGCTGAGTATGGGGACGGAGCGCTTATGGGAATGCCCCGAATGATGTGATGTCGGTTCCTAAATTAATCAATCAATCAATCAATCAATCTGTTTGTGCTAAATTATCTTTGTGTACTAGCCTCTTGTTGGTGTTTATGATAAGTGTTTCTTTGTGTCTTAGCCTCTTTCTGGTGTTTGTGATATTTTCTTTGTGTCTTAGCCTCTTTCTGATGTTTGTGATATTTTCTTTGTGTCTTTGCATCCTTCTGGCGTATTTGATAAGTTATCTTTGTGTCTTATTCTCTTTCTGATGTTTATGATAAGTTATCTTTGTCTTATGCAATTTTAAACCATGTTGATTACTTATTTTAGCTGTCTCCGGTACTTTCGACATATTTCTGTAAAACCATGGCATTTCATGCTTGTTTACTTACTGCCCATGACACACAACTATATATTAGAATTGATTCTGAATCAGATGGTGTTGTTTTACCCCTCTGATATATTCTTCACAAACAACAGTCTGTTCTACTTATGTAACATTAATAACTTTTCTTTATGTGATATATTATTTATGAATAACAATCTGTTCTACTTATGTAACTTTTATCTAACACAGGTAACGTTTGTTTCTGTCATATATTCTTGAATAACAATCTGTTATGCTTGTGTAACACAAACAACTTTTGTTTCTGTGATATATTCTTCATGAATTACAATCGGTCCTACTAATGTAACACGAATAACGTTTGCTTTTGAGAACTATTCTTCGTGAATAACAATATTTATATATGAATAACAATATATATCGTTATTTATGAACTTTAATAACTTGTATATAACATGAATGACGTTTATTTCTGTGAAATATTTTTCACCAATAACAATCTGTTCTGCTTATATAACAAGAATAGCTTATCTTGCATTTATCTTCGTATGTAGCTCAAATCATGTTTTCATTTGATACATGCTAGTCATTTAACAATTCATTTCGTTTAATTTAACTCAAATTGGTTGCTTATTTCTGCTTACTAAACAACAGCTTGGTCGATGTGTGCGCTTAACACCAGCGCTGTTTGTGCAATTTGTTTATGCTGCGCAAACACATTTTTTTATGTAAACTTTCTTTGCAAACCTTCGTATTTGAATATAATTATTGTAAAGGAAGCAGTATTCAGCATGAAATATGTCAGGCTGCATCTTCCGGTTGAAATATTTCAGTTGCAAAATCTATTTAATTAACGAAGTCTCCAGAGGAGAAAGGAAAATGTGAAAAGTTAGATGATCTGAAAAAGAGAACGAACGAACAGACTTTATTTTCAAAGGGTAACAAATTGGGCACGCAGGCCGTCTTACATTCGGCCCTTCCAATCACTCATCTTTCGTTCATCAATAGTGCATAGGAAAAAACATTGTCAAATTAATTTTGTAAACATAAACAATGCATATTGCCATGTTATGAGACACATCCACCACCCACCCACACATCCCCCATTCACCCACACATCCCCCACCCAACCACACACTCACACCCCAGGCACACATACATTCCCCCACCCATCCACCACATCCCCACACCTACACATCTCCCTACACACAAACACCTCCCACCAACCATACATCCCATCACCCACACCCCAAGCACACATACATTCCCTAACCCACACATCCACCACCCACCCACACATCCTCTATCCACCCACCCATCCCCCAGCCACACATCCCTTAACCACACACCTTTACCTATATACACACACATCCCCACCCACACACAACTGGTTGAGACGGTTGATGAGTTATGCTGATAGAAGAAGAAGAAGAAGAAGAAGAAGAAGAAGAAGAAGAAGAAGAAGAAGAAGAAGAAGAAGAAGAAGAAGAAGAAGAAGAAGAAGAAAGCTTCTACGCTTACTCCACTCTGATAGAGACAGGCTGTGGTTGGAGGTCAGACGACCTGAACGCCAAAACTTCAGATTTAATAGTTGAAGATTACAGTGATCTAGAGACTTCACGAGCAACAACAACAATCAGCACTCTATGCATTGTGTTTCTTTTTGTGGAGAACTTGGTGACAACTGGCAAGATTGAGGGGAAAAGAACAATGGAAATGCAGAAAAGAAAATATCTAGATGGTTTGGCTACATGGCATAACCGAGACAAAAGCACAGAGCTGATGCACGACTTTGGTGATTGTGTGAATTGGCCAAACATGACCGGCCACGCGTATCGGTATGGCACATGATGATGGTGATTTATACACTCCTTTCGCTTTCAGTGTATGCCTGTCATTTCTTAATATCTATCTCTTTGACACTCAGTCCCTAATACCTGTCTCCTTATTCTTTCACTGAATGGTCATATGTTTCTCTGTCCTTCTCATTTATCCTGCAGTCATCCATTCGTTCAAATATACATCAAGCATACACGTCTCTCATTAGTTTCCCCTGTCTTATGTATGTTCACACCCAGGCTGTCTTTAATGTCCCTTGACCACCTTCATATGGTCAACCGCCTTCATACATGTGGTCAACTCAATGCCTCCATACATGTGGTCAACTCAATGCCTCCATACATGTGGTCAACTCAATGCCTCCATACATGTGGTCAACTCAATGCCTCCATACATGTGGTCAACTCAATGCCTCCATACATGTGGTCAACTCAATGCCTCCATACATGTGGTCAACTCAATGCCTTCATACATGTGGTCGACCCGGTGCCTTCATTCATGTGAATGAACCCAACGCCTTCATACATGTGGTCGACCCGGTGCCTTCATTCATGTGAATGAACCCAACGCCTTCATACATGTGGTCGACCCGGTGCCTTCATTCATGTGAATGAACCCAACGCCTTCATACATGTGGTCGATCCGGTGCCTTCATTCATGTGAATTAACCCAATGCCTTTATACATGTGGTCTACCCGGTGCCTTCATTCATGTGAATGAACCCAATATTCCGCCATCTGTTTTTGTTTGGTCCAAACTTACTTTTTATTCGGCACTGAATATGTTAAATATTCTGGCTAACAGATACGATAGCACCAACATGTGATATAACAATAGAAGGGAAATGATCTGAATCAAACTGAAAGATTTAAATACTTAGGGACAATTTTAACATCAGATTCAAATGCACGACAGAGATTTAGAGCGGAATATGGTATCTTATGCAATAAGTGGCTAGCACTGAATGTAAGGCAGAGAGTACTAAAATGCTACATAGAACCTGTTTTTCTGTATAACAGTGAATCGTGGACAGCAAATGAATAAAGTAGGACGAGCTTGGGTGCAACTGTAATGTTGTTCCTGGGGCGAATGTTGAAATACCTTGGACTGTCAGAGTAAATAACAATGATTGCCTGGAAGAGGCTAATAAAAGCAGAACATTATATGCAAGTAAAAGAAAGAGGCATGCAGCATTCTTTGATCATGTGATGAGAAGAGAGGCACTGGAGATTATTGTGACAACTGGAAAGATCTGTGAGAAAAGATGCAGAAGCAGACAGAGAGAAATCATCCCGAGTGGGCTGAGAAGGCGGCATGGAGGAGTGCCGTCAGCAGAGTTGATCCTGAAGACCAAGGACCGAGATGTGTGGAGAAACATACCTACGCCAGTTGACAGGGAACATAATGATGATGGGCAGCGAATAGAAGAGCGGTCATGATGTCCGCTGTGATGGAGCCTGCTGAAGACTACACACTTTGCGCACTACGAGACTGCAAGAGAGATATAGTAATTCTCCACCAAGAGGGTAGACCATCAGCACACAAGTATGGCACTCACCGCCTGGTGAACTCAGGGCTATGCACGGAATGCATATGTTGCTTGCCTTACCAGCATGGAACTAAGTCATCGCGAGCTCCTAGTTATTTCAGTCGTAGAAATGTGAACAAATCGAATTCACGATGTTATAATAACAACAACAATAAAAATACAATAATAATAAAAACAACGTTAGCAATATCATTAATAATAGTAACTACAATAACAACAGCTGTAAAAAATAATAACAACTATGTAGTCCCCTCTGCAAATGGGTGGATAACATTCAGAAGTCACGGTCCACATCATTTACTGGATACACGCGCCCGAACATGTCAAGTAAAAGGTAATTAACGCGCAGTCCCGCTAGCACAGTGGTTCTCAACCGGTGCGGAACTTCCCCCTCCCCCCCCCCGGGGGAATTTTAGGGTTTCCAGGGGGGAAATTTAGGGTTTCCAGGGGATGGGGGGGGGGGGGGAATTAAGATTATTTCTAGATTGTGTTAATACAAGAACCGATTACTTGATATTGTTTTTCCCTTCATACTTTACGGTTCTGTACGTATCACCCTTCTGAAATTCATTTTATAACGTAAGTAGATCCGCAAATCACATTTTGTGTAGATGTCTAGACTTGTTTTAGTATGTGCTATTAAATTTAGCTTCAATTATTATGTATATTGTGTAGGGGCAGGGGGAAATTTTTAGGGAGGAAATACAAAGGGGGGGGAATGACGTCCTAAAAATATGGTGAAAGGGGGGGGGGCACGGGCCAAAAACGGTTGAGAACCACTGCGCTAGCAAATAAGGCAATAATACAAACGGGAAGAAGCATGGACAAGTTTAATACAATCAGTATAATCAATGCAATACGGACTCGGCTGGCGGTACTGATGAGACTCGATGCTAGCCCGACAACACGCAATAGAAGTGAAACCTGATCTCCCTACAGGGGGTTTGTAAAGTCTCACTACACTTTGTATGTAGAACACATTTGATTACGTCATCAAAATGTGCTCCACAGTCCATTGTGAATCAATAAGCAGCGAATGGCTGTCGTCTGCTGGAGTAATTATGTGGGGTTTCTTGAGATGAAATATTTACAAAAATAATGTACACACAATTGAGGACCTGAAAGAAGCAATCAGAATTACCATTCAAGAAATAACAACAGACACGTTGCAGAAGGTATTTGGCAGTATGAAGAGACGTGTACAGTCATGTCTTGAAGCTCGTGTTGGACATTTCCAACACGATATAATGAATACTTCAATGGTACTTTCCAGTTTCCCCAAAACAGCGTTAGATCATAGCAGTGACTATTATAACTAATTTAATGAATTTTTAGCACATGTTTTGATGACATCATCACATTTGTTCTACATACAAAGTGTAGTGAGAATTTACAAACACCCTAAGCCTGGGAAGACTTAGATCGATCTAGTCGGCACAAGTCAACCCTGTCGTTACTGGAGACAGAAGCCAAGACGAGAATGTTGGTTGGTAGGAGAAGATGGTAACTATTCCGTCATAACCAGCTCTGAAGTGTTGCGGCGGTGTTTATTTTCGTTCCATTGTTTGGTTTTGCTGCTTGTTCTAGCTCTCAGTTAATTATTTTTTAAGCCCCTGATTTTCTCCCGCGGCCATCTGTGTAATACTAGCTAGTTATGTTGATATGGGTATGACATTTCAGTTAAGTGAATGTTAACCTCAACACTTGCATTCTTTGACTACGTTAGTTAAGTTTGAAAGAGAACATTGAATACGTCAGTTATGTTTGAAAGAGAACATTGAATACGTTATTTGTGTTTGAAAAAGAACATAGCGCTGATCCACGAATCTGGTGATCGTGCGAGATGGCGAAACTTGACCGTCCACGCTTATTGGCATAGCAAGGATTTATTGGTTTTGCAAGTTGTTTACTCTGAGCTGAAGAGGAACCTGCTTGGTTGTGCTGGCCTGAATGCACGAAAGAATAGGTGGTAGTCTTTCCATCACTTGGTGTTTGAAGAATGACTTGGACGATGAACTGGATTAAAGAGATGCGCAATTCGTCAACCACACACTCTCTCTCTTTCTCTTTCTCTCTCTCTCTCTCTCTCTCTCTCTCTCTCTCTCTCTCTCTCTCTCTCTCTCTCTCTCTCTTTCTCTCTCTCCTGAGACCATCTGAATTCAGAAGCAAGACAAGTCATGACGACTGAAACGGAAACAAGTGGTGCGCTGACCAAGGCGCTCTACATGCCTTGCCGTGCTCATTACGTTCCACAACGCTTTACAGGTAAACGCAGGCGTCTGGTCCGACAGAGCTCATCATTACCAGCCAAGCTCCCTATCATGCACACTTGAGCTCAGTTTATAAACCAGTAAACCCATGAGCATCAGAAATTCTACTTTTGTAGGAAGAACATAGCGCTGATACACGACTCTGGTGATCGTGCGAGATGGCGAAACTTGACCGTCCACGCTTATTGGCATAGCAAGGATTTATCGGTTTTGCAAGTTGTTTACTTTGAGCTGAAGAAGGAACCTGCTTGGTTGAGAGATGTGCTGGCCTGAATCACTAGGGCATGTTTCCTTAGCGACTCAATGAACATGATCAAGAGGATAGAGGTGGGTGGATCCGAAGAGAATGGTTGCTGTCTCTGGAGCGGTCTCGGCTGGCAAAGATTAGTTTCATCTTCATGCCAGGGCATGCGGGAGTGCAAGGAAATGAGCGGGCTGACAAGCTCGCAGGTGAGGCTACTGTGGAGGGCGGACGAGCCATGGACCAGGCCGACATTCTGAATGCTCTACGAGAAGTAAGACTTTTGCGGAAACCAAGTGATGACTGTGAATCTACAACAATGGCCAGACTGCGAGAGCAGCAAATTAAAAGAGGGGTGGCCAAACAAGAACACTACGCAGGAAGCCAAAGAAGATTGATAAACCAACACAGAACTGGCGTCGTTAGCCGCTACACGCTGCGGGATTTGCTGAGGAGGGGATCCGAGCACTTATGGACTGAATGGTTCGATGTGCAATGAGGATGATCTGTCGACTAACTAACTAACTAACTAACTACTACTACTACTACTACTACTACTACTACTACTACTACTACTACTACTACTACTACTACTACTAGCCCATGTCACGTGGGGTGGATGACCATGTCCGTCCACAGCCTACTGTATCATGTAGTGCCAGTCATGTCTGATACCTGTGTTCACCCACGCCATGACATCAAAAGGCTCCAGCATCTTCTGCCCCCCCCCCCCTCACCTCCCCTCTAACAGCTTTTCCCTTCTCATAACATTCCCAAAATATGTAGACCGCTTTCTTCTGGTGCGAGTAACCAGTTCTCTTTGTGAGTGAACTTCCTTCAGGATTGCTCTTTCTATCCATCCCCGGTGTTTACATCATTCTTCCATAACACCACATCTCTTCAACTTTCACATAATTCATCACTATCTGCTAATTGTTCAACATTCACTTCCGTACATAAGGATTTGCTCAATATACAGTAGCTCATAAGAACTCCTTTTCTCAACTCATTTAACAAAGATACATTACAGAGAATATTCTTCACCTGGTGAATTTGCTTGGGCTATTCGACATTTGACCGCTCCGTGGCGAAGGTTTTACGGACGTATCCCGTATACCCGCGTTCGAAGCACAGCTGTGAGCGATTTAGCAGCAGACCGCGTTGCGTTGGTTTTTTAAGAAATTGTATGGATGCCGGTCGTTTAGAAAACAATGGCAAACTACTGAACGTAAACTTGCCAAGAGATCACAACAGCAAAAAATGCTGGTGTTGACTGCAACATCCTGTAAAGAATATGCAACTAAAACATTCTACATTTAGTTCGTTAGGAGAGACATACGTTGTTATGTTTTAAAACTACATAGATTATGTAGCAGCTCGTTTGGGAAGTGGGGCCGTGGAAACCTAGCGGCTAGACACTCGCCTGCTGGCCCGGTGATCGTGGGTTCGAATCCACACCTGAGGCTGCCATCTAGGCCCAGCCGAACATGAGTACCAGAAAATGAACAAGTCAACCATGAGCTTGGCGAGAGTTAGCTCAGGTTTTGTGTTGGCGAGAGTTAGTTGAGGGTTTGTGTTGGCGAGAGTTAGCTGGGGGTTTGTGTTGGCGAGAGTTAGTTGAGGGTTTGTGTTGGTGTGAGTTAATTGAGGGTCTGTGTTGGTGTGAGTTATTTGAGGGTTTGTGTTGGTGGAAGTTAGTTGAGAGTTTGTTTTGGCGAGAGTTAGTGAGGTTTTGTGTTGGTGGGAGTTAGTTGAGGGTTTGTGATGGCGAGAGTTAGTTGAGGGTTTGTGTTAGTGTGAGTTAGTTGACGGTTTGTGTTGGTGGGCGTTAGTTGAGGGTTTGTGTTGGTGCGAGTTAGTTCAGGGTTTGTGGTGGCGGGAGTTAGTTGAGGGTTTGTGTTGGCGAGAGTTAGTTGAAGGTTTGTGTTGGTGTGAGTTAGTTGAGGGTTTGTGTTGGTGGGAGTTAGTTGAGGGTTTGTGATGGCGAGAGTTAGTTGAGGGTTTGTGTTAGTGTGAGTTAGTTGACGGTTTGTGTTGGTGGGCGTTAGTTGAGGGTTTGTGTTAGTGCGAGTTAGTTCAGGGTTTGTGTTGGCGGGAGTTAGTTGAAGGTTTGTGTTGACGAGAGTTAGTTGAGGGTTTGTGTTGGCGGGAGTTAGTTGAGGGTTTGTGTTGGCGAGAGTTAGTTGAGGGTTTGTGTTGGCGAGAGTTAGTTGAGGGCCTGTGTTAGTGTGAGTTAGTTGACGGTTTGTGTTGGTGGAAGTTAGTTGAGGGCCTGTGTTAGTGTGAGTTAGTTGACGGTTTGTGTTGGTGGGAGTTAGTTGAGGGTTTGTGTTTGCGCGAGTTAGTTGAGGGTTTGTGTTGGTGGGAGTTAGTTGAGGGTTTGTGTTGGTGGGAGTTGGTTGAGGGTTTGTGTTGGTGGGAGTTAGTTGAGGGCCTGTGATGGTGTGAGTCAGTTGAGGGTTTGTGTTGGCTCGAGTTAGTTGAGGGTTTGTGTTGGCGAGAGTTAGTTGAGGGCTTGTGTTGGTGGGAGTTAGTTGAGGGTTTGTGTTGGCGCGAGTTAATTGAGGGCCTGTGTTGGTGGGAGTTAGTTGAGGGTTTGTGTTGGCGCGAGTTAGTTGAGGGCCTGTGTTGGTGGGAGTTAGTTGAGGGATTGTGTTTTTGTGTTACTTGAGGGCCTGTGTTGGTGGGAGTTAATTGAGGGCCTGTGTTAGTGTGAGTTACACTTTAGAGGACATCCAATCGACAGCATTTATTGGCTGTCTGAGGTTGCCTAGACATTTTTACGTTCACTAGTTTGCAATTGCTTTCTGAACGACCGATGCTCATACTACTTTCAATATCAGCGCAAAGCGACATGCTCCTAAATCGCGTGCGGCTGACTTCGAGCCCGGTATGTCGGGATTGCCAAACTGCGTTCACTACTCCAAAGTAAAAGACGTTGACTAACTTCTTGCACATGCGCTAACGACTGCAGAGATTTCCGGTAGCCATGACTAGAAATGAACATTTTTCTTCTTCGTTCATCCGGAGTTTTTTTTTTCGGATGTGATTGCGTTGTGCCTGTTTACAGCAGAGCTGCGTTCTTGCGCCGTTAGGCCGACACATCCGACTTCTGCGGGCATTTGTTGACCGGGTTAACCTTCCCGGGGGTTTCTTAGGACGTTTGACTCTAACTGGTGTGGTGTTATCTCCCATCCTAGCTGGCCCATATAGAACAGCCAAAGAATCCTGGTCAGCCCTCAAGGGAAGGCAGGGGCAGACCATGGGCATTCCCCGCCATCCAAGGAGGCTTCCATAATTGCAGAGCCAACACACAGCGCTCTGGTACTGGGCTCACCCAAGGAATCGTCACGTCCTGCACATGGCTGCTTAGCCTCACTTCCGTATATTGGGCCTTCCGTTCACCATAGGCTGTTCTTCCGGAAACCAGAAGAATGCAGTTTGCAGATGACATCCACACAGTGAGCTTTCGACTCGGACTTTCCGCGCAATGGATTTGCTATCCGAGCAATATTCCAATTCGTGCCACTAGGATACTTTTCCCACCTTATTTGAAGCCCGCACAGTGAGCTTTTGATTCGGACTTTCCACGTAATGGATTTGCTATCCAAGCAATATTCCATTTCGTGCCACTAGGACACTTTTTCCACCATTTATGAAGCTCACACAATGAGCTTTTGATTCGGACTTTCCACGTAATGGATTTGCTATCCGAGCAATATTCCATTTCATGCCTCTGGGAGGCTTTTGTAACCGACATACCTGTGGTATGAAGTGTGTCAGTCTGAATACTTCTTCATACACCTTTACATGTCAACCTGAATGTAGTTAAAGTAAGCTGCGGTCAACTTGAGCTTGTTGATATCTCCATAGAGCTTGTCCTCAAATGAAGCAGGTGTGGGCCAAAATATCTTTCTCTGTTCTGCATATATTGGGCACTCCTGAAGCAAATGTTTAGCTGTCATTTTACCAGTTCCACAATTGCATTCATCGGTATCTCCTATTTTTAGTTTATTGAACAAGTGGTATTTCAGCCTGTTATGTCCTGTGCGGAGTCTGAAGATTGCTACTTGTTCTCTTCGGTCGAGTTTGTAATATGCATCATCCTTCTGGTGGCCTGGATGCTCTGATTCCCATTTGGTTTTATAGGTGCTTTTTATCAACCTCTTTGCCTCATTGTAAGTTATGTCTATGTCAGGCTGTGGTAGTCGTCCGCCCTCTTTTGCCAGTCTGTCAGCCTCTTCATTTCCAGGTATACTGCAATGTGATGGGATCCACTGTATTACAACTTTTTTGGATTTCTGGCTTAGCCCATGGAGTGCTGCTCTTAGGTCAGCTATTTCTGTGCTGTTATTGCTCTTCAGTATTGAGACAGCTGACTTTGCATCTGTGAAGATAGCTATTTGCTTCTCTTTATTTTCCTCCATCAAGAGCATTTCTGCTGCAGTTTTCAGAGCCTCTACCTCTGCTTTGAAGTTACTTGAAAACTTTCCAGTTGCCACTGAATGTGTTTTTTTTTTTCACTCCATTTTTTTAAATTTAGGAGAATTCCTCCTCCTTCATTCTCTATTGAATTTTTGGCTGATCCATCTGTATATGCATGGGTCCAATTGCTGCTTGGGTAATGTTCTTTTATGTAGTTTAGGGTTATTTCTCTTCTTTCGGTTTCATGCTGAGTGTTCTTTTTCTCAATACCAGGAATGTTTTCTATCATCTCAGGCAGTTGCTGCTGTCTCCAAGCTGGAAAGTTGTGTGCATAGTAAATGGGCTTGACTGTTGATATGTTAAGTATGGGATCTGCCCTAATCTTTCGTTTTGCAGTTTCTACAAAGTTGCTACGCTTCAGTCTTCCTTTTCCAAAACCATTAAACCTGCTATACATAGGGTGGTCTGTCAATCTTCTAAATTTTTCTGCTTGTTGCTGGGCTCTGCTATCTCTTCTGTCCTGCATTGGTTGTAAACAAGTGATCTTTTCTAGTTCATTAATAGGCGTTGTCTTCAGGCTTCCAGTTATGATTCGCATTCCTTGGTTTTGGACTCAAGCTGCAATGCCATATTCCAGTACTGGCCTCACCCGTTCAGTATATAGCTTCTTGAGAACTTTCTCATCTGCTCCCCACGTTGTACCAGCAAGCTTTTTCATGATTGCCATTCTTTGCCATTCTTACACCTGGCTCGTTATACCTAACACATGTGAGACAAGTACAAGTACAACATGATTGGACTTGAGACACAACGACACGAAGTTCAATGGATTTATTTACAAGTCACATGCAATACGATCTAGTTTGGCATGTGATGATCATTACAATACATATGCAAGACATCAATACACTTACAGACAACCCACAGCTTTACAGTCTATCTCACAAGATGTACAAGCACTCGACTTTCGGGCACAGAACTACACAAAGCCTTTCTCTACCCACACGTCCTGTCTGGTCCGAGTACCCAAGCTGTCTGTCTGTTTCTCGCACAGCGCTTGCCCTCTGTGGATTGGCTTCACGAGGACTGCGTGCGTCTTGCTTTGTCCTTGCCTGACCGCTGGCTACCGCGTCAGCCGGCAACCTGCGGGCAGGGAACTAATACTCGCCTGGCGGGCGTAACGATGTTACTGCATCCCGGTTGGGGACTATTCGCCTGGCGGGCGTAACGATGTTCCTGCATCTCGGTTGGAGACATTCGAGATTCTGACAGCCTTGCTCTTGTTCGATTTTTCTCAACCTGTGTTTTCCATATCAGGCGACGATCAAAGGTGACTCCGAGATAGTTTGGATTTTCTTCATGGCGCAATATTTCTCCATTCAATACCAGCTTAGGTTGCTGAGTTTTATTTGAGAGGGAGAACACTGTGCATGTTGTTTTCTCCTTACTTATCTTCACTAGCCATGATTTTGACCAGTCCTCTAGTGCTAATAGGGCTTGCTGTATTCTGCTGTTAGCTGTACTAATATATTCTTCAGATGTCCATATGGCTAGGTCATCTGCAAAGGATGATGTGTGTACTCTGGCTGGAAAATTTTCCGTGATGTCGTTTATATATGCTAGGAATAATGTTGGTGAAATAACTCCTCCTTGGGGGACACCTTGCTCCAACAGCATCATTTTGCTTGTTTGTCCTTGTACTTTTGTCCTGGCAGTTCTGTTCTCAAGGTAGTGGCTGATCCATTTGTACATTTTTCCACAAGCATGCATTTTTTGCAGTTTTACTTTCAGTCCTTCCTTCCATACTTTATCAAATGCTTTTTCTAAATCTATCCAGACCGCTAGTGTGTGCGTTTTCTCTTGGAAGGCATCCTCTATTTCCTGAGCTATATAGGTTATTTGATCTTCAGTGGATCTGTACTTTCTTAATCCTGCTTGGTGTGGTGTTAAGAGTATGTTTTATTCCAGATGCCATGTTAGCCTGCCATTGATAATGCGTTCCATTAATTTTCCTACACAGCTAAGTAGACTGATAGGTCGATAGCCATTTGGTTCTTCCAGGTCTTTTCCTTTCTTTGGGACTGGTATTAGTATAGCTTCCTTCCATGCCTGTGGGACTATTACCCTCTTCCAGCTGTAATTTAGGACTGCTAGTAGTTTCATTTTTGCCGTTGTCCCTAGTCCTATTAGCATTTCATTTGTGATTCCATCCTTTCCTGGTGATTTCTTCTTTTTTAGGGTATTCATTGCCTGTTCCATTTCTTCCATTGTTAGATTTGCCATCATATATTCTGCTGCTGTCGCTTTATTACTATGATGTATCTGTTTATCTTTGGTTGCTTTCTTCTGTTCGGTTGTAATATCAATGTGGTTTGCACTGGCATAGTGTTCCATTAGTGCATTTGCAGCCTTTTTTCCTGTAAGCAAGGCATTTCCTTGTTTAATTGTTATTTGTTTGTTTCTAGGTCCTTCATTGTTCATGGCTTTCACTAGTTTCCATAGTTTGTTTCCATCCCTGTCAAAATTCAGGTTTTCTGTTTTTTCCCTCCAACAATCTCTTGTTGTTTGATTTACTGTTCTTTTATATTTTGCTGAGATGGCTTTGAGAGAGATGTTCGCTTCAATTGTTTGTTCTCTCTCTGCTGTCTTCCTGGCATCTTCAACTTTGTCCTCCAAACTTTGTAGTTCTTCAGTCCAGTATGGTTTGTAATTTTTCCTCGCTCCTCTTGGAATGGACTCAGTGGCTGCCTGTATTCTTGCTCTGTTTAGACTTTCCACCATTTGCTTCATGTTGCCATATCGTGTATTTATGTTTTCACAATATTTGTCTGTTAGTGTGGCAAATCTGTCCCATTCTGCTCGTTTGTAATTCCAGCGGGGCAAGGGCTTTTGCTCCTGTGGAACATACTCCATATTCATTACAAGCTTGATTGGTCTGTGGTCACTACCTGCTAATTGGTCCAGCACATGGCGGTCGATTTTGTGGAGGATGTCTCCTGTGCAGAAAGCTAAGTCTGGAGTAGAAGTGGTAATCCATCTTCTGGAGTAGAAGCTCGGTGTGTCATCCGCTTTGTTGAGTAGATGGAGATTTGAGTCTATTTCCCAGTCCTCCACTTCATCTCCTCTTTTGTCAGTATCTGGGTATCCCCATCTTTCTAAACGGCTATTAAAGTCTCCGACAATAATGCAATTTGTGTCAGTTATTTTCATGTTTGAGAGTGTAAGATCCTTATCTGCTGGGCTATAAAGATTGTAAATTCTTATTTTCACGTCCTTTATCATTATATCAACACCTATAATTTCTGTTTGGTTGTCAGAGATCACAGATACTTCGCTGCAAGGTATTGTATTTCGTGTAAGTATTACAACTCCTCCTTTATGTCCTTCGCGGTCGAAACGTGTGGCCTGATATCCCCTGACTGAAAATTTGCGCTTGGCGTTGAGGTGTGTCTCTTGAATGCATGCCACATCTATTCTATCTTTATGAAGACGCTGTGTCAGGGATTCTTTCTTGTTATAAACTCCTTCGGCATTCCACTGTAGTATGTTGAGTGTCCTAGGTATTTGGTCAATAGCTCTTAACCTACTCCTCTGTGCCTTGACTCCACAGCACAGGGGAAGGTGACCACCAGTAGTCATGGGTGGACCCCCTCGAGGCAGGGGGCCCGGCACTATCACCGCCTGATGGGACTTCACGGGATTAGCACCATAACGATTAATTTTCATCTGTGGCATCATGAAATTATAAAGTTACGTTGCACTTCTTTGTCAAGCCTGTGGCTCAGTACATCCGATTTCGACAAGCATTTTTCGGGATGCTTTCCCTAGCCTTTGACTGTCCCCAGTCTACCTACAAGGCAGCAGGTTTGTGCGTCACTTCGTCTGGTCCCTCTCCCTTGACCTGTCCGACATGGGTGACCCTACCAGTAGCTGTGCTACCGTCGGCATAGCTCTTGGGGTCATTGGAACGCGCAAGCCCCTCTACCTCGTCAAGGTGGACGCACGGCAGAGGGGAAATGAACATTTGAAGCTCACTGCTTCAATTCGACTTGGAAATTATCAACACGCAGATGATCATAAATGACATGTGGAAATACTGGAATGTAATAAAGTACAAGTAATGTACCGTTTCCCGCGTCTCGGGGCTACTGAATATATGGCGCTAGGTCCCTATCTGTTTAGACCAATAACACTGGATGACTGATGTGGAATATTACGCCCGTCGCCTTCACCACCCAGAATATTTCATGGAACCCGTTTTAGGTTTGGTAAACCTGGGAGCCCAGATATACATTTAGCACCACCGCCGTGATGAGGATTTTAATACATGATCACCGGCCTACTGTTGTAGTGGAAGGGTCTGGACAACCGGATCCAATATATTGGAGTTCGGTAAATTTGAAGCGAGTGTAAGCAACTTCAAGTTGTGTGCGGTAGACTTCTCTTTCGTTCCTCTTTCTAGGGAAGTGCGTCACATCTAGTTATGAAACTCAAAGGCCAGTGTGTCCGGTTTCGGTATGTATTTGCGCCAGGTTTACTTCCTCTAGACCAGGAATGTCAAACTCAATCGCCCAGCCGGCCAAAACTCAAATCACACGTAAGGTTGCGGGCCGGACAGGATAAACATTCAATAGGCCGAAAATTAAACCTTTTTTAAACTTTATTATAAATTAAAACAAACAAAAAGATTTAATAATAAAACATTGGTATTCACATTTTCACTCATATGTCAATTTGTCAGAGCACGATGTTTGGCATCTTTTCTTGGCTACAAGTTCGTTTATTTTGGGAGTAATGTTTTGTGTCATTGAGATTCTCATGGTGGACTGCAAGTGTTCATCAGTGAGACGACTCCTGAGTGATGTTTGTTAATCTTCACCACAGAAAACAGCTGCTCACACAGACATGTGCTACCAAACATGCTCAAGGTTCGAGCCGCATGTAGACGAAGCCGGGGCATCTCTTCAGGAATGAAACGAGTGAAATGTGCAGGCCCCACAGTGTCGTACTTTGCCTTTAGTGTCCCATTACACTGCAGCTCGATTTCCTCCATCTGCAAATTTACAGGTGCAGTTTAGACATCTTAAATGCTAGCTTTGATTGTAAAAGATTGTGCATCTACCGACAGACGCTCGATTGATATCAGGTTAGCCGTAGCGGGAAAAGGTGATGTAATATCTGGTCATTACACTACTTTCATTTTTTATGAACTAATCAAAAACGAGCATCTGAACGTTGCTAGGTAACTATAACGACAAACACTTAACTCACTACACAACTTTTATTTTTGCTTATTCTGATCGAAGCGAGAACGCTTTCGGGTAACCTATCATTCGGAAGGCTGCTAGTTAGGGAATTTGATTTGCACTTTTTATCGTGACCATAAAAAATAGTTTTGCCTAAAATTCTCTCTTGGGCCGAATATGTTTGTACGTCGGTTGAGACCTCTCGGGCCTGATATGATTGTACGTCGGGCTGGATGTGGCCCGCGGGCCTTGAATTTGACACATGTGCTCTAGACAATTTGTCATCCAATGAAACGGATTCTACCTACCTGTAAGTAGTTTGTCTTTCCTAACATGTTTGCCAGGGCAGTGGTCTTACATCCTACCCTTTGCGATTTCCAACTGTCGTGATATTTTTAACTTGCACACGAGCCTGTGTGTCTTTGGCCCTTATCCGATAAGGTTAGGTATCCGGTCTCACAACCCACGAGATCAGGAGGTCGTGTGATATTAGATATCAATGGTTCTTGGAAAAATGACAACCCCTATAGTGGCAAACCCAGTACCTTCTGATCCTGAGGCGGACACCGTAACCTTTCACCCACTGCTGCCGCTGCACCTTAAACTTAAAGATAAAATCTATTACGACAGAAGAAATCTGTTTAATCAATCAATCAATCAGGTTGGCTCAATGGATCTCCAGCACTGTCTGTCTCTCGCCTTGATCGTATATTCTGAAACACCGCTGTTCGTCCATCTCTCGATGTTATCTTCCCACTTGTATCGTTGTCTATCTTTTGCTCGCTTACCTTCAACCCTGCCCTCCATTATGATTTTATAAAAATGTTAACACTTGATTACGCAAGTGTTCTGTTGCTGGATAACATTTGGGAAGATTCAAACAACAAGAGCTTTTAGTAAATTTCTCCTGTTGCGTATTTCTTCTGTTGTGTATTTCTCCTGTTGTGTAAACTGGGTAATTTTACTTATTATTGGGGTTGAGTCATCCTTTATTATTATTATTGAAGTGATTACTATAACTTTTCTTCCACAGAATTGCCTAAGTCTGGAAATACTGACGATCGGAATAGACCTCAGTATCATGGTGAGTGTTTTGTGCGTATAGTTTACTGGTGTTAGTGTGTGTGTGTGTGTGTGTGTGAGAGAGAGAGAGAGAGAGAGAGAGAGAGAGAGAGAGAGAGAGAGAGAGAGAGAGAGAGAGAGGGGGTGTATGTCTGTGGGTTCGAGCGCACAACTGACTTAAATAGCCTCGGTGGCTCAGTGGCTAGCACGCCTGCCTGCCGACCTGTTGGTCATATGTTCGGATCTCCATTGAGACCGATATTTTGTTTATTAGCCTGGACCAACAGGTCGACCCAGATTAGCATGGGTACTAAGAGATGTCCTGGGAAGTAAAAACAGCCGGCGTGCTACTGACCACACAACCAGTCGAGTATCGTTTAGTCTGTAAAGTTATGAGCCAGTGTCATTGACACAGTACACCTGAAGGCGAGTGAAAGAGCCCTTTGCTTCACTCACTTACAACTGCTCACTATATGAGCATCATCATCCTCCTCATCATCATGATCATCATCATCAGCATCCTCACCATCATCATCATCCTCAACATCATCCTTATCATCAGCACCATCATCTTCCTCATCATCATCATCATCATCAGCAGCAGCATCCTCACCATCATCAGCATTCTCGACATCATCCTTATCATCAGCATCATCATCATTCTCACCATCACATCATAATCGTCCTCATCATCATCATTCTCCTCCTCATCATCATCCTCATCATCATTATCATCATTATCATCATCCTCATCATCACATCATCATCATCGTTCTCACTATCATCCTCATCATCATTATCCTCATCATCATCCTCAACATCATCATCATCATCATGCTATTCATCATTATCCTCATCATCATCAAGTGCCCTGCCAGCTGGTGCAGACGTTCATGTCTCTCCACAATGATGATATTCCTTCATGCCACCATCTCAGTCCACTCTGCTTCATTTCCATTGGTCGGCCTCAGCCTCTCTTCCCCTTGATCTTTCCAGTTGTCACGATATTCTCCAGTGCGTCTCTCCTCATCATGTGGCCAATGAACGCTGTTTGTATTTTATTTGTTGTTGTATATAATGTTCTAGTTTCATTATACTCTTTCAGGCAATCGCAGTTAGTTACCGTACCATGCTATCACATTTTCTCGTCATATAATGTCACATTTTCTAGTCACCAAAATAGTACTTTTTGTCGTTACCTGTCATAATTTCAAGTCATCACAATATCATACTTTCTCCACACCACAATATCACATTTTCTCCGCACCGCAGTATCTTCACACTTTCTCTTCACTATAATATCACACTTTCTCGTCACCACAATATGATAATTTCTTTTGCAATGGAACCACTGCATACCATATAAGATGTGATGGACTAGATGTGTGACGAGGAATGGTTCAGCTCATGGTCCCATAAAATCCTTGCAATGTATATTATAATGTTTAGACCTGCGCCGATCTTCTCCTTGGGATAGCTCTTAGACATTCTAAGCTCTGTGGTCAACTCCGTAACACGGTGAGAATCCACATATGTGTATCAGAGCGTTCTAAACAACAATAAGTTATGAGCACTTTTATTCTACTTTTCACATTTAGCCATGGGAGAAACATTTACGGCACACTCTGTATACCTTCTCCAACTCTAAGTCCTACCCATCGACTCTATGGCGAAGGGATTCATTATCAGGCACACCGCGTTCGAAACAGCTTCGGGCGATATGGCAGTAGACCGCCTTGCGTTGGTTTTTACACAATGGTATGAGTGCCGGTCATTCAGAAAGAAATTGATAACTCCTGAGCGTAAACTTGCCAAGAAGTCACAAACAGCAAAAAACGTTGGGGTTGACTGCCGACATCCTAAAAAGAATATGCAATTAACTTAAGTCCTACCACTTGACTCCCATAGAACAGTCGATGCCGTGTTATTACCGTTACCTGTTGTATGTGCCTTATAAGGGGGGGGGGGGGGGGGGGGGGGAAATGAAAACCTTTTTTTTTGGGGGGGGGGGTGTTAATATATTCTGAAAAAGTACAGAACAAATGTATCACTTTTGGATGTAGTCATCACTGCGTTCAATGCAAGTTCTCCAGCGCCGATAAACTGCTTGGATTCCAATAGACAAAAAATCCTCTTGGTCGCATGTTTAACCATCCATGCACCACCTGCTGTACCTCTTCATCGGGCCGAAAATTCTGTCACAGAAGTCACGCCGTTTCGAAACTTCCTACTCTACTCATACACGTGCTGGACAGACAGACATGCATCGCCATACTGGACCCTCATTCGCCAAAATATTTCTATAAGTTTAACCCCTGCACTGATCAAAACACGGATATCAGAACGCTGTTGCTCTTTGGTGCATGTCAAAAGAAGGGTGGCCGTCATTAAACTTTCCTAATGACGTCACTGTGTTCATCTGCACCGTAATGTCACGTGCTGAATACTCTTGACATCCTTAACAACAATGTTGACAGATTACAAAATATGGTAATTTGTATAATACTTTCCAGGTTTTCATTCGAAGCCCGATCCTTATGTATGATCCTTACATACAAGCAACTACATTATACTCAGTGACTGCGGTGGTGTAATGTCTACACGCTAGCCTGCAGTCTTGATGATCAGGGTTCGAATACCCGGGAAGGTTAACCCGATCAACAAATGCCCACAGAAGTCGGATGTTTCGGCCTAACGGCGCAAGAACGCAGCTCTGCTGTAAACAGACACAACGCAATCATGTCCGGAAAAAAAACTCCGGATGAAAGCAGAAGAAGAAGAAGAAGAAGAAGAAGAAGAAGAAGAAGAAGAAGAAGAAGGGTTCGAATAGAGGAGGATCTTTTTTTTTTTTTTTTTTTATTTGACCTTGGCTCCCAGATCGACCCAAGAAATGTCTGTGGAAGTAAAATTGGCCGCCGTGATACCATCGCCCATTGAGTGCCGATTGGTTTATCAAATATGGGTGTACCACCATGTCCCACATTTGCCTTGAAGGGTGTAAAAAGGGTCCTTGAATTGTGGATGTAAACTACAGGGTGTGTTTTTAATGACTACGCAGTTTTTGAAAATATTGCCATTCCAAGTTTTGTATTTACCTATTATGTTGCATGAACTCCACAATAGGTAAATACAAAACTTGGAAC
Source organism: Cepaea hortensis (assembly GCA_963921405.1). NCBI lineage: Eukaryota > Metazoa > Mollusca > Gastropoda > Stylommatophora > Helicidae > Cepaea > Cepaea hortensis. The sequence continues at coordinate 30,077,591 of OY992876.1, read as the reverse complement.
GGCAATATTTTCAAAAACCACACAGTCATTAAAAATACACCCAGTACAAGAGCCTCAGACGTAGGAGTTTGTTCTCCTGATGGCGAGGGACACTGGTAATAGGGAAAACGTAGCCCGCAAGCAAAAATCAGACCAGATTGGACTACGCTTGAGTTCTAAAGCCAGCTAAAGTAATTTTATTTTTAAGGGGACAAATTTTTCCAGCTTTGTCTGCCTGTCAAATGCGACCATCCAAGAATTGTTCGATTTCCTTAGCCTTCAGCTCATATCTAAGACACAAGAAATGAAATTAAAGAGTTTATTACCAAGACGCTTTTGCAAGACTTAAAATCACCACACGGGCGAAGCGGCGAGTCCTGGCGTGTGTTCTGGGAACAGTCAAGAGAAATATGGAATGTGGTTTCCAGTTTAGTCCGTAAATGGGACGGAACTGAATGCCGTTAAGAGTTCGTAAATGGGGCAATATTGAATATTGTTACGAGTTTGTAAATGGGGCATTATTGAATACTTCTAAGAGCCTGAGAAATGGCAGACAGCGTGTGATTGTCTTTTTTGTCGGCTGCAGGCCTCAAACGAGCAATAAATATCCATAATTTTGTTGTAACTGTTTTCTCCCGGCGGAACGATTTCTGGCAGTCATTTAGTATTTTATAACTGGGACGGTCTAAATCCGTTCACGTTTATTGCGGTACAGAATTGCTTCCGGCACGAGAATCTATTCAGCCGGAGGCTGACGAGTGAATGCCCTTCATTATTATTATTATTATTATTATTATTATTATTATTATTATTATTAATATTATTAACATTATTATTATTATTATTATTATGCTCTGCGCTTAAAATCCTGCTCAGTTTTCGCACTACATATCTGCTTTACCTGAAGATCAGAAAAAAAATTATCCAGGATACTTCAACTACTACCTCTACCAGAACTGCTACAATAACTACAACAATTACTACTGCTGCTGCTGCTGCTACTACTACTACTACTACTACTACTACTACTACTACTACTACTACTACTACTACTACTACTACTACTACTACTAGTTGTAGTAGTTTCCAGTTGGGTTCACTCTCCCCTCACGGCCTCAATGTCCAACACAGTTTTATTTGAGTCCCTAACGCCCCCTACCCCCTCCCATCCCCGCAATCGTATAGTCCACTAATAAGTTAGTTGCATGTCCTTCACAGGACGTTGTAGTTAACGCCAGCATTATCTTTGCCTTCTGTGACTTCCCTGGTAGTTTTCATTCAGTTGCTTCTCATTGCTTTCTGAACAACCGGCACTTGTACTATTTTATTATGGCCAACGCAGGGCGGTCTGTATCCAAATCGCCCGTAGCAGTATTTCAAGCTTGGCGTGCGGAATTGCGAACTGCATCCCTGATATTGCCACAGAGTTAGCTACAGTGCTCTACCTATCCATATTTTTCCATTTCGCTCTCATGGGCGCACCCTCATCCCCACAGCGTGTGTTCCCTCACCGGTTGTCTTAGCCAATCCCCTAGCTTCTGGTTTTATTGACCTTTAGTCAGTTGACCGTGTTAACCCACATCCGGTTTATTCCATCCACGGATAGCCGCTCAAGCAAGGATACAGATAAGTAACCTTAATACTTTCATGTAGTGCCTTTCGTGTATTTGTTTGTCTGTATTTGTTTGTTTGTTCTGTGCTGACGAAGGCTTTGGCCGCAACGTCCATTTTGTTTCTTGTAGTCGTGCTCTAGTAAAGCTCACATCTACTTCTCGTTTTTCGGTGATTCATTTAGTAGTAGTAGTAGTAGTAGTAGTAGTAGTAGTAGTAGTAGTAGTAGTAGTAGTAGTAGTAGTAGTAGTAGTAGTAGTAGCGCTGCTGCTAGTAATATTATGTTGTTTTTTTCCTCTTTATCTTATTTTGCTTAATTTTAGTGCCTGTATTATTCCATGTTTAGGTTGTCTCGCATTTTTTTAGGGGGAACCCCTAAACTCGTTATCCTTGAGAATAAGGTTCAAGGTAACTAACGACCTACCAGATGTTGCAGCTGGGGGGGGGGGGTGTGTGAAATGTATGGGGTGTCAGGCATGAGAGCAAATATGCAGGTCGGCTTTCACGCCATGTGTTCTCACGTTGAATGAGATCATAGAGTAACCCCCACAACAGATACGCCCATACAGTTGAGGCATATTAGAGCGTCACACTAGAACAATTATAACAAGTACAGACATTTTATTCTTTTTGACTATTACTGCTGCTTCTATGACTACTACTACTACTACTACTACTACTACTACTACTACTACTACTACTACTACTACTACTACTACTACTGATGCTGCTGCTGCTGCTGCTGCTACTACTACTACTACTACTACTACTACTACTACTACTACTACTACTACTACTACTACTACTACTACTACTACTGATCGTTTAATCGTTTAATCTTTGGATCAACATCACGGCACATGGTTTAACCCATAAGTGCTCCGTTTTCCTCCTAACTCAAACCTGAGTCTGGAGAAACTCAGCTCAATACACGAACTCCGTTGCATCGGCGAGGATCCTGAAATACTTTGGGTAGATTTTTAACTCGAAATTTTGCCCGGCAGCGCTGTTAGGCTACTCTTTTTCGATTTCCAACTGCCAAGGGATTTTTTATGTGTGCAACAATAGACACGGGCGCCCGATCTCACTACCCAGAGACCAGGGGAAATTTTATTACTGGGAGTCCAGGTGGATTTTTTAAATAAATCCTGGTCCTCACCGGGGCCTGAACCCGGGACCTCTAGCCCTCGAGGCGGACACCATACCTCGAGACCACTCAGTCCCCCTTACTACTACTGATATGATACTAGACTCATATTTGATAGACCAAATGGCTCTCGGCAGGCGATGTGATCAGTATCACGCCGTTACTAACTAAAGCATTTCCTGGCACACATTTATGGCTTCATCTCCTGGGTGCCCAGGTCATTTTTATAAATCAATCCTGATGCAGATTCGAACTCTTGAGCATCGGGCCGACAGGCGAACGTCTAGTCACTACGCTACAGCGGAGTCTAGTAGTATCAAGGCTGGGCTTTTTCCTGATCCTTGCGGTTATTTGATCCAACTACACTCGCGAAACAAAAGTAGAGAATTGTCCTAATACAAGCAATATTGTTCCTCGTGTTACGTTCGGTCAGGGTTATATTATGAGCCTAGATCCGTAAAGCAAATAAGCCAGTCATGGTGATGTGCTGTTGTTGTTGCTGTTGTTGATGATGATGATGATGATGATGATGATGTCGAAACGCGTCGTATCGAGCGAATCATTCTTGTACGCTTGATGAGTAGAACAGATAATGTCTTGTTCCCATCCCGGTACACGCCGCAACTATCATTCTGGCCAAGCTCGTGAGTTCCACTGTGACTTGTTACCCCAGTGTTGTGTCTGACAAAGATCGTGTTACTTGTTCCCCGGTGTTGTGTCTGACCAGATTCGAGTGTTCCACTGTGACTTGTTCCCCGGTGTTGTGTTTGACCACGTTCATGAGTTCCACTGTGACTTGTTCCCCGGTGTTGTGTTTGACCACGCTCGTGAGTTCCACTGTTCCCCAGTGTTGTGTTTGACCACGCTCGTGAGTTCGACTGCTACTTGTTCCCCGGTGTTGTGTTTGACCACGCTCCTGAGTCCCACTGTTAATTGTTCCCCGGTGTTATCTCTGACCACGCTCATGAGTTCCACTGTTACTTGTTCCCCGGTGTTGTCTCTGATCACGCTCATGAGTTCCACTGTTACTTGTTCCCCGGTGTTGTCTCTGACCACGCTCATGAGTTCCACTGTTACTTGTTCCCCGGTGTTGTGTTTGACCACGCTCGTGAGTTCAACTGTTATTTGTTCCCCGGTGTTGTCTCTGACCACGCTCCTGAGTTCCACTGTTAATTGTTCCCCGGTGTTGTCTCTGACCATGCTCATGAGTTCCACTGTTACTTGTTCCCCTGTGTTGTAACTGACCAAGCTCCTGAGTTCCACTGTTAATTGTTCCCCGGCGTTGTGTTTGACCACGCTCATGGGTTCCACTGTTACTTGTTCCCCGGTGTTGTGTTTGACCACGCTCATGAGTTCCACTGTTACTTGTTCCCCGGTGTTGTGTTTGACCACGCTCATGGGTTCCACTGTTACTTGTTCCCCGGTGTTGTGCTTGACCACGCTCATGAGTTCCACTGTTACTTGTTCCCCGGTGTTGTGTTTGACCAATCTCGTTAGTTCCCCTGTTACTTGTTTTCCCGGTGTTGTGTCTGACTAAGCTCGTTAATTCCACTGTTCCCCGGTGTTGTGTCTGACCAAGCTCCTGAGTCCCACTGTTACTTGTCCCCCGGTGTTAATTCATCATATACTACCAGTCCCGAAGAAGGAACCATGCTGTGATTGTGTGATGTGCTGGCACCATCACATCTTGCAGGCCGGGGAGGAGGGGGGGGCACCATCACATCTTGCAGGCCGGGGAGGAGGGGGGCACCATCACATCTTGCAGGCCGGGGAGGAGGGGGGGGCACCATCACATCTTGCAGGCCGGGGAGGAGGGGGGGCACCATCACATCTTGCAGGCCGGGGAGGAGGGGGGCACCATCACATCTTGCAGGCCGGGGAGGAGGGGGGGCACCATCACATCTTGCAGGCCGGGGAGGAGGGGGGGCACCATCACATCTTGCAGGCCGGGGAGGAGGGGGCGGGGCACCATCACATCTTGCAGGCCGGGGAGGAGGGGGGGCACCATCACATCTTGCAGGCCGGGGAGGAGGGGGGGGCACCATCACATCTTGCAGGCCGGGGAGGAGGGGAGGGGGGCACCATCACATCTTGCAGGCCGGGGAGGAGGGGGGGGCACCATCACATCTTGCAGGCCGGGGTGCAAGGAAAAAGTGGTGGCCAGTCTCTCCCTCTGTTTGGCAGACGACTAACATAGGCGTCGAGGTCTCGTCTGACATTATCAGCCATCCTAACTGGCACCTTACCGTCTTGACAGACCATAGTTTGTTACATTGTGCTTCCAATATGTAGGTAAAAAAAATGTTTGCATATCCTTTACAGGACATCGCTGTCAACATCAGCATCTTTCAGCTGACTGTTGATTTCTGGACAAGATTACGCTCAGTAGTGTGCCATTGCTTTCTGAGCGACCGGCTTACATACCCCTAAGTTTCCGACGCCGCTAGAACCGCTACCGATTCTCGCCGTCGTCACGTTACTCACGAGAGTATACGGATTACGGATAAAGTCGCTAACCTCTAGGCCAGGAAGACCGGCAATATGTAGGTAGGGAATGTTATACGGGGTTTATTTTAGTGGCTGTGCAGTTTTTGAAAATATTTATATTTGAAAAGTTTTGTATTCGCCCTCTGTGGAGTTCGTGCAACATAATAGGTAAATACAAAACTTGGAATGACAATATTTTCAAAAACTGCAGAGTTATTAAAATGCACCCTATACCATACCTCTCCATAGCACAAAGCCTGGGATAAATTGTAGAGACGGTTGCCCATGCAGCGTGATCCCTTTCTCGGCCTGCCTAGTTTACTCCAAAAAAAGGTAACACCAATGCCTGGAACAAGACAAGCCGCAGAAGCTGCCGGATCAGCAAAGCAATGCCATAACTGTCCTCTGTCGGAATTTCGATCCTACACCTGTTGCCGACCAAGGCTTAGGGCCTGCCCTGACATTACATTTAATCTTTAGGCTGCATTTCCTAACAACGCGATAAGGCTTGTACTCTCCTAACTGCGCTCCTCCACGAGAAGACGTTGGCCCAATGTGGGGCATGGGGTTTGTTGAGCGTCGCCCAACATTCGGCGCTAACAGAAAGCAGGTCGTACCGTCTACTGGTATACATTAGCTCAGTCATATCTGACAGAGGCCTGACACCTTTATCAACGTAGCTCCCTAGCAATTACACTCACACTCCCGCTGTCGTCGGCTCTAAATGCTGTTTAATCTCCGCATTGTTCTGTCCAGTCTTTTCATCGGTCCCCAGTGTTGTTAAATATCGAGCCAAGGTATTTAAGGTTTGCGACATTTTCAAATTTTCCATTGTTGATTTTAAGTTTTCTTTGGCAATTAGTTTTGTCTGTTGGCATTATTTTTGCTTCATTATCGATAAAAGATTTTGATCTCTGCGTCTGTTGACAGACAGGATTGACTGTTCTAATCTGCTGTCGCTGTTTGAGTGGAGGACCCTGCCATCTGCATTTCTGAGTTCGGGGATCGGACCGCCAGTTAGAATGGATCAAAATTGTCACAAGTCTCATCTTTGTTTTTACTTTAACGGCTGACGTGATGAGTTTCTTGGGAGATATAATGTTGTAGCTTCCCCTTGTTATCCACTCCGCATGGCTTATAGCTACGTCCTTGGGCGTTAACAACCGTTATAGCTGTGGTGAACAGCCTACACGGATGTCTCTATGGTGAGCAGCCTACACGGGTGTCTCTATGATGTGACTGCAGGCTGCAGCCTACACGGATATCTCTGTGGTGAGCAACTTACACGGATATCTCTGTGGTGAGCAACTTACACGGATATCTCTGTGGTGAACAGCCTACACGGGTGTCTCTGTGGTGAGCAGCCTATACGGATATCTCTGTGGTGAGCAGCTTACACGGATATCTCTGTGGTGAGCAGCTTACGCGGATATCTCTGTGGTGAGCAGCCTACACGGATATCTTTGTGGTGAGCAGCCTACACGGATATCTCTGTGGTGAGCAGCCTACACGGATATCTCTGTGGTGAGCAGCTTACACGGATATCTCTGTGGTGAGCAGCCTACACGGATGTCTCTGTGGTGAGCAGCCTACACGGATGTCTCTGTGGTGAGCAGCCTACACGGATATCTTTGTGGTGAGCAGCCTACACGGATATCTCTGTGGTGAGCAGCCTACACGGATATCTCTGTGGTGAGCAGCCTACACGGATATCTCTGTAGTGAGCAGCCTACACGGATATCTCTGTAGTGAGCAGCCTACACGGATATCTCTGTGGTGAGCAGCTTACACGGATATCTCTGTGGTGAGCAGCTTACACGGATATCTCTGTGGTGAGCAGCCTACACGGATATCTCTGTGGTGAGCAGCCTACACGGATATCTCTGTGGTGAGCAGCCTACACGGATATCTCTGTGGTGAGCAGCCTACACGGATGTCTCTGTGGTGAACAGCCTACACGGGTGTCTCTGTGGTGAGCAGCCTACACGGATATCTCTGTGGTAAGCAGCCTACACGGATATCTCTGTGGTGAGCAGCCTACACGGATATCTCTGTGGTGAGCAGCCTACACGTATATCTCTGTGGTGAGCAGCCTACACGGATATCTCTGTGGTGAGCAGCCTACACGGATATCTCTGTGGTGAGCAGCCTACACGGATATCTCTGTGGTGAGAAGCCTACACGGATATCTCTGTGGTGAGCAGCCTACACGGATATCTCTGTGGTGAGCAGCCTACACGGATATCTCTGTAGTGAGCAGCCTACACGGATATCTCTGTGGTGAGCAGCCTACACGGATATCTCTGTGGTGAGCAGCCTACACGGATATCTCTGTGGTGAGCAGCCTACACGGATATCACTGTGGTGAGCAGCCTACACGGATATCTCTGTGGTGAGCAGCCTACACGGATATCTCTGTGGTGAGCAGCCTACACGGATATCTCTGTGGTGAGCAGCCTACACGGATATCTCTGTGGTGAGCAGCCTACACGGATATCTCTGTGGTGAGCAGCCTACACGGATATCTCTGTGGTGAGCAGCCTACACGGATATCTCTGTGGTGAGCAGCCTACACGGATATCTCTATGGTTAGCAGCCTACACGGATATCTCTGTGGTGAGCAAGCAGCCTACACGGATATCTCTGTGGTGAGCAGCCTACACGGATATCTCTGTGGTGAGCAGCCTACACGGATATCTCTGTGGTGAGCAGCCTGCACGGATATCTCTGTGGTGAGCAGCCTACACGGGTGTCTCTGTGGTGAGCAGCCTACACGGATATCTCTGCGGTGAGCAGCCTACACAGATATCTCTGTGGTGAGCAGCCTACACGGATATCTTTATGGTGAGCAGCCTACACGGATATCTCTGTGGTGAGCAGCCTACAAGGGTGTCTCTGTGATGTGACTGCAGGCTGCAGCCTACACGGATATCTCTGTGGTGAGCAGCCTACACGGATATCTCTGTGGTGAGCAGCTTACACGGATATCTCTGTGGTGAGCAGCTTACACGGATATCTCTGTGGTGAGCAGCCTACACAGATATCTCTGTGGTGAGCAGCCTACACGGATATCTTTATGGTGAGCAGCCTACACGGATATCTCTGTGGTGAGCAGCCTACAAGGGTGTCTCTGTGATGTGACTGCAGGCTGCAGTTTACACGGATATCTCTGTGGTGAGCAGCCTACACGGATATCTCTGTGGTGAGCAGCCTACAAGGGTGTCTCTGTGATGTGACTGCAGGCTGCAGCCTACACGGATATCTCTGTGGTGAGCAGCCTACACGGATATCTCTGTGGTGAGCAGCTTACACGGATATCTCTGTGGTGAGCAGCCTACACGGATATCTCTGTGGTGAGCAGCTTACACGGATATCTCTGTGGTGAGCAGCCTACACGGATATCTCTGTGGTAAGCAGCTTACACGGATATCTCTGTGGTGAGCAGCCTACACGGTGTCTATGTGTTGAGCAGCCTACACGGGTGTCTCTGTGGTGAGCAGCCTACACGGGTGTCTCTGTGGTGAGCAGCCTACACGGTGTCTCTGTGGTGAGCAGCCTACACGGGTGTCTCTGTGGTGAGCAGCCTACACGGTGTCTCTGGGTGAGCAGCCTACACGGGTGTCTCTGTGGTGAGCAGCCTACACGGGTGTCTCTGTGGTGAGCAGCCTACACGGTGTCTCTGTGGTGAGCAGCCTACACGGTGTCTCTGTGGTGAGCAGCCTACACGGGTGTCTCTGTGGTGAGCAGCCTACACGGTGTCTCTGTGGTGAGCAGCTTACACGGATATCTCTGTGGTGAGCAGCCTACACGGGTGTCTATGTGGTGAGCAGCCTACACGGGTGTCTCTGTGGTGAGCAGCTTACACGGATATCTCTGTGGTGAGCAGCCTACACGGGTGTCTATGTGGTGAGCAGCCTACACGGGTGTTTCTGTGGTGAGCAGCCTACACGGATATCTCTGTGTTGAGCAGCCTACACGGGTGTCTCTGTGGTGAGCAGCTTACACGGATATCTCTGTGGTGAGCAGCCTACACGGATGTTTCTGTGGTGAGCAGCCTACACGGATGTTTCTGTGGTGAGCAGCCTACACGGATGTTTCTGTGGTGAGCAGCCTACACGGATGTTTCTGTGGTGAGCAGCCTACACGGATGTTTCTGTGGTGAGCAGCCTACACGGATGTTTCTGTGGTGAGCAGCCTACACGGATGTTTCTGTGGTGAGCAGCCTACACGGGTGTCTATGTGTTGAGCAGCCTACACGGATATCTCTGTGGTGAGCAGCCTACACGGTGTCTCTGTGGTGAGCAGCCTACACGGATATCTCTGTGGTGAGCAGCCTACACGGGTGTTTCTGTGGTGAGCAGCCTACACGGGTGTCTATGTGTTGAGCAGCCTACACGGGTGTCTATGTGTTGAGCAGCCTACACGGGTGTTTCTGTGGTGAGCAGCCTACACGGGTGTTTCTGTGGTGAGCAGCCTACACGGGTGTTTCTGTGGTGAAGTGGTAAGCCAGATACCTCCCGCTCCGAATGGTGATGCATGCCTGTCAGTTTTCCGGACTCCCTCATTGGTTTCCAAATGTAATTTCCTAGGAGATTCCTGGGGTTTGTCGCAGGAGCTACGGAGATCGTGCTCTGTGCGATCCTTTCAGCAGACCGCTCTACGGTAAATGACCGAGCCATGTGGGATAAAAGCCGATGCTTTGAATTCGACCTTATCACCACTAACTGATTCAAAGCCGAAGGATAATATATCGCCATTTGTGACCTCCCCTTTTGACAGAAGGACGATATACCGCCACACAAATGTAGTCGTGTTATTTGTTTTGTTTCGCTATATCTTCCGTTATTTCAATGCAAAATAAACGGAAATGTACATTATGCAGGCTGTGTGTTTAATGACAGTGAGTTTTTGAAAATATTGCCATTCCATGTTTTGTATTCACCCTCTGTGGAGTTCATGCAACATAACATTTAAATACAAAACTTGGAACGGCAATATTTTCAAAAACCCCACAGTCATTAAAAATACACCCTATAATACTTGTACATTTGATGTACCTGTTTGGCACAAAAACATAATTTTAGTTTAGCACTGAATTAGTTAAACCCCGTTTGGTACCCTCTTTTGGTAGTTACTCTTGTTAAAAAGAAAGTTTACCAAGCAAAGGGCCTCCCTGGGGTGTCCTCTTATTCCCTTTGGACAGTAGGTTCCCGGGGTGGTGTTTATTTCCCGACGTCTGCCCCGTACAGATACAACTGTAAGCAGCAGCAGGACATTGTACGAGGGGGACTCACATGAAAACCTTAAAAGTGTGATAGAAATTACAATAACCATGGCATTGTCTTGTAACTTGTCAATGCTGTTATTAAGGATGTCAAGAGTTTTAAGTTCGTAACATCACGGTGCAGACAAACACGGTGACATTTTAATGACAGTTTAAATATGGCCGGCCTACTGTTGACATGCACTAAAGAGGAGCAGCATTCTGTTACCGCTTTGTGATCAGTGAAGGCATGAAACCTATAGAAATTCATCGGCAAATGAAGGTCCACTATGGTGATACATGCATGTCAGTCCGGCAAGTGTATGAGTAGAGTATGGCGTTTCAAAACGGCGTGACTTCTGTGACAGACTGTTTAAGACCGGGTCAGGCACACCGAGTAGTGACCCCCAGAGTCGATTTTTCTACAGGAATCCAAGCACTTTATCGGCTTTGGAAGACTAGCATTGAACGCAGTGATAACTACATTGAAAAATTATACATGTGTTCATTTTTTTCAGAATATATTCATCCCACAAACAAAAAATAAAAATTTAAGGTTTTCATGTGAAGCCCCTCGTAATTGAAGAGAATCGGCCACACACAGATCTATAGCGAAGAGTGATGTATCCCAAATAAAAAGTTTAAACAGAAAAACAACATGACAATCCTCGTGAATTCAGTAAACGACCTGCTAAATTACGTACCTCCCAGACCCACATGGCCAGGCGGGTGTTGCGTGCAGGCAAGTAGCCATATTGCTTTGTTTATCAACAAGTTGTCCTTGTTTGGAGGAGGGGAGAGGAAACGGCGGATGATGACGATGTGTTTCATGTAAACCATTTCATTCATTCATTCATTCATTCATTCATTCAGTACCATGTCCTTTGCAGAACCTCGCTGCCATAACAACCTTCCGGAAAACCTCTCTATCATAAGCAAGATGTCCTGCGTCTGATACACCCATCTGGAGATCATCCGCCACATCCTGCAATCATCTTCTCTTTGGCCTTCCTCTTCCTCTCTTCCCAGGCATACATCCTTCCAATATTGTTCTCTCCAAACTTTCGTGACGTTTCAAGTGACCAAAATATTTCAATTTACTTTGTTTTATCGCCTTTAATAGCCAACCTTCTTCAATATTCAATTCTTTAAGTATGGATGCATTTGTTCCTTTCTTTACCCAAGATATTCTTAGAACTCGTCTATAACATTTATATTCAAAGGCATTTATGCGCTGTTCAGCTTGTTTAGTAAGTGTCCATGTCTCACAGGCGTATGTTGCAATGGGAAAGATACATGCTCTTAAAAATCTAATTTTTGTAGTTCTGTCTGTCCCACTCCATAATTTATTCAGCTGTTTTAGTCTTTGAAGAGCAATTGATAGTCGCCGTTTAATTTCTGTCATTGTGTCACCATTGTTGGTAATCAGTCACCCAAGATATTCAAAATTTTCCACCACCTCCAATTTTTCCTCATTAATGTATATTTCTTTCTCCATAGTAGTTTTGTCTGTATGCATTATCTTTGTTTTTGCTATGTTAAGATATAAGTTGTCATTTTCACTATTCAATTGGGTTGAGGCTATTAGGTTTTCTATGCCATTCTGTGTTGTGGATAGTAATACTGTATCATCAGCATATCGAATCTCTGGTATGTCATGACTGCCGATATTTAGGGCTTCATATAGCTCCATGTTTATATCATCTCTTACATTTCTCATATTTTCGGCGTACAGATTAAACAAATAGGGTGACAGCACGCAGCCTTGACGGACTCCTTGTTTGATGTCAAACCAATCTGATGTCTCGCCATCTATTCTAACTGCTGCTTGTTGGGCTAGATAGAGCATTTTTATGAGTTGTACTACATGTGATGGAAAGCCCATATTCCTCATAATTTCCCAAAGTTTCTGATGTTGTACACAGTCAAATGCCTTTGAATAATCCACAAAACATGAGAATAGGTTTACATTAAATTCTCTGCACTTCTCTATTATTAATCACATGTTGAATATGTGATCTCTTGTTCCTCTTCCTTGTCTAAATCCAGCTTGAACCACGTTAATCTCTTCTTCCATTTTCTTACGAAGTCATCCTATTATGACTTTTAGTAGAATTTTACTTGCATGACTGATCAGGGCAACAGTTCTATAGTTGGTGCATAATTTCAGGTTGCCCTTTTTTTGGTATTGGAATGAAGATAGTTCTCTTCAAATCTTTTGGCCTTACACCATATTTCCAAATCTTTTTACATAATGCATTATATATGTGTATGCTTTCTTCTCCTCCCGCTTTAATTAGTTCAGCTGGTATCTCATCACATCCAGGTGATTTACCATTCTTCAGGTTCTTTATAGCCGAAGCAATTTCATCTAATGAGGGTTCGGGTTCTGTCTCTGCTGTCATTGGCTCATGTATCTCATTCATATCCTCACTGTCACTCATATCATACATTCCACTGCAGTATTCCTGCCATCTGTCTAGAATTTGCCTAGATTCTGTTAAGGTATTTCCCATCTTGTCACAGATAACATTCAATTGAGGTTGAACATTTCTTGTCAATAACTTCATTTCTTTGAACATTTCATAATCTCTTCCGGTCTTATGATATTGCTCTATTCTGGTACAGCAATCTTGTATGTATTGATTTTTGTCCTTTCTTGTGTTCTTTCTTATTTCTCGAGTTAAAGATTTATACTTCATCTTGCTATTATCGGATTCATCTCCTTTCTTTTTCAGCTCCCTTCGTTGTTTTATTAATTCTAACGTGTCTGATGTAATCCATGGCTTAAGTTGATTTTTCTTGGTCGGAATTAAATCTTTGGCTGCAGTTATCAAGATATCTCTAGCTTGTATTGCCAGTTCATCAGGTGTCATTTCCTCTTGTACAGACATCAAGACCCCAAAGCGATTCCTAACTTCTATGTTGTATGCATCCGGTATTTTTGTGAGATCAAAACGAAGTGGCCTTGGTCCTCGGGTAAGCTTTTTAAAAACCATTTCATTAGGTGTCGTAATTCTTCATCTTCTTTCGCTTTTTTTTTCTCGTCATTAAAACTAGTCATTGGCGAACAAGTGGGACGTCGTGTCACTCGGTATACTCTCATAAACGCTCTGTCTCCTTGGTAGGTAATGAAGTGATTGGATACAGGAATGCCCCTCTATACGTCGATTCTTTTGATGCAAGGTGTCTTTTTAAAGCTAGTATCGGCTCCTGTGTCCTCACCGCTTCAGATCAATCATCGAAATGGGCGATCTGCCGGCTGACAACTGGCCAGGCAGATTCTCGTGTTGCCACCCGGTTCGCAGGCCAGAACTGAATATGTTATTCAGCCAACTTTGCGCTGGGGCCGTATACACAAGCAACAACTGTTCCTATACTATAATGTATATATATATATACATGTATATATATATATATATATATATATATATATATATATATATATATATATATATATATATATAGTTAAAGAAACATAGAATATGTACTAGGTTTACAGGAGACTAACTCCTTGCCCAATATACCTGAATATATATATATATATATATATATATATATATATATATATATATATATATATATATATATATATATATATATAAACATAGGAACATAGGAAAAGATCATTTTTCTAGATATATCTAAAATGAAAAATACAATCTTAACCGTAATGTAAGCAAAACTAGAGGGGAGACCGTCTATTATGTCACACTGTCCAGTCATTTGATTGTTTTTATAACTTGTAACATACAACATTGGCTACTTCTGTCCAGTCATTTGATTGTTTTTATAAATGGCGCGGCTTAAAAATACTCATCTGTCAAACCGTGCAACTGTTGCATATATTTACATGCCATGGCTTGCATCTTTATAAGACACTGAATTATATGAACACGGTAAAACATGGAATTATATGACCGCGATAAACTTCAATCTCTTCTCGGCAGCCATTACAAAACAACTCCCTTGAACCAAGTCGATCGATAGTTGGAAGAAAAAAATGGAACAAAGAAGATGCTTGATTGCTGTGTTTGAAATTGAAATGAAATTACAGCTCCGTTCAGAAATTATGTTTATAGAGAACCGTCACCTCAGAAATGCCAATCCGGGTTTAACGTCGCGATATCTTTGTTGGGCGTTTCCTAGGCGACATTACTGGCGGCAGACGCCTGATGAATGACTTCCGGCGGAACCAAAAACCCCTCCCACTTGGCCTTTCATGCTGAAATAATGACGGACATTTTCTTAGAGATGTGTTGCTGGATGCATATCCTCTCTTTCTGATACCTTGGTATTTGATCTCTGATTTCCTTTTTTTTTCTTTATTTCATTCTTCTTCTTCTTCTTCTTCTTCTTCTTCTTCTTCTTCTTCTTCTTCTTCTTCTTCTTCTTCTTCTTCTTCTTCTTCTTCTTCTTCTTCTTCTGCAATGCCCTGGAAAAACTAAGTGATACATAGGAAATAAGAACTGGAGTGCCCCAAGGGTGCCTTTTGTCAGTTCTGTTGTTCCTACTGACTATAAACTGAATTATGAAGACAACGATATCTACCGCCAGAAATGTAATTAAATCGTTGGACTATGACAAAGCAGCTCAATGACCTGGACTTTGCTTATGACATAGTCCTCATGTCCCATGCACGAAATTAAATGCAAGATTATTTATACACATTTGATTTGGTCCACATCACTTCGGTCTAACATTGCATACATGGAGAAAAAAAATATATAACGAAAATAAATCAAGCAATTGATAAACTGACCTCATTTTGTGAAAATTCACTTCAAGATGTGACATCATACCTCACTTTTTGGGAGGCAGTGAAGGCATGATTAGGTAACAGATGGATACGTTAAAGTTAGAATGACAAAAGGCAAGATGGCCTCCATAACACCGGGCAAATTGTAGAAGTGATAAGAAATTTAAACTAATGCCAAACTAAGAATATTTAACTGTAACGTTAAATCCGTATTGCAATATTGATCAGAAACTCGGAGAACGACTAAAACAATGACTAGCACACTCAGAACATGAAATATTGCCTGCGTCGTATAGGACTAAACTGGTAAGACAGAATCACCAATATGAAGTTTAAAAGAGATCTAGATAGATTTCAGTGAATCAACGGGACACGGGAGAGATATCGGCACTAGATAGGACACGCATTTAGGACAGCTGAGAATAGTATCACAAGAAAGTCCTTTCACTTGAACGAAATGGAAACAGAACTAAAAGCGCATTGAGAGGACTATTAGAAACAGAGATGAATAATATGGGAGCACACGGTACGATCTACATGAGATAGCAAAAGACAGGACGGCTATGAGTTGGTCGGTCAATGGCCAATGCCCCAATGTGGAATAAAGGACAGACGAAGAAGAAGATCAAAGACCACTTTACTTTGGCAAATCACCATAAACTTGTGCTTGACCAATGGTTCTCAACCGGTGGGGTATTCCCCCCTCCCCCCAGTGGGGTGGTGGATTTAGGGTTTCCAGAGGGTGGAGGGATTAAGATTATTTCAAGATCGCGTTAATACAAGAACCGTTTACTTGATATTGTTTTTCCCTCCATATTTTACTATTCTGTACTTCTCTCTCTTCTAAAATTCGTTTTATAACGTAAGTAGATCTGGGTTACGTTTTATGTAGACGTCTAGACTCGTTCTAGTATGTGTTATTAAATTTAGCTTCCATTTTTACGTATACTGCACTGAGTAGGGGGTGGGGGATTTATATGGAGGAAACACGAAATGGGGGGGGGGGGGCGACATTCTGAACATGTGGTGAAGGCGTGCGTAGGCTAAAAAAAGGTTCAGAACCACTGTGTTAGACCTGGCCATGTATGTAACAGATTGTAAAGATAAGTGTGTAAATATTTACTTAGACAAGAAAGGTAAAGATAAAATTTCAGTGGAATGACTAGTGATTGCTCTGGGATCATGGTCGGAGTTGGAGACTACCATACATCATATATTCTGAATGAAAATGTCACTGCCGTGAGAATGGATCAAGCGTATAATAGGGAGGATAATCACAACATTTCATAAAATCGCGTCCTATTGTATACTCAAACACAGCAACTTCTATGTTTTAGAACTCACCGATGTAAGTGCATTTTTACCTCTTGAATAAAAATAATATAGTAAATTAAATCAAAGCTCTTCTGTAAAAGCAGTATTGTTTATAAAGAAAACAATGATGGCGCGACATAGCCAAAACATACAAGAATAATTTTCCATAACGGCGAGACAAGAAATGATTTACATCGATAATATTAGAAATGTTCGGGTCCACTTCTACTCTAATTGGAATTGTTTGGTCAAGACAAAGAAGCAAGAAACAACTTAACTTACTGCAATGACATCAATAGTTCATGGAGGGTCAGCTCTCTCTCTCTCTCTCTCTCTCTCTCTCTCTCTCTCTCTCTCTCTCTCTCTCTCTCTCTGTGTTTGGCAGGGTGGATGGTGTGTGTGAATGTGGGTGGGCAGATGGGAGATGTATGGGGTTGATGGGTAGGTGGGTGATGTGTGGGTGTGAGTGGTTGAGGGATGAGTATGTGAGTGAGTGGATGTCTGTGGGAGATGAGTGTATGGGTGGGGGATGTGTGTGTTGGTGGGGGATATGTGGGTGGTAGGGGTGTATGTGTGTGGGAGGTGTGTGTTTGTGGATGAGGGATGTGTTGGTTGGTGGGGGATGTGTGTATGGGTGGGGAGATGTGTGATTTGGGGATGGGTAATTGGGGGTGGGTTGGTGGAGGATGTGCGGGTGGGTAGGTTGGGGGATGGGGGATGTGTGTGTATGGGCGCGGGATGAATGGGTGGGTGGGAGAGGTTGTGTGGGTGGGGGATGTGTGAAAGTGGGGGATGTGTGAGTGGGTGTTAGTTTTTTGTGTGTGGATAGGTGCGTGATGTGTGGTTTGGCGGGGATATGTATGTGTGTGTGTGTGGGTGGGGGATGTGTGGTTGGGGGATGTGTTTGACTGGGTGGTTGGGGGTATGTGCGTATGTAGTGGAGGATATGTGGGTGGGTGAGTGTTGATGTGTTACGGGATGGGTTGAGGGTGTGTGTAGGTGGGGGATGTGTGGGTGGGTGGGGGAATGTATTTGTGCCTGGGTGTGTGTGTGTGGTTGGGTGGGGGTGTGTGGGAGATGTGTATGTGTTTGGGGAGGTTTGTGTGTAGGTGGGGAAGTTTGTGTGGGTGTGAGATGTGTGGGTGGGGGATGGGTGGGGCATGTATGTGTGCCTGAGGTGTGTGTGGTTGGGTGGGGATGTGTAAGTGGATGGGGGATGTGTGGGTGGATGGGTGGTTGGGGTATGTGTCTCACAACATGGCAATATGCATTTTTTTTTTTTACATTCATTTGATAATGTTTTTTTTTTCTATGTGAATATATTATGGATTATTGATGAACGAAAGATGAGTATTGGAAGGGCCGAATGTAAGACGGGCCTGCGTGCCCAAATTGTTACCCTTGGAAAATAAAGGCCGTTCGTTCGTTCGTTCTCTCTCACTCTCTCACTATCACTCTCTCTCACACTCTCACACTCTCACTCTCTCGCACTCTCTCTCTCACTTTCACACTCTCTTACTCTCTCTCCCACGCTGTCACTCTCTCTCTTTCTCTCACTCTCACACTCTCTAACTCTCTCTCTCTCCCACACTCTCACGCTCTCCAACACTCTAATACTCTCTCTCTCACACTCTCTCTCTCACACTCTCTCACTCTCACACTTTCTCACACTATCTCACTCTCACACTTTCTCACACTATCTCTCTCTCTCTCTCTCTCTCTCTCTCTCTCTCTCTCTCTCTCTCTCTACTCATGATAAATCCACAGTTTTAACACAAACTGTCAACAGTTCTTGTTTGAGTTCGCTCGCTTTGAGCTCAAGCGTAATCCAATCACGTGCTACTACTTCTAGTGCACTGGACTCATTTTTGCATGTGGATTATTTTTCTCTATTACCAGTGTGTAACACATAAGTGCTCCGTTCTACTCCTAACTCAAGCCTGAGTCTGGAGAATATCAGCTCAGTGCACGAACCCCGTAGCACCGGCGAGGATCCTGAAATACTTTGGGTAGATTTTTAACTCGAAATTTTGCCCGGGTAGCGCCGTTAGGCTACTCTTTTTCGATTTCCAACTGCCAAGGGATTTTTTACGTGCGCGACAATACACACGGGCGTCCGATCTCACTTCCTAGAGACCACGGGAAATTTTGCTACTAGAAGTCCACGTGAAAATAATCCCAGCCCTCGCCGGGGCTTGAACCAGGGAACTCCAACACTCGAGACGGACACCATACCTCGAGACCACTTAGGGCTCCTTCCACCCACACCCCTCCCCTCCCCCACCCCTAAAAAAAAAAAACACAGGCACTATTCTGGCCTACACCCAGGCTTGTCCATGGGACACATTGTTCATTCCCATTCCCATCCCATCCCACGGTCATTTTGCCTGTCCCATCCCATGGGATTCCCATGATAATACTAATATGGAATACAATTTAAATAAAATTATGAAATTTATGAAAGTTTAGGGTTAGTGTCTACTAAATAGGAATACATGTACAAAGAGACATGTAAAACAACAGAATTTATTAATTTTAATATTCAAGAGTATTTTATTAAAACAAAGTTTAATCTAAATATGACAATTCAGTGTCATTCTGACACTCTCATTCTGTTTTTGAGTCACTCTGCTCATTCAGCACATGACCAATTTCCTGCTGATCGACTGTTTCTAATAATTCAGTTAATCCAGGTAATCCCTGAACCATTTCCACAATTTTCATATTACATGCAAATATGATATACACACAGTTTATAACGAGAGCTGGTAACATCCGTTTTCGTAACTTTCTGCCGCTGAGGACACTGGTATGGCCAAGACAATTTTCGCACTTGCTGTTAGCAGTGAAAACCTATGTTCATTTTTCCAATAATTTAATGGTTGTGAAGTTGGTTGCCGTAAGTTTTGAAATATGGTGACTTCATCCTCAAGGCATTTGTTTCTGGGGTCATCAAACTTAAGTATTTTGTTTGGTGGAGGATCAAAAAATAAGTTAAAATCAATTTTCTGCTTTTGTTCTGCAACTCCTGCTACTTCACATACAGCAGATGATTCAGAAGAAAGATTTAAATCTTTGATGAATGAAATTACAGTTGGAACAACAGACTTAGAATCATTGGCCCATTTATTGGTGTCCACATTCCCTTTCTTCTTAGTAACAACTGACTTAACCATGTCTTCTATTTTGGCTTTGATGTCACCTCCAGTAAGGAATACTGCAGTAATTGCCAAATAACTGCCGCAATATGGCCAAAGTTTTTCTCCAATAATTTTCTGAAAGTTCTGACAATATTTCTTCACCATGCTGCTGGAAGTTTCTTCGTCAATATCAACAATAACTTTGTACAACTGATAGTCTAGGAGGAAGTATAACAGCAAAATTAAATGAGATGTAGTACCATCAATTTCTAGTTTGTCAAAAAAAGGTTTTGAATTTCTCATGTATTTACAGCATTCCTTTAATCTGAACAATATTCGGAATGTGGTTTAAGAATTCTTCATCATCTTCATTAAAGTAATGCGAGTAATTTTTTTTTAATGGGCATTGAAACGTTGGTAATATGATCGCATGCGCGCATTTATTAATTTATCCGGTGTCCCACCACGAGGTAAAGAATTGATACAAGTAAATAAAGAAAAAGGAAGGATAAAAGGCTTTAAAAATGTGTTTTTTTTAAAAGTTGCTATGACATGGCTACTGCCCCATGTGTCCCATAGGAAATACAAATGTTTGCTGTCCCGTCCCATCCCTGAGAATCCCATTCCCATTGACAAGCCTGCCTACACCTTTTCCGTTTCTAGACACACTCCTTGAAGATGTTAGAGGTTGAAGAAGAAGAAGAAGAAGAAGAAGAAGAAGAAGAAGAAGAAGAAGAAGAAGAAGAAGAAGAAGAAGAAGAAGAAGAAGAACAACAACAACAACAACAACAACAACAACAACAACAACAACAACAACAACAACACACAGTAAATCAGTAACAAATCTAAGACCTGTTGTGTGATCAAACTACACTAAGACTGATTTTGTCCTAAGCCAAAATAGTTGACACTAATTGTGGTGACACGTGTGCATGGTGTCAGATGGGCGAACCCCAAAGTATCAATGATCTCTGAGTTCGCCGGCCGTGCCATTCGGTTGTAGCTTCGAACTGGCTGTGCCTATATCTTAAAGCTTTTTCTGCTGTCTAATGTCTTTTCTATTGTCTAGTGTGGTTTTTTATGTCTCATGTGTTTTACCAGTATGTTATTTACTTCCTTCTTATTGTCGTCCGTAACTGGCAACCGACCCTTAGGTTTATTACTGTATTTCTCTCCAAATGATCTTCCTCAAACTTTATGAGTTCTACCAAGTATTCCCTAGTTATCATCTTCTATCTACTGCCTTCCTCAGTCACTGTCAACTATACATAATCTTCTTCAGCCATCATCAACTATACAACCTTCACGAGTCACTGTCAACTCTATTAAACCTTCACCAGCCATCATCAACTATACGACCTTCACTAGTCACTGTCAACTCTATTAAACCTTCACCAGCCATCATCAACTATACGACCTTCACTAGTCACTGTCAACTCTATTAAACCTTCACCAGCCATCATCAACTATACGACCTTCACTAGTCACTGTCAACTCTATTAAACCTTCACCAGCTATCATCAACTATACGACCTTCACTAGTCACTGACAACTCTATTAAACCTTCACCAGCTATCATCAACTATACGACCTTCACTAATCACTGTCAACTCTATTAAACCTTCACCAGCTATCATCAACTATACGACCTTCACTAGTCACTGTCTACTCTATTAAACCTTCACCAGCTATCATCAACTATACGACCTTCACTAGTCACTGTCAACTCTATTAAACCTTCACCAGCTATCATCAACTATACGACCTTCACTAGTCACTGTCAACTCTATTAAACCTTCACCAGCTATCATCAACTATACGACCTTCACTAGTCACTGTCAACTCTATTAAATCTTCACCAGCCATCATCAACTACACATTGCTTTCACTAGTCACTGTCAACTCTATCAAACCTTCACCAGCCATCATCAAATACACATTGCTTTCACTAGTCACTGTCAACTATACATATCCTCACCAGTCGCCATCAGCTGTACATAGCCTTCACCAATTACCATTGAGAATACAGTACATAGCTTTCCCCAACCGCTATTAACTATACATTGCTTTCACCAGTCACCATCAAGTGTACATAACCTTCCACAGACACCATCAACTCTATCCAGCTTCCTCAAACCACGATGAAGTAACCGATATATATTTTCTATTCACAGATGAAGAAGCCACGGATGATTGTGCATCTTGCCAGAAACGCGTACGGAAACTGAACTTGAAAAAATTCTGTCGTCGAGACTTTGGTAAGTAAAGTTTTGTCTAAACTAGACATAGCCAGCTTAAGTCGCGTAGCTCAGAATCTGGCACGCATGCGTACCGACTCATTGACCATCTATTCGGATCCCTTTTATAAGATTTATCGACCTATCCTAACTCTGGTACCAGAATATGTTCCGGCAGTGTGATACTTACATCACCCGTGGAGTTTTACTGTTCTGTAAAAATATCAACTATCAACTATCACCCATACGACAACTATCACACATCCGCAAAACGACAGATAATAAACAGCATATTCACACCTACCCTATGCTATCAATCTCAAACTTGGACTTTATCCAAATCACACTTTCGCAAAATCAATACCTGCGAGATGAGATGCCTGTGGGGAGCTGCCAACTTAACAATCCGAGACCGAGTAAGAAATGCTGTTATCAGACAGATAGTGGGATCAACACATTTATTGAAAGACAGAAGATCAAGTGGTTTGGCCGTGTCGTTTGATGCAACACCAGCAACTACCATCACTGGCCTTACATCTAAGATCATCTGCGACGAGACCACGAGGACGTCCAAGAAGAAAATGGATTGACGACATCAGAGACATTGTACAACCACACGGAATGACACTATCCAGTGCCGTCCACCGGGCGCTGGAGGGCAAATTATTCCTCCCCACGACGCTTGACGGCAGAAGTGCAAGATGATGATGATGATGATGATGATGATGATGATGATGATGATGATGAAGATGATGATTATGATGATGATGATGACGACGACGACGACGACGACGACGACGACGATTATGATGATGATGAAAAATATGAGACTAGCACCATATGCTAAATACAACTCGAGCTGTAGAAAAGAGTCCTCAACTTTAATTAAACAACATCATCCATCATTGTGTAAAACACTTTACCCGCTCCCCTCCCACAGGACTTACAGAAATGCTCTCTATCATACGCATGATGGACAGCCTCTGTTGCTGTCATGTATAAATGATCTATCACATCTTGAATCTACCTACGTTGTGATCATCCTCTTAACCGCTGTCATGGAATACCTTCCTCCATAATGATCTTGTTCGGACATCCATGTCTTTTTCATCATTATCGTGTACCAGGTCTTTTGCACAACGTCATCTTCATAATCATCATCACCAGCATCATCATCATCGTGTGCCATGCCGTTAAGCATGGGCGGTCATCTTTCGCCATCTCTCACATGTTCACCAGCCATCATGGATCAGCTTCGTGTTCTTGTCTCGACCATGCCAAATAGCCAAACCATCCAGATATTTACTTCTCTGCCTACCCCTTGCTCTTTTCCCATCAATCTTGCTAAGTTTTCTCATTTGTTTCTTCTTATAACGTGTCCAAAAAATTTTTACTGCCTACGTCATCACGTTCTGCTGCCTCGTGCACCCTCATGCCCAAAGGGTCTGTAATGTCCTGTGTCCATTGTCGTGCAGGTTTACAGCTTCCACTTCTTCGAGGAACGATGCCTTCCATTAATGTTCTCTCAAAGTCTTTTTTATATGGCCAAAATATTTCTTTTTCCTAAATTGTTGTCTCAGTAACTCTAGTAGTGAGTTCTTGTTGGTCAAATCTGTTTGTTCTCTTTTTCATTCGGTGAACTTTTCATAAAATAACCATAAATTATTCCCGTAGCAGTTTTTTGCTACGAGTCTGTGATGTAAAAGGGTCATCATATTTTATAGGTCTGAATACACGAAGGAACGGGTGACCGGACTTTCCTTCACTTAGCGAGTCGACGAGCGCTGGCGTTAATAACCTCACGCTCGACCGCGTTTCCGTCATTATCAGCGGAGCTTCCTATCAAACTCGCTAACGCGCCCGCTATAATGAATATGTAATACTCTTCTGTAACGCTGACATTAAAAGGCGCATATGTATGTTTCGCCTGATATGTTAAATATCAAAGTTACGTCCATATGGTGGAGATTCGTAAGCTCTTGGAACTCTAACGTGGGTTTTTCTATTATACATGGAAAGTGCTATTCAAAGCTATCGTAGAAAGAAGTCTTAAGACATGCAGGTCGAGACACAGATATTCCAGAACGACTAGTCCTCTCTGCAGAGAATACTATTGCTACTAATGCTACTAGTACTTTTACTACTACTGCTGCTACTACTACTACTACTACTACTACTACTACTACTACTACTACTACTACTACTACTACTACTACTACTACAACTACTACTACTGCTGCTGCTGCTACTACTACTACTACTACTACTACTACTACTACTACTACTACTACTATCACTACTTATACTTATATTACTAATACTGCTACTTGTACTACCACTACTACTACTACTTGCACTACTTCTACAAATACTACTACCACTATTACTTATGTTATTACTACTAAGGTTGCTGCTACTGCTACTACCACCACTACTACTACTACTACTAAGTCTACCACTATTACTACACCAACTACCAATGTTACTACTTGTACTACTACTACTACTACTACTACTACTACTACTACTACTACTACTACTACTACTACTACTACTACTATTACTACTACTACTACTACTACTACTACTACTACTACAGCCTCTACTGCTGCAGTTGTTGTTAAGAGATAGAGCGATATGATAATTCATCTGCCCAAATGGCTCTGGAGTTTAACGTCTCACTGAAAATTTCGCGTTACTTGAGTTAATCACATTAAACTCCACGGAGATAGGTCTCCACGCCTGACAACAGTTACTCACCAAGTGGGTCAGCGGGTGTTGTGAGCGAATTATACCTTATTGTCCCCACACTTCAAATGTCTCTCCTTAATTTTTTGTAAAGTTAACGTAATCAACACACACAAGTTTCAGAATGATAAGAGAACTTTCTGCCAGATTACCACACGTAGGGCATAAATTGATGTTAAGTAACCTGGTTATAAGATGTTATGAGTGTTTCATAAGACAGCAATCGTTACGTATGTATGTAACCTTGACAACCTGCACGTTCACAAACTTTTAATCTACCAACTATCCTGGGTCAGAATATGCCTTCATTAGTAATATCCTTCCACTGATCTCCTGCAACAGTCTGGTTGATTAAATATATCTGGTTAGTCTAGAGTATTACCGACTGTTGTCGCGTGTTGAGACCTTATTTTCACCCTCAGCGACTGTAGAGCAATATGCACTTCATAAGCTCTTTTCCATGTGGTACTTTCAGTGGCTCACGTCCTCAGGAATGACACCACAAAACAATTGCAGGTAACACAATAGTGTTCTCTGGAACGTGTGGAAAGTTGATTCATTTGGTTATTTCGGGATTTGGGTTTTGAAGATTGAGCACAACCCACTGCTGGCAACGCTGATCGTATTCCGGTACGAACCTTGGGCCTTGTCCACGTCAGAGTGGGAAGTTGCCATCAATTAGATGGCTAAAGATTATTATTTAGGGCGAACTCGTGGACTTTCCTGTTTCCTTGGATGCTGGAAGTGGTTCTCATTGGGGAGTCAATTTGCCTGCCGTCCTCTGTGTTTCTGATTAGAAACTCAATGAATGTCCACACTTCACTCCAAACTTCATGCTTCCTGTCCGACACGTGATATGTGAAGTTACCATAAGTGATAACTCATTGGTGTTGCCGCTGCAAGTTCGCAAGAGAGTATTTTATATTTCTGTCCATCTTTGCTATTGGGAGTAGAGAGGGGAAGGAGGAGTTGAAAGAGAGATTGGGTAAGGGGGTGTTGCAAGATGGTAAATTAGCAGTTTTTCATCGAATCTCGCATGGCTCGATGACGCAAGAAGATTTAAGTTGAAATTTCGTTTCTGCGCGCTGCGTGAATCAATAATATAGTAATCAAAAGAAATTATTCTGTGCTGATGCCGAGGTAAGGGGTTCAATCCCTACACCGGGCAACTGGACTAAAATGTTGAGCTGTCGTCCTTGACTTGGGGACGTAAATTACAAGTACCTCTGATGTTGGAGTGGTTTCGCCTGATGGCGAGGGATACTGTTTATAGGGAGAGCTAATCCACACGCAAAATTCAGTCCATCACTACTATCAATAGTCTGTATAGACTACGCTTGAATTCAAAGCGAGCGATCGCAAAATAAAAAATAAATTATTCCTTTTATACTTGCAACAACAACAACAAATAAATGGATAACACATGAAATTATGCAGATTATGAATGAAAGAAGAAAGAAAGAAAAACATGATAAAGAAGAATATAGTTCACTAAGTAAAGAAATAGTAAACAGACGCCAATAGTTTAATACTGGACTGGTGAAACATAGGTGTATGATCAGAATGGATCGATGGGTGGGCTGAAGGAACAAACGAAGGAAAGAAAGAAAGGACTGAAAGAGGGGGAATGGTTGTTTTGTGAACAACAAAATCAAAGACATGAGCGGAATATTTCAGCGCATATCATACCCTGCTGAAAATCCAGACGATATTCTGAATTAGTCTGAAACAATTGTTAGCGAATGTTCTGTTAACTATCTCCAAGCAAAAACTGTTAACAAAAACGTCTCTGTTACCCTTGCCATCCCTTGGTTTCATTACTGATTAGTCCTAACCTTCATCTTGGCTCGAAGTCCAGATTGGTCAGAGGCTGGTTGTAGCCAAATAGCATCCTAATTAAGCTGACTCACAAACATAGACAGTGAATAATGAATTTGTTAGTGGTTGCTAAAAAATCTGCATCTTTTGAATATTCATGAGGGTGAAGCTTGACATAGTTTCAGGAACTAATACCAAGGAGTTGATATCCAAGCCGGCAGATCAAGCTTGATTGCCAGGATTTTAATGCTATTCATATTGTTTGCCAGGGTGAGGGAGACGTGGATGAGAATTTGGAGTGTCCGTCGCAGACACACAAGAAACTGGATCCGAATCTCAATATTGGACTTTCAATATTAAGAGTTATTTAATAGTGTACTATCTTGCACAGTTCGCGGCGACCGCACTAGACAGGCGGCCTTAATTCCTCAGGCTCAAAGACCCCTCTGCCATACACCGCAAGGTACTATATTGGCAGTAAATGACAGTTATGACAGTACTATCTTGCAGAGCCGGCGCTGTGGCTAAGTGGCGGTGATCGCGTTTCACAAGTCCCCGACACGCCGAGCCAAAGGTTCGAATTCAGCTGCAGACGATTTGGAAGCAGACCACAGTGCGTTGATTTCAAGCGTCGTGGTTCGAAAAACATATACTGGAAGGCCCCGGTTAATGTCGGGGTTACGTTCTTGGAAAACGCGACTTTAAGTGAAACGACGTATAGCGAAACACTATACAGGTGTATACACAGGTCACGACGTTATGGCGGATCGTAGCGACGTAAAGTGAAATTATGACATATTGTGACAACGACGTTATAGCGAAACGACGTAAACCGAAGCGACGTATAGCGGGGTCTTCCAGTAGTACACCTCTGAAAGAAGTTAAAAAATTTAAACATCTAGGAGGTATGATCACAGAAGATGGCAGAATAGACAGAGAAATTGCATGTCAAAAAGCAAGTATCTTATATGTCGCTTATATATCGACTATTATACATACTGAAACATTCACATATACTTACATCCGCAAAACGACAGATAATAAATAGCATATTCATACCAACCCTATGCTACCAATGTAACATTTTAACATGATCCAAATCACACCTACGCAAAATCAACAGGTTGCCAACTTACCTATCCGAGACAGAGTAAGAAATGATGTTATCAGACAGACAGTGGGGTCAATACCTTGCGCCACATATATTGAAAGGAAGAAGATCAAATGGTTCGACCATGTCGTTAGAATGCAACACCGTCATTTACCAGCAGTGGCGCTACATCAAAGAAAATTTGATACGAGAGCAATGCGACGACTGAGAAGAAAATGGATTGACGACATCAAAGACATTGTACAATCACAAGGAATAACTTTATCCAGTACCACCCATCGGGTGCTAAAAAGTCAACTATTTCTTATCACGACGCTTGACAGCAAAAGTAGAAGATGATGATAGGACATGCAACTAATTAAAATATGTATAGTCTGGCGTTCATAGAAGTAGGGGCCAGAAGTAAAGACTAGAGGACGTACTAGACAACATACCAATTGAAAGCTATAGTTACCGACCGGGATTCGAACCTATCACCTCCAAATGACGACAGCGCTTCGCTGCAGGAACAAGTGTACTTCGACACATGACTTGTAGGGTGCCTAGTTGGTCATGCTTCTATGAGCGTCAAACAATACTATGTGTTTATTATTAATTATACCACTGCAGTCCATTATTCTGAAATAGTGTTTCTGCGCAGTTCACGGAGTGCACAATCTGCATCTTTAGTGGCCACTGTTGAATAAGTGGTGAACATTCTCCAACTCTGTAAACAAGCCATGTAGCGGGTTCCTAGCTTTGCTAGCAGGTGCGAACATTCTTGTTCTTTGTTTGATCAGGTAAAAGCCTTTGACATGTTTCAACGTCTCCTCTATTTTTCCAGCTTCGCCTTCTACCTGTTGGCACGGATAAACACAATCCACTCTGGTCTTAATGGAGACTGTACCCATGTGATGTACTCATGTTATATTTCACTTGCTCTGCCTGTCTGTTACTTGTCTAGCTTTGTGTCTCCGATTCGCTCTCTGTCTCTGTCTGGCTGTCTCTCTTTCCTCCCTCCATCCCCCTCTCTTTCTCTCGCTCTTAATTCAATCCCTTACGGTGGGATTTCTTCTTCTTCTTCTTCTTCTTCTTCTTCTTCTTCTTCTTCTTCTTCTTCTTCTTCTTCTTCTTCTTCTGCTGCTGCTGCTGCTGCTGCTGGTGCCTGTATATAAGGTTAGCCCTTTGGCTAAGTGGATTCTCTTGTCGCCACAACTCAAAGGTGTTCTGAGTTGGTAACCTTAGTGGATGTAGAGAGACTAGGATGAACATAAACATTGACGCTGGGGCCTAGCTAATGTACTTCCTCAAAGCTGGACAGAGAACAGAAAGTAACATCGGCTACTCTGCAAACTTGCCGTCCATCCCCGATAGCGGGAAAGATTGGGAGTTGCCGGTAGACCTATTGGGTCGTGCTAGGTATATTGATACAATCCGGAAATCTCAGAAAAGATCAGACATTGTGATACACGAGCATACAACATGACGGAAAGGAAGACCATCGTATTTACCGACTGGGGATAGGCAGGGTGGCGACAGAGTCCAAACTGCCATAGAAAAGAAGCTGGCTTTTTCCCGGCTGAGTCAACAGGTGCCGTGAGAAATCAGCAAATTACAGTGCACCGGGTGCATGACGTTCGCTTCTCCGAAGGCAGGGTGGCTGTCAGGTAGGCGCACATAACAGGAAGCTTGTGGAACCATTGCCATCAGTGGTGAACACATGTCTTGAACCTGACGAATGTACAACAGGAGAAAGACACCTGGAAGTCATGACCCGAATGGGCTCGACTCCATTGAGTGTAAAGAAAATAAAGAGGCTGAAACATTCGTGAAAGTGAGGCCTGTTCTGGTGATCAAATGCTTCATGTTGCACTTGCTGCAAGGTGGGGGATGAAACTATTACGTTCGGCCATCAGCACACCTGAAATAGATAAGATATAAATAATTGGAGGCAAAATATGCACTTAGACGTACAGTTAAACCAACAAAGACATCCCCGAAACACTCCGTACATAATCTAAGGTGTGAAGACATTAAACTCACATATCGATTCAGTGTGGGAATCCAGTTGTCTTCACTGGTGTTTTGCGTTTCTCAGTAACAAGCTAACTCTGCGCATGTCTCCACGTGTTTTTACTCACATTTACAGCGCACCGCTGGCATCCAGTCAATCAGCGCGCATCGCACAATTACCCACACGTGCACACAATGTGAACAACTCCCTGCCTCACGTGTTGTTACATTTCTAATGCCGTTGGGGGCGATAACTTGCATCGCAGTTCACACGATTCCCAGGCTGGTTGCTACAACTATACAAGCAATAAGTTGCATGTCAGGGACCATACTTTGTGCCATGTCACATGAGGTAGCGGGTTCAACCCCTAACCCGGTCAGTTAGCCTAAAATGTTGAATTCTCATCCTTGACTTGGGGATGTAAATTACAAGTACCTCAGAAGTCGGAATTGGTTCGCATGATGGCGAGGGACACTGGTAATAGGGAAAGCTAATCCACATGCAGCGAAGGGCTTACGGGCGTGGTTCGTAATCCCGTATACCCGCGCTCGAAACACAGTTGTGCGCGATTTGGCAGCAGACTGCGTTGCGTTGGTTTTGCGTTGGTAGTGGTACCCGTAGTTCAGAAAGCAATGGCAAACTACTGAACGTTAAAAATCACTTGCCAAGAGATCACAGCAGCAGAAATGCTGTTGTTGACTGTGATGTCATGTAACAATGATATGCACACACACACACACACACACACAAAAGAAAATACACATGCAACGGTTAGTTAGTGGTAGCATGTGTATGGGCTAGGCTTGAGTTCAAAGAGGGCCAACGCAAGAAAGAAGGACCCTTTGACACGTCTTAAAGCACATCTGGCATACGATGCCTGACCCATTTTTGTATAGACCAATGGGCTCTCCGTTATCAGTATCACACCGCCACCTTTACTTCTGAAGATAAAGCTCAGACATTAGTGCCAGATCATTTGATCTTTCAGGACGTCGCAGTCAACTTCAGCATTTTTTTGGCTGTTTGTGATTTCTAGGCAAGTTTTCGTTCAGTAGCTAGCCATTGCTTCCTGAAAGACACTTACCATTGTATTAAACCAGCGCAAGGCGGTCTGCTATTAAATCGCCCTCGGCATCAGCACACCGGATGTTTAAGAATGAACATTCTTATGCATTCGGCCATGCTGACCTCTTAAGTCGAAGGTCAAATCAGTGCACTGTATGAATTAGACGTAAGCATAGAGATTAGATAATTACCTGTAAACTACTTACATATACTAATTGTTGCCTGCGCCGGGATAGAAGGACTATAGTTGTATGACTAGCCTCCAGTATAGAGCTCATGGAGAGAACTAGACAAACTCCGGTCAATGAAGATGTGAGGAAGAGAAATATGTGCCAGACGGGACACATATTCAGAAAACCTGTCAGTTGTATAACCAGAATGTTCTTCCTCGGAGACTCGTATGGCAAAAGAAATAGACAGAGGCCTGAAATACACGGAGTTAGAGTCGGATAAATCATTTGAAGGGGGCATGGAGGAAGCTGCAGGATATAACAAAGGACAGTGGTGCCTGGAGTTGATCGATTGTCTCTCCTCCACTGGGGGTTAAACGGTTTAAGAAGTTACAAATGGAAAAGACCTGCCTAAAAAGCCGCCGTCTGGGTTAAATTTAAAAATTAAAAACCAAGCCACAAACGAATGTTTTCAGCATGTATGATTATCTTATAGACACGTGTGAAACTTCACCGGTGCTACGGGGTTCGTACACTGGGATGAGAACCTCCTTGTGAGCTCAATAGAAAGAGACTGAAGCACTTATGAAGATGCATGTGTGCAAATAAAGTGATCTGTTACCAAAATTCCACCTGACATGCGGATAAACGCACCGAGCTATAAACCGTGCTGGTGGCAATTACGGGAACCTTGGAGCTTATCCGTCCCAGTGCCTGAATAAAGTGGGATTAATTGAGGTAAGTGAATTGAACCAGTCTGGAGCGAGTCACTGTGTTTAAGAAACTGGGTACTTTAACAGCAGCAGAAGGTAAGATGTGTAAAGGGGGTTAAAGATAGAATGTTAAGGAAGTTAAAGATAGAATGTTAAGGAAGTTAAAGTTTGAATAACCCAAGCAAATGTAGCATTTCACAAGATGGAGATTATTCTCTGCAATTTATCTTTGTCAATCGGAGTGGGGGAAACACATTTTAAGAGCAATATTGAGCCAATCTTTATGTATGGAAGCGAATCATCACAATTAACAAACATGTGAAGAATTATATGGAAGCTACAGATATGTGGTTTTATTTTTTTTTAATGATGAGAACACCGTATACAGATAAAAAGAACAATGAAGATATCTTGAAAGATGTTAACTCACAAAGAGAATTAGATATGGTTACTCGCATCAGAAGAAGGCAGTCCACATTCTGTGTGCATGAAATTAGAAGGGAAAGGCTGGAGTATTTCATCACAACGGGAAAGCAGGTGGGGAGGGGAGCAAGAAGGAGACCAGGATAGAAGATGCTGGACAGTTTGATAATATAGCATGAAGGAACGTCAGTATGTAAAATAATTGGCAGCTCACGAGACAGAAGGCTGTGGACAGTCGTGATCACTAACTTCATACAGCATGGACTATAAGAAAAAGTGCGGCAAATCTATTAAAATACAGTATTATAATAAGAAACACCAGAAATTGATACAAACAGGCGGGCAAATGGGCAGACGGACAGGTGATTGACAGCTCTGCTTTTGCTCCGTAGAATCTTGTAGACAAAATCATGTTTGTCAACGTACAGTTTATCCAGTCAGCTCTTCTCCTCACCCCTTGACCCACTCCACGTCCACCTGATGCTGTTAGTTTCTCCGCTCTGCGTGGAGCGGTGCAGACGATCATATCCCTCCACAAATATATCCACTGTGTTTCTTACAAGTTTGATCTGACGTCTTCCAAGCCTTTACCAGCCCATCCAGCACCCTCTCCTTCTTTTAACACCCTTTTGTCAAATGATGAACCCTTCCCGCTGTCGTAACTTTTTATAGTAGATTCTCTGGCGACCACCAACTGAGGGAGGGATTGTCTTATCCTATTGTGGATAACCACGTGTCTTTGCCAATTGACTTCTGGCAGTACTTCGATCTGAGCCGCGGTGCCATTGTGATTAGTGCACTTGCCTGGCAAGGTACTGGTCCGGGGTCAACACCCAGCAGGGGCAGGATTATTTTTTCCCCTGGTCAGTACGGCTCTAGGTGTCAACCAAAACCTCTTGAAATTGGTACCAGATGATTTTTAGAATTTTCTGGACGTTTTCTGGGAGCAAACGTCGAGGACGAAGGGACTTGGCCAACTCACCTTATATGTCGTAGCCTATAGTGTGTAAAGACCTAATACTTCACACCCCAGCTGGCAGTTTGTGCTACTCGACTACATGTACCCCTTAGTTAGTTAGTCTTTCCTCTTGAGCCTAAGGCGGCGCATAGGGCAGAGGTCATGGCTCTCCATGTCTGGCGGTTCGCTGCTACCTGTTGTAGATCTTGGATATTCACTTGGCCGTTGAATGAGCCTTCTCTGATGATGGTTCTACGCAGGGTCTCTCTTGGTCTTCCCCGTTTTCATTTCCCTACTGGTGACCATAAGAGGGCTTGGTTGGGGAGTCTTGTCTTGTCCATTCTGAGTACATGGCCGATGTAGTTCCAACGGCGTCTTCTTATAAAATTGGATACAATGTCTTGCTTAGTCTTTTGTCTTATTTGCGTATTGGTTTTGAAATCTGTCCAGTGGAGGTTTAGAATTCTTCTAAGACATTTGTTCTTAAAATTGTCTAATTTTTTTTTATCTAAAGCTACTGTTGATTTCCAACTCTCACATCCATACGTTAACACTGAAATCACACAAGAGTTGAAGATTTTAAGTTTCGTATGTTTGCTGAGAATTTTTCCAGATTGTTTGTATCCGTTCATAACATCACACACTACACACCTGAGTTAATTTTAATGTTTCAATAACTAGTTTGAGAATATCCTAGGAATTCAACAAGTTTGTGCGAAGCGTCTAACATTTAGAGCCAGAAATCTGATTCTGGGACAACGGGGAGTTTTATGATGGCGGATTGTCGAGCCGTCGATCAACCGTCTTAAGTCAAGCTAGAAGAAAACACGTCCCGCCATCTCGACCCAAACCGGAAACACACCCCTGTACCCCTTAGCAATTGAATATTGTTCTTCTTGAACTAGCAATGGCATTCTTAGTAGTCGAGTTGGGTCAAGAACAGATATCGTAGCACTCGGGACAAACCCATAAGTGTTCCTTCCTCATCTTCAACAGCCAGAGTAGAGTTCCAATAATAATGATATCAGTAGCTGTCTGATTATGTGTCCGTCAGGCCTTTCCTCGAAGTCCTGAGTGTCGACCGGATCCTCTGGTCACTCCCTGCAGCACCATTCTCTCCGGGCACTGATGATCTGTCTGTCCTTCCGCACTATACACACGGTTAAAAAGAACCCCTACCACATCTGCCTTATAATGCACAAATACCCCTCTCAGCGGTGCAGACACAGCCAATCTGTCTGTCTGCTCGTTTCCCACCACATCAGCGTGTCCTGGGGTCGGGGGGAATCCAACAGATGCTCTCTATTTATGATTGTTAAATATCGACAATAAATCTATTTATGACGGTTCTTAGAATTCAATGAGGAATCCAGGCTTCTGTATTTTCTTGTTTCTTCAGCCATCGTATATTGTGCATGATCTATTCATATTACAGAGGGCACGTTGGTATAACGTTAAGCAGGCTAGGCTGATAATGGCATAAACATGGCCGGCAAGGGTTTGGTGTCAGCTCTCATCTTTCGTTGCGTGAGTCTTCCAGAGGTTTTCCCGACCAACCATCTAGATCCAAAAAAGTTCATTTATCTTTTCCGTAGGTTTTGATTAGTGATCTGGTGACGCCTGCAAGAGTTAAAATCTCTGCTGCTGTGTATGTTTTTTTTTTTTTTTTTCTGTTCTCTCGGTCCACGATATTCTCAATATTCTTCTCAAACATCACATCTCCGTTGACTTCACTTTCCTCGTATCATATTCCTCTACATTTTATGGCTTTTTTTTAAAATGAGAAACAGTAAGCCGACGGTTGACTGCAAAAGTGGAAGATAATGATGATGCTCATCATGACGGTGATGATAAAAGAAAACGAAAGAACATTGTTTGAATAGAACTGAAGTGTAATTTTTTGTATATCTCTCAGTGTGTTTCCAATATACAGACTCTTTGGGAGAAAATCCCTTTAAGCTGCTTACATGCCTGATGTCTTCTTTACGACTTGATAACACCGTATGTATCTCCGCTTGTTATCTGCTCCACGACCATTCCACGGCGATTTTTGATTACCATTTCCGAGATCACTGCGAGCAGCCACTTTCATTGAATGCTTATGCAGTTGTTTCGGGCGCCTCCTTATCGTTGGCGAGTTCACTGTGAGCAGTTCATTGCATACGTAATGCAGTGCTTCCTGGGGTCTGCTTATCATTGCAGATGGTAATGGTAGTTCTATTGCAGAACCTCCCGATGGGGCGTCAAGTGTGCGCAAGTGTGGCATGTCCTCTGCAGGACAATGCCATCAACTCCAAACCCAGGTTGATTGTCCAGGCAAGTTTACTTTACCGTGTTTCTCTCATAATAAGGAACACAAGAAAAAGCAGCGGCTGCAGCAGGATATAACAATATGAATTGGAAATAAATAGGTATATTTAGCTCCTGCGAGAAGAAACATACTAAACACAGACACGTTGAACATACCTTACAAGGAGATCCTCGTACACAGGTGAAAACAAAGTCAGTGGCTTATCCAAAATCAGAAGCAATCAATAAATATATAAAATAAAAGAATAAAATAAAAAACACACAAATACGTACAATTGGACACACAGAGCGGCCGACGCTTCGATTCTAAGAATCTTTGTCAAGGACAGGACAACACAAATATATAAAACAACGAAAAATAAAACACAAAATAACGCAACTACTCGGTTACCATGTGGGAGCAGAAATGGCGGTTTGTGCCGGTTGCGAAAGCACTCTTTGGCTGCAGAGTTTAAGTATAGTTAGGTTGCCAGAGGGCCAAATATGGTTTATGTCGCCAAAAAAATATGAGAATAGTCCGATATTAATATATAGAGGTGTGTAGACAGGTATGAATATATAGAGGGAGGACAGCAGGACAGCATAGTTATAAACAGTGTAAACAGATTGGATATGTATAAACGGAGGCGTGTGAACAGTTATCCAACTGTTCACACGCCTCCGTTTATACATATCCAATCTGAATGTTTAGAGGGAAGATAGCACAGTTATACAGTGGCGTCCACAACAGTATTGATACCGGCTGGATGGACGCATCGCAGAGAGTTTATTAATTGGCTTTCAATTTTGAGCCTAATGGAGCTGTTGGAGAAGCAAGGTTTCAATGCAGTGACACATACATCATCGACTCCATTATGGTTGGAAGAATTAAAATGTTTGGGGACAGGTTTGTCAGCGCCCTGGTTAATATCTCTGAGGTGTTCTCTAAAACGGTCAGCAAGGCGTCTGCCAATTTGACCAATGTATTTCATGTCGCATCGTTTGCAGATGATAACATATATGAGATTGCGGGATGTGCAAGTAAAAGAATCTTTCAAGGAGAAGGTGCCTAGGGGGAATGCAATCGTCGGTGTCTGAAAAACGTATGGGCATGTCAGACAGTTCTTACGGTGGCATTTGAATGTGCCCACAGATGAAGTATCTGTGGGGAGGCGACTATGCACAAGGCTTGCCATCAAGCACATTTTTCTCGAATCCTATCCAACCACTCGTGAGGTATTCTCTAATGGCCCTAGGGTAGTTTTCCGCTGAAACCAGAGCCTCAGAGACCACCTTGTGCATGGTCGCCTCCCCACACCCTGTCTGTACCAGTCGGCCATCGATGTGTGATGTGGTTAACGACATGCCGGCCGCCTTTACTTTCGCAAACGTGTCCTGCTATCCATCTTAGGCTGGGTCTACCTGTCAGCCCAGGTCAATGCAAAACTCTGCCTCAATGGGAATTCTTCTTCTTCTTCTTCTTCTTCTTCTTCTTCTTCTTCTTCTTCTTCTTCTTCTTCTTCTTCTTCTTCTTCTTCTGCGTTCATCCGGAGAGTCTTTTTCGGACGTGATTGCGTTATGTCTATTTACAGCAGATCTGCGTTCTTGCGCTTTTAAGCCGACACATACGACTTCTGTGGGCATTTGTTGACCTGGTTAACCTTCCCGGAATGAGAATTCGAACACATGACCGCTAGGCCAGCAGGCTGCGCTGCCTACTTGTTCCATATAGAAAATTAGTTGCATACTCTTTATAGGATGTCGCAATCAACCTCAGCATTTATTAATAGTTGGCGATTATCTAAGCAAGTGTACGCACAGTAGTTTGTCGTTGCTTTCTAAATAGCCGAGCCTCATTTTTTTGTGAAAATCTATGACAGGCGGATCTGCTCCCAAATCGAATGCGGCTGAATTGGAACTCGGTATTTCTCATGCCTCATGTACACATGCGTTCTAGTAGTCATTTGGCATGGCTCGTGTACACGGGCGTTCTCATAAGACTTTGGCGTGGCTCATGCACACATGCGTTCTCATAAGACTTTGGCCTGGCTCATGTACACATAAGTTCTTATAATACTTTGGCATGGCTCATGTACACATGAGTTCTTATAATATGTTGGCATGGCTCATGTACACGTGAGTTCTCATAGTACTTTGGCGTGGCTCATGTACACATGAGTTCTTATAATACTTTGGCATGGCTCATGTACACATGTGTTCTCAGCGTATTTTGGTGTGGCTCGCGTATACATGAATTCTTATAATACTTTGGCATGGCTCATGTACACGCGCGTTCTCATAGTACTCTGGCATGGCTCACCGAACCATGGATCTCTACAGTTCTTTCACGTGCCTCATGTACACATCAATTTGTATAGTTATCTGGAATGACTCGTGTACACATGCGTCGTCATACTTCCCTGGTATATCCCATCTACATATGCGTCCTCTCAGTTCTCTGGCATACCTCTTGTACACATGCCTCCTCATAGTTCTCGTATATGCCTCATGTACACGTGTTCTCAATGTTCCCTGACATGCCTCATGTACGCAAACGTCTTATAGCCATGGGGTTTACCCCATGTACACACTCACACATCCTGGTAGTTCTCTGGCAGCGAAAACACTAGTGGAATCAACTGCAACTCTCAGCCCATGTTTAGTTTCAAAACAACACTTGTTGATTTAACCCCAACTGTTGCCGCCAACGTGTTATTTTTACAACTCAGTGTTACCAACAAATCAGTGCCCGCTTTCCAACCTGTCTTGTTTTTAAAGGGATCTTCACTTTCAGTTGGATTAGTAGTTCTCAGATTGTGTGTCTCTAGGGCTAGACTTTCAGTTGAATTAGTAGTTCTTAGATTTTGTGTCTCTTGTGGCCACAATCGGCCTTCTACTGCTCGTAGAAAAACTAAGAAGTACTAAAGAACAAACATGTATCAATAACTACTAAGAAAGCACTTTACAACACAATCTTCCTACCAACTCTGTGCTACCAATGCCAAACCTGGACAATGACAGAAAAATAGAAAAGAAAAATCACAACAACAGAAATGAGGTTCCTGAGAAGAATACTCAACGTATCAAGAAGAGATAAGATCAGAAATGAAGAAATCAGGACTAAAGTGAGGGTTATAGCTGCACTAGATTTTATTAGAAAGCAGCAAGTCAAATGGTTTGGCCATGCAAGTAGGTTACCAATCAACAGCATGCCACAACAAGCAATGATGTACAGACCAGATGGAAACAGAGGAAGAGGCCGACCACGTAAACGTTGGACGGAGGGAATAACAGAATCCATGGGAATGTCGATATATGAAGCCCATAATCGGGCACTCTCACGAAGTTTACACTTCACCTCGACACCGCAAGGTACAAGAGGAACATGATGAGATGAGATGGGGCCACACTTCAAGTTGGACTAGTAGTTCTCGGCCGGTCTCCCTGGCGTAGGTGTTAAGGACGCTGTTCGTAATCCCGTATACTCAAGTACGAAACAGCGCGAGATTCGGCAACAATGCCAAACTACAAAACGTAAAACTTGCCAAGACATCAATAGCAGCTGAAAAAAAAATAATGGTGTTGACTGAAAAGAGTTAGAAGGAAAATACAACCTGAAATAGGAGAAGAACAATGTGGGTTTGTAGAAGGCAAGGGTACAGTAAATGCTGTTTATATACTGAGAACCGCAATCGAACGTTCTGTAGAAGTAAACAAAGATCTACACCTTTGCTTTAGTGAATACACAAAGGCTTTCGATAAAGTGAGACATGTCGACATAATAAGGATGCTTGAAGATCTACAAATTGATGGAAAAGACCTTAGACTGGTAAAAAACATATATTGGAAACAAGAAGCTGCCATAAGATTTGATAATGAAGTAGGCCATTATCAGCCTATTAAGGGAGGTGTGAGACAGAGATGTGTAATGTCTCCATATCTGTTTTCCCTGTACAGTGAAAGTATTTTCAGAAATATTGAAGATATGGAAGAAATCAACATTGGGGGACGATACATCAATAACATTAGATATGTAGATGATACAGTCTTGATTGCAGACAATGAACAGGACCTGCAACATTTAGTAGATGCGATTGTTACACACAGTGAACAACTAGGATTAAAATTAAATTGTAAAAAGACAGATTATGGTCGTCACTAGAAAGAACGAAATACCACAATGTAATATACAAGTAAATGGGAATATTCTTCAACAAGTGAATAGGTACAATTATCTCGGAACAGTAATAACATTTGATGGGAGATGCCTTGAAGAGATTAGAACAAGAATCGCCATGGCAAAAGTAGCCCTTTGCAAGATGAAAAACATACTGACCAATAAAAAATATATCAATTGAAACGAGAAAAAGAGTGTTGAGGTGCTACATAGAACCTGTACTTTTATATGGATGTGAAGCTTGGACAATGAGCAGTCAGGCTGAAAAACATCTGATGGCTGCAGAAATGTGGTTTCTGAGGAAAATGCAAAGAATACCATGGACAGCCAGAAAGACCAATGAACAATTCCTTCAAGAAACAAATGAAGATCGTAAACTGATTAAAGACATTAGACTTAGACAGTCAACATTTTTGGGCATGTTATGAGAAGAAATGACTTGGAGAACTTGGTGACAACTGGCAAGATCGAATAGAACAGACCAAGAGGAAGACAGAGAAGTAAATACCTGGACGGCTTGGCCACATGGCATGGTCGAGTCAGAAACACATAGCTGATCCACGGCTCTGGTGATCGAGTGAGATGGCAAAACATGACCGCCCACGCTTAAGCTTACCGACAAGGCACATGATGGATGGATGGTTGACTGCAACGTCCTGTAAATAGGATACGTAAAAAAAAAAAAAACAGTAGTTCTCAAATTTCGTTTACTCAGAGCCATACTTTCAGTTGCGCTAGTAGTTCTCAAATTGTATGTTTTTCGGAACTACACTTTCAGACATAAAATTTGCTCATCTTACACCGACTTTTCTGGCGCTAGCTGTGGTTTGACGGATGTATGGTCGGCCTTAAACCTGAAAAATATCGGGTTCAAATCACATTAGGGAGCCGTGGTAGAGTAGCAGTTACAGGCTCGCCTGCCGTACCGGTGGTATTGGTCACATCCGCAGTGAAGCGGTCTCGACTTGTTATAACTGACCTGGCTCCCCAGGTCGACCCAGCCTAGCATGGGTACCGGGAAATGCCTGGGAAGTGATATCGACCGGTGTGATGCCGTGCACATCAGCCACCAAGTGCCGTTTGGTCTATAACAATATGGGTCTTGCGCCATATGCCTAATGGATCTTTACTTACTTGTTATGTTGTCTTGCATGGTTGCTAGGGTTTCTTAGTAAATTTTGCAGAAGGTAGTTTGCCCTTGCTTTCCTTCTGGGGAATGACCGTACTAGTCGGTGGCCATAGCTATTGTCTCTACTGATGAGATCATTTGACTATCGCCGCAGAGTGCAGATCATAACCAACAACAATCTATCGGCTTCTCTCACACTCAATCCACCAACTGTTTCGATGGCTTCACGTAATAACCCTGATTGGGGGAGGGGGGGGGGGGGGGGGGTAAACGGGTACTTCACCTTGCCCAGGTGTGCCCCGTAGACTAAGCAGACTAACGGGGACAAGGAGGCGTCTTACATCGTCTTTAATAGGGGATACCCCTACCCCGCTAAACAGGTCGTTTATATACTTTAACGAAATTCCATTTGGGGAATAATCTTATTGTTTGTTTGTTTGTTATGTTAACATAAAGGAAACAGACCCTATAAAGACCATGAAGCATATTGGGCAGACAAATTGAATCTAGATAGGGATTGTGGT
Organism: Cepaea hortensis; assembly: GCA_963921405.1. NCBI lineage: Eukaryota > Metazoa > Mollusca > Gastropoda > Stylommatophora > Helicidae > Cepaea > Cepaea hortensis. The sequence goes on along the minus strand of OY992876.1, from coordinate 30,036,536 downwards.
TACTACTAAGTCGCCGCCTTTATTTCCCTTGAAATTTCGCCTTGACGCCGATGCTGAACAGTGTTCTTTTCGATATTCTAATGCTGTGAACATTTTTTTTATGTAACTGTGTGTGATTTCTGGCAAGTTTATGTTCAGTAGTTTGCCATTGCTTTCTAGTATGAAAACCAGCGCAAGGTTGTCTGCTTCCAAATCCTCCGCAGTTGGTTTCGAACGTGATATGCGGGACTACGAATTGCGTTCTTAGCTCCTTCGCCACAGTGAACAAGGAACTGCTAGGAATGAGATCTAAATGTAAAAACAAAACTGACCTGGTCTTCTAGGCCGACAAAGCCTAAATCAGTTTAGTTTAGTTTAGTTTAGTTTAGTCGATGGATCAACATCACGGCACACGGGTATAACCCATAAGTGCTCCGTTCTCCTCCTAACTCAAACCTGAGTCTGGAGAAACTCAGCTCAGTGCACGAACTCCGTAGCACCGGCGAGGATCCTGAAATACTTTGGGTAGATTTTTAACTCGAAATTTTGCCCGGACAGCGGCGCCGTTAGGCTACTCTTTTTCGATTTCTAACTGCCATGAAATTTTTTACGTGCACAACAATACACACCGGCGTCCGATCTCGTTATCCAGAGACCAGAAATGCGTAGACAGCACTCGCTTAGAACTATACTAACAAGTAGCACATAAGGTGGTTTGGTCATGAAACAAGATTACCACAAAACGTTGCCCCACAGAGAGATACAGTGTAAACAGAACAACATGTTTCCCCCGCCAACAGTTGATTGTTGGAAGATCTGAGACTATGAGTACCACTATCATGTATGAAGCACACAAGATCTCTTTTACTAACCTGATGATGAGAAGAAGAAGAAGAAGAAGAAGAAGAAGAAGAAGAAGAAGAAGAAGAAGAAGAAGAAGAAGAAGAAGAAGAAGAAGAAGAAGGGAGAAGAGGATGAAGGAGGATGAGAAACTCACTGGCACGACATCAGCGTTATGCCATGCGGTAACCCCTGCCTCAGCACATCTTCATCTGCACGAGAAAAACCTCTGATACTAACGAACCTGTTGCCTGTACTTTTGGGTGTTAGGGTTCCCTTCTATTCCACCTTGCGAAGCAGATCCTTTTCATCTCTTTTCAAGATGTGTTAATGTTTGTCACTGTGTGAAACTCCATGCTCAATTAACCACCCACCCACCCCCCCCCCTCTCTCTCTCTCTCTCTCTCGCACTCTCTCTCTTTCTTTCTCTCTCCACCTCTCTGTCTTTCTCTTTCTCTACCCTCCTCTCTCTCTCTCTCTCTCTCTCTCTCTCTCTCTCTCTCTCTCTCTCTCTCTCTCTCTCTCTCTCACTCTCTCTCTCTCTCCCCCTTTCTGACACTGGTTATGCTGAAGAAAAGGACATGTTTTTTCTCAAATGAACTACTACAAGAAAAAGTATGCATCTCTCTCTCTCTCTCTCTCTCTCTTTCTCTCTCTCTCTCTCTCTCTCTCTCTCTCTCTCTCTCTCTCTCTCTCTCTCTTTCCTCTATCTATTACCGATTATGTAAACTGAATTAAATGCTAAGACAGAGTGTGTTTGGCTGGGTGGTTGGGGGTGTGTGGGTGTGTGGTCGAGGACATGTGGGTGGGTGGGTGTTGT
>OY992876.1:29484897-30029897 GCA_963921405.1 Cepaea hortensis | reverse complement strand
ATTCTTCAGAGTTTCAAATTCCTCTGTCAGTGTGTCCTGGGTGCATATCTTTCTAGCACGGTCAAACAAGGTCCGTACTAAGCCCCGTTTGTACTGGACAGGTGCGAAGCTCTGAAAATGTAAGTATTGGCCAGTCCATGTTTCTTTGCGGTACACCGATAAATACGTAAGTCACACAGTTCTGTGGAATGGCCGGTAAATGAAAACAAAGCACGCAGCTCTATACAGCCGGTTTGAGGTTTGTGACTGATGTGATGAACAAGTGCATCAATGTTGGTGGAAATTATGTTGAGAAATAAAGGGACAGTGTATGTATAAAAATAAACTGGTTTCGAGTTGTTATCATGTGTAGTTATTTTTCTACAGCCATTTCAATCAATCAATCATGTGCCATGCCGGAAAGCGTGGGCGGTCATGATTCGCCATTTCACTCGATCACCAGAGTCGTGGATCAGCTCAGTGTTCCTGTCTCGTCCATGCCATGTGGCCAAGCCATCCAGGTATTTTCCTCTAGGTCTTCCTCTTGGTCTGTTCCCCTCGATCTTGCCAGCTGTCACCAAGTTCTCCAGTCCATTTCTTCTCATAACATGTCCAAAAAATTTTGACTGTCTACGTCTAATTTCTCTAATCAATCTACGATTTTCATTTGTCTCTTGTAGTACTTGGTCATTGGTTTTTCTATCTGTCCATGGTATTCTTTGCATTTTCCTCAGAAACCACATTTCTGCAGCCATCAGATGTTTTTCAGCTTGACTGCACATTGTCCAAGTTTCACATCCATACAAAAGAACAGGCTCTATGTATCCCCTCAACACTCTTTTTCTCGTTTCAATTGACATCAATTTATTGGTCAGAATGTTTTTCATCTTGCTAAAGGCTACTTTCGCAATGGCGATTCTTGTTCTAATCTCTTCAAGGCATCTGCCATCAGATGTTATGACTGTTCCGAGATAATTGAACCGATTCACTTGTTGAAGAATATTCCCATTTACTTGTATATTACATTGTGGTACTTCGTTCTTCCTAGTGACGACCATAACCTGTGTCTTCCTACAATTTAATTCCAACCCCAGCTGCTCACTGTGTACAACCACAGCGTCTACTAATTGTTGCAGATCCTGTGCATTGTCTGCAATCAATACTGTATCATCTGCATATCTAATGTTATTTATGTTTCGTCCTCCAATGCTGATTCCATTTAGGTCTTCTACATTTCTGAAAATATTTTCACTGTATAAGGAAAAAAGATCTGGAGACATTACACATCCCTGCCTAACACCTCTCTTAATAGGTTGGTATTGTCCTACTTCATTATCAATTCTTATGGCAGCTTGTTGTTTCCAATATATGTTTTTTATAAGTCTAATGTCTTTCCCATCAATTTGTAGATCTGCAAGCATATCCACAATGTTGACATGTCTTACTCTATCAAAAGCCTTTGTGTAGTCAATAAAGCAAAGATGTATATCCTTGTTTACTTCTAAAGCACGTTCAATAACTGTTCGCAGCATATACACAGCATTTACTGTACCCTTTCCTTCTACAAAACCACATTGTTCTTCCCCTATTTCAGGTTGTATTTTCTTCCTCACTCTTTGCATGATAATTCGTAACAAAATCTTTGTGATGTGACTCATTATACTAATTGTTCTATGTTGATCACATTCTAAGGTTCCTGATTTCTTTGGGATTGCAATAAATACAGAATTACATAATTCAGAAGGTATATCTCCAGTATCATATAATGTGTTCAGCAGTCTAGTGACTTGCTCTAGTCCAAATTCTTCTAAAGCTTTAATCATTTCTGTTGTGATGTTATCTGCACCGGGGGCCTTGCCAGCTTTCATATGCTTAAGAACATTTTGAACCTCCATCTTTAAAATTGCTGGTCCTTCATTATTAAATCTAATAGCATACTGTTCCTCTCTGTTATCATTATACAGGTCTTTCACATAATCTGTCCATACATGTAGAATCTGATCTTTTTCTATTATGATTTTGCCATCTTTAGTTCTTAGACAGCCTGTTGATGTACTTGTTCTTTTATTAGTAAGTTCCTGAATCCTTTTGTGCACTAATTTGGTATTTTGACTGTTGTGTTGTTTTTCAATTTCTAAGCACTTTTCCTCAAGCCATGATTCTTTTGCCTTCCTACATAATATTCTGACTTGTCTGTGAATTTCTTCATATTTGGCAGGATTATTTTTGTTGAGTCTTCTTGTTTCCATTAAGTGTAAAATTTCCTCAGTCATCCATTTCTTACGACCCACCTTCTTTAATTTTGGAATAGTTGTTTCTGCAGCCATATTGATTGAATTCTTTAACATTTCCCATTGATCATCCACATCCTGGAATAGGATCTCTAGATCAGACAATATTTCAAATCTGTTCTGTACTTCTATGTTGAATTTGTTTTGTATTTCCTTGTCATTACTCAATGTACACAAATCATATTTAGTGTTCCCTGTTGTATACTTGACTTTCTTCAACTTTATCCTCAATGTTCCTATGAGTAATCTGTGGTCACTATAACAGTCAGCACTGGGAACTGTTTTTGCTACTGTTAGGGCGTTTCTAAATCTTCTGCTAATGAGAATGTAGTCAATCTGGTTTCTAATCCTGCTATCAGGACTCCTCCAGGTCCATAATCTTCTAGGGTGTTGCTTGAACCAGGTGTTTCCTACAATCATTTCCTGTTCTTTTGCCCACTCTACTAGTCTGTATCCTCTTTCATTTCTCTCTCCTAAACCATAGTTTCCTACTGTGTATCTATCCCCTTGATTTCCTACTTTTGCATTGAAGTCCCCTATTATAATGTTTATTTCTGAATTTTTACATTTCTTTAAGGCAGACTCTATGTCATTATAAAATTCCTCTACACTATCTTCACTGGACTCTCCTGTTGGGGCATATACTTGAATAACATTTATGTTAAAAGGTCTGCCACTCAATTTAACTAGTAGTACTCTGTCCGACACGGCCCAATATCCCTGAACAGACGTTGATGTTTTCCGGTCCAAAACTATTGCCACTCCCCCATGCCGATCCTCACCTCCAGAATAAATAATCTTAAAATCTTTATGTATCTTGATGCCTGCTCCTGTCCATCTCGTTTCGCACATACCTAATATATTAATTTTTTCTCTTTGAATTTCTTGTGTTATGTTCTCTAATTTTCCGTCGTTGTTTAGCGTCCTAACGTTCCATGTTCCTAATTTTAATGTCTCTGTCCTTGTCTTGCGATGATCAGTCTTTAAGCGAATCATAATAAACTAGGCAATTTCAAAGAGGTAGTTTGCCGTTGCTTTCCTCTATGGCAGTGACCATACTGGCCGGATGACCGCAATCAGTGTCTCTCGAAAGAGAGAAAGCTTGCCGTCGCGAAACTCGAGACCATAACCAACAAATATCTGTCGGCTGCCCTCATAATTTCATCCACCACCTGCCTTCCGTGGCTTCTTTTGAACACTTCCAATTAACGAACACGAAATAACATCACATAATCCAAAGGAAAAACACTATCCACACGAATTTCACGGGAATTTCCATAAGGAATCCACAGAAAAACACTGAACAGTTTCTCCCCCCCCCCCCCCCCCCAAGACAGCGAGTCATCGCGTCGCCATTACACCGGAAGTCATTTGTGACTTACTTATTAACTTACCCTCGTATGTACCTGACGAGATGCAGCGAAATATGCCAGGCAATAAATCGTGCAATCTATTGTTTGTGTCTTCATTATTCAAATTCACTACGGGAAAACATTGTTTTGATTTTTTGTTTTGTTTTTTATTTGTTTATTTGTTTATTTTGTCATGTTTGGTGTAGCGTTTTGTTTTCTGTGGTTGAGTATTCCTATTTCGTTCTCTGAGTCTATCCCCTGTTGTTTCAGGGTTGTTTTATGTCCCGCCCAGTTCTGCTCTGGAGATCGACGCCTCCTTGTCGATATTTAAAACTTGGTCTGTAACATTTACGCTCAAAAGCCATAGTTTTAGCGATTGCGAAGTGGCACCTGCTCACGTCATTACGTTGTCACGGGAAAGATGTGTGGTGTCAATTCTTTATTTGTAACTTCTTTGCCGTTCTTTGTGTGATTCAGTTAAGAGATTCAAATGTGTCCCACGTCCTTCAAGATGTTGTACAATTTCTGCTGTTTAGCAATGTTTTATGGTGTTCGAAATGTGTCCCATTTCCTTCAATATGGACTACATTTTATGTTGTTTAACACAGTTTTATGGTGTTCGAAATGAAACACCAAAAAAGAAATGTTACACGCATGAGGCAGGTCACTGGCCAACCAGTTGTTTCTGACCCACATGGTAGGTCAGATGGGACTTGCAACCCATTTTAGCGAAAACGTCAAGTAAAAACCCCTTTTAACCTCTAGGGGCTTATTGGGTATATGGTGCCAGCCCTGTAACTGATAGAGCAATCAGCACTTGATGGATTATGTGGTCAATATAACGCCGTTGGTCTTTACCTCCAGGTCATTTTCTGGTACCTAGTTTAGGCTGGGTACAACTGGCAGCCCAGGTCGATTTTCAGAAATCTGCCTCGATTGGGTTTTGAACACATGATCACCGGGTTAGCAGGTAAGCTACGCGGTCTGCTGCCAAATTGCGCGCAGATGTGTTTCGAACGCGGGTATACGGGATGACGAATTGCGTCCGTAGCCCCTTGGCCACGGGTCAAGCCGCCAGGTGCATACTGCAGTTATACACAAGCACACACACATACACACAATATATATATATATATATTGATACCTACAAATTGATGGGAAAGACGTTAGACTTATAAAAAACATATATTGGAAACAATCAGCTGCCATAAGGATTGATAATGAAGTGGGACAACATCAGCCTATTAAGAGAGGTGTTAGGCAAAGGTGTGTAATGTCTCCAGATCTTTTTTCCCTATACAGTGAAAATATTTTCAGAAATATAGAAGATATAAATTGAATCAGCATTGGAGGACGAAACATCAATAACATTAGATATGCAGATGATACAGTATTGATTGCAGACAATCCGCATCTGCAACAATTAGTGGATGCGGTTGTTGTACACAGTGAGCAATAGGGGTTAGAATTAAATTGTAAAAAGACACGGGTTATGGTAGTCACTAGGAAGAACGAAGTGCCACAATGTAATGGGAATATTCTTCAACTAGTGAATCGGTACAATTATCTCGGAACAGTCATAACATCTTATGGGAGATGCCTTGAAGAGATTAGAACAAGAATCGCCATGGCGAAAGTAGCCTTTAGCAAGATGAAAACCTGATTATGTGGTTGTTTCGGGATTTGAAATTTAAATATTGAGCACAACCCACTACTGGCAACGCCGATCGCATTCTGGTATGAACCTAAGGCCTATCCACGTCAATATGGAAGCACTATACTCGAGTTTCGCCCTCGTTTGAGATGAACCTAAGGCCTATCCACGTCAATATGGAAGCACTATACTCGAGTTTCACCCTCAAACGAGGGCGAAACTCGAGTATAGTGCTTCCATATTGACGCGGATAGTCCTTAGGTTCATACCAGAATGCGATCGGCGTTGCCAGTAGTGGGTTGTGCTCAATATTTAAGATGAAAAACATTTTGACCAATAAAAAGATGTAATTTGAAACGAGAAAAAGAACAGGCTCTATGTATGGATGTGAAACTTGGACAATGAGCAGTCAAGCTGAAAAACATCTGATGGCTGCAGAAATGTGGTTTCTGAGGAAAATGCAAAGAATACCATGAACAGACAGAAAAACCAATGACCAAGTACTACAGGAGACAAATCAAAATCGTAAACTGATTAGAGAAATTAGACGTAGACAGTCAAAATTTTTTGATTTTTTGGACATGTTATGAGAAGAAATGGATTGAAGAACTTAGTGACAACTGGCAAGATCGAAGGGAACAGACCAAGAGGAAGACCGAGAGGAAAATACCTGGATGACTTGGCCACATGGCATGGACGAGATAAACGAACGAACGAACGAACTTTATTTTAAAAGGGTAACAAATTGGGCACGTAGGCCCGTCTAACATTCGGCCCTTTCAATCACTCATCTTTCATTCATCAAATGTGCATGTTACATTTACATAGGGGAAAAAAACATTGTCAAATGGATTCTGTAAACATAAACAGTGCATATTGCATGTTGTGAGACACATCCCTCATCCACCCTCACATCCCGCAGCCCCCCACACATCCCGCAGCCACCCACACATCCCCCACCCACACATACCTCCACGCACTCACACAGACCCAGGCAAACATACATGCCGCCACCCACCCACAGATTCCCCACCCACACACATTTCCCCACCCACACACATTTCCCCACCCATCCCATAACCGACACGCACACACCCACCCACATATTTTCCACCACCCACCCACACACCCGTAACCACCCAGCAATACACACATCACAAAACCACACACACACATACCCCCGCCAACCCACACATCCCGCACCTATCCACACACACATCCCGCACCCTCACAATTTTCCCCACCCACCCAAACACACATCAGTCAACCTACACCCACTCGCCCACCCAATATCCGCCACCTCTCAACTACACATCCCCCACCTATACACACATCCCCACCCATAAACACATCTCCCCACCTGCCCACACATATCCCCAACCCATAAACACCCAAAAGGACACACTTCCCACCCACACACACACCCTACCACCCACATATATCCCACCCACACACATCCACCGCTCACACACATCTTCCCACAAACACACACATCCCCCACCCATACACTCATCTCTCACACACATCCACCCATTCACGTACTCATCCATCAACCACTCAGACCCACACATCACCCACCCGCCCATCAACACATGCATCTCTCATCTACCCTCCCACCCACACACACCCCAACTACCCAGCCAAATACACATCCCCCATCCTCACATACATCCTTCATCCACCTGCACATCCCACACCTCCCCCACCTCTCACACATCTCCCCTCCCACACAAAACTCCACCCATAAACACATCCCTCCACACACACACATCCCCACATGCATTCCCCATACATATTCCCGCCCACAAATCTCTCACCCACACACACATCTCCCCACCCACCTACACATCCTCCATCTACAAACATCCTCATCACCCACACATATATCCTCCACCTACTCACATTTACCCCATCCACACTCACACACTCCCACCCACACAGACATATCCCATTCACAGACACCCCCCCCCCCCCACACTCTTCCCCCACGCCCATTACACACCCATCCCCCAACCCACACAATCTTCTACACACCCATTCACCCACCCAAATACACATTCCCTACCCACACCCCCCCCCAACCCACCAACACCCACATACTTCCAACCATCCTCCCAAATATCCCCCACACACACATACATCCCTCACACACACAAACATCCCCCACCGACTACACATTACTTCACCCATCCACACATCACCCATCAACCCATACACATCCCCCACACACAACCCCTCCACACATACATTCACCACACACACACACACACACACACACATCCCTCACATACGCACCCACACACACATCCTCACATCTATAAACATACATGATGCCTCACATGATCACTGAAACTAATAAGAACAAACTCCCACACTACACACAATTAAGACACTGACGATTGTCGTGAGCATTCTCGCAAAAATTGTAAGAAGTGGAGAAAAAATTGTACATATACATTGTGTAGCGTAAAAATTAGTGATGCAATTCAACTCTCTCTCTCTCTCTCTTTTCTCTCTCTCACTCTCTCTCTCTCTCTCTCTCTCTCTCTCTCTCTCTCTCTCTCTCTCTCTCTCACTCTCTAACTTTCTTACTCACATCACAGTAATGTTATATTGTACATGATAAAATCAAGTGGCATACAAAATGATAATATGAAAGATGAGAATACACCCCCCCCCCCCCCCAAAAAAAGGAACAGGAAGACAGGAACACTGAGCTGATCCACGACTCTGGTGGTCGAGTGAAATGGCGAGTCATGACCGCCCACGCTTTCCGGCATGGCACATTATATATATATATATATATATATATATATATATATATATATATATATATATATATATATATATATATATATAATATATATATATATGGTGTATTTTTTATGACTGGGATTTTTGGAAATATTGCCGTTCCAAGTTGTGTAATAACCCTCTGTGGAGTTCATGCAACATAAAAGGTAAATACAAAACTTGGAACGGCAATATTTTCAAAAACCCCATAGACATTAAAAATACACCCGGTATCATATGAAGTGAATAAATGAATTATTCTTTGGCTGAAAATAGATATTTACATTCTGTGTTATTGTTGTCAATATTATGTTTTATAATTTTTTTTTCGGGCATAATGTTTTATACATAATATTATTGCCGCTATATCACTGTTATTACAGAATGTACTAAATCGTTATCTCAAATCTTCATTGCAGCCGTCCAGGTGCAGATAGTCTCCAGGGAAAACGAGGACGACTGGATCAAGTTCACGGTCACCATCATGGGCTCCTACCAAAAAGGAACATCAGACAGGACTCCTAGAAAAGCAGAGACCTACTTATGGGTACCGAAGTCAGACCTGGCATGCAAGTGCCCCAAGGTCCGTCTGAACCGGCTGTACCTGATCGTGGGCAAGTACAAGTCAGAAGATAAGCTGAGGCCGGGTTTTGTTGCAGACAGGCTGGCTTCTGTCATACGCTGGAAGGATAAATGGCAACGGCGCCTTCGACGGTATCTCAAACAAGAGAACCGAGGGATATGTACGTCTTAGGATGTTTGTCGTCATTCTACAACCAAATCGCTGACACGGACAGCAAGATCAGAACAGTCGTTTGTGTCGTAGCGCCAAAATCTTCCTGTCTGGCAAGTGAGGCCTAACATTCTCTTTTCCCCTTCGCTGAATGACAGTCATTACTGGAAGATCCTGAGTAGCTGGTTTCTAGAAGGCCATGTTGTTGGAATCATGAACTCGACCAAGTTCTAGTAGTGAAGCAATGAAGCAACATTCGAGGACGGACCGCCATGCACATTGCGTCATGATGCGTGTATCATACATTCAGCAGAGGTTTTGCTCTCAGCGTGGGCAATTTCCGATAGACATGTTCTTTCTCTTGCTGGAGCAAAATGCTGCACAGAAATGGCCGCTGACTTGAATGTTTCAGTAACACAGTGTGTGGCAAGAATGTATTGTTGGGAACTAATAGTTTTAGAAGAAAGAAGCAGAGGCTTGAGGACACACTAGACAACATAAAAATCGAAAGTTAGAGTTACAGACTGGGATTAAGGTAGTCTAATTACGTTGAATCTAAAAACGAAGCAGATTTAATCCCGGTCGGTAACTATAGCTTTTAATTCTTGTGTTTTCTAATGCGTCATCTGGTCTCTATGTATTTATTCCACTTCTATGAGTGCCAAACAATACTTGTATTTTTATTTATGAACAGTCTTATGGCCTCAGAGGGTCCCCTTTTTATATTTCTGTGTGACAAGACGTGCTTTCTTTTAAACGCTATGGATTAATCAACATAATTAATCTTCCTGATTTCAAAAATATTCACTGTGGTAATTTGTATCAAGAAATAACACCTCAGAGGTTTTGAACAGGTTTCATCAAGTCATAAATAGTCCAACTGGATAGGCCTAAAGACTTGAGAACAGGACGTCGCGGGCTAAACAAGTTATGTGTTTCTGTCATAATGTATGAAGACAGAATTTAGCACAAGTGATGTATATAACAAATGTATTTTGCGTTTCACATTTCTCTGATTGAAATATGATATTGATCAAGACATCATATGTAGTGGTGTGTCATGGTTCCAGGTTTTTGACTGATGTAATGTTATTTCGGGATTAGGTGTTAGTGACTGATGTAATGTTATTTCAGGATTTGGTGTTCGTCACTGATGTAATGTTATTTCAGGATTTGGGGTTAGTGACTGATGTAATGTTATTTTAGGGTTTGGGGTTAGTGACTGATGTAACTTTATTTCAGGATTTGGGGTTAGTGACTGATGTAATGTTATTTCAGGGTTTGGGGTTAGTGACTGATGTAATGTTATTTCAGGGTTTGGGGTTACTGACTGATGTAATGTTATTTCAGGATTTGGGGCTACTGACTGATGTAATGTTATTTCAGGATTTGGGGCTACTGACTGATGTAATATTATTTCAGGATTTGGGGCTACTGACTGATGTAATGTTATTTCAGGGTTTGGGGTTAGTGACTGATGTAATGTTATTTCAGGGTTTGGGGCTACTGACTGATGTAATGTTATTTCAGGATTTGGGGCTAAGGTCTGATGTAATGTTATTTCAGGATTTGGGGCTACTGACTGATGTAATGTTATTTCATGGTTTGGGGCTACTGACTGATGTAATGGTATGTCCGGGTTTGGGGTTTGTGACTGATGTGATGGTATTTAAGAGTTTGGGGTTAATGACTAGTGTAATAATAATATAGATAGTTTTTTTTAGTTTTAGTCGTTGGATCAACATCACGGCACACGGGTTTAACCCCATAAGTGCTCCGTTTTCCTCCTAACTCAAACCTGAGTCTGGAGAAACTCAGCTCAATGCACGAACTCCGTAGCAACGGCGAGGATCCTGAAATACTTTGGGTAGATTTTTAACTCGAAATTTTGCCCGGGCAGCGCTGTTAGGCTACTCTTTTTCGATTTCCAACTGCCAAGGGATTTTTTACGTGCGCAGCAATACACACGGGTGTCCGATCTCACTACCCAGAGACCAGGGGAAATTACTGGAAGTCCACGTGGATTTTTTAAATAAATCCCTGTCCTCACCGGGGCCTGAACCCGGGACCTCCAGGACTCGAGGCGGACACCATACCCCGAGACCACTCAGCCCCTCAGTATGCTGGATCACGAACTGCGTCCGAAATTCCTTCGCCATGGAACAACCAGCCATCAATTAGCGACAGCAGCACACGGCTAGGAGGTAGAGGTTGTAACCAACAGCCATTAGTAAATGACTGTAATAAACAGTCAGTAGTAGCGACTGTAACAAACGCTAGCAATTGGCGGCGTATTCAGCAGCCAACAATTAGTAACAGTACTAAGCCAGTGCCTAGCGACTATAATAAACAGTCAGCAATTAGCGGCTGTAGCAAACAGCCAGCAGTTAGCGACAATAACAAGCAGCAAGCATATAGTGACTGTAACAAACAGCAAACAATTCGCCCGTGTAATAAACAGCCATGATTTAGCCACTGTAACAAATAGCCAACAGTTAGCGGTTGTAAACATTAGCCAACAGTTCACCTTTTCTCATACATATATTGCTTTCCGTCTTTTTCGCTTTACTCAATATTGTTTGTCGGACACACATCTCTCTCTCTCTCTCTCTCTCTCTCTCTCTCTCTCTCTCTCTCTCTCTCTCTCTCTCTCTCTCTCTCTCTCTCTCTCTCTCTTTCTCTCTCTCTCTCTCTCTCTGGCTCTCATTTTTTTCTGGGAAGTGTTTATTCGCAAACGGTTCTGTTCACGTTACGTCTATATCTTCTATATTAGAGAGCAGTACAAACTGGCATATCGTTGGGGCCCAGTATAATGTATTAAGTAAGGGTTCGGATTAGAGTTAGTGAATACATGGTAGTAATACATGTTCCAGGGCCCCATCTGCGAATAAACTCTCCCTTTTTTCTGTGTCTGTTAACTGTATGTTTATTCTCATTCATTCTATTATGTTTTGTTTAGTCTTGTTGTGTGCCTAAGACTAATTTGCCTCTCTCTCTCTCTCTCTCTCTCTCTCTCTCTCTCTCTCTCTCTCTCTCTCTCTCTCTTTCTCTCTCTCTCTCTCTCTCTCTGGCTCTCATTTTTTTCTGGGAAGTGTTTATTCGCAAACGGTTCTGTTCACGTTACGTCTATATCTTCTATATTAGAGAGCAGTACAAACTGGCATATCGTTGGGGCCCAGTATAATGTATTAAGTAAGGGTTCGGATTAGAGTTAGTGAATACATGGTAGTAATACATGTTCCAGGGCCCCATCTGCGAATAAACTCTCCCTTTTTTCTGTGTCTGTTAACTGTATGTTTATTCTCATTCATTCTATTATGTTTTGTTTAGTCTTGTTGTGTGCCTAAGACTAATTTGCCTCTCTCTCTCTCTCTCTCTCTCTCTCTCTCTCTCTCTCTCTCTCTCTCTCTCTCTCTCTCTCTCTCTCTCTCTCTCTCTCTCTCTCTCTTATTCTGTTTAATGTTCACTTCAAATGTTGCGCACACCTGCCTGTTTTTTTTTTTTTTTAAGCAAAAGAATACCTTGAATTGAAAGAGAAACGAATGCAACAGTTCTTCAAGAAACAAATGAAAACCACAAATTGATTAAAGAAGTCAGATGTGAACAGGCAAGAATTGTTATGTGGAGAAATAGGCTTGAAAACATAGTGACATTCGGTAAACCTGATGGGAAAGGATCAAGCTTGACATAATCGAGACCAGAACACAGACCTGGTGCAAGACTTTGGTGATCGTGTAAGATGGCGAACCATGACCGCTTATGATGAACGACATGGCGCATGATGATGATGATGATGATGATGATGCTGATCTGGCAAACGGAAGTCAACAGACTAACATCCGGTCATTACAGCGCATGTCCTCATATCATAATCACTTCTTCCCACCCTTCTCTTGTTCGTTTACGTCACTGAAGAAGACCCACTCGGTCTCATCTTATGTCATCTTGTTCCTCTTGTACCTTGCGGTGTCGAGGTGAAGTATAAACAGCGAGAGAGTGCCCGCTTATGGGCTTCATGTATCGATATTCCCATGGACTCTGTTATTCCCTGCGTCCATCGTTTATATGATCGACATCTTCCTCTGCTTCCCTCTGGTCTGTACATCATTGCTTGTTGTGGTATACTGTTAGTTGGTAACCTACTTGCATGGCCAAAGCATTTGACTTGCTGCCTTCTAATAAAATCTGTTGCAGCTACAACCCCCACTTTAGTCGGGGGGTTGGGGAACCCACTCGGTATGAAACAATATCTGCCATAGATTTCTTTAGAAAGAAAAAGACAGCTAGGGACGGACTGGTCACTCAATATTATAATTGTAGGATATAGTATAAGTGTAATATTGTCGCTTCACAAACTAAGATGCGGTATAGTTGGTGGGAATAACGTTGTCTCATAAAAAGAAGCGGGGCAGTTCTACTAGACTTCTTTTGTTTTCTTTCGTTTAGCTGGGTCGTTACTATTCTTTTTTAATCTATTCTGACCATTGACCCGGAAATTTTATCGTTTCGGAATCATATTTAAGCACGCGGTTATATTTTGTGTCTTCTTCGTTGAACTTGATGTTTCTGGCATCAAGCCATTTGTTTTTGTTATCATACTAGGGTATTTTCTTATCTTAATGTTTAGCAGGTAACAGCTGGGTCCAGCTTTCTTGTGCCACGTGTGGCAGTAAGCATTGGATGTGTCTCGAGAATATATTATGATGTGCGTAATCTTTTTCTATGACGTTTCTTATTGTGATGTTTGTGAAATGTATAACCTTTGTCTGTAATCTTTAAATGTCATGTAGCTGGTGTGTGTGTGTGTGAGTGCGCGCATATGTATAAATATAGAGTGATCCATGACTTGGGGGTCACAGGTTGACCCAGCCTAAAATGAGTACCATGAAATGTTTTGGAAAGTAAAGGCGCCCAGTGTGATACTGACCACATCACCCATAGATTGGCTTATATTACAGTATAAATACAGGGTGTATTTTTAATAACTGTGCAGTGTTTGAAAATATTGCCGGTCTAAGTTTTGTATTCACCCTCTGTAAAGTTCATGCAACATAATAAGTGAATACAAAACTTGGACCGGAATATTTTCAAACACTGCACAGTCATTAAAAATACACCCTGTATTTGAGTCTAGCAACAAATGGCCAATGCGCTTTAATGTGTGTAAAAAGTTCCTTTACTTGCTGTCGGTTCTGTGATGTCTTTGCCGATGTTTAAATAAGCGTATTGTCTGCGTTGTGATGTCTTTGACGTTTAAATGAGCGTACTGTCTGTACTGTGATGTCTTTGACGTTTAAATAAGCGTACTGTCTGCATTGTGATGTCTTTGACGATGTTTAAATGAGCGTACTGTCTGTATTGTGATGTCTTTAACGATGTTTAAATGAGCGTACTGTCTGTACTGTGATGTCTTTGACGATGTTTAAATGAGCGTACTGTCTGTATTGTGATGTCTTTAACGATGTTTAAATGAGCGTACTGTCTGTACTGTGATGTCTTTGACGTTTAAATAAGCGTACTGTCTGCATTGTGATGTCTTTGACGATGTTTAAATGAGCGTACTGTCTGTATTGTGATGTCTTTGACGTTTAAATAAGCGTACTGTCTGTATTGTGATGTCTTTGACGTTTAAATAAGCGTACTGTCTGTATTGTGATGTCTTTAACGATGTTTAAATGAGCGTACTGTCTGTATTGTGATGTCTTTAACGATGTTTAAATGAGCGTACTGTCTGTATTGTGATGTCTTTAACGATGTTTAAATGAGCGTACTGTCTGTATTGTGATGTCTTTAACGATGTTTAAATGAGCGTACTGTCTGTACTGTGATGTCTTTGACGTTTAAATAAGCGTACTGTCTGTATTGTGATGTCTTTAACGATGTTTAAATAAGCGTACTGTCTGTATTGTGATGTCTTTAACGATGTTTAAATGAGCGTACTGTCTGTATTGTGATGTCTTTAACGATGTTTAAATGAGCGTACTGTCTGTATTGTGATGTCTTTAACGATGTTTAAATGAGCGTACTGTCTGTATTGTGATGTCTTTGACGATGTTTAAATGAGCGTACTGTCTGTATTGTGATGTCTTTGACGATGTTTAAATGAGCGTACTGTCTGTATTGTGATGTCTTTGACGATGTTTAAATGAGCGTACTGTCTGTATTGTGATGTCTTTGACGATGTTTAAATGAGCGTACTGTCTGTATTGTGATGTCTTTGACGATGTTTAAATGAGCGTACTGTCTGTATTGTGATGTCTTTAACGATGTTTAAATGAGCGTACTGTCTGTATTGTGATGTCTTTGACGATGTTTAAATGAGCGTACTGTCTGTATTGTGATGTCTTTGACGATGTTTAAATGAGCGTACTGTCTGTATTGTGATGTCTTTGACGATGTTTAAATGAGCGTACTGTCTGTATTGTGATGTCTTTGACGATGTTACATAACGTACTGTCTGCATTGTGATGTCTTTAACGATGTTTAAATAAGTGTACTGTCTGTATTGTGATGTCTTTGACGATGTTTAAATAAGTGAACTGTCTGTATTGTGATGTCTTATGATGACTGTAGTCATAGTACTGTCTGTATTGTGATGTCTTTAACGATGTTTAAATGAGCGTACTGTCTGTATTGTGATGTCTTTGACGATGTTTAAATGAGCGTACTGTCTGTATTGTGATGTCTTTGACGATGTTACATAACGTACTGTCTGCATTGTGATGTCTTTAACGATGTTTAATAAGCGTACTGTCTGCATTATGATGTCTTTGAAGATGTTTAAATAAGCGTATAGTCTGTAATACAGCATACCTTATTATTTATTATATCATCACATCACTGAAAATGTTGTAAGTGGAGTCTGTAGTACAGTCTGAATTATCACATCATTGAAGATGTCTAAATACTATATGTAGTACAATCTATACCCCGGGAAGGTTAACCCAGTCAACAAATGCCCGCATGAGTCTGATGTGTCGGCCTAAAGGCGCAAGAAAAGCAGCCCTGCTGTAAACCGGATGAACGAAGAAGAAGAAGAAGAAGAAGAAGAAGAAGAAGAAGAAGAAGAAGAAGAAGAAGAAGAAGAAGAAGAAGAAGAAGAAAAAGACTTACAATCTATATTACCGTACTGTCGATCATTTTGTGCAGTCTATGTTACCATGTCATTGAGTGTGTTTAAAATAAAGTTTGTGTCACTACTGACAATACGTGATGTATAATCGTTTTGCCATATCAATGAATTTGATTGAAATACTGATCAATTTATCAGATCACAATGATGTCTGATGTAAAAATGTTATCACTCCATCACTAGAGATGATTGATGTGTTATCTGTATTACACATCATTATATTTGTGTGATGTATATAGCCTGTCTTACACTTCTCTTGATGTTTGTGAGTACGATATGTTTTGCCACATTATTGAAGGACGTTGAATGTGAACCGTCTTTTGTCTAATCATTCACGATGTCAGATGAGCAAACTTTATAACAAATCCATTTAAAATGACTGATGTACAGTCTGTATTATCACGTCATTAGCGATGTACGATGTACAGTCTGTTTTACCACATCATCAATGATGTGCGATGTAGTTTTATGTTTTGAGTCATTTAAGATGTCTGATGTGCTAACTATAAAGGCACATTAATAAACATGAAATCTTCACCTCATAATTAGGTCAGATATTGGCAGTTTTAGCCCAGCGAGAACTAGTCTTGATCCTAGAAACACGCTCATGAATCACGGAGGAAACTGGCGGAAAGGTGCGAGTCACAAGCACTGGAACTTCAATAACCCCTCCCCACGACGCTAAACTGTAAAAATGGAAGACAAACAACAATAACAACAACTATCATGAAACCATTAGAATCAACCCTCCACTGACCTATTGCGGGCACCCGAAAAAGAGGAAACTAGCGGAAATAACCGGACTGAGAACACTGGGATTGGACGAGCTGCTCTGTTCTTGCGCTGGCATGTTTCGCTGAAGTTGGGAAACACCGAAGAGCTGTGAGTGATGATGCTTCCTTCTCGACACCCCTACAATTAATGATTGGGGTTACCTGCTTCAGATTATGAATGACCGATATTCAAATATCACAAATGGGAAGACGTGGCTAAAAACTTTTGGCGTCTGTGCTCAAACTTAGATGCCGCATGATCTGCTTCGTGCATAGAGCTGGGACATTTGACAAAACCCGCTGGTTCCTAAAATCACACACCATGCGGATCTCTTGGGAGTGAAGTCAGATACCCATTCTTCTTTTGTCAGGGTGAACATTATACCTCATGTGCCAGTTGCACGTTAAGAACTACACGGATATTGTAAGTTGCAAAGTGTAGGGCCTAGGCCATAAGGCGCCGGTCTTGGCAAAATTGTTAGGGTATCAGTTCAAGTGGTGTCGCGGTGGCATGGTGGTTAGTGCGCTTGCCTACAAAGACAGTGACCCGGGTTCAATCCCCAGGAGAGAATTATTTTGTCCAACCAGTACGGCTCTGAGCTGAGATCGACCCAGTTTCACAACAACGGCTATCAATTTTTTCACATTTTCTGGAAACTTCTGAGAAGAAAAGGCGACGAGTAGGACCAAACCACCCGACCTCATACGTTGTGCGCTAAAATATGTGAAGGCTTAATACTTCACATCTAACGCCAGTCTATGCTATGGAGCTACATTTACCTTTTTCAAACCCTTACCTACAGGTAAACAGAACCTGTTATCTTAACTGAAATCTGTCTTCAGAGGAAGAATATAGCACATAAATGCACATATATGACGAACTTCTCTAAACAAAAGTAAGAACAAGAAGACAATATCACAAATATGAACTGCATATGTTAAGTGTCCATAACTGTCATAATTAATATCGGCTACATAACTTATAGGCAGTGACATTTTGAATAATGGCACTGGTTTACTAATACAGTAATGCAGGGTATAATTTCCAGTACTGGTAGCAGCCTCTGTTCACCAACCGCTCTGTTCGACTCTGGGGGGGGGGGGGTGGTGGTCGACACCGAACGTCGTAAAACTGGTATTGGAGATTGGTTTCTAAGAAGAGTAAAGGGTGCTGAAAAGAACTGGTCACACAACCTCATATTTGAGTGGCCTGAGATATATATATATATATATATATATATATATATATATATATATATATATATATATATATATATATATATATATATATATATATATATATCCTCGCATACGCCTACGACAGTATATAATTTCGAGTTTTCTGTACTTTTTTAGCAACTCTTCATATAAAGTGAGAACAGTAAAAGACTATATAGTGAGTACAGTACAATGCTATAACATGAGTACAGTACACGACTATATAGTGAGTACAGTAAAATACTATAAAGTGTATTGTACACGACTATAAAGTGAGTGCAGTACATGACTATAAAGAGAGTACAATACATGACTCCTTTTTCCACGTCTAGATGAGTATTGGTTAAATGGAGCTGGTTCCATATTTGTATAAATCAATCGAACTCAATGGGTGATGTGGTCAGTTTCAAGCCTGTCGCCTTTATATCCAATAAGAAAACAATCTCCAGTACCACCTTTATGAGGCGGTGTCGACCCCAGAAAGGTCCTGGACGTGCAGACCAGCTGGCAGATATACACGGGAAGAAGCATGGACACGGTGGAAATAATCAATGTAGTAGAGCTCTGTTGGCGGGTACTGACGAGACACAGACGCTAGCTCGATTCCATGTACAGGATGGTGAAGCCTGGTCAGGCTCGCCAATGCCGCCTTCGGGGAAAAGAGAGGAGATACCATAGCCAGCGCCTTTGGGAACAGAGAGCAGAAATACTTTGGGATGGCTGCTGCATGGGAGGACCGAGCCTGCCTGGGAATGCCCGGTGTGCAGTGACGCCGTTCGACATAGCATAACTTATCTTCCTATAACATTTCCTGGTAATTAGTTTAGGTCGGGTCGACTTGGTAGCCGAGGTCATACCTACCTCGATAAGAATTGAAATGCATGACTTTGGAGTCCACGGCGTGCGCACTAGCCACTGCAACTGGATATGGCGTTCGTAAATTTTGCATCCAATATATAAGCAGTTCTCATAGTATGGTTACATAATACATTCATGATAATTTATGGATTAATTAAATGCATAATCCTTATGTGATTTATGGATTAAATAAATGTATAATCCTTATGTGATGACAAGACGGCTCTTTGTGATTTTTCTGTGTTTTATTTAACAGATTATTAATGGAAGACAGTGAAATATGTATGAGGAAAGTTCTTCTGTATTGATAGGTGCGAATGTTTGGACAATAAGTAATGAGATGGTGAAGAAATAGAAGGCATTGGAGATGTGGTTATTATAAAGTGCTGAGACAGAGAAGAAAACAAACGCTGAGGTATCAAGTGCTACAGATGTTGCGAGATCGTTCGTCAAAATCATCAGGAAAAGAAATGTATGGCGCGCATCAACAAAAGATGTCGTTCCCATAAAGGGGCTTTTCAGGAATGAGTCGGCGTTAATAAAATGAGGCATCATTCCAGTAAAGTACTCAAACGTATCTGATACTCAACCTATAACATTTGAGCCGCACTCTGCGGACGCCAGCCCCTTTGCCTGGCCTGTTTCTTCTTGTTCGTCGTCTGGTTATCATGTTAGGCTTACTCTAATAATGAATAAACAGATTCGCTGGGCTGGTCACTTAATTTGCATGCTAGATCACAAGCTCCCTAAACGAATTTTTTACGGTGAGCTGTGATATGGTAAGCGGCCAGAGGATATAGGTACATCACTTCATATGGCTTAGCATTACGTGCTCTGCTTTACCTAGGCTAGTCACATCACTGTCCTAATTCCACACAATATCAGCTTAACTGCCTATGATGGAGCTATGTCTCAGTTCGTTACTTAACACAAAACAGGCAGCACCTGAAAGGGAGAGCTGTAGGTGAGTGTATTCGGCACCAACACTGGCCCACATGCATCAAGTCAATACATAAACAGCCTGCAGATATCACTAATTAGTTTTCACATAGTTAGGGAATCATCCCTATCTGGCCATAATTGAAGCATGGGTAGCAATCCGATGTCAGATGGCCCCTAGATCAGCCCGTCAGAAAGATTACGTTCCGAGAAGTTCGAGTCTGCTCATACTGTACTCTCATACCACTCAATCAATCAATCATGTGCCATGCCAGAAAGCGTGGGCAGTCATAACTCGCCATATTACTCGATCACCAGAGTCGTGGTTCAGCTCAGTGTTCCTGTCTAGTCCATGCCATGTGGCCAAGCCATCCAGGTATTTTCCTCTCGGTCTTCCTCTTGGTCTGTTCCCCTCGATCTTGCCAGTTGTCACTAAGTTCTCCAGTCCATTTCTTCTCATAACATGTCCAAAAAATTTTGACTGTCTACGTCTAATTTCTCTAATCAATCTACGATTTTCATTTGTCTCCTGTAGTACTTGGTCATTGGTTTTTCTATCTGTCCATGGTATTCTTTGCATTTTCCTCAGAAACCACATTTCTGCAGCCATCAGATGTTTTGCAGCTTGACTGCACATTGTCCAAGTTTCACATCCATACAAAAGAACAGGCTCTATGTATGCCCTCAACACTCTCTTTCTCGTTTCAATTGACATCTTTTTATTGGTCAGAATATTTTTCATCTTGCTAAAGGCTACCTTCACCATGGCGATTCTTGTTCTAATCTCTTCGTGGCATTTCCCATCAGATGTTATGACTGTTCCGAGATAATTGTACCGATTCATTTGTTGAAGAATATCCCCATTTACTTGTATATTACATTGTGGTACTTCGTTCTTCCTAGTGACGACCATAACCTGTGTCTTCTTACAATTTAATTCCAACAACCGCGTCTATTAATTGTTGCAGATCCTGTGCATTGTCTGCAATCAATACTGTATCATCTGCATATCTAATGTTATTTATGTTTCGTCCTCCAATGCTGATTCCATTTATGTCTTCTACATTTCTGAAAATATTTTCACCACTACCTTTCTCATATCTTCTGCTGCTAGGTTGAGTAGCTGCACTATTTCTATTTACAACATAGAAACTAAATCTCCGAGAAAGTAGGTCCCTAGACCACTCCCCATCATTGGACATACAATTCTTATCACCAAATTAATTAATGAATCATAAATTAATTAATAACTAATTTACATATCCAATGTATAATCCTTCCATTTCGCTAGTGGGATATCCTTCCCACATCATAGCGAAACTCTTCTTGATTTTCCTCCTGTTATAGAGGCAAGGAGTCATCTATCTTAAAACATGTATAATCCACCACATATTCAAGGTGGGAAATCCTGTTCCGTTCTCCTCCCAAGCGAAATAGCCTTGGGCAGTGACGAACTGCTCAACTGGCCTGGTTTGCCAGTCACATACTTATTAGACTTGCAAGAAGTCCCATATCCCATATGTCCCGGTGTTTCATTCAACATCCATGCGTCATTCCTCACATCCATCACACAAGAACTCAAGTACTCATGCCAATATGATAAGAGCACAGGAAAGTAAAGACCACTATCCCAAAAATCGCGACGATAACGCACAGGCATATCGCGTCGAGCCACTTCGTAACTCTGCCAGTCGCCCATTTAGGTATCGCACTTCATCACCTAATATATACGCCTCAACAGTACAGGACTGTGTGTGTGTGTGTGTGTGTGTGTGTGTGTGTGTGTGTGTGTGTTTGTGTGTGTGTGTGTCACCCTTACATGATCACTACTGCACAGAATTACACACTTTCAAGAAATGATATCACTAATTCATCATCATCATCATGAAGTGCCCTGCCAGCTGGCTTGGGCGTTCATGGCTCTCCACAGATCTCGGTCTTTGGTTTTCTGGATCAACTCTGCTGCTGATATTCCTCCGTGCCACCGTCTCAATCCATCCAGCATCATTTCTCTTGGTCTGCCTCTGCCTCTCTTCCCCTCGATCTTTCCAGTTGTCACGATGTTCTCCAATGCCTCTCTTCTCATTACATGACCAAAGAAAGTTGTTTGTCTCTTTCTTATTGTTGTATATAGTGTTCTAGTTTCATTAGCCTGTTTCAGGCAGTCGTCGTTAGTTACTCTGGCAATCCAAGGAACTCTCAACATTCGTCTCAGGAACCACATCTCTGTTGCTTCTAATTTCTTCTTAATTCGTTCATTTACATTCCAAGATTCACTGCCATACAGTAAAACTGGTTCTACATAGCATTTCAGCACTCTCTTTCTTACACTCAGTGATAGTGACCTATTGCACAAGATACTCTTCATTTTCTGAAATGCGGCCTTTTCCTGCCCTATTCTGCTCTTAATCTCTGTTGTACATCTTCCATCTGATGTTATAAATGTCCCTAGGTATCTAAAATTATCCATTTGGTTAAGAATTTTTCCTTCTATTTCTATGTCACATTTTGGTGTCACCATTTTCTTTGATATCACCATTGTTACTGTCTTCTTGATATTCAAGGAGAGTCCTTGCCTTGCACTCTCTGTTACTACAGTGTCCAACAATTGTTGTAGGTCCATTGATTTATCTGCCACCAATACTGTGTCATCTGCATAGCGTATATTATTTATATTATAACCTCCAACTAGTATTTTTGGCATCTCTTTGATCTCTCTCATTATTACTTCGCTATATAGGGAGAAGAGATCTGGTGACAAGACAATCTCTGTCGTACTCTTATCTTTATGTGTTCGCAACTACCCTCTTTATTTCCTATTTTAATTGCTGCTACTTGGTTCCAGTAAATATTCTTTATTATTCTTAAATCTTTCCCATCAATATTGATATCTTCCAACATTTTAATCAGCTCATCATGTTTTACTTTATCAAATGACTTAGTATAATCTCTGAAGCATAAATATGTGTCTTTCTGTTTCTCTATTGACCTTTCTTCTTCTGCGTTCATCTGGAGTTTTTTTTTTTTCGGACGTGATTGCGTTGTGCCTGTTTACAGCAGAGCTGCATTCTTGCGCCGTTAGGCCGACACATCCGACTTCTGCGGGCTATTGACCTTTCTATTAGTGTCCGTAATGTATATATTGCATTGTTTGTGCCCTTTCCCTCCACAAATCCATACTATTCTTCACTAATTTCCATTTTTATTTTCTTTCTGGTTCTTCTCATCATGATTCTGAGCAGAAGCTTAGTGTCATAATGAGAAGAACCGGAGCACTTATGGGTTAAACCGTGTGCTGTGATGTTGATCCAACGACTAAAACTTTTAAAAAAAAACACTATTAAAAAAAACACTATTTAGTTATCACAAAATAGCTACATCACTTCCTATGGCTTAGCATTACGTGCTCTGCTTTACCTAGACTAGTCACATCACTGTCCTAATTCTACGCAATATCAGCTTAACTGCCTAGTCAAGAAGCACCACTAACAGCAGACAACTGAACTCACATAATTTGGGTTCACAAAGTATAGCGGTAACCAGTTCACCACAATTGTACAGTTAACTAATAAATGCAACTACTCACAACCTGTAATTTAACTAGTAAATACACAGACTTTGCCTCTTTAAGGGACTTGCACAGGACCAGTAGGCTTAAGCTACACATTCATAAATATCAATTGTAAACACCGTAGTGCATACCCGAACTATGGCCTAATTTCAAGTCGTCTATTGATCGTAAAGTAATTACGAATTTGTAAGCGTTCACATAACTAATTAGTTGTCTTACAATAGCGCATTACGCTGGATTACAATGCTAAAATACTTAAATAGGCATTTACCTGAACTATAGAACCGACCTCAGTTCAGCTGCTTATATTGTCTGTGGCTAACTCGCCTCTATCATTGACAGTACGCCGAAATTGGCTGAGCGTCTGCTCGCATCGAGAGCTCGAAAGTGAATGCCGTGAAAATGGCTAGTTCCTTTCTGCGTGCTACTTTCTATGCACGGAGAAGTAGTGCATCACGTAGTGTGTCACGGCGAGCGTGAAGCATGAGTTCTTCCAACTTGAGAACATACTTCATTAACTCGCGGGATAATTTTAGAGCACCTAGCAACCTCAATCTTTCGAATTCAGTCGCTTCGCGAACTTTCTAGGCTGAATAAACAACCCGACTTCCCCCCGTGTTATTTATAACTGGGGAATTACCCTATGACGCATCGTGTTAGTTGGGAACCTCCGAGGACGAAGCACTGCTGACTTGCAGCCATCTCGTGACAATATGCAGCATTTAAAAAAAAAAATGAATCATGAATCTATTGACTGCTGTTTGCGTGTAGATTAGCTTGTCTTATTACCAGTGTCACTCCTTAGTTGGTGAACCCACTCAGACTGCTGAGGTACTTGTAATTTACGTTCCCAAGTCAAGGACGAGAAGTCAGCAACTCATTCCAACTGACTGGTGTAGGGGTTGAATCCACTACCACACAATCAGCGCACCAAAAGTTTAAGATCCCATTCGGTTATGCTGACCTCCACACCTTCAGACATTTTAGTTGAAACTCAGTCTTCCTGAGGATCCGCCAACCAAGCCCCTTCCTTTAAAGCAACAGTAATGGCTGAATGAGGTTGTGTTATCATGATCAGCATCACTGCACACTGGACATTCCCATGCATGCTGCTGGTACATTGCCATCTTGACAGATGATAATATGTTATATTCTGCTTCAAAAAGGCATAATAACTACAATCCATGACTACCTGAAGTGACACCGGAAGTGCCAAAAAGCCCGCCAAATTCAAAAAATGAGGTCCGTTTTCGCAAGATCGAACCCGAGGCGGGATAACAAACATGTAAGCATTTATGGGGCGGCCATCCACATAAACTTCCACAAATGAGACTTGTTTCGGCTATTTATAACTACTGGAGTCTGATCTGGAAATTATCCTCATTTCCAGTAATTTTGTTATCTCACTGTCTACAGTTGCTCTGTAATGATGTGGGATAGGGTATGGTTTCACACTAATTGGTTTGTCCTCTGTTAGCTTGATGTCATGTGTCATCAAGTCTGTCTTCCCTGGTACATCAGTTAGAACATCTTAATATTGCTCTAACAGCTTGACTAGTCTTGTTTTGTCACTAGGCTTCAGGCTGTCATTAATGGACACATCTTTCCATGTTTCTGTCTGTCTCAGTGAAACGATTGGTAAGTGCATCTGAACGTCATTGTCGGATGATGCCTCTTCGTCAATGACAACGGAGCACGCTGTCTGACGTGCCTCCCCCTCAATGATTGCCTCTGACACTGGCTGCAAGGCTTCTAGTCGTATGATGAACAGTCTTAGCATTTTAACATGATACACTTTGTGTTTTCCTTTAACATTCACCGTATAGTCACCATGTGACACTCTACTGACAATTCTGAACGGTCCTTGCCAGGTCACTAACGACTAGATATTTCTGGCGAAGAAGTAACACTTCCTCGTTATCTTGGAAAGATATCAGCTTTGACTTTCTATTTGTGTACTGTCTATATCTAGCCCCCGCCATTTTCAATGCCTCACGTGCACTCTGGCATGCCAAAATAACGCGGTCTCTAATATTCACGACTAAGTCATACGAGGAAATCGTATTACTATCATTACTCTTCCCTGTTAGCAAATCTTTCAATGGGGCCTGTTGGGTTTGCCCCATACAACAGTTCAAATGGTGAGAAGCCTGTGCTTTCTTGTGGTACGTCTCTATATGCGACCAGTATAGCTGGTAAGTACTTACCCCAATCACTTGGTTGCTCTGCGGTGACTTTAGCTAACATCTGATTAAGTGATCCGTTCATTTTTTTTCGCAGATTCCGTTGCTCATTGGGTGATGAACTGATGTAAAAACATATGTAATGTTCAACAATCTGTTCACCTCTCTCATCATCTGAGAGGTAAATTGTCGACCATTGTCTGATAGCACTTCATTAGGGACACCTAGCCTCGAGAATAAAGCTAACAGTGCTTGGGCTACAGCTTCTGTCGTAATGTGTTTTGAATGTACGGTTTCTGACCATCCGGTGCAAAAATCAACCATGGTCAAATTATACCTATGACCCCCGTTGGACTTCACTACTAAAGGACCAGTGATGTCGATGGATAATTTTTTAAATGGCCTGACTTTCATGTCTGTCGCTTGTACCGGTGTTTTTCCGTCTTTCCTTTTGGGTACATTTTCTGACAACTTGTACAGGATCTACAAAATAGTTTGATATCTTTGCTAAACCCTGGCCAATAAAACTGGGACAGGACTCTATGTTGCGTTCGCGCTATTCCCATGTGCCCTGCGAATGTGATGTTATGTGCTGTTCTCATAATCAGTTCTATGTGTTGAGGGTACCACTCCTTGCCTACGTTAAGTCTTATCAACTGAAAAACGGCGAGTGAGAATACTATTCTTCATTTCGAAGCACTACATACCCTTCTTTGATTGCTTATGTTCTAACTTACTACACCATTGGAAACATTTGTCCAGAGTAGTATCTTGTCTCTGATAGTCACTAAAGCTCTGTTTGAGATCAGTTCTCTCCTGCTCAGTTGCGCTATCCTTAGTCTCCGTCACTCATTCACTAACTCACTTACCTACTCACTCATTCATTCACCCACTCACTCACTCACCCACTCACTCACTTACCTACTCACCCACTCAATTACCTACTCACTCATTCACTCACTCACCCACTCACTCACTTACCTACTCACTCACTCACTTACCTACTCACTCACTCACTCACTTACTCACTTATTTACTTACTCGCTCACACTCATTCACTTGCTTACTTACTTACTCACTTACTTACTTACTTACTCACTCACTCACTTACTTACTTAATTACTACCTAACTCAATCACTTACTTACTTATTATTTACTTACTCACTCACTCACTTGCTTACTTACTTACTTACTTACTCACTTACTTACTTACGTACTTACTTACTTACTTACTTACTCACTTACTTACTCACTCACTACCTAACTCAATCACTTACTTACTTATTATTTACTTACTCACTCACTCGCTCATTTGCTTACTTATTTACTTACTCACTCACTCACTCACTCACTTACTTACCCACTCACTTAATCTCTTACTTACTTACTTACTTACTTACTCACTCACTTACTTACTTATTTACTTACTCGCTCACTCTCATTCACTTGGTTACTTACTTACCTACTTACTTACTCACTAACTTACTTACTTAATTACTAACTCAGACACTCACTCACTTATTTACTTACTTACTTACTTACTTACTTACTTATTATTTACTTACTCACTCGCTCACTTGCTTACTTACTTACTCACTTACTTACTTACTTCACTTACTTACTTACTTAATTACTCACTCACTCACTCACTCACTTACTTATTGTTTACTTACTCACTCGCTTACTTGCTTACTTACTCACTCACTTACTTACCCACTAACTTACTTACTTACTTACTTACTTACTTACTTACTTTCTATTCGAAACAGCAGATGGAAGATGTATTTAAAGAAGTTAAATGTAGAATAGCCAAAGCAAAAAGAGTATGTCACAGGATGAAGAATGTTCTGTGCTATATATCGTTGCCAATCTAGGTTAGAACGAAAGTTCTAAAGGGCTAGTTAGAGCCATCCATGATGTAAGGAAGTTATTCATGGACAATGGACAGATTGGTGAAGAAGTATATAGAAGTTGCAGATTTGATTTTGTAGAAGAATATTGAGAAAACCAAAGACAAATGAAAAGTGTACTGGCGATATCTTGAAAACGGTGAATTCACAGAGAATGGTTACTTGCATCAGAAGTGGACAATCTATATTCTATGAGCAGAAGTGGACAAACTATATTCTTTTAGCAGTAGTGGACAATCTATATTATGTGAGCAGAAGTTGGCAATCTATATTCTTTGAGCAGAAGTGGACAAGCTATATTCTTTGAGCAGAAGTAGACAATCTATATTCTTTGAGCAGAAGTGGACAATCTATATTCTTTGAGCAGAAGTGGAAAATCTATATTCTCTAAGCCAGTGGTTCTCAACCTTTTTTTGGCCCGTGCCCCCCTTCACCATATTTTCAGAACGCCATCCCCCCCCCCCCTTTCGTATTTCCTACCTAAAAATCCCGCCCCCGCTTCTACACAGTATACGTAATAATGGAAGCTAAATTTAATAGCACATACTAAAACAAGTCTAGACGTCCACATAAAACATGATTTGTGGGTCTACTTACTTTATAAATTGAATTTTAGAAGGGTGAGACGTACAGAACCGTACAGTATGAAGGGAAAAACAATATCAAGTAATCGGTTCTTGTATTAACGCTATCTTGAAATAATTTTATTCCCCCTCCCCCCCCCCCTGGAAACCCTAAAATTCCCCCCTGGGGGAGGGGGGGAATTCCCCACCGGTTGAGAACCACTGCTCAAAGCAGAAGTGGACAATCTATATTCTTTGAGACCATCATCAGAAGGGAAAATCTAGAGTTTAGTTTAGTTTAGTTTAGTTTAGTCGACGGATCAACATCACGGCACACGGGTGCAACCCATAAGTGCTCCGTTCTTCTCCTAACTCAAACCTGAGTCTGGAGAAACTCAGCTCAATGCACGAACTCCGTAGCACCGGCGAGGATCCTGAAATACTTTGGGTAGATTTTTAACACGAAATTTTGCCCGGGCAGCGCCGTTAGGCTACTCTTTTTCGATTTCCAACTGCCAAGGGAGTTTTTACGTGCGCAATAATACATACGGGCGTCCTATCTCACTACACAGAGCCAGGGGAAATTTTTACTAAAAGTCCACGTGAAAAAATCCCGGTCCTCACCGGGGCTTGAACTCGGGACCTCCAGCACTCGAGGCGGACACCATACCTCGAGACCACGCAGCCCTACCATCTGGAGTACGTCGTAACAAAGCTGGAGGAAAAGTGATGCGGACGGAGACCAAGTGAGAAGATACTGGATAGTTTGACATCGTGGCATGTGAGAATATCTAGCAGCACGCGAGACTATGGGATATGGAAAGATATGATGCTCAATGCCACACGACAAGGACCATAAGAAGAAGAATTCAAAAGTAATGTAACGACCAGTCTTTTAGTCTTCTAGTCTTCTATAGTCGCGTCGTCGTATGTAGCTCAGGGGTTAGTAAACGTAGTTTTACAATTCCCCGACATACCGATTCGAGGGTTAGAAATCAGCCGCGGGTGATTTGGAAGCGGATCTCTTTGCGTTGATTTCGGTGGCATAAGGTGTCGGCAGTCCAGAAAGTAATGAACTTAAAATTGCCTAACAAATAACTGGGTTGAGTTGAGTAGAACTAAGAACTGAAATCACTGCACTCAGGACATTCCCATACGCGCTCCGCCCCCTTGTTCAGCAGCCAGCGAAGAGTCATACTACTAATCGTTCCTACCGCTATCTGATTGAAAGTTCTCCTAATCTTCGCTCTCTGTTTTGAGATTCTTCCAGAACCATTGCCGATCCCCGCAGTCTCATTCTTTTGAACACACGGGTTCTCAGTCTGTTCCTCACCTTCTCCACCTGGTCCCACAAGCGCACAAGGGTAATCTATCACTAAGAGGTGCATTCCCTGACAGCCTATCAGCCTGTTCATTCCCCAGAACTCCCGCTTGACCAGGGCAAAATATCCATCTGGCTCCAGCCCTCTTCTTTCTTTTCCTCCCCCCTTTCCCCTACCTCTTCTCCTCCGTTTCATTTTCTCCCCGCTGGCTGTTGTATAAGGTATAAAACACAAGGCACGCATTCCGTTGCTCCGGCGATAATTCTTTAATAAATCGCTAATAGTTAATAAATGTTTATGTGTTTAATAAATGCTTATGTTCAAGGCAACGTCCCTGCAAAAGAACTTGTAACCATAATGATGATGATAATGATGATAGTGATAATAATAACGATGATTTCTTTCTATTGTGGCACAGAACTATTCAGGTGCTGACGAAACAGCGCATATGAACAGCTGGACAAAGCATCCAACTTGTAATTGATTAACTAATTAATTTCCCCATCGTATTAATTCATTAAGACGCTGCTACATACCAGCTTCAGTGCCCTAGCGGTCTATTTGTTGTCTAACACTTCTAACAGCATAAATCCACAAATTACCCGTGTCGTGTAAATCAAAAGAAAGGCATTCCCCTTTGGCAGCTGAAAGACTTTAACTGGCCGGATATCCGGTTACAAATAGCGCGGGAGAAATGCCAAGAAGCGGGTGTTACGTTGCAGGATTCCCAGCAGTCGGGCATACCAAGCCAAATGTGAAGGCTGGAAGATGATAGACAGGCGGGCGAAAACGCGTGATTTGGACATCAAAGTCAAAATTGCACCTTTCTCAAATAATTAGTTGCCTGTTAGACAGTTTTTACCGGCGACTTTATTTTCCTCCTGAAGGCGTTAACAGTCAACAAAATAGGCCTGTGCTATCTTATGTTCGTTTGTTCACCTATTCTGTCACAAGCAACCTGTGATTGGATCTTTCTATTTTTTTTTTTTCTTGTTTGCGTTCACTCACTTTTAACTCAAGCATAGATCATACAGCCGGCTTCGTGGCTTAGAGGTTATGACTTTTCTCCGTAATCTCGTATACTCTCGTCGGTAACGTGATGACGGTGAGAATCAGCAGTGGTTCGAATCGCATCGGTAACTTACTGGGTATGTGAGCCGGCCGCTCAGAAAGCAATGGCAAACTACTGAGCGTAATCTTGCCAAGAAATCAACATACAGCTGAAAGATGCTGGTGTTGACAGCGATGTCCTGTAAAAGGATATGCAAAACATTTTTAAAAAATAGTCCATACATGTGCTACTACTTATAGTGTACTGGAATCATTTTCTGCATGTGGATTAGCTTTCCCTGTTACCAATGTCCCTCGACATAGCGTGAACCCACTCCGACTTCTGAAGTACTTGTAATTTACGTCCCAAAGTCAAGAACGAGAAGTCAACATGTTAGTCCAACTGACCGGTGTATGGAGTGAACCCGCTACCTCGGGATCAGTACAACAGATGTTTAAGAACAAGCGCTCTTATCCATTCGGACATGCTGAGCTCCGATCTTCCTCTTGAATCCCAACCATCACGTTATGTGTTCTTTTCACCATTTTACATTTGGTTAGATAATACTAAAGATATCTGGCGTCGGCAGCAGCAACTTTTACTGTGCGTTTAGCCGTTGTATAAGCAATGTAAGGGCCGTGTGACTTAGGGACAGTGAACGCTTGTCGCAATCCCTTCACACACTATGACGAAGGCTCAAAATCACCTGCAGACGATTTAGAAGCAGGCCGCTTTACGTTGATTTCGATTATATGAGCGTTGGTTGATCAGAAAGCAATGACAAACTTTTTTTAAAAAAAAGTTAGTTCCATATCCTTTACAGGACGTCGCAGTCAGCACTAGCATTTGTTCCTTATTTGCTCTTGTGATCTCTTGGCAAGTTTTTACGTTCAGTAGTTTGCCATTGATTTCTGAACGACCGGCGTCCTTACCATTTCATGAAAAACCAACTCAAGACGGTCTGCTGCCAAATCGCCCACAGCTCTGTTTCGAACGTGGGTATGTGGAATTACGAACTGCGCCCGTAACACCTTCACCACGGAGCACCTTCATCACGAATGGCAAACTACTGAACGTAAAAATTGCCAACTAAATCATAAACACCAAAGAATGCTGGGACTGTTTGCGACTTCCTGTAAAGGGCATGCAACTCACTTTAACAAGTAATGTGCTTGTGATTTTCCATCGCGGTTATTTCTCTCTGTGTATATCTGAATACAAGAGAACATGCCTAACCAAGTTAATACATGTAAATCAGCACCGTGTGGTGTGCCGTTAAGCCTGGGCGGCCGTAATTGGCAGTCTCACACGATCACCAGGTTCTTGGATCAGCTCTGTGCTCTTCTCCAGATATGCCACGTAGCCCACCCATTCTGGTATTTATCTATGTGTCTTCCCACTGCTCTTTTTCCATAAATTTTGCCAGCTGCCACTAAATTCTCATATGTATTTTTCCTCATGTCATGCCCAGAGAATCTTGACTATCTGCGTATAATTTATCAAATCAATTTACGGATTCCATTTGGTTCTAGTGTAACTTTCTCATTTATTTAATGTATGTCCATAAATTTAAATACGGGGGGGGGGGGGGGGGTGTCATAACATAAGATCTGTGACGGGGATTAAGAATAGAATGGGTCAAGCAAAAGTTGCATTTCAGAAGATGAAATCAATCTTATGCAGTAAGTGACAATCATTGAATGCCAGAAGGTGTGTTGCAGTTAGTTGCATATCCTTCACAGAACGTCGCAGTCAGCCCCATCAATTTGTGGTTGTTCATGATTTACTAGACAAGTTTACGTTCAGTAGTTTGCCATTACTTTCTGTACAGCCGACCGACGCTTATATTATTGTTAACAATCAACAAAAGGCGGTCTGCTTCCGAATCGCCTGCAGCTGATTACGAACGCGGTATGCGGGATTCCGAATCGCGTTCGCTAATCGTTCGGCCCAGACGCCGGCTAGAAAGCGAGCACTGAAATGTTTTGATGTATGGCAGTGAACGTGAAAGAAAACAATTAGGAAGAGCTTAAACACCACGGATATGTGTATTTCCTGAGACGAATGTTGCGGGTACCTTGTACTGAGTAACTAACAACGATTGCCTGGAAGAGGCAAGTGAAGGTAGAACAGTATATACAACTATAGGAGATCAGCAACGCTCTTTAGTCATATTAGGAGAAGAGAGGGGTTGGAAAACATCGTGATGCTCGAAAGATCAGATGTAGACCAGGTTGAGGCCGAACAAGAGAAATCATGCTGGTTAGACTGGGGTGGTGGCATGAAGGCATTTTATCAACAGTATTGATCCAGTACACCAAGAAAATGTGTGGAGATGCAGGAACGCTAGTTGGGAGGACACATGATGATGATAATGGTGGTGGTGGTGGTGGTGACGGTGGTGGTGATAAGATGATGGTGGTGGTGATGATGATGTTATGATGATGATGGCAGTAGTGTGGTCATGATTATAATGATGTTAGTGGTCGTGGTGGTGATGATGATGATGATGATGATGATGATGATGGTGGTGGTGGTGGTGGTGGTGCTAGTGATGATGATGATGATGATTGCCGTGGTGGTAGTGATGATGATGATGGTATGATGATGGTGTTCTGGTGGTGGTGGTGGTGGTGGTGGTGGTGATGATGATGATGATGATGATGATGATGATGATGATTATGATGATTATGATGATGGTGATGTGATGATGGTGGTGGTGTTGGTGATGATGATGATGATGATGGTGGTGGTGGTGGTGGTGGTGGTGGTGGTGGTGGTGGTGGTGATGATGATGGTGGTGGTGGACGTGATGGTGATGATGATGATGATTGTCAAAGTGTTGGACAGGACATAGTTAGGACAAGGGACAGAAGAGGGGCAAGGACATAGATAGGACGTAGATAAGGACCTTTACAAGGGAGTAGATAGAGTAGAGACAGGAAGAAAGCTATAACTTAGAACAGTTATAAGACAGGACTTAGACGGGGACATGTACGTGTCATATCTAGGACAGAGCAGGACCAACCCCGAGGATAGGGTTGGGGACGCTAGCTCACGGGATAACACCCGTAAACAGACTAAGCAGTAGTACAACCCAAGGTTAGCATGAACAAGACTACTGTACTACGTGACGAATAGAACAGCACGGGGGTTTTGCTGACCGCACGGGAATTAGGACGACCAGGCCAGCGAGCCGAGTGAACTCAGGCAGACGGGACGGGACAGTCTTCCATACAGGACATGTGTGATTTTTCCGAAAGCCAATATGTAGTTTACGAGGGTGCAAGTTACAGATAGCGAGAGTTGAGTTTGTATCTGATTGTGTATGAGTATTGTGAAGAAATGCGACCACTGTATATTTAGACAGGCAGTCACCGCCTGGTCATGATTGTATAAATATATCAGGTTCGCCTGAATAAAACTGTATAAATTCCATCCATGCAACTAAGAATGTGTAAACGTGGCATCAGAGTTCGAATGAATTCATAGCCTACAAGAATGTGAAAACGTGGTGTCAGCGTTCGAATGAATTCACAGCCTACAGGAATGTGTAAATATGAATGTGTAAGATCAGAACGTAAGTTGGAGATTTAAGTGTAAAATAGCGAAGGGTGCTGAATGTATAGTACGTACGAGTGGAAGTAAGACCACGAGTGTGTAGAAATTATTGAAACTTAATGAATTGTGATAACAATGTTGTACAAAATGTTTTCACAAGAACGTTTCAGTTGATGCTCCAAGCCAGTGAAGACTACATGACATATACAAAACGACAAAATTAACAAATAGATTCCGTATTCCAGGGTTCCTGTCTGAAGAAACGACTAGACAGACAAATTGTATAGTGCATTATCAGTATCGTTGTTGAATATTAATTGTTGTTACTTTACATACCACAGTACAGAGTGAAAGTGTTTCTAACATCCCGTGTAGTGTGACAGGGGAAAAGCAGAAGATAACTCCCGAGAACGGCTTGAAAAGCTGAAATTGGAAAAGCATCAGATAATTACTCATTTTGGTTGATGTTGCAATTTAAATTAGCATCTTCTTGATTTTTTCAACGCTGTAAATTACCAACTGTATTATTATTTAACATTGTAAAATTTGCTTGTGTGTAATATAACTGATAACAATGGCGACATTAAAAGAATGTATAGAAGCTGGGAAAGACCTAGGGTTTAGTGGGGAATAATTAGAACAGTGGGCAAAGAAAAAGTATAAAGAACATACGGATCGCGTGGCAGCAGCTGAGAAAGAGGAGAGAGATAGGAAAGCAACAGCAGTGAGAGATGAAAGAGCACAAGAACGGTTGCATAAAAAAGACCTAGCAGAGTTGGCTAAAGCTACTAAACTTAAAGAGCTAGCAGATGCCACCAAACTGAAAGAGTTGGCTGAAGCTACCAAACTTAAAGAGCTAGCATATTCCACCAAACTAAAAGAGTTGGCTGAAGCTACCACACTTAAACAGCTAGAAATTGAGGCACAAACCCAGTTAAAAATGAAGGAACTGGAAGTAGAGTCCCATGTGCACATTGCAACTACGAAGCTGAAAAGTAAAGAGGAGGAAAATAAGTATAATAAATACAAAGGGATAGTAAAACCATTCTGCCAAGGTGACTCAATTTCTGCTTGGTCTGAAAATGTAGAGTTTCAGTTAAAGTTCCAGGAAATACCGAAAGAGCTCTGGGCCATGATATATATGAAGAACTTATCAGGGGAACCTTTAAAAGTAATAGAGTCCATTCCCCAAGAACTACGGAATGACTATGATTATATTCACCACCGTATTACGCAGCATTTCCTTTTAGATGCCCCAGGGTATCAGGTTCAGTTCTCCAAATTGAAACCCAAAAATAATCAAACCTTCATTGACTGCGTCTCTCACGGGCAGGACGTATACAATAAGTGGCTGAACGCTGCAAAGATTAATAATAACTACGAAAAACTTAGGGATTTAATGATTATGGACAAAATTATTTCAACTATCCCAAGTCCCTTTGCCAAATTCTTACAGCAAGCTGATGTAGAGTCGTTAGAGCAGTTAGAGAAAAGAGGGTCAGCTTATTTTTCATCTAACAGGGACATATTTAAAGCTAACATCGAAGAGAGTGAGATAGTGGCAGCTGCCAACAGTAAACCCCAAAAATAATTCAAATTTAGGGAGAAACAAAAACATAATCCACCACAGTGTCCATACTGTAGATTTTCGCACGATCAGTTCGGAATGTGTGATTGTAATCCAAATTATCCAGCTCATCTAGAGATGATGATAAAGAAGCAGCAAAATAAGAGAGAAACCTACAGACGTGCGGTCAAATGCTTTTTTGTCATTCTTACGGGCATTATAGCTCACGTTGTAGAGGGCACCAGAGATTGAGAGCTGTAAATGCATTGCTTATTGACTCATCGTCTGAAAGCGAAAGTGAGCAAGAACAAATGCATGAGAGTGGAGAGAATGTTGTGGCAGCGATTGATGTACTTAATTATGATAGATGTTCAACTTGTCATCAGTTTCATGAAGACGGGGTACTAAAATGCGGGCATACTGTGCCGTTTTCAGGTGAAAACGCAAACGCAGCAGTGGCCTCCAGAGGCAAATTAAAGTTCCACTATGGAATGGTGAATGATAAACCTTGCCAACTCTTAATCGATAGTGGGAGTACCTTGATCGGTTTGAGAAAGGAACTGGCTAAGCCAGAAGACTACACAGGTGAGTTCGTGAATTGCCGAACTTTTTCGGGCAATATAGAGAAGTACCCATTAGCCACAGCTCGTATAAATACTCCTTTCTTATCCGGCACATTTACGCGCGCCATCTTGCATAACCCGTGTACTGAACTTATAATCGGGTGCTTGTCAGAAGTAAAGAAATGTACCACTAATGAAATAGAAGCCTGGAGAGAAACCTATTTCAATAAGGCTAACGCGATAACAAGGTCTGAAACAAGTAAACAACAAGATAACCTACAGAATGAAATGCTCCACCTCATTTCACCTAGTGGTACAGTAGACAACAACACCACAGAAGAGTTCATAAAGGCACAACGCGACGATCCAACAGTGTCACCCTACTTTAGATTTGTAGGCGAAAAACCCAAACTAACGAAAAATGCTTCGCCGTATTTTAGATTGAAAAAAGGGTATTTTAGATTGAAAAAAGGATACAAGAGATATAATCACGAAATCCAGCAAAGGGTTCTACCACTGAAACATCGTCAAACAGTCTTACGAATCGCACACGATTCGCCGTTTGCTGGCCATATGGGTTATGACAAAACGAGAGTCAGAATTTTATCTCATTTCTATTGGCCTAAATTTTGTACAGATATAAAACATTACTGTCGTTCATGTACTATTTGTCAACATTTAGTGAAAAAGGGTAAACATGTCACAGCAGAGGTCCAACCAACCACACTAGCCTCCAGACCGTTTGAGTGTATCGCTGTGGACATAGTTGGACCATTAAATCATGTGTCCAACAAAGGAAATAAATATATTCTAACTCTTGTGGATTTCTGTTCACGTTGGCCAGAAGCTATGGCGCTCAAATACAACAGTTCCAAAGATGTAGTCAATGTTTTTTTAATCTATTTTCCCGTTTCGGATTCCTCCAAACCATCTTATCCGACAGAGTGACACAATTCATATCAGCTGCAACGCAAGCTTTTACAAAGTTGCTAGGCATCAAACAGTGTTTTACCAGCCCATATCGACCGGCTGCGATTGGAATTGTGGAGAAGATTAACGGGGATCTTAAACATATGCTAGCGAAGGTAACAGCAGAGAACCCATCAGATTGGGATACACAGTTACCAACAGTGCTGTTTGCCTACAGAGAAGTCTCGCAAGCGAGCACGGGCTTCTCACAATTCGAGCTAGTGTACGGAGCATGCCCACGAGGACCCCTCAACATCTACCATCAGCTGGTAACGAACATCTCAGATACCCCACAAACATTATCACCATATGAGATAGTCACAGACAGACGCGATAAGATCATGAAAGCGTGTGCCTTAGCGAAAACATCTTTGGAACACAAAGGACAGATGTACCGCCAATATGCCAATAAAGGTGCAAAAACCTTACAGCTTGAACCTGAACAAGAGGTTTTATTATTGTTACCTGGTAAGAGTGACCTACTATCAACGTCATCGCAAGGGCCATTCAAAATAGTGAGAAAAATATCTAATGTTGACTATAAAATATCACTGAACAACAAACTCAAGATATTCCATATCAACATGCTCAAGCCATATTACTCTAGACAAGAATAGGAGACAGAAGACGAACACAGCGCAACCACAGCAATCAACAAGACAGAAGACAAACATAGCGCAATCACAGTAATCAACCAGACAGAGGACGATGACGTTGAACTACCAGTACCGACAGTCGACACTACAACGACGATCGACAGTATACATCTGGTACCGAAAATGACAGACGAACAAAAACAACAGACAATAGCATTACTGACAGAATACAAAGCAATCTTTTCAGACATTCCAGGTAGGACAGACAGGATACAACACTCCATTGTTCTCTCCGACTATACTCCTATTAAATGTCGACCATACTCCATCCCGCTGAACTATAGGGACAATCTCGACAAGGACATTCTTAGTCTTGAATCTTCTGGGATAATTCAGAAATCCCAATCAGAATACTCCTTTCCCATCGTCTTGGTAAAGAAGAAGGTTTTAACTATCAGACTCTGCGTCGACTACAGAAAGCTAAATGCAATAACAAAAACAGACGCAGAACCTATCCCTTCCTGTGACGATCTGATCTTAAGCATGTCAGTATCTATCATCTTTTCACAACTTGACCTAACTAAAGGCTACTGGCAAATTCCTATGAATAAAGATTCCATCCATCTTACTGACTTTGCAACACCTTTAGGTCTATACGAGTGGCGTTTTCTTCCTTTCGGCCTACGTAATGCGCCTGCGACTTTTGTCCGTCTCACTAGGGAGCTCTTACATGGAGTAACAATTATCCAAACTTACATAGACGACATATGTGTGCATACAACAGACTGGACGGCACACATCCAAACCTTAAGACTTGTCTTCGAAAGAATTAAGTCGTTTGGACTCAGAGTCAAACCAACCAAAGTAGAGTTGGCATTGCAGGAAATAGACTTCGTAGGCCATACCATATCAAAGGGCCATTTGAAAAGTGATGACAAATTTGTATTCAAAATTGTGAATCTCACTATGCCAACAACCAAGAAGCAAGTGAGAAGTTTATTGGGCCTAGTAAATTACTATAACAAATTTATTCCTAATTTGGCTCAGATTACCAGTGTATTTTATGATTTATTGAAATCGAATGTAAAAATAAATGTACACGATGCTACTTTAAATAATGCAATGTCAAAACTAAAGCATTATTTTAGCAACATCCCTATTCTGAAGTTACCTAACCCAAAATTACAATATACTCTTAGGACTGATGCGGGTACCACGACCATCGCGGGCGTACTCCTACAAGCGTATGATGGGATCTTTCATCCAATAGTGTATGTAAGTCGCAAGCTCACTCCTACAGAATCCAGATATGATGTGTCTCCAGCACTATCGATTGTTTATTGTGTTCGTAAATTACATAGATTTCTTGCAGGAACACATTTTGTCTTGAAAACTGACAATTCTCCGCTGATAGTAATGGAAAAGGGCCTTCCAAAGAATAACAGAATTTATCGCTGGTCCCTGATACTCCAGAACTATTCATTTTATGTAAGGCACATTCGAGGTAACAAGAATACGTTAGCAGATTTGCTGACCAGACCCTCAGACTTTTAAGTGCAACAGAAAGAGACCGCGATATCGTCACTGTCATCTGCAACGACGATAAACTAGTCACTGCAAATAAACTGTGGTAGTGATATTAAGACATGAGGACCACGTTACATCGTCACCGGCATCTACATCTACTAAAGATTATCCATTGTATATAAACTGTCGTAATAAATGAGCACAGAAGGAAGATGCGACAACATCACCTTCACCTGGAGCTACGACCAACTTAGTTAGATATACTGTGTTAATATAAAATGTACTAATTGATTGTGCATAACATGTTTTAATGAAGTTACACTATTAAATAAATTTTCCGTATGTTTAGAAGATAATTAGAGAAATGTACCAACGATCTAATTTGAATTAGTGTAGAAATAATTAAATTCATCTAGTTACATTCAAATATAGAGTACAGTTAAATCAGGAACATCTGTTAATTTATTGGTAATTAACACCCTAAAATTAGAATTAGAACATACGTGTCTCGTAAGAGACAACTATCTTAAAAGCCAAGGATAGCAATTATTTAGGATAACTTAACTTAGTTTATAATTTAGATTAATTTACAATTAAATGCATTTAGAACTTATTAGGCTCATTAAGACCATTTTACTTTAAGAGAGCCAACACATTTCTCCTACATCTTGTTTAGTTAGTTAAATTACCTTTCCTTAGTTAGAAACACCCATTACACCATTTATTTATGACAGTTCGTTTCCTTAGTATTGCCTTAAGCAATCCATCAACCGTGTAAATACATTAGTTAAACGTAGAAAGTACGATTGAAAAGTACACAGTCTCACATAAGGGCGGTACCAACATAGAATTAAGAGAGAGTGGAGAAGGGATAGAACTCCAGCTAAAGGGAAAGAACCGAGTCACTCGAAGGCTCGAATAATCCAGAGCCTTCTCAAAGGACCGGTCAGTGTGTCCACAGTCCCGTGGACACAGATGGGGCCCGCCGATTGCGGGGTCCACAAGAAACTCGGAGAGAGTTACCACCCGTGTCGGATTGCGACACGTGTGGAAAGGCAGACACGGACTGGACATCGAGGAAGCAACAGGGCTTACCTTAAGGGGGACTTGATAGATTAAAAACCCAAGTGTATTTAGGGGTCTTATGCATATGTTAGATAGCTGATAGAGTGTTGTAATAATCATGTTTATTGTAAACTCCTGTGATATGCAACTGGCAGATTGCTGGCTTGCGAAAACTCTCTTCGCCAGCTTACTGTAACATAATATAAATAAATGATGTTAGATTGCATACGAACGGAGTTTGTTGCCTGTATGAGCCCGAGTATCATTCCCCTAGATATCTAGGACGGTGACAGGCTATTTGGGGGCCAAGCCGGTTTTGGCAAGCACAAGCTTTACTTTCCAGACAGCTCTTGGTTTTGCCAAGTAAGATATATCAACTTTCATAAATGACAAAGTCAAAAACTTTGCAGTTATCATCGTATCATCTGTGAATGAGCTATTGTAGTCCCTCTACAAAAATATTTGAAATTATGATGATGTTTATGAAATTTGACATTGACATGACTGTGACAATTACATTGACAGTTACTAATTTTTTGTTATTCCAACATCAGATTGTTCCGCGAAATATCGTGTGTATGTAATCTGTCCTACGGCAGTGGCGAGAAAACAGGAAAACCAAACAAGACTACATTCGAGAAACCAGGAAAATTAAGATGAGTGTCATTTCATGCTCATTACATCCCTAAGCGATACTCATCCATGATTCATTGATGTAACATTTTTCTTTGTATTGATTTTCATATATATATATATATATGCTAATCTCATAACCAAGTAAACCTACTCGTGTAAATTTGAATGTAATCATTAAGGGGGATAACCAACTTTTGTACACCCAGACTAATTTCAAAGGGATTTAATTTCAATAAAGTGAACAATAACTAAAATACAAGATGTCAACATTAGAACAGTGCATTGAATTAGGAATTAGGTTAGGATATACTGACGAAAAACTTTCAGAATGGGCACAAAAGACACATTCAGAAAATATTGCACGAGAAGACAGAGCAACGGAAAGGGAAGAGAAAAAGATGCAAGCAGAAAGAGAAGAGAAAAAGATGCAGATGCAAATGGAAGCTGAAGAAAAGAAAATGCAACTGCAGGCTCAAGAGAAGAAGATGCAAATTGAGGCTGAAAAAAAGAAAATGCAACTGCAGGCTCGAGAGAAGAA
Organism: Cepaea hortensis; assembly: GCA_963921405.1. Classification (NCBI taxonomy): domain Eukaryota; kingdom Metazoa; phylum Mollusca; class Gastropoda; order Stylommatophora; family Helicidae; genus Cepaea; species Cepaea hortensis. Next base: position 29,988,552 of record OY992876.1, on the reverse strand, counting down.
GATGCAAATTGAGGCTGAAGAAAAGAAAATGCAACTGCAGGCTCAAGAGAAAAAGATACAAATGGAGCTCGAAGCTGCGACCAAGCAAGCCCAATTAAACGCAGAAACACAGATAAAACTGAAACAAATGGAAATTGACTCCAACTTAGAAATGTCAGTAAACAAAATTAGAAGTAAAGAAGATGAACAAAAATACAACAAATATAAAGGCCTAGTCAAGCCGTTTTGTTCAGGAGATTCAATAAGCGCATACTTAGAGAACTTCGAGTGTTTTATGACTTACCATAAGGTCGCAAAAGTCGACTGGTCATTTATTCTGATGAGAAATTTAGCATTAGAGCCTTTAAAAGTGATAGAGACAGTTCCACAAGACATGAGGAAAGATTATGACTATTTAAAACAAAGAATACTCCAACATTTTTCACTAGATACAGCAGGCTATCAACTACAGTTCTCAAAATTAACCCCATTACCTAACCAAACTTTCATAGACTACATGTCTACAGTCCAAGATATTTGTACAAAATGGATAACCTCAGCAAAAACTAATAACAACCATGATAAACTGAAGGAGCTAATTATAATTGATAAAATTATTAGCACAATACCAACACCTTTTTCTAAATTTCTAAGGCAAAATGATTGTAAAACTATCCAAGAAATAGAAACTAAGAGGAGCGCATATTTTACAGCGAACCGCGATATTTTTCAGTTAAATATGAGCCAAAATGAAACAGCAGCGGTTACAAACACCAAATACTCAAAACCAAATGAAAATAGGTTCAAACAACGCTCTAAGTTCACAAAACCAGTCATGTGTCAGTATTGTCATCTGACACACGAACAGTACGCGATGTGTGACAAATCACCGAATTATCCACATCATCTCCAAATGATAGTGGAAAAACAAAAGAACAAAAGGAACGCATATCAGAGAGCGGTTAAATGTTATTTTTGTTCGAGTTATGGGCATTATTCAGGACGTTGTGAAGGGCGAAAGATGATGAAGCAGGCCAATGCCGCATTAATAGACACATCGTCAGATGAAGAAACTGAACAACAGAACGAATGCGACATCCAGAATGAAAGTGCGATTGAGTTAGGTAATGCAGTAGAAATCATTAACACCATCACTGATAACACATGTAACACCTGTAGAAAATTTCAGTTTGATACAACTTTGTTATGCGGCCACACAATCCCAGTGTCTAACGAAATGGCCAACGCAGCCTTAACATCAACAGGCAAGTTAAAGTTTGCAACAGGTTTTGTTAATAACAAACAATGGACACTAATACGAGATAGCGGGGCGACTCTTTGTGGAATTAAAAGAACATTAGTTAATGTCAGGTTGTGTGACAGTTTATTCCATGCTCAGTCTTCGTAGACTTAGATGGATAGGACATCTTAGGAGGATGGATGATGGTAGAATACCAAAGGATATCTTTTTTGGTGAATTACAGATGGGTAAGAGATCTCAGGGTCGGCCTCTACTACGATACAAAGATGTGTGTAAGTGGGACATGATTGATACAGGCATTGATAATGCACATTGGGAGCAAGTCGCCGCTGATCGTGTTGCATGGAGGGCAAATATCAGAAATGGAATAAAGTCAAAGGAGAAAATTATTGCAGAAAAGTCACACACCAAGCGTTTGAGACGTAAGATGGTGCAAGATGGTGGAAATGACCACGTGTTCAGATGCACCCACTGTGAACGGACATTTACAGCGCAAATTGGCCTTATCAGTCACACTCGCTACCGCCATAGTTAAAAGTTATTATGCCTTTTTAAAGCACAAACTATCGTCTGTCAAGACGGCAAGGTGCCAATGATGATGATGAGTTAATGACAAAGACTACACACACAAATACGTAACGTGTCGCACATTCGCAGGCACTATCGAAAGATACCCCCTAGCACTTGCCGAAATTCGGACACCTTTTATATCAGGACAAGTGCTATGCGCAGTACTAGAAAATCCTGCCGCTGAAATTATCCTTGGGATCTTCCTAACATAAGATCCTGCTCTGAAAAAGAAATCAGAGAATGGGAACAGAAAAACTGTATCCAAAAACCGAACAGCGATTCCAAAATGAAAAACCACGCTTGCACGTCTCAAACTGCCAAAAGCACAAGGGAGACAACCGATGACGGAATTCGAAACGAATTCACAGAGGTGCAGAACACAGGGGCGGTTGAATCTTTCAATGACACCATCAAATCAACACCTCGAACTGAGGACGCCATCGATCCACAAAATATTGAGCCTGTAAATGTGCAACAGCATACACAATACGCTAATATAGTGACAAGACAAATGACACACAAAACCCACAACGACCAACTTCAGGAGTCGCTACAAATCATTTCACCCAATATTACCACCACCGAGTTTATAGAAGAACAAAAAGCAGATCCAACCCTTTCGCAATACTTTCGACTAGTAGGATTAAAGCCAAAATTGACTAAGAACGCTTCTTGGACATTTAGACTAAATAACAATATTCTAACGAGATTATATACCAGAGATCAAACCACGTTACAGCAAGTGGTTCTACCTCAGTCACATCGTGAGAAAGTGCTACATATAGCCCATTACTCACCTTTCGGAGGTCATATGGGTTATGAAAAAACCAGCGCTAGAGTCCTGAGCCAATTTTATTGGCCTAAATTTTGCCAAGACATAAAAACCCATTGTAAATCATGTGATATCTGTCAAAAACTAATTAAGAAAGGTAAAAACCCTACGGCAGAAATTCAATCAACCACAACTGCCTCGAGACCATTTCAAATCGCGGCGGTTGATTTAGTGGGTCCTTTGAACCACATCTCAAACAAAGGAAATAGATACATTTTTACACTCGTTGATTTGTGTTCAAGGTGGGCAGAAATGATTCCATTAAAATCTATCTCCTCTAAGGATGTGACGGACGTATTATTACAGATATTCTCCCGTTTTGGCTTTCCGGAGAAGATAATATCAGATAGAGGAACGCAATTCATATCTAATGCCACCCAATCGGTAACTAAGTTACTAGGCATAAAACAATGTTTTACAAGTCCCTATCGACCGGCCGCAAATGGAATTTGCGAAAAATTGAATGGGGACCTAAAACATATGTTATCCAAAGTGGCAGCTGAAAATCCAGCCGATTGGGATATACTTCTCCCAACGGTGCTGTTCGCATACAGAGAAGTCCCACAATCAAGCACGGGGTTCTCTCCGTTTGAATTGATATATGGAGCGAACCCAAGAGGACCTCTCACTATTTACAAAGATATAATATCACAACCCGTAAACACCCAATTACCAGTTTCCACCTATGATTTTTTCACTGACACCAGAGACAAAATCATTAGATCCTGTATACTGGCCAGAACATCATTACAGGAGAAAGGTTTTAGGTACAGGCAGTACGCCAACAAAGGGGCAAAAACGATTGTATTACAACCAAATCAAGATATTTTACTACTACTACCTGACAAGAGAGATTTACTATCAACCTCTTGGCAGGGACCATTTAAAGTTGTAAGAAGGATTTCGGAAGTTGACTACGAAATTTCTTTGAATGGAAAGTTGAAAATATTCCATGTAAATATGTTAAAACCGTACTATTCTAGAAATGACAGTGACACGAACAAGCAGACGCAGATAACAGATGACAATAACCAAACTGACAAGAATGACAACGAAAACGAAACGACAATTACCCGACTGAATGACACCTCGACAAACGAAGATCTAAACGAGGCATCATTAACGACTCATTCTTGTCACAACGAAGACGACGAAAACATATTCACAGTACCGACAATATGGGATAACTACAACTACGACCAATTTGACGACACATTAGCAACTATTATTCTCGACGACGACGACAATGACATTGAAGACAATTTACAAACAGTAGCGTCAGTAATAAATCAGACGGACGTAGACAATACGGAAATTCCAGTACCAATTATGAACGACGACAGTACAATGAAGGACATACAAATCTCTGACACTTTGACACAACAGCAGCGACAAGACATTTTGTCTCTTCTTAACGACTATAAAACTATCTTCTCAAACAAACCTGGACAGACTGAACAAATAACACATTCAATTGTGTTGACAGACCTAACACCTATCAGATGTAGACCATATTCAATTCCTTTACATTATAGGGCAAATTTAGATAAAGAAATTTTGGACTTAGAAAAAAAAAATAATACAGAAATCTGTGTCCCAGTACTCTTCGCCAATTGTTCTGGTGAAAAAGAAGGACGAAACAATTCGTCTATGCATAGATTACAGGAAATTAAATACTATAACCACGACAGATGCTGAGCCAATGTACAGCTGTGAAGACCTCATTTTGAATATGTCTCAATCATCCTTCTTTTCTAAACTTGATTTAGCTAAAGGTTACTGGCAAGTACCACTATCTCTCTCTTCAAGGCATATAACAGCGTTCTCTACACCGCTGGGGCTGTACGAATGGAGATATCTTCCTTTTGGTTTAAAGAACGCTCCCGCCACATTTGTCAGGTTAACTAGACTGTTATTGCACGGCATCAAGGACGTGCAATCATATATTGATGATATATGTGTCCATTCTTCAGACATGACTTCTCACTTACTTACACTCCAACAAGTCTTTAACCAAATCTTTCTTTTCGGACTTACTATCAAACCTTCCAAGGTTGAAATAGGCTATAAGCAGATAGACTTTTTAGGTCATAGGATTTCCGAAGGCAAACTACTGACAGATGACAGAATCGTATCAAAAATTCTGAACCTACAAGTTCCAACTACAAAGAAACAGGTCAGAAGCCTGTTAGGTCTCATAAACTATTATGCCAAGTTTATACCAAACTGGGCGGAACTCACATCAGTTTTGTCTAATCTGTTGACAAAAGATCATCCAGAAAAATTTTGTAAGAGTATCCGCTTAGGGGATGTAATGTGCAAATTGAAATCGATTTTTTCTAACCCACCCGTATTAAGATTACCAAACATAGATATACCTTTTATTCTGACCACAGATTCGAGTGCTATCGCAATTGGAGGATGCCTGATGCAGGAATATCAAGGCGTAAGACATCCAATACTCTATGTCAGCCGGAAGCTGAAAAAGGCAGAAATCCATTATTCCACAGTTGAGTTGGAGGCATTATGTCTACTTTTTTGTATGCGTCGTTTATCTAAGTTCCTCTTAGGTTCGCATTTTGTTGTTTTAACCGATAATTCGCCACTGTTGGTACTTAATCAAGGTGTTCCAAAGAACCATCGATTGGCAAGATGGTGTCCTCTTCTTCAGGATTTCGACTTTGAAATCCGCCACATCAAGGGCACCGATAATATTATTGCTGACCTATTATCACGGCAAACTAATGCACCAGCAGACTAACACTATGCACATTAATTATTCGTCATATAATAAGCTGTGATATTTTAGTCTGTTGCATAGAACAGTGTACCTCTACACCTACTATAGAACTTTCATCCAGAAGTATCAACGCCCAAGTGAATAATCTACTTATCACACTCATGAACATGAAACTTGAACCAAGTGAATAATCTACGTATAACACTCACGAACATGAAACTTGAACCAAGTGAATAATCTATTTATAACACTCACGAACATGAAACTTTGAGAACCCTATAGTGTATTAAGCCATATTACCAATTGCCAAGGCTTTAAAAACAATCCGAGCGAGATATATAATATCTGTGAAGTGATTTCAACCAGTGAACTGACAGTCATCGTGTAAAGATTAAGAACACTGCATACTCGCTATTGCAAAGAAACTTCGCAAACAACCGGAATGGAACTACGTCTATTACAACCTGCAAGGGACAGCTATATGAACTGATTTAACTGATATGAACTGAGTTAACATTGATGGCACGACACACGGACAACAGGAGGACAACACACACATCGTCGTTGGAGTTAATTAATTTACTATTAGTTAATATGTATTACACTTGTATTTGATTATATATATAAAATATGTCAACATGTAACTTGTATATTTCCTACCATAATATATTACAGGCATTTTCACTCAATGGTGAAATATTCTGCCTATACAATTTTTCTAGTTAAGTTATAAACCATTTTTTGATTACAAGTACAAAAAGTACTTGTTACCGTAAAGGGAACATATCGCCTAATCCGTTTTTTCTAAGGGCAATAAGACTTACCTCAACTTTATTTGTATATTTTAACAAAATACTATTTCGTATGAAAGATGTATGAATGACAGAGTGAATGAATTAAATGAGAGAGCGATATACTGAGCGGACAAATTGTACGCAAAACGTATTTATTTTAATTTGTCTGCGTCTTTCATGTAAAAATGTATTACCTGTCTCAATTGTTGATACATGTTTAGTATTGAATACACGACATCTAAGCGACACTGTTTGGAATGCCCCGATCATGCATTACACAGATTGGGTAATTCATGACGAAGGATATCCCAACTCGTGACGCTTGGAACTAAACCACACAGTGAGCACACACTTTATACAAACTCAAATCTGAACACTAACAATTAAAACACAGTCACTTTATTATAAACAGCAACATATCAGTCAATACACTAACAAACCAACAGGAACACACGTAGTCAGATGGGATAAAACAACAGCATAACTACATACTCAGCAATATACAACATACGGAAGTAAAAATGTATTGAAATACACACGCAGGACAAGATTTGCAAGTGTACTTAAATAAGCCAAGACATTTGTCTTGTTAAAACTCTCTTACACAGAGTTTTATATCTTGGTATCATATGGATACTTGAGAAGGGCGCAGTTGTAAAAACAACTGGGAACGTCACGGAACTTAGGTCAGATAAGCATGTTTAAGAACATAGAAGAGAGAGACCTCTTCAGCAATCATCTTGAAGTGCTGTATGGGAGAATACATGAGTTGTTGATGCAGATGTGTAGGTTGCCAAGTTACTATCCACCAAACTACAAACACCGACTTTATGTGATCCTGTGACAGAATTAGTACAGAACTAATTACCATATAATAACCCATCAAAGCAGGGGGGAGGGGGACTCCTGTCACAGTCTCACATAAGGGCGGTACCAATATAGAATTAAGAGAGAGTGGAGAAGGGATAGAACTCCAGCTAAAGGGAAAGAACCGAGTCACTCGAAGGCTCGAATAATCCAGAGCCTTCTCGAAGGACCGGTCAGTGTGTCCACAGTCCCGTGGACACCGATGGGGCCCGCCGATTGCGGGGTCCACGAGAAACTCAGAGAGAGTTACCACCCGTGTCGGATTGCGACACGTGTTTAAAGGCAGACACGGACTGGACATCGAGGAAGCAACAGGGCTTACCTTAAGGGGGACTTGATAGAATATAAACCCAAGTGTATTTAGGGGTCTTATGCATATGTTAGATAGCTGATAGAGTGTTGTAATAATCATGTTTATTGTAAACTCCTGTGATATGCAACTGGCAGATTGCTGGCTTGCGAAAACTCTCTTCGCCAGCTTACTGTAACATAATATAAATAAATGATGTTAGATTGCATACGAACGGAGTTTGTTGCCTGTATGAGCCCGAGTATCATTCCCCTAGATATCTAGGACGGTGACAACAGTTCGTTTCCTTAGTATTGCCTTAAGCAATCCATCAACCGTGTAAATACATTAGTTAAACGTAGAAAGTACGATTGAAAAGTACTACAAGTCGGCTCAGTAATTGTTTAAAAAGAGCCCGTTTTTATTTTAATAAGAAAAATATTTTTAAACTTATATTGTCTGAATCAGTGAACAGAAGATGAGAGGTAGAGTGAAAGTATTAAACATATTACGAATGTTCATTGGTGCATTTTTTCGCACACATGAGCTTTTTATGAATTGTCTGTGTCTTCTGTGTAACACATGTGAGCGTGTAGTTGTTTTAGATGTGTTTCAGCCACTATTACATTACAGCCATGATAATGTTTTACAGCGTCTCAGTTCGGCGACGCATCTCACAAATCAAGCATAAGCATTTATTTGTGACTTGCAGAAACCTACCTGCGACACTTGAAGGCTTTAATTACATGAATTATAAACATACACTTATGTTTTTAATTTAAGCATACATAAATTATAAATCAACACGCATACAAACAGGAATACAAACAGATAAAGTACAAACAGCAGAATTTTGTAAGGGAGAGCACACATGCACAGGGGACACAACATACTTATAGGAATTATGATTACTCATTTGAGGGTTTATCCGCAAGCGGAAGTCAGATAGGTAAAAATCTGCAGACACACAACTTGTAAGAGATGTTGATGTACATTGCACGGGAGCCATGAATTATATATTCATGAATTGTTTCCATAACATGAACAATTTGTTTCGGGATATCGGTGTTCGTTATTTTGAGAGGTAGCGTTTTTTAAAAACAAACTGGCCTTGGTTCGACATAGCTTCCAAGAGTGTAATGTGGAAGAGTAGTGACTCTTAGCAACAGTGCAGGTGTGGGACACTGATCATAAACCAGTGGGTAAAGACATCAACTTGGTATCAGACTTATATAAGCCAAAAGTGGTAACTAAGGACATGAGTAATGAACTCCTACAAACACTTTGCCAAATTAGATCCAACTAATTTTTTATATGCTACGACGACATTGCGTCACACCTATTAGGTTGAATTTGGTGACGCAATAAGGGGGAGCCACGGGAGCATGTCAAAGTGTTGGACAGGACATTGTTAGGACAAGGGACAGAAGAGGGGCAAGGACATAGATAGGACGTAGATAAGGACCTTTACAAGGGAGTAGATAGAGTAGAGACAGGACGAAAGCTATAACTTAGAACAGTTATAAGACAGGACTTAGACGGGGTCACGGACGTGTCATATCTAGGACAGAGCAGGACCAACCCCGAGGATAAGGCGGGGGACGCTAGCTCACGGGATAACACCCGTAAACAGACTAAGCAGTAGTACAACCCAAGGTTAGCATGAACAAGACTACTGTACTACGTGACGAATAGAACAGCACGGGGTTTTGCTGACCGCACGGGATTTAGGACGACCAGGCCAGCGAGCCGAGTGAACTTAGGCAGACGGGACCGGACAGTCTTCCATATAGGACATGTGTGATTTTTCCGAGAGCCAATATGTAGTTTACGAGGGCGCAAGTTACAGATAGCGAGAGTTGAGTTTGTATCTGATTGTTTATGAGTATTGTGAAGAAAGGCGACCACTGTATATTTAGACAGGCAGTCACCGCCTGGTCATGATTGTATAAATATATCAGGTTCGCCTGAATAAAACTGTATAAATTCCACCCACGCAACTAACGTATTTTTGTGGTGTGGAGAGTGCCTGTATGCAATACAAGATGTTGACAATGATATGATGATTATCATGGTGGTAGTGATGATGATGATGATGATGATGATGATGATGATGATGATGATGATGATGATGATGATGATGGTTGTGGTAGCGATGATGATGATGATGGTGGTGGTGGTGGTGGTCACGGTGGCGGTGGTGATGGTGACGATGATGATGATGATGATGATGATGATGATGATGATGATGATGATGATGATGATGGTGGTGGTGGTGGTAGTGGTCATGGTGGTAGTGATGATGATGATGATATGATGATGGTGGTGGTGATGATGATGATGATGATGATGATGATGATGATTATGATGATGGTCGTGGTGGTCGTGGTGGTGATGATGGTGGTGATGATGATGATATTGGTTGAGGTGATGATGATGATGATGATGATGATGATGATGATGATGATGATGATGATGATGATGATGATGATGATGATGATGATGATCATGATGATGATGATGATCATGATCATGATGATGATGATGATCATGATGACGACGATCGGTACCTGTTGTGGCACATTCTGGGACTGAATATTTTTATTTTATTATCTACTGGTCCTAGCAAGCATGGACAACCGCGGTGGCGTGGTAGCTAGAAGTTCGCCTGCCATGCTGGTAGTCACGAGTTCGAATTCTGATGAGAAATCGATGGAAGCTAGACAACGACGTGCACATTGATCCAGAACTCCTAGGACCAGCTTTGTGAGGAGACCTGAACGAGTAGGCCATTTGGCAGGACACAAGACGATGATAAGAACCATAATACTAATAATAAGGGGTGTATTTTAATGACTGTGCATTGTTCGAAAATATTGCCGGTCCAAGTTTTGTATTCACCTTTTACGTTGCATGGACTTTACAGAGGGTGAATACAAAACTTGGATCGGCAATATTTTCAAAAATACACCCTATACTACCAACATTACTTTACAGATAGTGTGAAGGAAAGACTGATCACCTATGCCTCCGTGCACTCAGGCCTACAACATGTGATGGTGCTATCACATCACAAACCCATAGCAGGAAACTATTTCGTAACAATTAAAGAAAAAATTATATTCAAATTGTTAAACTGGCAGTTGTTTTATTGGTGTATTATTGTCTAGCCACTACTTCTGGTCGACAGTCGAGTGTCTAGCCACTACTTCTGGTCGGCAGACGAGTGTCTAGCCACTACCTCTGGTCGGCAGACGAGTGTCTAGCCACTACTTCTGGTCGGCAGACGAGTGTCTAGCCATTACTTCTGGTCGGCAGACGAGTGTCTAGCCATTACTTCTGTTCGGCAGACGAGTGTCTAGCCATTACTTCTGGTCGGCAGACGAGTGTCTAGCCACTACTTCTGGTCGGCAGACGAGTGTCTAGCCATTACTTCTGGTCGGCAGACGAGTGTCTAGCCACTACGCTACCTAGGCTATCAGGAGATTTTGGATCTTTTTCTGCTAGTCTGATATATGGGAGATGGCTGCGGAACTTGTGTTGAGTTGAGTTGAGTCAAGAACCGACATCACGGCACTCAGGAATTCCCATACGTGCTCCGTCCCCTCGTTCAACAGCCAGCGATGAGTCATACTACTAATCGTACACACCGCTATCTGATTAAAAGTTCTCCTGGTCTTCCCTCTCAGTTTTGAGATTCTTCCAGAACCCCTGCCGATCTCCCGCAATCTCATTCTTTCCACATATGGGTTCTCAATATGTTCCTCCGCCTTCTCCACCTGGTTCCACAAGCGCACGGCCACCTCCCCCTTGTCCATAGGCAAAATTCCACCAAGAGGTGCATTCCCTGCTAACCTATCAGCCTGTTCATTCCCCCGTACACCCGCACTTGTGTATTTCCGTGTAGTGAAGGTCACTTGTGGACATGCACGCAAAGTTCGTGAACACAACTAAATTTAGGCTATATACAATGAAGGTCAGCATGGCCGAATGGATAAGGGCTCTTAAACATCCGGTTTGCTGATACCGAGTTAGCAGGTTCAACTCCTACACCGATCAGCTGGACTAAAACGTTGACTTCTCGTCCTTAACTTGGGGACGTAAATTACAAGTACCTCAGAAGTCGGAGTGGGTTTGTCTGATGACGAGGGATACTGGTAATATGGAAAGCTTTATGTGTTTTGTGTTTACCAAAAATATTCAACGACTGGATAGGAGCGCTGGGTCTCAAACTTCCCGTAGGCTGACGGAGGGGTAGCGGGATCACTCTCTACACCGGTCAGCTGGATTCAAACGCTTGTCCTATTCTGTTCTTTATCTTTGTGATGCATATTTCATATGATGTTATCCATGTGCCTAAATATCTGAATTTCTGCACTTACCCCAAAATAACGTTCATCTCATCTCATCATGTTCCTCTTGTACCTTGCGGTGTCGAGGTGAAGTATAAACAGTGGGAGAGTACCCGCTTATGGGCTTCATGTATCGATATTCCCATGGATCTGTTATTCCCTTCGTCCATCGTTTACGTGGTCGGCCTCTTCCTCTGTGTCCCTCTGATCTGTACATCATTGCTTGTTGTAGTATACTGTTAGCTGGTAACCTACTTGCATGGTCAAACCATTTGACTTGCTGCTTTCTAATAAAATCTAGTGCAGCTGTAACCCCCACTTTAGTCCTGATTTCTTCATTTCTGATCTTATCTCTTCTTGATACATTGAGTATTCTTCTCAGGAATCTCATTTCTGTTGTGATTTTTCTTTTCTCTTTTTCTGTCATTGTCCAGGTTTGGCATAGGTAACATAGAGTTGGTAGGAAGATTGTGTTGTAAAGTGCTTTCTTAGTAGTTATTGATACATGTTTGTTCTTTAGTATTGGTGCCATTTGTCCAATGAGTTGGTTTGCCTTATTGCATCTATTTTCGATCTCGTCTTCTGATTTGCACTTGTTTCAATGGATGTTCGTTTAAGTAAATCGTTGTTGCTTTTTCTTCTTTTGTTATAGTCAGTACCTCTGTTTTACTTGTGCTAATTTTTATGTTATGTTCCCTACACATTTCGTTTAGACTATTCATGAGGTCTTGTTCTTCTTCTTCTTTCGTTCGCTTGAAATATGTCTATATCTGCAATGTCGTCTCTTGCATGAATTGAACTGTTTTTTTCAGTTCACACAGTGGTCCATAGAGTTTATCTTCCACTGTCGTCTCTCTAGGCCAGAAGGTTTGCCTAGATATGTTATATTTTGGGCAGTCTTGGAGTATGTGCTCTGCTGTCTGCGACGCCAATCCACATGTGCACATGGCTGTTTCACCAATCTTGAATTTTGTATACATGTGGTTGCGTAATCTATTGTGTCCTGTTCTGAGGCGCAGAATAATGACTTGTTCTGGTCTGTCCATAATGTGGTAGTCATCTTGAGCAGGTTTTGGTGGCTTTCTGACTGATTTGATCATTCTTTTCTTTTGGTGGTATGTAACGGGCACATCAGGCTGTTCCTCTTTGGCTCCTTCCTTAGCCAATTGATCAGCTCTGTCGTTTCCGGGTACTCCACAGTGGGATGGTATCCACTGTATGGTGACTTTATGCTGACTGCTAAGTTCAGAAAGTAGTGTCCTTAGTACTGGCAATTTCCCAGAGAGGAGCGCCTCGAGTACTGATTTTGCATCTGTTAGTAGCACCACAGGTTGTGTACCATTGCTGTTATTTAGTAATTTCTCTGTTGCTATCTTGATTGCCTCAATTTCGGCATCATAGTTATGGCAGTACTTTCCTGTCGGTACTCTGGCTGTGTCCCTAGTATTATTTGGGTATTCTATGTACACTCCCGCTCCTCCGTTTCGAACAGCATTTTGTGCTGACCCATCTGTGTAGACTCGGATCCAGAGGTCCTGTGGGTATTCTTCATCAAGGAAGCTGAGAGTGGCTGTTCTGAGCTGCACACTGTTCTGTTCTTCCTTGTCAAATATTCCTCTCACTTTTGTCTGGATTTGTAACGATAGTCTATGCTCATCTTTCCATGGGGTTCGCTCTGGAATAGTTGTTAGGGGGATACCAACTGTAGGCAGATCAGTGGTTTCTCTGCAGAGTCGTTTGGCCTGGTGGATAAAACTACTTCTTTTCAACCGCCCCATAGCTAGGTTTTCAAATCTGTTCTTCATAGGGTGGCCTGGCAAGCTGAGGAACTTTTCTGCTTGTATTAGCGTTTTCGTATCTCTGCGCTCACTCAGTGCCTGTGTCCTCCCCATCTTCTCCATTTCCACTATAGGGGTTGATCTCATCCCTCCTGTGGTGACTCTAAGTGCTTGATTTTGCACCTTGTCCAGCTCTTGTAGTGTGGTATTTGATGCTGAACACCACGCAGTTGACCCATATTCCAGGTGTGGTCGTATGCTCTGTTGGTAAACTTTGCTAAGTATTTTCGTACTGGCTCCCCATGTGGTTCCACTTAGCTTTCTCAGGATGGCTATTTTCCTTCTGGCTTTTGCTACTGCTTTGTTGATGTGCTTTCTCCATGTCAGCTTGCCATCAAATGTTACTCCAAGGTATGTTGGTTCTTTATCTTCTCTTAGGGGTGTTCCATTTATCTGGATGATCCCTGCCTTTTGTTTTGGAGAGAGGGTAAATAGGGTGGTGCTGCACTTGTCAGTGTTTATGCTGACACACCATCTATTTGCCCATGCAGCAAATGTATCTACAGCTCTTTGTAGCAATCTGGTGGCCACTGATGCATATTCATTTGTGCTCCATAGAACCAGGTCATCGGCGTACATTGCCGCTTTAATTCCATGCGGTAGGTGAGCAACAAGATCATTGATGAAGATTAGAAAAAGTGTGGGGGACAAGACTCCGCCCTGGGGGACACCGTGACGCAGTAGTACTTTCTTGCTCTTGAGTCCGTCTATCTGTACTCGGGCTCTTCTGTTGTGCAAGTATGCTTTCACCCATTTGTACATTCTTCCATTGACTTTGCAGTTTCTCAGTTTCTTCATCAGACCTTCTTTCCAGACTTTGTCAAAGGCTTTCTTCAGATCTATCCATGCCGCAAGCACCAGCTTCTTCTCTTGGAATGCATCCTCAATTTCTTGAGAGAGGTAGGTTGTCTGATCTTCCGTAGAGTAGCACTGCCTAAAGCCAGCCTGCTGTGGCACAAGGATGTTTTTACTTTCAATGTACCACTGCAGTCTGTGATTGATGATGCGCTCCAGTGTTTTGCAGAGACAGCTGGTGAGGCTAATTGGTCTGTAGCTAGAGGCAATGGAACCATCTTTCCCTGATTTTAGGAGGGGTATCATGATTGCTTCTCTCCAGGCTTGTGGAACACTGCCTAAGGTCCAGCTGTTATTGAAGATCTGCAACAGCTTTGTTTTGGCCTCTGTTCCTAGGTTCCTGATCATTTCATTGGAGATACCATCAGCTCCTGGTGACTTTCTCATTTTCAGTTTTGATATGGCTAGCTCCAGTTCGCTGATTGTGATGGGTGCCTCCAGAACCTCATGTACTATTTCCTTCTGTCCTGTATGTTGTCGTTTCTCTCGAATCTCTTGTTGTTTCTCTGGACTAATTTTGATATTGCTATCTTGTGCGAACGAGTCCGCAAAATGGTCAGCTGCTTGCTTTCTTGTTAAGATTTTTCCATCCTTATGTAGTGCAATTTTTGAGTTTCTCCCTGTGCCCTCGTCATTAAGCTGTTTTATTAGCTTCCACAATTTCCTTGTGTCTCTTTCAAAGTTCAGAGACTCCGTTTTCTCCTGCCAGCTTTTCCGTCTAGCCTGCAGCTTGGCCCTTTGAAATTTGGCTTTTGCATGCTGGAATTTATTGTGGTGCTCTTGGCTGGGTGTGGCCTCTGCTTGCTTTCTACACACTTCAACATCATTATGCAACTGTTCCAGTTCACTACTCCAGTAGGGTTTATATTGTTTACGGGCTCCTCTTGGTACTGTTTCTCGCGCTGCCTGTAGTATGCATTTCCCAAACTCTTCAACTGCTTTATTTATGTCTTTCTCAGTGTTCAGGTTTCTAACCAGTATGCTGGTGCGATGCTTGTACATTGCCCAGTCTGCTTTCTTGTAGTTCCACCTCGAGAGGGTGCTGCTTTCACTTACAAGCTCATTTTCTACGGTTAGAAAGACTGGCCGATGGTCACTGCCACCAAGTTGTTTCCCAACAGTTCGTGTAATGTTCCACTCCAGGTCTGGTGAATGAAAAGCCAGGTCAGGTGTAGTTGTAGAGTGCCATGATCTCGAGTAGAAAGTATGTGGGTCGGACGGCTTGTTAATCAACATGAATCTATTCTCATCCTGCCAGTCTTCCAGTCTCTCTCCTCTCTGGTCCATGTGATCATAGCCCCAGCTCTGCGAGTGGCTGTTGAAATCGCCACACACAATCATTTTTTTCTTTTAGTGGTAGAGTGTCCAGTGCCTGTGGGCGGTCACTTGGACAGTAGTAATTGATCAGATGTAGATCTGTATTACCTGTCTTAAGTTTAAGTGTCTGATACTCAGCCCCTTCCATGTAGACTTTGATTTGGGAAGCCATGATGTTATTTCTTACAAGGGTCAGTATCCCACCTTTTCGCCTGTTCTTTCGGTCAGATCGGTAACACTGGTAGCCTCTGATTTTGAAGGCTATATTTTCATTGAGGTGAGTTTCTTGCAAGCAACATATGCTTACTTTTTCTTGGTCCAAGATTTTTTCTAATTCTATTTTTTTGTTGCTGACTCCCTCCGCATTCCAGTGCATTATTTTAAGTCTTCGTTTAGTATGGCCAGTCGTCCTATTCTTATGTCCCCTGGCTCCACAGGACATCTGAGAAGGACCTCCAGTAGTTGGGGTTGGACCCTTTCGAGACATAGGGCCCGGCACTGCACCTGCCTGGGGGTCCAAAGCAGGGCGAGCACCATAACGATTAGCAGTAGTCGACATATTCCATTTTGCGTGATTGCGTGGCATCCTGATTTCTGTGGTGCGCCTCTTGGCTGGTTGCCTCCGTCTTCAGCACCTTTCTTTGCTAGAGCAGACTGTGGTCTCACTCGAGTGTAGATGTGTACGCGCGCACACACCTGTCTGCGCATGCATGTACGTGCATACACATCTAGAGCATACTGGTTATTTTCCGGCGCCAGAGACTCGCCGTCGCCCCTTCTCCTGTTAGTTTAAACAGGCCCGCCACGTGAAGGCCAGGAGTTGGACTTTTGCTGCATAGGTTATGTATTCACGAGCCATTGAGGTATTTGAGCAATGTTGGGCGCTCACCCCAACACCGCGCCTCGGCTACATACAGCAACATTTGGAACCCATGAGGTCTTGTAATTCAGCTTCTGATTTTGCTATTAGTGTTTGGTCGTCCGCAAACAGGAGTTCTCTAATGGTTAGATTTGCAGATGGTTCTTCTTCTGTGTTCTCGTCATGCGTTGTTCTTGCGGTCTCTGTTTGACTGGTTTCTTTACATATGTTGTCTATATATGTTATAAATAAGAGAGGGGACAGGACACAGCCTTGTCGTACTCTGGATCTTATGGTGACGGGTTCTGAGTGTCCTCCAATTAACTCTCACTATGCATTCACTGTTGTTGTATAAGCTTCTACATAGGCTCATTAGATGTGTACTCACTCCATATTGTTTAAGGATTTCCTAAAGCTTGTTTCTATCTACTCTATTAAATGTCTTTTCTTGGTTGACAAAGGCTAAGTAGAGTGTTTCATTGAATTCAATTGATTATTCTATAAGTTGTCTAAGAGAAAAAATGGCATCTGTGCATCCTTTGTTTTTCCTAAATCCAAGTTGTGTTTCGCTTAGCTGGGGTTCTATAATAGTTCTTAATCTTTTGTTTTCAAGAATTTAGCAAAATATTTTCCCAGTGTGACTCAACAGTGAAATGCCTCTGTATTGTGTGCAGTCTATGTAGCCATGCTGTTCCTACTTCTCTTGCTGCTTTAATTAGTTTATTTGGTATTTCATCTTGTCCTGGTGATTTGTTTAATGGGGTTAATCTGACGGCTTCTATAATTTCTTCTTTCAGTATATCTGGTTCTAGTTCTTCGGTGGCATCTATGTCGGTTTCTTGAATTAACGTTATTTACTTTAATTGCACATTTAGGCACAATCTGTTTCTTTTATATCACCATGACTTCTGTCTTTCTATTCTTCATTCTAAGACCTATCGTTTCACATTCTAAAACCACTGTATCTGTCATTTCCAGTAGTTCCTTCTGACTTGTTGCTATCAACACTGTGTCGTCAGCATATCTACCAAACTAAATGTCAAACTACTGATCGAAAAATTGCGCCTAGAAAATGAACCTAGGATTGCTGTTGATCTTAGTGTTATTTTCATATACAGAATGTTAGGTAGTAAGTGGCGACAAAAAATGATAGTTTAGTTTAGTTTAGTCGTTGGATCAACATCACGGCACACGGTTTAACCCATAAGTGCTCCGTTTTCCTCCTAACTCAAACCTGAGTTTGGAGAAACTCAGCTCAAAGCACGAACTTGTTTGCATCGGCGAGGATCCTGAAATACTTTGGGTAGATATTTAACTCGAAATTTTGCCCGGGCAGCGCCGTTATGCTACTCTTTTTCGATTTCCAACTGCCAAGGGATTTTTTACGTGCGCAACAACACACACGGGCGTCCGATCTAACTACCCAGAGAACAGGGGAAAGTTTATTTCTGGAAGTCCAGGTGGATGTTTTAAATAAATCCCGGTCCTCACCGGGATGAAAAAATGATTCAGGCAATTATATTACATGGATAAATTTAGCTCCCTTAGTGGATTTATTTTCCAAGGGAAACAATTATGTATTGTCTCGCTCGTGCGAAAGCGATATGTTATGTACCTTGAACGTCATGTTTGTAATGAAAATTGTAGAATTAAGTTTCAGTGTATTTGAATAACGAAGACACAAACAATAAATTGCACGATTTATTGCCTGGCATATTTCGCTGCATCTCGTCAGGTACATACTGCAGAAATCACACAACTTACGTGAATTCATTAGATAAATCCTTCAAACTGAAATATACACATGTTCGCACAGTAATGTCGATTGTCTACCACGGTAATTTTAAACTGACTAACATGTCTTTCTGCTTACACAAGGACGGCTTACGAAGGTTGATTAGTATAGCTTCAGCAAACTTTAACAATCGACTACTTTGTGTGTTGAACAACACACGGAAGGCACTGTCTCTTTCAACCACGTGACCACTCTCGAGCACATGTCTCTCGACCGATGAAGCCAGACTTTTCCGGTATGTCGGCCTGCCTAGGCTACCATCTTCTGTGTGTAGTATCTTGTCCAACCAATTCGGAATATGTTCCGAAACCCTGCAATGTAACTGTCGCTCAGTTCTGCCTATGTAGATGGCCTCGCATCTGCATGTAAATTGGTAAATACAATTTGATTTGGCGTACAAAGCTCCATCCATCCATCATGTGCCATGCCGGTAAGCGTGGGCGGTCATGTTCTGCCATCTCACTCGATCAACAGAGTCGTGGATCAGTTCCGTGTTTCTGTCTCGACCATGCCACAAGGCCAAGCCATCCAGATACTTGTTTCTAGGTCTTCCCCTTGGTCTGTTCCCCTCGATCTTACCAGTTGTCACCAAGTTCTCCAAATCATTTCTTCTCATAACATGCCCAAAGAATTGTGACTGTCTACGTCTAATGTCTCTGATCAGTTTACGATCTTCATTTGTTTCTTGAAGGACTTGTTCATTGGTCTTTCTGGCTGTCCGTGGTATTCTTTGCATATTCCTCAGAAACCACATTTCTACAGCCATCAGATGTTTTTTCAGCCTGGCTGCTCATTGTCCAAGCTTCACATCCATATAAATGTACAGGTTCTATGTAGCATCTCAACACTCTTTTTCTCGTTTCAATTGACATCTTTTTATTGGTCAGTATGTTTTTCATCTTGCTAAAGGCTACTTTTGCCATGGCGATTCTTGTTCTAATCTCTTCAAGGCATCTCCCATCAGATGTTATTACTGTTCCGAGGTAATTGTACCTATTCACTTGTTGAAGAATATTCCCATTTACTTGTATATTACACTGTGGTATTTCGTTCTTCTTAGTGACGACCATAATCTGTGTCTTTTTACAATTTAATTCTAACCCTTGTTGTTCACTGTGTGTAACAACCGCATCTACTAAATTTTGCAGGTCCTGTTCATTGTCTGCAATCAAGACTGTATCATCTGCATATCTAATGTTATTGATGCATCGTCCCCCAATGTTGATTCCTTCCATATTTTCAATATTTCTGAAAATATTTTCACTGTACAGGGAAAACAGATCTGGAGACATTACACATCCCTGTCTCACACCTCTCTTAATAGGCTGATATTGGCTTACTTCATTATCAACTCTTATGGCAGCTTGTTGTTTCCAATATATGTTTTTTACAAGTCTAAGGTCTTTCCCATCAATTTGTAGATCTTCAAGCATCCTTATCATGTTGACATGTCTCACTTTATCAAAAGCCTTTGTGTAGTCAATGAAGCAAAGGTGTAGATCTTTGTTTACTTCTATAGAACGTTCGATTACGGTTCTCAGTATATACACAGCATTTACTGTACCCTTGCCTACTACAAACCCACATTGTTCTTCTCCTATTTCAGGTTGTATTTTCCTCCTAACTCTTTGCATGATAATTCTTAGCAAAATCTTCGTGATGTGACTCATTATACTAATTGTTCGATGTTGATCACATTCCAAGGCTCCTGATTTCTTTGGGATTGCAATAAATACAGAATTACATAACTCATTACAAAGCTACAGGTTCTTTTACTGCTGGGACTGGGATCGGTGTGTTTCTGTACCTGATGACTGCAGCACAGAATGTTCGCCCGACTGCTGTGGTGAGCCGGTCCCGCAGACGTTGCATTACGTCATCTCCTCGGAAGGTTAGCTGGATGAATACTTTGAGTTTAGGGACTGTAGTTACTTTTGATTTCGTGTCTCTGCACAGATCTCGTTTCTTGATGTTCTGGATCAACTCTGCTGATGATATTCCTCCATACCACCGTCTCAGCCCACCTCGCATCGTTGCTCTTGATCTGCATCAGCCTCTTTTCAGTGTATTTAAATATTCGTTTGTTGATCTTCGAATATTTCAAGGTATTTAAATATTCGTTTGTTGATCTTCGAATATTTCAAGGTATTTAAATATTCGTTTGTTGGTCGAGAAAATAGAATACTCGAAACGCCTCTTCTTTAATGACCAAATGGCAACAATTTAACAGCTGTCCTACATTTCTTGTTTTCCAATTATTTACAACAGACACAGCAGCACGCGTTTTACCTGTTTACTTGCTGTAGCCGACAAGTTGGGCATAACTGTCTTACACATCATCAAGTGCCCTGCAAGCTGGCGTAACCGTTCGTGTCTCTGCACATATCTCGTTTCTTGATGTTCTGGAACAACTCTGCTGATGATATTCCTCCATACCACCGTCTCAGCCCACCGAGCATCATTGCTCTTGATCTGCATCGGCCTCTTTTCCCATTGATCTTTACAATAGTCACGATGTTCTCAAATGTCTCGCTTCTCATCACATGATCACAGAATGCTGCTTCATGTTTAGTGAGTCATTTAGTAGTAATTTTTGCATTTCTTTTATGCCTTTATAATGCATATCATTTATATTGTTGTTGTTCTCAGTTAGCCTCGAATGTTGTGTGGGTGAAATAATGTTTGAAAGAGAGTGATAGAAGGGCAGAATTTTAGACGGGCCTGCATGCCCAATTCTTTACCCTTTGAAAATAAAATCTGTTCGTTCGTTCGTTCGTTCTTTCTGATTGTTGTATATAATGTTCTACTCTCATTAGTCTCTTATAGGCAGTCTTTGTTAGTTACTCTAGCAGTCCCAAGTATTCGCAACATTCGCCTCGGGAGCCGTATCTCCTTTGCATCCCAGCACTTCCTAATTGCCTTGTTAAAGTTAGTTGCATATCCTTTACGGACGTAGCTGTTAGCCCCAGGATTTTTGGGCTGTTGGTGATTCCTGAGCAAGTTTACGTTCAGTAGTTTGCCATTCCTTTCTGGACGACCGGCACCCAGACCATTTCATAAAAAAACTAATACAGCTGTGTTTCGAACGCGGTATGCGGAATTACGAACAGCGCCCGTAACCCCTTCGCCACGCATTCCCACACATTTTATTGTGTGTTTATTACTGATCCATCCATCCATCATGTGCCATGCCGGTAAGCGTGGGTGGTCATGTTCTGCCACCTCACTCGATCACCAGAGTCGTGGATCAGCTCCATGTTCCTGTCTTGACCATGCCACGTGGCCAAGCCATCCAGGTATTTAATTCTCGGTCTTCTCCTTGGTCTGTTCCCTTCGATCTTGCCAGTCGTCATCAAGTTCTCCAAGTCATTTCTTCCCATAACATGCCCAAAATATTTAGACTGCCTACGTCTAATGACTCTAATCAGTCTACGATCTTCATTTGTTTCTTGAAGGATCTTTTTTTTTTTGGTCAGTATGTTTTTCATCTTGCAAAAAGCTACCTTCGCAATGGCACTTCTTGTTCTAATCTCTTCAAGGCATCTCCCATCAGATGTTATGATTGTGCCGAGAAAATCTGTTTTCAGAGCATGTTTTGAAGCAGTGGTGGTGGTGGTGTATGTGTGTGTGTGTGTGTGTGTGTGCGTGTGCGTGCGTGCGTGCGTGCGTGCGTGCGTGCGTGTGTGTGTGTGTGTGTGTGTGTGTGTGTGTGTGTGTGTGTGATATATATACAAGATGCTATTATGTTATGAAGCGGCCAAAATGTAACCATGCCGCATTGAGGAAAGGAGACGGAGCAACATGGGATAGAACCCGGTACAATAAAGTCGATCATCTAGCCTGTAATCCTCTTTAACGCGATATATTCCAGTTATAACCCAGGAAGGACTGAACGTGTTATAGTTTGTATACATGCAGTGCACTGTTCCTGGTAACAGCTGACCAATTCCACTTCCCCTTTTCCTTGATGTAATCAGTGTAATGTCGGCGTTGTAGCTCGGGTGAAGGGGATACAAAGGCAATCTGTAACCCCACGTACCGCGATCGACACACAGCTGCGGAAGATTTGGAAACAGGCCGCATTGCGTTGGTTTTCATATAATGGTATTAGTGCCGGTTGTTCTTTCGGCAATGGAAAACTATTGAGCTTAAAACTTGCCCAGGAATCACAAACAGCCAATAATGCTGGAACAGTGGACATGTTTTACACATCTCTGCCACAACAGCGGACATGTTTTACACAGCCCTGCCACAGCAGTGGACATGTTTTACACAGCCCTGCCACAACAGCGGACATGTGTTCCACAGCCCTGCCCCAACAGTTGACATGTGTTACACATCCCTGCCACAACAGTGGACATGTGTTACACATCCCTGCCACAACGAGTCGATTGTAACAAATCAGCTGCGGGGAATTTGGAAGCAGGCCGCTGTACGTATATTTCAATGGTATGAAACGACGGTAATTCGGGGGAGGGGGAGAGAGGAGAGAGAGAGAGAGAGAGAGAGAGAGAGAGAGAGAGAGAGAGAGAGAGAGAGAGAGAGAGAGAGAGAGAGAGCGCGCGAGAGAGAGAGAGATGGCAAATTACAGTAAGCTGAATGTAAAAAAAAGTTCCTAGTAAATCACAAAAAGCCACACACACAAAAATTGCTGGGGTTGATTGCGAAATCCTGTACAGGACAAAGCAACTAATTGGATTGTTGCTGCCAGCGGTGATGAATACACATGCCATGAGGGTATTTTGCAGGAGTGAGCGCTCATTTTCGCGGCTGGCAGAGTGGCTAAGGTTCCGGATTCACCTTCGGGAGATGCGGGTTTGAATCCTCGGTAACCGAGGAAGGCTAACCTCATTAAAAAATGCCCGCCAGAAGCCGGAAGTGTCGTCCTACGGGTGGCAAACTAAAAATTGACACTACGCATTTACGTCCGAGTGAAATGTCTCGTCCGAATGTCTCTCGTGCTAGGAACAGCTCTGACTACCTAGTTTCCGAATGCCGCTCTTGTTCGGAACAGCTCTGACTAGGTAGTTTTCCGAATGTCTGTCGTGCCTGGAACAGCTCTGGCGGGCGCAACGACAAGCACATGTCCGAAAACTCGCTGAGTGGATACCGTCTGCAAACCTGTCTGGTTTGTGCGGGAATGGCCCGGGGCAAACGAAATGACCAATATATTGAAGTGAGGATTTACAGCAGCCATGAGCAGGACGTGACGATTCCCTCGGCTAGCCCAGAACCAGGGCGCTATGTGTCGGCCCTGCAACTATGGAAGCAACCTTGGATGGCGGAAAATGCTATGGACTGTCCCTGCCTTCATTTGAGGGATGACCGTTGTCTTCGACCGTTCTAACTTGGCCAGCATGGTTGTAGATGGCACCACAAAAGTGAGAGTCTCCCAGGAATGCTACCTGGTCAAAAAAGCACGCTAAAGTCGATGTGTTGGCCTACGGGTTTCGGCCCAAGGGCGCATAACAGACACACCGCAATCACATCTGAAAAAACACTCCGGATGAACGAGAAGAAGAAGAAGAAGAAGAATCCTCGGTAAGGTGTGGATATTTTTATTTTCTGTCGGGGACAAAAAGAAAACCTTCACCTACACTAGCCAGCGGCCTTAATT
Source organism: Cepaea hortensis (assembly GCA_963921405.1). NCBI lineage: Eukaryota > Metazoa > Mollusca > Gastropoda > Stylommatophora > Helicidae > Cepaea > Cepaea hortensis. The sequence goes on along the minus strand of OY992876.1, from coordinate 29,964,587 downwards.
CCTCAGACTCAAGATACCCCTCTCCCTCCCCTTTTCCGCCCAACCATACATCTTTTACAACTAATGGGAACAAGAAGACATAACAAAAATAATCCTGACAAATATGAAGAAATTCATAGAAAAATCAGAACATTATGTAAGGAGGCAAAAATAGCATAGAAACTGAAAAACAACACAATGGTAAAAATACAAAAAATAATGCACAAAAGAATAAAAATAATAAAAGAACACGTACATCACCAGGCTGCCTAAAAACAAAAGATGGAAACATCATATAGAAAAAGATCTGATTTTACATATGTGGTCAGAGTGAAAATCCTTTATGATGATATCAGAGAACCGAATGATATTCGAAATAATAATGAAGGACCATCTATTTTGAAGGTGGAGGTTCAGAATGCTCTTAACCATATGGAAACAGCCAAGACCAAGGGTTTAGACAACATCACAACGGAAATGATCAATGCCTTAGGAGAATATGGAATAGACCAAGTCACCAGACATTGAACACAGTATATGATACTGGTGATATATCTGATGAGTTATGTAATTCTATATTTATTGCAATCCCGAAGAAATTAGGAGCCCTGGAATGTTATCAACATCGAACAATTAGTATAATGAGCCACATCACGAAGATTTTGCTAAGAATTAGGAAGAAAATAAACCCGAAATAGGAGAAACACAATTTGCGTTTGTAGAAGGCGAAGGTACAGTTAATGCTGTGCATATGCTAAGAACATTAATTGAACGTTCTATAGAAGTAAACAAAGACCTACATCTTTTCTTCATTGACTACACAAAGGCTTTTGATAAAGTAGGACATATCAACATGATAAAGATGTTTGCAGGTATAAAAATTATGGAAAGACCTTAGACTTGTAAAAAAAAAAAAACATAATGGAAACAACAAGTTGCCATAGAAATTGATAATGAAGTAGGTCAATATCAGCCTATTAAAAGAGGTGTGAGACAGGGATGTGTAATGTCTCCAGATCTGTTTTTCCCTGTACAGTGAAAATATTTTCAGAAATGTCATTGGGGGACGAAACATTAATAACATTACAAATGCGAATGATACAATATTGATTGCAGACAATGAGCAGGATCTGCAGCATTTCGTAGATGCGGTTGTGCACAAAGTGGACAACTTGGGTTAGAATTAAATTGTAAGAAGACGCACATTATGGTCGTCACAGGGAAGAAGGAAATATCACAATGTAATATACAAGTAAATGGGAATGTTCTTAAACAAGTGAATCGATACAGCTATCTCAGAACAGTCATAACAACCCTATGGGAGATGCCTCGAAGAGATTAGAACAAGAATCACCATGGCGATAGTAGCCTTTTGTAAGTTGAAAAACATTCTGATCAATAAAAAGATGTCATTTGCAACAAGAAAAAGACTGTTGAGGTGCTACATAGAACCTGTGCTTTTGTATGGATGTGAAGCTTGGACAACGAGCAGACGAGCTGAAAAACATCTGATGGCTGTGGAAATATGGTTTCTGAGGAAAATGCAAAGAATACCATGGACAGACCACACAAAAAACAATAAGCAAGTCCTACAAGAAACAAATGAAAATCTTACACTGATGAGAGAAATTAGACGTAGACAGTCACATCACAATGTTTTAGTCACGTTATGAGAAGAAATGGATTGGAGAACCTGATGACAAACAGACAAGATCGAGGAGAAGATAACATGGGGAAGGCAGAGAAGTAAATACCTAGATGGCGTGGCCATGTGGTGTGGTTGAGACAGGAACACTGAGCTGATCCACGACTGGTGACCGAGTGAGATGGCGTACATGACCGCCTATGCTTATTGGCATGTCACATGATGAATGAATGAACAGTGTAATACCAAAGGCAATGAATGCCACCTTGTACGCAACACACATACAAGAGCATTGCCAACCGAAAACACTGTCTAAACTGACACTGAAAACATAGCAAGGCTAGTTTAGTTATAGTTTAATCGACGGATCAACATCACGGCACACGGATGTAACCCATAAGTGCTCCGTTCTATTCCTAACTCAAAGCTGAGTCCGGAGAAACTCAGCTCAGTGCACGAACTCCGTAAAAATCAAATCAAATCAAATCAAATCAACTTTAGGGTCCTGAAATACTTTGGGTAGATTTTTAACTCGAAATGTTGCCCAGGCATAACCGTTAGGCTACTCTTTTTCGATGTCCAACTGCCAAGGGATTTTTTTACGTGCACAATACACACGGGCGTCCGATCTCACTACCCAGAGACCAGGGGAAATTTTATTACTAGAAGTCCACGTGAAAAAAAATTTCCGGTCCTAACCGGGGCTTGAACCCGGGACCTCCAGCACTCGAAGTAGACACCATACCTTGAGACAACCCAGCAAGGCTAGTGTAAAGAGACAGAATACGCGGCATGGCACTGGATGATTGTTTAGTTAGTCTCATTTTGTAAACAGGGAAACAACTGTAGAGAGATAGAGGGAGAGTGCGCATGCGCGCGACCTCCATGCCACAACCTCTGGAAGTTGACCTGTTTTCAAAGATAAACTTTCCGTGTGTTTTCTTGTATCAACATCTTGACCAGTTATGTGTCATGCTGCCCGGTTCAGATGCGGTTGTCACTAAGAAAGGTGGTAAAACTGACCACCTTTCTAGTATTACTGTTGGTATTGAACATATGGATTAGCTACAATGTCAACTTTTGGAGTTTCAACAACTTTGACGACCGTGGGAAAGTTGTGCAAACTTGGAGACGCGAGGGGGACCATGGCGAAATGGAAGGTGCTCAACTTTTCAACATCGAACGGAATATCAGTAGACACAACTTCAGTGGATCTAATGGCTCTAGACTTATTAGAAGTCACAGAAGTGCTAAACAACTGAAGGCAGTTAACGAAAGCTCTACTGTCAGGAATCAACAGTTTGTCAAAGAGACAAATAGACAAGAAGAATCACTTGTTGCACCCGTGAGGGGAAACAACTTGTTCCCGACGGGCAGACGTCAAGGAAGGTACCCCGAGCAAGGCGGGTCGGGCCAAAAGTTACACAAAAATCTTCAGGTTCGCGTACACAAAGAAGCAGAAAAGACGCAACTGAAAGATATCTTTATCAGCGTCAAGACTACATCGAAATATCACGGAGCCAGAGTTAAGCTTCTTTTGAAAACTTGGTATCTTTTGGCCAGGGAACAGGTAATACTAATAAATATTTAATAATAAATAATTTTTTTTTATATAGTAACTAAATTAACTAAATAGATTAGAATTTATCTAAGAGAAACATGGTTTATTTATTGTAGCAAGTAAATAGTACTACACCCCAAGAGAGTTACTGAGAAGGAGATCTGAACACTTATAGGCTCATCATCATCAAGTGCCCTGCCAGCTGGCGTAGGCTTTCATGGCTCTCCACAGATCTCGGTCTTTGGTTTTCTGGATCAACTCTGCTGCTGATGATATTCCTCCATGCCACCATCTCAATCCATCCAGCATCATTTCTCTTGGTCGACCTCTTCCTCTTCCCCTTGATCCTTCCAGTTGCCACGATGTTCTCCAATGCCTCTCTTCTCATCACATGACCAAAGAAATTGTCTCTTTCATATTGTTGTACAAGGGTAAGTTAATAAGTAAGTCACAAATGGCTGTAGAAAAATAACTAACTATGGTAACAACTTAAAACCAGTTTATTTGTATACATACATTGTCCCTTTATTTCTCAGCATAATTTCCACCAACATTGATGCACTTATCCCATCGTTTTATCAGTCCTCCCAAACCGTCATTTTCTTAAATGCGGCGTTTGCTTACCCTATTTATTAATATTAGCTTATGGACTACTAATACTAATAGTTTTATGTATAAGCAATTATGATGATCTGTTACCTAGCATAGTACTATTTATTGTTTTTATTTATTTATTACAGAGCAGACTTCAGATATTGATTTCATCAGAGAGTAAGAAAAGACCAGAAAACCATAATGCCATACAACTTATATGTATTGAATTGTACTTATCACAAATAATAATCAGAAATAGGTAGTCATTTTTTTTTGCCCACAGTATGAGAAGATAAAATCTAGACCATATGACAAATTGGAAGATTTATGAGAAGAGAAATAGATGAAGTCAACAAGAGAAAAGTTTTTACTGTCTTGTATCATGACAATAAATGACACAGAAGTGTGTTAAAAATATACACATGCTGATGGAGATCGCAAGATATAAAGATCCGTGATTGTCTCTGCCTGTTGGCAAGAAACTTGATGATAATGATTGCACTTTGCATTTTAGTAAGATATTACAATTTCTTTTTTAATTATAAAATCTGTATAGTTGTACAGATCTTGAAACGCTCATTCAAGTCAGTATGCCAATTTTAATGGTCGGTCTCTCTGGCTGTGGGGTTACAACACTTTCTCTCTGTAATCCCGTTTATCACGCAGAGTCTCGTAGCGGAGCGAGAGCTGAGGCGGTTCGACCCCCGCTCGTGACTTGCGGGATACTGAGCCGGCCGCTCAGAAAGCAATGGCAAACTACTGAGCGTAATCTTGCCAAGAGATCAACATACAGCTCAAAGATGCTGGTGTTGACAGCTAAGTCCTGTAGAAGGATATGCTAAAAAAAAAAAATGAATTACTGGAATGCAAAATCTCTCTAAAGAAACAAAGATTTTGGACAACAGTCACTTGCCAGTTTGCAATACTGAAACCTATAAGTGCTTATTGGTTAACAGAAGTAATCTCACTGCACTGATGACATGCCCATGAATGCTGCATCTCCCTCAGCAGGTATTGAAGTGTGTGGATGCTAACCTCCTCTGTCCCATTCTGGTTGGGTCTTCACATTTAACACATCCCTGCAATCGACAACAGCTTCTAAATAGGTATAAACTTGTAACAAAAAAAGAATCTAAGGCTCCCTGGGAATTCGAACCCTCAACATTCTGCTTACTAGGCAGACGTTCTAACCAACTGAGCTTTGTAAGTTTGTAGCCAAACTTGTAACAAATATTGTCTAGTGACTAGTGCAGGGGTAGAAGAATCTCTGTCGCCATGGCACCTGCAAATGTTTTTCAGCACCTGAATTTTCAATCACGCTGTTAGATTATATTTTCCCCAAAAAAATATGTACTGGCTATTGAGAAAAAGGGACTGGCTACTGAATTATGTTTAGTTTTTTTCTACCCCAGGTTTAATGTTATGGTTTTGTTTAATAATATAGTTATAGGTAGTAAACCTATAACAATGTAAAACATGTTTCAGATAGATATCGCTAGACCTAGAGAACTGCAAGGAAAGATTAAGCAATATATCACACAAGAACTACAATTTCTATATATGAGATCAATCAATACTTTGAAAGTAAAATATTAATAATTCAAGACACTTATTGGAAAGCTGCAAATATGCCAACAGAAATGGCAGTTGTGAAGATGAATAGCACAATATGAACATCTCAGTTGTGTGGAACACATTATTCTATGAACTACACAATATGAAATATCAAAAGTTTAACACTACACAGAAAATTACTGGTATAAATACATTACATTTTTGTTTCACTTGTTTTTGCCCAATGTGAAAAATTACGAGAACAGACACAGATTTGATCCATTCATAATTCATGGAAGTCTAATTCCAGATCTCAGATACGCAGATATGGTTCTCCTCACAACCTTCCAACTAATGCTAAGGGATTAGAGGAGTTGATCCTGTCTGTCAAGAGGCACTAAGAATTAAAAAAAATTTGTGAATGTAAAAAAAAAAACATCCATGAACAAAACATGTCAATAAAAGAAAATGTATAATCAGCAATTAAGACATTGAAAATGTTGCAGGCTTTGAATGTCTTGGCTTCAGAATAAAATATCGGAAATTGTTTTATAAGGTCAGTATGACTGACTTCGATGGTTCTGAGGTTAAACAGTATTAAGAACCTGTGACAAGACACCAGCAAACAAATTAAAGTAATGTTTTTGAGATCATGTATCTTTCCTGTGGCGACATACAGATGTGTCATGGATTATTTCACAATCACTTAGAAAGAAAATCTGGGCTTTGGTACTGAAATGTTACAGAAAAGTTATTAGAATATATTGTACTAAGGCAAAGAAAAATGCTGCCATCCTACAAGGTCTCAGTGTAGAAGAAAACTGGTTTATAAGCAACATTATGGCTTGGAAACTGAAATACTTTAGCAATGTTAAATGTCACATTGGCTTGGACAGAACAGTGATGGAAGGTATGGTTCCTGGAAGAAGAGACGGGTCAACCAGCACAAAGCTGAACAGTGGACATTGGAAACCCTGGGCATGAGAATGCATGAGGCAGGGGAACTGGCAAGGGATTGAGAATTTCTGTTAATGTTCTGTGGTGAAAGCAGCATTCTTCACAGGATCTGCTACATGATGATGACCATACATCCCTGTTATAATCCTGAAGGATTGAACAAAATATTTCTAATATAAATACATGACAATTTGGTTTCACCTGTTTGTGCCCTAAAAATCTTTTGCCTAGTGCTGTGCTTTTGGTGTCAGGTATTAGTCAGATATGACAGAGCTATCATATGACAGTAGACTGTACTTCCTACTTTCTCTTAGAAGAAAAAGCAGCGGCTGCAGCAGGATATAACAATATGAATTGGTAACAAATAAGTATATTTAGCTCCTGCGAGAAGAAACATACTAAACACAAACACGTTGCACATACCTTACAAGGAGAACCATCGTATCCCGAAATACAGGTGAAAATCCAAAATCAGAAGCAGTCAATAAATATATAAAATGAATAATAAAATAAAATAAAACACACACAAATGCGTACAATACGACTCACAGTACAGCCGACGTTTCGATTCTCAGAATCTTTGTCAAGGACAGGACAACACAGATAGATAAGACAACGAAATAAAAAAATAACCAAAAGCACCACTGCTCTCTTTACATGCGGAAGCAGAAAATGCAGCTTTGCCAGTTGCGAAGGCACTCTTTGGCTGCAGAGTTTAAGTATAGTAGGTTGCCAGATAGGATTTAGGTCGCCTAAAATATGCAAAGTCTCATATGAAAATATAGGGGTGTGGAGACAGTTAGGTATGAATATATGGGGGGGGGGGGGAAAGACAGCATAGTGATAGACAGTGTAAACAGTTGGAGAAGATGGCACTGTTATACAGTGGCGTCCACAACAGTATTGATACCTGCTGGATGGACGCATCCCAGAGAGTTGATTAATTGGCATTCAATTTTGAGCCTGATGGAGCTGTTAGAGAAGCAAGGTTTCAATGCAGTGACACATACATCGTCGGCTCCACTATGGTTGGAGGAATTAAAATGGTATGGTACAGGTTTGTCAGCGCCCTGAGTAATGTCTCTGAAGTGTTCTCTAAAAGAACAGTTTTAGCCAAGTCTCCCAAGTGTCGTGATGAATTCCAAAAGCTTTTAGTGAGATCTTTAGAGTGTCTTTAAAGTGTTTCCTCTGGCCGCCTTGGGAGCATTTACCACAGCTCGCTGTACAAAATTCGTTTAGGTGTGTCCTATCTATATCTCTGTTGTCTCATAAGTGCTGTCTCTGCATTGAAGGTTGGCTCTTCAGCAGTTTCTGTATTGAACTTTCATGGTACATTCTACTGAGCTGTAGCATTACTATATTTTTATGTTGTCTGTCCATCTGTTACCAGAGCTGTGATGAAGGGCTTACGGACACAGTCCATAATCCCACCCACTACGTTCGAAACACAGCAGCAGGTGATTTGGAAGCAGACCACCTTGCGCTGATTTTCAAGCTATGGTATGAGTGCTGGTCATTCAGAAAGCAATGGTGAACTACTACACGTAAACTTGCCAAGAAATGATGGCCAAAACATGCTGAGGTTGGCTGTGAAAAGATATGCAACTAACTTTTTAACTGTCCATGTGTATCCTTGATGTCCTGTAGCTCTTTTTGCTTTCCTTACATTATGGTTTTCAGTGAAGAGCCATAGAACACAAAGGCAAACAAAATAAATTAAGACCTTAAAACACTCAAAAGGAAATTAGAGGCAGAATGTGATCATTTGGGGAGGAAATGGACGGATCTGCATAAAATAGCTAAAGATAATATAGCTTGTAGTGAGTTGGTTGAGGGCCGATGCTCCAGTGGGGGATAAGGGACCAAAACAAAAAATAGTAAATGTGAAGTCTATCAATTCACACTTCTACAGCAGTATGCACGATGGGATAGGAAAATCTTTACTTTATACTTAATACATGGAGTCATATGCTGTCTGTTAGTGACTCTGTGTTTGACTGGGCCTTTTCTATGTGCTATGATGTTGCTCATTGTTATCAATCCTATACATGTCTTCCTCCATTTCCAGAAATCTGTTGCATACTTTTTATTATGAACTTTAATATTTTGAGCACATGATGAGGAGAAATAAATGTGAAAACTTAGTGACAGTCGCAGAATTGATGGTAAAAGTGCAAGGAGGAAGCATTGAGATAAATACATGGATGGCTTGGCCATATGGCATATTCGTGACAAGAACACAGACCTAATTCACGACTGGTGATGGAGATGGCAAACCATGACCATGCAAGATTTCAACATGGTATGTGATGGTGAAGATGTACATTAATTAGTTTAGTTGATGGATCAACATCACGGCACATGGGTGCAACCCATTAGTGCTCCGTTCTCCTCCTAACTCAAACCTGAGTCTTGAGAAATTCAGCTCAGTGCACGAACTCCGTAACACCAGCGAGGATCCTGAAATACTTAAGTATTTCAGATGTACATTAATATCTGTACTTTACAATTAATCTACTCTTTGGTCTTATCTAACCACACAGGTTTACTTTTTCACTGATGGAAATGATACAGAGATTGCTGCCATTTTAGGTGAGTCTGCATTTCTTCTCCTTCCTCATAATTTAAAGCATGTCAGTTACATTGTTTCTTACAGCCAAGCTGCAATATTTTCTGACTTGCGGCCGATACATTCAGTTTAGCACTTTTTAGTGTGTTTTGTTTCCTCTTCATCGCTCACTATGAATATTCTCTTATGGGTAGGTTTTTCAGTTTTGAAATGTTAAGTGTAAGTTGTAGCCACCAGTAAAAATGCACATTCTCTATGTAAAATAAAGGAGCTTCAGGCATATTGGGTATAAGGTGCTAGCCCCATCTATATCGAGACCTGTCAACACCCGTTAAGTGATGTGGTGATTATGGCAGCCACCTTTACTTGCCAGGGGGAGTCTACATGGCGAAGTGGTCAAGCCGTGTGCCTCACGCTCCAAAAGTTGTGGGTTCAATTCTGAGCTACGTCTTTCGGTTCACGATTGCATTTTTCTCGGAGACTCCTGGGTGTTGTCACTGGAGCTACGGAGTTTGTGCTTTGTGTGATGCTTTCAGCAGACCACCCTGCGGAAAGAGACCAGGTCATATGGGATAAAACCCAGGGCGATGAAGTCAATTCTCCTGACTTTTAAGACTTTTTTTTTCTTTTTAAGACTTACCAGGGTTTTTATGGTACCTATTCTGTGCTGTGTCGACCAAGCAAATTTTTTTTGTCTCTTTGAGATTCAAACATGACCACCTGTCTGGTTGGCAAGTGTGCTTGCCAGTGCCTTACCATGACTCCTTTCATGTCTTATACTCATTTACTATTTTTGTTTTCCATGTTTAAAGAGTTATGTATTTCACTTGTAAATATAATTACAGTTATTTAGAAGCCAAGACCCTCTAGCTGTTATTTTAAATAGTTCTTCACACTTGACATGTTGGTTTAAAATTAATTTCAGGTGACCATTTGATCAACACCAACTGTTCTACGGACCACAGTAGGTCAGTAGATTCAATTTTTATTTGTTTGTTTATTTTAATTAATATATTAGGCAAAAGATGAACATACAAATGAGAATGGAAGATGGCAATGAATATTTGAATATACAACACTATGGATATTTTGAGTATCTCTAATGAAAGAGACAAACATCTTTCTTCGGTCATGTGGTGAGAAGAGAGGCATTGGAGAACATCATGACAACTGGAAAGATCGAGGGGAAGAGAGGCAGAGGCAGACCAATAGAAATGATGCTGGATGGATTGAGACGGTGGCATGGAGAAATATCAGCAACAGAGTTGATCCAGAAAACCAAAGACCGAGATCTGTGGAAAGCCATGAACGCCTACGCCAGCTGGCAGGACACTTGATGATAATGATCTCTAATGAAAGATAATAAAATAACAAAAGAAAATATGTGTAAGAAAGAGAGTGCTAAAGTGCTATATAGAACCTGTTTTGCTGTATGGCAGTGAATCTTGGAATGTAAATCAACAAATTAGGAAGAACTTGGAAGCAACAGAGATGTGGTTCCTTAAGATGAATGTTGCAAATTCCTTGGACTGCCAAAGTAACTAACAACAACTGCCTTAAAGAGGCTATTGAAACTAGAACATTTTTTACAACAATAAGAAAGAGACAAACAGCTTTCTTCGGTCATGTGGTGAGAAGAGATGCATTGGAGAACATCGTGACAACTGGAAAAATCAAGGGGATGAGAGGGAGAGGCAGACCAAGAGAAATTATGCTGAATGGATTGAGATGGTGGCATGGAGGAATATCATCAGCAGAGTTGATCCAGAACACCAAAGAACGAAATCTGTTGAAAATCATGGACGCCTATGCCAGCCGGCATGGCACTTGATGATAATGATGATATACAATATTACACTGAATGATGTACTTTGAAAGTAATCATAGAGACATTAATATTTTACTCACATTTAACAATTATTTGTAGTTGGTTTTATAGACTTACTTTGGAGCAAAGCATTATATGAACAATGTAATTTCTTTCAGGCGTGCACTGAGTTGTAAAATGGCAGTTGAGTTTGATTACTACATGGCTTCAAGAAAAAAGTAAGGGGCATTTTAAACTGTTTTCTTCTTTTCTGTTTACTGTGAAGACATCATATCTACCTGAATATATTTTAAGGAAACAGTAATGAACTTGAGGTTATTAACATTTCCTGAGTTTTTCCTCAGGTGGAGCTGGTGGAGTAGTCCTGAACCTCCTCCCCCCTTTCCCCAAAAGAAAGGTAGCCCCTATGTACTGTTAGATCTGTGAGGAGATTTAGATCATCCACATCATTGGTGTGGAGTAGAAACATTGTTGTGTGGTTGTGGGTTCTCCAAAGAATTGTAATCATCTGTTCATTGTAGGCTGCGCACATACACATCCAGTCAGGTGTAAATTAAAATTGTATTTAACTGATCTCTGAGCATTCATCAGACAGTTTAAAGATAAGGCATGCAAGTCTGTTTTCAGGATCAGGATTGTAAAATTCTCAGAACCCGGGAAGGTTAACCCGGTCAACAAATGCCCGCAGAAGTCTGATGTGTCTGCCGAATGATGTATTGCAGTTCTGCGGTAAACATTTACAACGCAATTACGTTCGGGGAAAAAACACTCTGGATGAACGCAGAAGAAGAAGAAGAATTCTCAGAACTGCAAGATCTGATCTTGTTACAATGTTGTTGTTTTTTTGTTGTTTTTTTTTGCATATCCTTTACAGGACATTTGCAGTCAACACCAGCATTTTTCAGCTGCTGTTGATGTCTTGGCAAGTTTTACGTTCAGTAGTTTGCCATTGCTTTCTGAACGACCGGCTCACATACCCCTATAAGTAACCAGCGAAACGCGATCCGTGGCCGAATCTCTCGCAGCTGTGTTTCGTACGAGAGTATACAGGATTGCAAACAACATCCTTAAACCCTTCGCTAGAGAGACCGGCTGTTACAGTGTTAACTCTAGAAAATATGATTGAACAGTAGTTTTCCTTTGTAACTGTTCTGGTAAAGTAAAAATATAAGCCCCTTTTACACACATTAAGGCATACCCATATGTTAATAAATCAGTCAGCACTACAGGAGCGAAGTGGTCAATATCACACTGGCTGCCTTTATTTCCCGAAACATTTGTCTGGTGACTAATCTAGGCCGGTTTGACCTGGTTCTCAGCTCAAATGTTAAAATCTTCCTCGATGGAAATTCAAATTCATGATCAACAGGCATACTACCGTCGTTCCCTCCTGGTTAGTTGCATATCTTTTTCAGGACGTCACAGTCAACTCCAGCATTTTTTTAGCTGTTTGTGATTTCTTGGCAAGTTTATAGAGTAGTTTGGCATTGCTTTCTCAGCAACCGGCATTCATACCTTTGTATGAAAACCAGCGCAAGGCGGTCTGCTTCCTAATTGCCTGCAGCTGTGTTTCAAGTGGGGTTATACGGGAGTGCGAATTTCATTTGTAACCCCGAGGCCACTTTGCCGGCTGTTCTGGTGCTGAACTGTATCAGCATTCTAACAATTATTCGTAAGTATTGTGTAAAGAAATAATACAACCATGCAGTGGCCTGCCAGAAAGTGGGTAACCATCTTCATTCTGCACATAGAACACTACTGCCTGGTAGCACATCTACATCATCTCAGCTTGTCACGTAATTTCAGTTGGACATGAGTTAAAAGTTAGTTGCTTGCATATCCTTTACAGGACATCGCAGTCAACTCCAGCATTTTTGTCTGTGATTTCTTGGCAAGTTCTTCTTCTTCAGCGTTCATCCGGAGAGTTTTTTCAGACATGATTGCGTTGTGCCTGTTTACAGCAGAGCTGCGTTCTTGCGCCATTAGGCCAACACATCTGACTTCTGCGGGCATTTGTTGACTGGGTTAATCTTCCTGGGTTTGGCAAGTTTACGTTCAGTAGTTTGCGATTGCTTTCTGAACAACCGGCACTCATACCATTGAATGAAAACCAATGCAAGGCAGTCTGCTGCCAAATCGCCCGCAGCTGTGTTTCAAACGTGGTATGTCGGATTACGTATTATGTCCTTAACCCCTTCGCTACAGTGGGCATATGAGAAAGACCACAAAATTTCAGAACACTCAGTTCTGTCCACTCATTCAAGAGGCTTGACACAAGATTCTGTGTAACATCCAGTCACGAGTGCAAAATGTAAAAAATATATAGTACAATCAAAGTAGTGACCTGTCATCAATAGGGTAACCGCATCTCTTGATGAATCTTCTTGATTACAACAGTTGTAGTTGCTGAAAAGTGTCTCAACAAAATTCAATCTAAATCGTTAACAGGTAAGGTGTCCAGGGTGTGACACATTTTCAACAAACCTCGAAGCAGGAAAAACTCAACGGTAATCACAAGGACTGGAGACCGGAAAAATTATATTATTCTCGTGTAATTCTCAAACAATCCTTAAACATCCATAATATACATACACCGTGTCTCTGATGAGTAATAGATCGTTGAAACCACTAGACCTCTAATGATTCATGCCGCTATTCTTCTGTCATTCCTTATCAGGAATAGGTTTGACCTTGCCGTGAGATACCCAGTCCCGTTTGGATCTGTTGCCTTCAGTCTATTCTTTCGGGCTTATATATCTTTCCAACTCTGTACGTTGTCCACTGCAATCTGTATTGGCCATACTGATGTTGTCCTGCTTGTCAGTATCCTTTTCCAAGTTCTAGACAATTTTAACGTGCTGTTTCCCTGTTGGAATCCATGCTCTGACTGTCGTAACTATTGATCAACAAAACTGACGTGATGCGCTAGTCTCTTAGTTATCTCAGAGTTTCCGATCGAGAGTTCTGCTCCTGTTTTTAGCGTCATGGGCTCTGTTGCTACAGTGGAAAATTAGTATACAGTATCACACATTAATATATTAGTATTAGTATCACACATCAAGCAATACGCTCAAAAGAAAGAATTTGAGGTGATTGTAGTACTCAACAGTGCAGTCTTATGTCCCCATTGTACATGTGACAAGACTCACCACAACATGCTACCAAGGAATAGAAACATAACATTTACAGCAGCACCAAAAGATCCTAGCATGACAAGGAAAGGCTAAGAGATGTTGCTTACTACAAGAGGAAGGAGTCCGCAGAAGCATTACCCAAAATGAAAGCAACATAGAAAAGAAAATAATTTGAAAGAATCAGTGCATAAGGGAAGACACACCGTAACCACCTCAACCAAAGTTCATCAAGTGGGTTGAACAATGAATGTTTGATATTTTTTTTTTCAAGTGTCCTGTGTCAGTAATTCAGTGTTACTTTATAAAAAGTTCTCTTTATAAGATCATTTTAGTTTACTTTATATATGTTTAAACCACATAAGCAAAACATGTTTTATTGTTCTAGCTAGTCTTCTGTATATAAATTATTTTCATCCGTGTTTCTTTATTTTGCTTATTTTACATTTTTTTTTTTTGTTTATGCTTTTCAGTATATCTCAACTGCATCATCACAATTTTTATTTTATTAGTCTTTTTATACTTTATTTTGAGTAGTTTGCTTTAAAATTGTATTATGGTATGCATGATCATTAACCAATACCTCTTGTATTATCTTAACCACTGTTGGTATTTTGATGGTAAGTTAATTATTTACAGGGCTTAGTATGTGTTATTTCTTATTGTTACTATATTTGCAGGTGGTTTTGTCACGTGGATGATGATGTTTATCTGAATGTGCCTCGTCTGGTTGAAATGCTGCAGGGATATAGTCACAGGGAGGACTGGTATCTAGGGAAACCTAGCCTCAAACACCCTCTTGAGGTCACAGACAGGGAAACACCTGGGGTGAGCAAGCATTATTCCTATTTAAACATTTCATTAGCTCGTGTGTTATTGGAACCTTAAAGGGAAAGCAAAGAATAGTAAAACTTTAGACATCCTATGCATTTCTTCTTCTTCTTCTTCTTCTTCTTCTTCTTCTTCTTCTTCTTCTTCTTCTTCTTCTTCTTCTTCTTCTTCTTCTTCTTCTTCTTCTTCTTTTTTTTCTTCTTCTTCTTCTTCTTCTTTTTCTTCTTCTTCTTCTTTCATTCGCTTGAAATGTGTCTGCGTCTGCAATGTTATCTCTTGTATAAACTTCACTTTCTTTATTAGTTCACTCAGTAACCCACAGAGTTTATCCTCAACTGTTATTTCTCTAGGCCAGAAGGTTTGCCTAAATATGTCGTATTTTGGGCAGTCTTGCAGTATAACCAGTCTACCATCAGTATAAACAATATAAAATGACACAAAGTAGTGCATCTTTACATAACAGAATTACGACACTTACAGGATGTTGCGGCACTACTTTGTGTCATTTTATATTGTTTACATTTTCACAGCTTTACCGCAGTTCCACCCAATTTTATTCATATTTTTACCATCACTATATCACAACAAGCAATGATGTATAGACTAAATGGAATCAGAAGAGAAGGCTGACCTCTTAAACGATGGACAGAGGGAATAACAGTCCATAGAAATCTAGATATAACTGACTGACTGGCACCTTGCCGTCTTGACAGACAATACTTTGTAGAATGAAGTAATGTCTCTTCATAACACAAAACCTGGGCTGAATTTAGAGACCATGTGTTTTCCCATGCAGCTTGATCCATTCTCTCGGCATTCTAGTTTACTCCAGAGGAAAGGTAACACCAATACGTCTGGAACAAGACAAGCTGCAGAAGCTGCCGGATCAACAAAGCAATACTCCAACTGTCCGCCTGTCAGAGCTTCCATGATAGAGCAACTACCGACCAAGGCTTAGGGCCTGGTCTTCCCTGCCATGACATTTAGTCTTTAGGTCGCATTTTCTCACACCAGGATAAGGCTTGTACCCTCCCAATGCACTCCTCCGCCCGAAGTTCTTGGTACAATGTGGGGTGTTGGGTTTGGTGATCGCTGCCCAACATTCAGCGCTAACAGAAAGCAGGTAGTACCGTCTACTGTCATTCAGTAGCTCAGTCATATCTGACTAAGATCAGACATACAATCTAGATATATGAAACCCATAAATGGGCACTCTCCTGTTGTTTATGCTTCACCTCGACACTGCAAGGTACGAGAGGAACAAGATGAGATGATGATGATTGCAGTATGTGATCTGCTGTCTACCGTGCCAATCCACATGTGCACATGACTGATTTGCCAATCTTGAATTTTGTGTATATATGGTTGCGTATTCGATTATATCCTGCTCTGAGGCACAGAATAATGATTTGTTTGTGGTCCGTCCATAAAATGATAATTGTCTTTGGCTGGTGTTTGGTTTTCTGATTGATTTGATGATATGTTTCTTTTGGTGGTATGTGACAGGTACATCAAGTTTTTCTTCTGTTGTTACTCCATTCTTAGCTAGTTGATCAGCTCTCTTGTTTCCGGGCACTCCGAATGAGATGGTATCCACTGTACACTGTCTGGCTAGATCAGATAGTAGTGTCCGTAAAACAGGAAATTTCCCAGACTGGAGTGCCTTAAGTGCTGATTTTGCATTTGCCAATAGCACCACAGGTTGTGTACCATGATTGGAATTCAGTAATTTCTGTTGCTATCTTGATTATATATTTCTACATCACAGTTATGGAAGTACTTTCCTGTTGGTACTCTAGCTGTGTCCCTAGTATTATTTGGGCATTCTATGTACAATCCCAATTCCTCCATTGTTAACAGCATTTTGTGCTGACCCATCAGTGTAGACTTAAATCCAGAGGTCCTCTGGGCGTTCTTCATAAATAAACCAAGAGTGGCTGTTCAGCGTTGTATACTGGTCTGTTCTTCTTTGTTAAATATTCCTTTCACTTTTGTCTGGATTTGTAGCGGTAGTCTTTGTTCCTCTCTCCATGGTTTCCTGAATTTTAAGTGAGAAAGTATTGAATTTTAAATTATCGGTTGGTGCTTTTAAGTTTGATCACACAGATAAGATAAGAGTTTGGATTTCTTGGCTATTATGACTGGCTTAGATGAACTCCTGGAAACACTGGCACACACTAAGTCTTGAAATAGGTACCTGACTTTGATTTAACGCAGGGATGGAACGTTTGCTGCTGGTCACCTCACCTTATCAGCTTAGTAAGTGTAAAATTATTAGCGTTTCTCACATCCATTTGTCAGTATCAGCCTAGAGACTAATTTTTTTAACATTGGATATGTTTCAGATGAAGCTAACTTTCTGGTTTGCCACTGGTGGTGCAGGTTTTTGCATTAGCCGCTCTTTAGCTCTGAAGATGGCTCCATATGCAGGGTATATAAAATCTATTTGTTTGTGTCCACTAGTTTATTTTGTACTGTTTAAAACTAGCTATAGTTTTGGCTGTTTTAATGAATTGCAGAATAGGTCTTTCCCTCATTGTTCAATAAATGTGTGTCTGTATTACTGTAATGATCAGAAAGCTCACAAACCAAAATACCACCATGGCTCTTATAATATAGATTATATGTGATCATATTGAAACATAAATGTGTGAGCATGGGCACACAGACTGTTACATGCTTTGGCAGATACATTTATACATCTTCTTCTGCCTTTCTTCTGGCAATGGATATAGACTTTCAACCATCCTCAGCCAAGACTTTTGTAGGCTTGTTCATGATAGGTTTGTTTTTGTACTTACATTTTCTATGGGATGAGATAGCCAGTCTCATGCCAATCCTCATTCATCACCTCTTACAACAGTGATACAATTCTTTGCTTCCTTTATAGATCCCAGTAATTCAAGGGCAACATTCATACATGCTCAGTTCTCAGCGACTATGTACTTAACAATTGAGCCATAGCATTGTTTGTCCACTTCATGGTTTGTTTGTTTTTTTTTGCGCTCGCTTTCAACTTAAGCGTAGTCCATACACACTACTTTTAGTAGTGCTGGACTGAATTTTGCGCGTGGATTAGCTTTCCCTATTAACAGTGTCCTTCGCCATCAGGCGAACCCACTCTGACTTCAGAGGTACCCACTTCATGTGATATATAATTCTGCAATATGCACCTGACGAGATGCAGCGAAATATGTCAGGCAAGAAATCTAACAATATTTTGTTTATGGTGTCTGTGTTTCAATTCACAAAGGGAATAGTTTTAAATTTTACAATTTAGTGTTTTTTTAAAAAGCCTCTCTGCATATCTGCCAGTATGGTGGACCAGGTCGACACAATTCTCATGCTGGGCTTAATGACATGGGTCTCAGGAATCTGTGCTGCTTGCCAAAATTAAAATAGGAAGATGGCATGTCTTGACTAGTGTGAGAGGTGAAGTCATTATTGAACAGAGCATATCACATTGGAAATATTTATCTAAATGTGTGTATTTTGGTCCAAATGTCAATACCATTGAATTTTTAAAAGAAATACAAAGTTGTTAGTTTATAATGTAAACATCTTTTGATATACACACTTTTGGACATGGAGGTATGCCCTTTGATTGTCAGATGGATTGCAGCAGTACTTTATGAGCGTAAAATCACACTTCACATGGGTTCATGGACTTCTGACCCCTGTACTATTACACCTGGGCTGCCACAGGGATCTGCCATGTCCCGAGTGCTCTTTAATGTCTACACCAGCTATTGAGACACCGAGTGTGGGTAGAATCTTGACATTTGCAGATGATGTGCTGGTGTACAGACAGGTCAGAGACAGGGACAGTTCGGCTGAAGACTTACAGTCGGCAGTAAACAGGGTGGCAGAGTGGTGCATGGACTCAGGGGCTGTAATAAATCCAGACAAGGCATTGATTGTGTGATATTCCTTGGATAACCAAATCGTGAAGGGACATGTCCGATGTATCACATTGAATGGACATTCTCTCAATAGAGAAAGTAAAATGAAATATTTGGTAATCACCTTCGACAGAAGTATGTCTTTTAAGGATCGTGTGGAGGCTTTGGTGGTGAAGTCTGGAAAGGGGCTTAATGCATTGAGGGCGATGGCAGCAACTGGGTTAGAGCAGAAGATGCTTTACATGCTCTTTCAGCAGTTAATAATTTCAGTCATTGAGCATGGTTTGGGGCTGCTGGCAGTATCAAAGAGCCAGTTTGAAAGGTTGGAGCGCATACAGAATGTGGCCATGCGGGTGATCCTGGGGCGCACAAAGGACATACTGATTATATGCATGAGGCATATCCTTGCACCACCATGGGGACAGGCACTTTCAAGCCAAATGGTACCTGAGAGTCGCTGCAGACAGGGATTGCCTCGATGTAAATCCACTTTGGCTGTGCCGTAATATAACATATTGTAAATCTACACGAGGTATTAATCTTGGCTCATTAACAGTAACAACCATATAGCTATGACAGCGACACAGTATGCAGAGAAAGGTTAAAGGGATTTTTCCTAAGTATGCACCAAAGTGGATAGTACACAAAGAAAACTAAGGGAGACGAGATACGTCACACGACAACAAAGAAACATACGTTGTGGTGCCATATTCGAGACTGGATGTGTTTTTCGAATGTGGAACAGAATTCGTGTGGCAACTGGATAGTTGGATGCAAGCATACTTGATCTTCAAGTTGGATAACAAGAGGAAGCATTTGTTGGGAAGAAACTATGTAGCTAAGAACTGTGGATCGAAAACCTAGATGAATCTATCATGAACGTAACGGCAAGGATCGAAAGAGCAGTGGAATGGAAATAGACTGGGCGTTGAGGTGAAGGAGGTAGGCATTAACCATATTAACTGTGGATACTTAAATAGATCTTGTCGTCCCAGTGGACGGGAGCAGATTCTAGAGTTACACTGAAATTGTATGTTCTTATGCTGCAACACAGAATAAAAGGTGTTAACTCTTCACCGGAGCCACGTCGTTATTTCATTATCTAATTCATTGCGTGAGAGACTTGGTTGGTTGTTACTGTTAATGAGCCAAGATTAATACCTCGTGTAGATTTACAATATGTTATATTACGGCACAGCCAAAGTGGATTTACATCGAGGCATATGGGGACTCTTCTCGGGCCAAGTGATTTTCAACATTGCTCCCACTACGATCCACAAGTGAAGTAAATAGATTGTGCATCAGAGTATTTTCAGCCACAAGGTGTGCACAAAAAGGAAAAATCCCTTTAACATTTCTCTGCATACTGTGTCGCTGTCATAGCTATATGGCAGGGATCACCCCCTGCATGCAGCCATGGATGTGTTAAAGGTCATGGACTTAGAAGAGGCAGGGCCTGGATGTCACAGACAGAAATATCTATCAGCCTGGTGTGTGAATAGAGACCATCAATCTTAAAAAAGAGTGGGTAAAAATACCGGAAAACATGTCAGACTGGCACAAGATAATGGTCACACTGGATCGTAAGTGCAGAGAATGGGCAGTGGGCCGCACAGAATTTGAGGTGCAATAGCTGATCCAGGGCAACACACATCAAGGTGACATGGTGATCTAAACTGATGGGTCAGTGGTGAGAAACAGACGTAGTGGTTGGGGTTTCATTGCGAAGGCTAATGAACGGTGCTTGAAAAAGGAGAGTTTGGCATATGAGACTACAACCTCCATCATGAGAATTGGGGTGGAAGTAGTAACAGCAGCCTTCCGGTGGTTGGAGGAGACCGCTGCAATACATTGTATTCATTGTGGATTCAAGGAGTATGCTTAGTAAGGTGGAGACAGGAATGTTTCATGTAGAATGGCTTGCCCGCTTCAGAAGTCACAGATTATGAGAATTGTATGGATTTTCTGCCGTGGTCATGCGGGAGTGCTTGGGAATGAACAGCTGATAGGTTGGCAGGGAATGCACCTCTTGGTGGTAGATTATCTATGGACAAGGGAGAGGTGGTCGGGTGCCTGTGGGACAAGGTGAAGAAAGTGGTGAAACAGAATGAGAACCCGTATGTGGAGAGAATATTGTGGGGGATCATCTGGGGTTCTGGATGAATCTCAAAACTGAGAGGGAAGACCAGGAGAACTTTCAATCAGGTGGCAGTTGGAACGATTAGGAGTATAAATCTTCGCTAGCTGTTAAACTGGACTCAGCAATGATGTTATTTCTTAGGTTAAGTCAACTCAATGTAAACATGGCACAAATAATTGTTTATTCCGCAGTGGTGGAAGGTTCATGACAACAGCTGAAACTATCAGATTGCCTGATGACTGTACATTGGGATACATTATTGGTATGTTGGTCACATTTCATTTGCTGTCTGAATTTGTTGAACTTACACTTCACACCGGGGTATATCTTGATGTGTTTGCAGCATAACACTTCACACCAGGGTATATCTTGATGTGTTTGCAGCGTAACACTTCACACCAGGGTATATCTTGATGTGTTTGCAGCGTAACACTTCACACCAGGGTATATCTTGATGTGTTTGCAGCGTAACATAATGTTTTTTTATTGCGTTCGCTCATTTGAAGTCAAGCGTAGTCCATACACTACATCTAGTGAATTGAATTTTGCATGTGGATTAGCTTCCTTTATTACCAGTGTCCCTCACCATCAGGTGAACCCACTCTGACTTCAGAGGTACTTGTCCCCTAGTCAAGGTCAAGAAGTCAACATTTTAGTCCAGCTGATCAGTGTAGGGGTTGAACCCCTTACCTCGGCATCAGTACACCGGATGTTTATGAATGCATGTTCTTACCCATTTGGCCATGCTGGCCTCTGATAACTGTCGCTTGTCGTCTCTGGGGGGACAGTAGAATCAACAAGCGCACTTCAATTTCCCTTTTTCCACTGTTGGGTCTATTGTCAGACTCTTGTCTACATACCCTCGTTCCAATCTTCTATTCACTCTCTCTCTTCTCACAATGCCATATCCCTCTCCACTTTCCTTCAGAACATACCCACACGACATTGTCCTCCACTAAATACTATCATTATTTATTGAATAAACCAAAAGTGTCATGTGTGTATGGAGTGTAAGTAAAGACGTTGTTGTTGTGTTCTATCCTGTAGGTGAGATAAGAATGTCACTCTCAGATCCACATCATAGTTTTCATCACTCAACGGCACATATAGTCACCACAGCACAGAATTGGGGTACGCTCACCCGGTATACTGTCTCTTGATGAATGATGTTGATGATGTCTTCACAATATCCTTGACAATTTTAGAATTACACAGTTTGTCACCACAGAGTGTTTGTATTATATATTGTCTCTCCTTGTGGAATATCTGATAACATGAACAATATGATATTTCTAGTAATGTTTATACCTCCGATATCATTGCATGAGTTATGGTCTCTTATGGATGCATAATTACCAAGACTGTCTTTAAAAAAATTACTGATTCACAGTGTTTCTTATTCATTACTGTTCTGTTTATCTGATAATAAGTTCTGGTCTTACGGCTTCTTCATTTTAAAAAAAAACAGATCATTCTTTGGTTGTTGCAAGGGTTAGACTGAGACCAAAGAGAATCTACACAGCTAAACACAAATCTAGCCCCAGGATTAATATTATTAACACTCATGATCCTGAAAAGTGCTTTCAGTTTCAACAGCAACTTGAAGACGCTTTCACTGATACACCAGAAAATTGTACAGTAAATGATAAATGGAATAAACTTAAGGAAACTCTTTGTAAAACTGCCGTAAAGGTTTACGGCACTGTGGATCATAAGAGGCAGGACTGGTTTGCGGCCAACAGCGAGACTCTGCAGCCCTTGATTGATAAGAAGAAGAAAGCTCTCTTAAGAAACAAGGAAAGACCAACGCGTAACACTCTGAGTGAGCTAAGGCAAGCTAGGAAGGATGTGCAAAAGGCTGCCAGGCAGTGTGCAAATGATTATTGGATCAAGTTATGTGAGTCCATTCAAATCGCAAGTGATAAGGGAGACATAAGAAGTATGTATGAAGGAATAAAGAAAGCCTGTGGTCCAGTGATCAAAAGAAGTGCACCATTGAAAACCTTGACTGGAGAAGTCATCACTGATAAGAAACAGCAGATGGACAGATGGGTAGAGCACTATTTGGAGCTTTACTCAAGTGAGACCAAACTAGCGGATAATGCCCTCAACGCCATAGAGGCTCTACCAACTCTTGACCACCTGGACACACTTCCCACCATAACAGAAGTTAAGTGTGCTATAAATGAACTTGCATCTGGCAAGGCTCCAGGTAAGGATGGGATTCCAATAGAGGTTATCAGGAGTGGGCAAGACACACTCACTACACAGATCCACCAGCTAATAGAGCTATGCTGGCGTGAAGGACAAGTCCCACAGGATTTCAAAGATTCAAGCATCATAACACTGTACAAGAACAAGGGTGATCGGAGCGACTGCAACAACTATAGGGGTATCTCACTTCTGTGTATTGTTGGAAAAGTATTTGCCAGAATTGTTCTGCGCAGACTTCAAGTCCTAGGAGATCAAGTCTACCCCGAATCACAGTGTGGCTTTCGACAGAACCGGTCTACCACTGATATGATATTCTCATTGCGACAAATGCAAGAAAAATGCCGTGAACAGAATCAACCACTGTTTATTGCCTTCATCGACCTCACAAAGGCATTTGATTTGGTCAGTCGTGAGGGTCTGTTCAAGGCACTAAAGAAGATTGGCTGCCCACCAACTCTTCTGTCCATTGTGGAATCGTTCCACACAGGCATGAAGGGTATAATCAAGTTTGATGGTGCAACTTCTGAAGAATTTGAAATCAAGAGTGGAGTTAAGCAAGGTTGTGTACTAGCTCCCACCCTCTTTGGAATATACTTTTCACTTCTACTGAAATATGCATTTCGTGATCAGGATGGTGGTATATACATTCACTCACGCTCAGATGGCGGCCTCTACAATGCTCAGAGATTGAAGGCTAAGACCAAAATTAGGAGGGTACTGATCAGAGAGTTGCTTTTTGCAGATGATGCTGCAGTTACGACCCACTCTGAGGAAGAATTGCAATGTCTACTATCTGCATTCTCCAATGCTTGTTCTGAATTTGGTTTAACAATTAGCAAAAAAAAGACACAGATTATGTCACAAGGTGCACATGGGGTACCATCAATCTTTATTGACGACGCCGAACTAGAGATAGTAGACCATTTTACATATCTGGGATCGGTGGTAAATAGCAAATTATCCCTAGATCAGGAAATCAACATCCGGATTGGAAAGGCAGCAACAACAATGAACAGGTTAAGAAAAAGAGTCTGGGAGAACAGGAAGCTTACTGCCAAAACAAAAGTCCTTGTCTATCAAGCCTGTGTCCTTAGTACTCTTCTCTATGGCAGTGAAACCTGGACAACTTACTCACACCAAGAGAACAATTTAAACAGCTTTCATATGCGGTGTCTGCGAAGAATTCTTGGTATTAAGTGGCAAGACAAAATCACAAATACTGAAGTATTGGAAAGATCAGGTTGTGTGACAGTTTATTCCATGCTCAGTCTTCGTAGACTTAGATGGATAGGACATCTTAGGCGGATGGATGATGGTAGAATACCAAAGGATATCTTTTTTGGTGAATTACAGATGGGTAAGAGATCTCAGGGTCGGCCTCTACTACGATACAAAGATGTGTGTAAGCGGGACATGATTGATACAGGCATTGATAATGCACATTGGGAGCAAGTCGCCGCTGAACGTGTTGCATGGAGGGCAAATATCAGAAATGGAATAAAGTCTAAGGAGAAAATTATTGCAGAAAAGTCACACACCAAGCGTTTGAGACGTAAGATGGTGCATGATGGTGGAAATGACCACGTGTTCACATGCACCCACTGTGAACGGACATTTACAGCGCAAATTGGCCTTATCAGTCACACTCGCTACCGCCATAGTTAAAAGTTATTATGCCTTTTTAAAGCACAAACTATCGTCTGTCAAGACGGCAAGGTGCCAATGTATGTACTGTTCTGTTTATCTGATAATAAGTTCTGGTCTTACGGCTTCTTCATTTTAAAAAAAAACAGTTCAGTTGCACCATAGTGAGCTTTCGATCTATGTTTAGCTGCACTTTATTCTGCTGTAAGTTTCTTAACCAGAATGTCATATAGGTATCCGTTAATGCTAGAACTTGCTGACCTGTATGACTGACATCCGACTTCAATCTGGCCGATTTTTATTACTTTACCAGATTAGAGCCCCTTCCTTCTTTTCAGGAGTGTTGTTATTACTTTGTACATGGGAACCTGTCGAAAAGACAATATCAGGTGCTATCAACCTAACTCAAACTCATTAGCAGTGAGAGTAGGCTTATGGCCGTTATCAGATATATATATATATTCAGAGAAATTACCTCTGACATAAGACATAGGAGTATACACATACTTAAGACTAGGTAAAGAAGGGAATGTCATAAAAGAGCTCAGAAATCCCAGTAACCATCTATACTAGAATCACTATGTTACTTCTCAGCTAAATTCGGCTGACGCCCATTATTACGGTTTCACACTCAAATACACTATTTTATATTTATACTCTACACCACCACTACCTTATAATTATCTTGGCTGAATTGGGAGTACTAATTGCACAATAAATACAAAACGTTCATCAGTATTATCCGACTTGAAACGTTGTAACTCCCTTTTCATAATCCCTTAAGAATAAACCACCACTTCTCGTGGAAACCAAATATCACACTAAATTCCACTAGAATATCCAGCCTATTAATACTCTGTCTCTGTACGACGATATGGGCTTATTCCACCAGTTTCCCCCTTTCCTCCACATCAGTTTTTTGATCTATACAACAACAGCCGAAATTCTCGTTTGATGCCCCGTCCTGTCGTGACATCAATGATTCTCCATTCGTCTCCTCCGATCACCCATCGTCGCCTTCGTTACTACAAACGGCTGTGAAACGTCGTGATCGTGAATCTCCGTTTTCCCACTTCAAAGGTTGTTGAAAATACGATATAGCGATCCATCGGTGTTCAAAGGTTTTGAAATCGCTGTTTTTCCGTCGTCCGTAGACTCCGGTCTCATTTTCACTCGTTCCTATCGTTCAATCAACGCTCTCTCAACAAGCAAAATGCTGCGGCTTAAGATGCCGTACGTTGTTCTAGTAACATATTGGATCGTTGATCTCTAGTGTCGTGACAATAACATCATTAATGCACAGTCCATTTCATGGTTTTCAAATCAATGGATCCGCAGAAGTCGGATGTGTCGGCCTAACGGCGCAAGAACGCAGCTCTGCTGTAAACAGGCACAACGCAATCACATCCGGAAAAAAACTCTGGATGATCGCAGAAGAAGAAGAAGAAATCAATGGATTAGGTGTGTAATATATAATTTGAGTAATCTTTGTGTTTCACATTTCACAGCATGAAGAATATTCTCTGCAGTATTTCTATGTCAGAGGAGGTGGGGGAAAGAGTTCTTAAGAGCTACGTCAAGCCAGCCCTTATGTACGGAAGGAAATCATGGACATTTAGGAGACAAGGGAGAAGTTAAGTGGAAGGCTCAGAGATGTGATTTTATAGGATAGAACACTGTGGACAGATAGAAAGAGTAAATGAGATTTCTTGAAAAGAGTTAGAAAACTAGTTACTGACTTCAGAAGACAATCAACATTCTTTGGGCATGTCATGAGAAGGGGAAGCTGGAGTCTGTTGTGACAATATGAAAGTTGGAGGGGAAGAGAGGCATTGGAAGACGAAGAGACATCTTAGCATGGTGGATCATTGTTAACAGAAATGATTGGCAGTAACTAGGCAAACCTTCTGTCCTAGGAAAACAACAGTGGAAGATAATCTTTATGGAGCACTTAGTGAACTTAAAAAAAACAGTGATGTTTATACAAGAGACTGCATTGCAGATAAAGATATTAAATTTCTAGCAAATTAAAGGAGGTTGGCAGTACCCTAGACAGAAGGCTGTGGACTGACACGATCCCAGCACCACACAGCATGGACTATAAGAAGAAGAATCTTTGTGTAGAATTGTTGTCTTTGCATAAGCTACTCGGCACAGAAAAACTCTTAAAGCTCGCACTGTCTGTGTTGGATCAGACAAAGATCACAGTGTTCTAGAATCATCTTTATTCAGGATTACAGACAAACAGCCTGCTAGTGAGACAGCTTTCAAGTTTTCAAATAACACTTATGACATGGACAGCATCAATCCAGCATTTGTGTCAGTAGGGAATGGGCAGCAAGTTGAAGCATGTTCTTGTATCTAGGAACTGTATTCATGGATATAGGAACATGGGGAAAACTTCAGGAATAAAGTGATCAGAACCACTGCTTGTCAAATTTCTAGTCTAGTACAATCATCAAACAGTGAATATACTCTGTTGCAGAGTAGTCTACTCTTGCCAGCTTGGTGCCATTCTTCTGGGATAAGATCAAATGAACTATCTTTTTTCCTGATATTAGAAAGTGAAAAATGTATAGAGGCATTTGTGATATGGTGTTACTAAAAGATGACCAGAACCAGCTGGATTGAAAAAAATTGGAAAATGAAAAAGTTTTGAAAAATATAACAGAACAAAGAAGATGAGGACTTCTTGAAGTAATCAAAATCTGAAGACTCTCATGGCTTGGTCACACACTGAAACACAAAGAAACACCACAGAGAGTACTTGAGTGCATAATACTGGGGAAAAGAGACATATCTAAACTAACGACAATACTTATAATACATGCCTGCTCAGATCTATCAATGTAAACATACATGGAATTAAAGAATGCAGCACAAGACAGATAACTATGGAATGGAATGAAGCTTCATGATCAATCCGCAGGCTTAAATACTTGATGGTGATGATGATTAAAATGCAGGTCACTGGTAGAGAGCATTACCTGTTGTTAAGAGCTATGAATGTGTTATATTCTTTCTGTGTGGAGCAAAAAGCTAGAGCTGAAATGCAACAAATACTAAATGTCATATCATTTGTCCAAAGCAACCTACCAAAGTTACAATAATCCCCAAGATCCTGACACTTCTTTTCTTTAGGATTCTTTTCCCCCGATGACTTTGAGCTCAAGTGTTGTCCATACACATGCTACTACTTCTAGTAGCTGGGAAGATTAATGCAGTCAACAAATGCCCGCAGAAGTTGAATGTCTCGGCCAAAAGGTGCAAATATCGCAGCTCTGCTGCAAACAGACACAACGCAATTACGTCCAAAAATATTCCAGATGAACGCAGAAGAAGACTTCTAGTAGTTGCCATTACTGGGCGTTCACTTGACTGATTGTTTGTGGATTCGCTTTCCTTATTACTAGTGTCCCTCACCATCAGGCAAAGCCACTTCGACTTCTGAATGATTTGTAATATGCGTCACCAAGTCATGGACGGGAATCAACATTTTAGTCCAACTGACCGGTGTAAGGTTGAACCCGCTAACTCTGCATCAGCATACAGGAAGTTTAAGAGCAAGCGCTCCATTCAGCCATCTTTTGGATTATAAGAGAAGTTTTCCATGTACAGAAGAAAAGAAACTACAAACTGACAATTGACTGATAACAGGATAATTAAGCAGTTGCTCCATATTGTGTCACATACACAGCAAGATACTGCAGCACACACAAATATGCAAACGGCTGCATTTTTAAAAAAAACCATGAAAATGTACACACACAAATCCTTGCACAAACAAGATTTGTCGGTTGCATTTATTATTTTGTTTGCTTTTTGACTTTTTCTACACTAGGGTATCTCATTTCATTATAATTTATATCATTTCCATATGAAATGAAATGATTTCCAAATGCGATTGTATAATTTTGATATAAAACTACTTTATATAATCATTTGTTATTTGATTGGTTTGTGACGAAAGCACATTTTATTTAAAGATAAAATAATTTGTCTTCATTTCAGAGCATCTGTTGAAGCATAAACTGACAGTTATAGAAGAATTTCATTCTCATTTAGAAGCTCTATGGCTAATAAAACCTCATCAACTGGATAAACAGGTATGTGAGAAGAACAGACAGTCAGTATTACCTGTTACCTGTCTTTTAACTTCTGTTTATTACTTGAATCTAAAATTGTTTCTGGTTCAGGAGGCATTTAAGTAACAATTGTCCAGAAAAGATACAGTTTGAAAGATAGTTAGGACCTAATAGGTCATAGTAATGGATGGGACAGAACAACCAAATGTAATAACTGAAAGGAATTGGCAACCAATTCAGAGTTAGAATAACAATTAATGATAACCATATTATATTATTTCTCTCAAATATAGTGAATCTTAGAATGTAAATGAACAAATCAGAAAGAACTTGGAAGCAAAAGAGATGTGGTTCCTAGGACGAATGTTGCAAATTCCTTGGACTGCCAGAGTAACTAATGACTGTCACTGTCAGCTGTAATTTACTGCCAATATAGTACTTTGCGGTGTATGGCAGAGGGGTCTTTGAGCCTGAGGAATTAAGATCGCCTGGCTAGTGCAGTTGCCGCGAACTGTGCAGGTTAGGATTTTCTTTTAGCTCCCGACAGAAAAAATTCCCACACCTTACTGAAGATTTGAACCCAGGTCTCCCGAAGGAGAATCCGGCGTTCTAGCCACTTTCCCTAAAAGAGGCTAAAGAAACTAGAACGTTATATACAAAAATAAGAAAGAGACAAACAGCTTTCTGTGGTCATGTTATGAGAAGAGAGGCATTGGAGAACATCGTGATGACAGGAAAGATCGAGGGGAAGAGAGGCAGAGGCCAACCAAGAGAAATGATGCTGGATGGATTGAGACTGGCATGGAGGAATATTAGCAGCAGAGCTGATCCAGAACACCAAAGACAGAGATCCCTGGAGAGAATTGAACGCCTTCGCCAGCTGGCATGGCATCATCATCATCATCATAGTTTTTCTTGTAGTAACTATGTTGTTGTGTATTCTAATTTTCTCTGAGATCACACAGCTTTTCTTGTAGTAACTACAATGTTGTGTTCATTTCACCTGGGAAGGTTAAACCGGTCAACAAATGCCCGCACAAGTCGGATGTGTCGGCCAAAAGGCGCAGGTATCGCAGCTATGCTGTAAACAGGCACAACGTAATTACATCCAAGTGAGAGTCAAATGTCCTTCGAAACACCCGGGAAGATTAACCAGGTCAATAAATGCCTGCACAAATTGGATGTGTCATCCGAAAGGCGCAAATATCACTGATCTGCTGTAAACAGGCACAATGCAACCACATCTGAAAAAACTCTCCGAATGAATGCAGGAGATGAAGTGTATCATTTCCTCTCAGATCATACAGCTTTTTTTTATGGTAACCACAATGTTGTGTATTATTTCCTCTCAGATCAATTTTTCTTGTGGTAATCACATTGTTGTGTATCATTTCTTTCAGATCACAGTTGTTCTTGTGATAACCACATTGTTGTGTATCATTTCTTTCAGATCACAGTTTTTCTTCTATAACCACTTTGTTGTGTACCATTTCCTCTCAAACCACAGTTTTTCTTGTGGTAACCACATTGGTGTTTTACATTTCCTCTCATATCACACAGTTGTTCTTGAATAACCACATTGTTGTGTTCCATTTCCTCTCAGATTACAGTTGTTCTTGTGTAACCACATTGGTGTGTTCCATTTCCTCTCAGATCACAGTCTTTCCTGTAACCACATTGTTGTACGTCTTATTTCCTCTCAGATCACACTGAGTTTCTCTGAATACTCAGGCAAGCAGAATGTGATTAACGTTCAAGGATTCAGTGAAAAAGAGGATCCAACAAGGTAGGGACCATGTCTTACTTTGGTCTAATAATTAATTCATTGAAATAGTGATTACTAGATTGATAGTAAGTGCTAGTTTTTGAAATACTTGTTTGCTTTGCCAGTTCATTACGTTAATGTTTTATAACCTGGCAACATTTTAAGAATGAAAAACTAAAAGATTAGAGCATATTATGCAGATAAACATGAAGGCATTTTTGGAGGTATATTATGGAAGAATAGTAGATAAATAGTTAAATCTTATATATAAATTCATACATAGCTCTAACATTCTAGGTTCCAATGCTGGAGATTTCCTAGGTGAAATTTAGTAGGTTGAGGCGGCCTTAATTCCTCAGGCTCAAGACCCCCCTGCCATACATCGCAAAGTACTATATTGTGACAGATGATCAGTCGCATCATGTGATACTTTTTTCTAGAAGTGCCTCCTTTAATCCTGGTTGACTGAGTTAGTCTTTTTTTTTATCTTTAGACGTGCTGATTGTTGATTGGATTTCACAGGTAAATTTTATACAGGGTGTGGTAGTCAATCCCACGCTAACCCTCTTACAAAATACATGGTGAGTTACAGTGTTACTATTCTTTGCTTCCCTTATGGACCCAGGCAACACAGGGACAATTGAGCATTTTGCCATATGTTTATTGGTGACTCTGTGCGTAATATGTTTATTGGTGACTCCGTACATATGTTTATTGGTAATTCCATACATAATATGTTTATTGGTGAATCCGTACATCATATGTTTATTGGTGACTCCGTACATCCCTAAATAATATTATCTCAACTACTTTTGTTGCTGCATGACTGCATTCTGTCCCGCTTATTACTTTAACCCCTTTGGTCCTAGGTTGATTATTATAACTCCTTCAGACCCAGTGTTTATTACTTTAAGTAACTACTCATTTGGCTAGAAAGAGTAACAGTAACACCTCCCTGCAATATAAAGAGTTAATGGAGCATTACATTATTACATCTAGTTTCATCTGGGGCATCTCTGTGTAGACGGATATTAGTGCCACTTCTATTATCTTGAAAGATATTTATAACTACTAAAGAAAATCTCATAAGAACTGTTTTTTGGCTGACATTTCTGCAACTTATAAACGCAAAATTATAACAGAAATTAGATGCCTGTGGAAGTAACTGAGAGATAGAATTAGAAACGAGGAAATCAGAAAAAGACTATCTGAAACCAACCATGCAGCTCATTAAAGAAGAACACCTTAAATGGTTTGGCAACCTCACAAGAAATACCTGATACCAGCTACCATAAAGAGCCATGTTGATGATATACGATGGATACAGAGCAAGGGCAGGACAATATAAAAGATGGAGTTAGGTATCAAGAAACACCTTAGATAAATAAAGACCAACCTACAAAGCACATTGGACAGAACGCACAAAAGATCCTAATATCTCTCCTCTCTCTCCCCACCCATTTCCCCAACACTTCACTGAAGCTAATGTAGGAAGAGAAGAAATACTTAAATATTATGGGTGGTTCAGTGTGGTTAAAAAGTTTTCATTTCCAAAATGCATCCTATAGACACAACAGTTTGGGAAGCTTCTGTAGAGTTTTAACATTTGTGAATACTGTGCATCTATATCTGTTTATTAAAAAGTATATTGTTGATTCCACTTGCAGATTTCAATCGCTGCACTGCTTTTTGTTTCCGAATTTTCGAGAGTGCCGAGTTCTGTCCTGATATTTCAAATGATAGCATCAGTGCAAATGGGTGCCACAATAGCCATATTGTTTTTGAAGGGCCTCAGTTCGACTCCAGCAG
The DNA here is from genome assembly GCA_963921405.1 of Cepaea hortensis. NCBI lineage: Eukaryota > Metazoa > Mollusca > Gastropoda > Stylommatophora > Helicidae > Cepaea > Cepaea hortensis. The sequence goes on along the minus strand of OY992876.1, from coordinate 29,932,379 downwards.
GATACTTTGCAGTCATATTGTGTTTTATATGATCATTGTTATTGTGTATGATGAATACAGACAATATTGTTTGACTCATTGATATTTTTGTATGTGTAAATTGTTTAATACCTCAGTTAGCCAAAAGCATTCCTGTGTAAAACAAAAAAAACATTCATTGAAATTTCTCACATTCTTATGAAAGTTATCTTTATGAATAACATTCTCATTGAAGTTATACATATGAATTACACTGTTACATTAGTAAAAGATAGTTGTTGAAAAGTTGCAAATGCAACTATCTGGGTTCACTTTTTTTCAATTTTGTATATTATAACTTCAAAATGAATTCCAAGATTGGTGCCTTTCAAATTTGCTTAGCTTTAGATTGAATGCTATAAGTTAGCAGTTTTTAAGCATTTTTTAATCCATGGCTTGCCTGATCAATTATATTCTGTCTGCTACATCTTTGTGTGATTACTGATAAGAAACTCAATGTTTTGGCACTCAGCAGTTTTATTTTTAGCAGGCGAACTTTGAACAGACTTGTTAAAGATCTAATGGTTTCATATATTTCTTCTTTAAAACTGCAATGGAAAATCTGTGAAAAAATTGCAGGTGAAAGAATTAATATGAACAAAGTGCCATTTGAAAACCCTTACTATGGGAACAACAGAAAACAGTATAGACATAGTCCATTTTTATTTACAACTAAGAATTTGGTAAAACTGATCCAGAATACCAAAGACTGAGATCTGTGGAGAGGCATGAACGCCTACAACAGGTGGCAGAGTGCATGATGATGATAACAAGTGCCTTAACCCTACCAGACCTGAGGCCCTAACCCTAACTGTCCCCTATACCTGGGCTTCTGAGCATTAAAGAGAAAAAACCAACATGATGTAGTAAAATGTTAGTTACATGCAAACAAGTGGTTAGAATAAGATGTAACTTGGAGACATTGTAGAAAATAGGTCTACCTTTCATCTAGCGCCAATATTCCACCTTTGTGTGCCAATAAAGTCTGAATAAACCAAAGTATCGATCACCTGTTGGACTGTGAAAAGCCTAGACCTACTTCGCTTTGTTGTTGAAGTGCTTGGTTCATCAATCGCTCGTTTCATTGTGAATTTTCATAAATTTTTCGCGTTAATCCACACAAAGTCAATTCAAACCTATGGGGGCAGACATTTGCAATGGCTAAACATGAGTTTTGACCACGATTGGTTGGTTATTTTTAGTTTGTGAAGCATATTTATCACGAAATAGGGAAAATGTTGAAAATTAGGGACAGTGGTATAGCAGCAGATTCGGAAATTTCCGAAAATCGGTACAGCGGTCTGGTAGGGTTAAACAAATGGTCTGCCACTGAAGCCTAGGTAAACATGATTACACATTCTGTTTATAACATTAAGACCAAATAGATGAATTGTCACTGTGTGAATTAGGATCATTTAATTAGGATCATTTAATATTGTTATAAAATATACAGATTGTACTATCTAGATTAGGATGTTTTAAAATTAAAAGTTAGTTACTATAAATTATATATAGATGTTGTTACATAAAGAGAACTAAATGATGATTAAAATGCTTATATATTATAAACTGGAATCTATGAGAAATAAAACCTCTTTTATATTACAAGTGAGACAGGAGAGGCAGTGTTTAGGAAGCTTTGAAAGTCTCCATTGTTGCTACTGTGTTTGATCTCCTGCTGTACAATTGTACAACTGAATACTTTGATTGGTTGTTCACATTCACTGCTGTATCCCTGAAAGGGCTTGTATTGGAGCATAGGGCTGATTTTGTTCATGTTTTATTGATGAAGACTTTATATTGTCTACTCTTTTTTTTCTCTTCATTTATTTTATTATTATTATTAACTTTGTGACTTATAACTATCTTTTTTTTTCCCCATGCTTTCCTGCTTGAAAAAGCCGTGCTGGCTTAATTAATCCTGAAAATGTGAAATTTCATTGGATTATTTTGTTTTTCTCCTTATGTGACTGGGAACTAATGTATAAAATATATTCTACCTTTAATGATATTATTACTATTATTTAGTCATATAATTTGTTGTGAAATAAGATTAGCTGGGCCATGATTAGCTACCATATGAGATTTTAAAAGCAACACATTTAACTTTTTGATCAAATCATGGATTTGATACATGATTTTATTATAATACAAATTTATAGCTATCACAGATGATTGTGTAAATAATGTCCATAAATTGTTCATTGCATTCAAAGACTATATTCTTCAAACTTGAATTTAGACCTCCTATATCCCCCTATTTGTATCTCTGCTCAATGCACAACTGCCAGGAACCCTATATACATATACCAGAAGCATTCAGTCTACAAAATATAATGTTAGGAATAGATATTCTGATATTGTTGTTGTTGTTGGATGAAGAATGACTTGCGCGATGAATTGGATTAAAGTGAGGAAGAGTTGCGCAATTCGTCGACCTCACTCTCTCGCCTGAGTCCCGTGGCAAGACAAGTCGAGACGACTGGAGACGAATACAGGTATAAGCATTGTGTCACGGCAGCAGTCATTTCTGGCCTACTCTTAACAATTTCCAACTGCTAAGGAATTTGTAACAGGCATACAGAACAACAAACTATACATAAACTTTCAGTTGGTGGATTGTTGTGCATTCTGTTTTTCTCAATGTTACTCATTCTTTCAAGGGAGTCATTGATATTTCTTGTGTTTATCTTATATGTCACTTATATAGTATCATAGTATCTTGTATAGTAATAATGAGAGAGATCAAAGAGATGCCAGGAATACTAGTTGGAGGTTATAATATAAACAATATACGCTATGCAGATGACATAGTATTGGTGGTGGATAATGCAAAAGACCTGCAACAATTGTTGGACATTGTAGTAACAGAGAGTGCAAAGAAAGGACTCTACTTGAATATCAAGAAAACGTTAACAATGGTGATGTCAAAGAAAAGGGTGACATCAAAATGTGACAAAGAAATAGAAGGGAAAATTCTTAACCAAGTGGATAGTTTTAAATACCTAGGGGCATTTATAACATCAGATGGAAGATGCACAACAGAGATTAAGAGCAGAATAGGGGAAGCGAAAACTGCATTTCAGAAAATGGAAGTGCATCTTATGCAATTAGTCACTATCAATGAATGTAAGAAATAGAGTGCTAAAGTGCTATATAGAACCTGTATTGCTGTATGACAGTGAATCTTGGAATGTAGATGAACAAATTAGGAAGAACTTGGAAGCAACAGAGATGTGCTTCCTGAGACAAATGTTGCGAATTCCTTGGACTGCCAAAGTAACTAACAATGACTGCCTGAAAGAGGTTAATGAAATTTGAACATTATATACAACAATAAGAAAGAGACAAACAGCTTTCTTTGATCATGTGATGAGAAGAGAGGCATTGGAGAACATTGTGGCAACTGGAAAGATCGAGGGGAAGAGAGGCCGACCAAGAGAAATGATGCTGGATGGATTGGGGGCGGTGGCATGGAGGAATATCATCAGCAGAGTTGATCTAGAAAACCAAAGACCGAGATCTGTGGAGAGACATGAACGCCTACACCAACCAGCATTGCACGTGATGATGATGATATGTCACTGTGTAGTCTAGCTTTTTAAACAGATTGACAAGAGTTACAAAACAGTAAGCAAGTATTTAACAGCTGCCAGAGAGGCACCTCATAGTTAATATTGGTTGTATACAACAGATTTCTTCCTTCCTTTAGAGTGATATAACAGTCGACGTGGCAGAAAGGATCAGCTCTTAAACATGTCCTGTCGGCTGACGGTTGGGCAGTGGAATCATTTGGACTTCAATGTTGACTTGTTCAGAAAGCAATGGCAAACTACTGAACATAATATTGCCCAGAAACTCAACATGGGGTTGGGATTGATCGTGATGTCCAGCAAATGACGTGCAACATTTATTTTAGAGTGATATGATCAATATGCTTTGTGTTGTGTATCGTGTATGTCTCTGTGTACTTAGAAGTGGGCCTTTACAAGACATTTTAAACAGACATAATGTGTGTTATTAATTGTGTAACTTCATGTTTACCACTGATGTTTGATGTACATGAGTAGCCTGTTGCCAGGTGATTACAATAGTGGCCTGGGTTCTAATCCCTGGTGAATGTGTTATCAGTGCAAGGTTATGTTCAAGTTAATTAACATGTTTGGACACTCACTGCATGGTCGGGCAGCCTTTCTTACCTCAGCCCTTCAAATCCATCCCAGCATTCACCAGCAATGGTACTCAGCGATGTAATACTAGTTTTGTTATGTTTACATGGTGTTGATTGTGAGTTTGGGTTCCATTCCAGGCAGTAGCAAGATGTATTTGCCCTACCAGCACACTTCTGGATGTTGATCAAGTTTCGTGACAACATGGGTGCCAGATATTTTGTTTTCAGGATAGTAACAGGCTGTCAATTACATAGAATCCTCGGGGGAAGATCAGTTGTGAGAAATATGTGGCTTAACACCAAGGGCTTCAGTGACACATAAAGTAGGTCACATTACTTACCTGCATTAAATTATAGGGGAATGTTCACTCTACGTTGATGTTGTTATTGATCAAAAGATGAATAATAGAATAAACAAGAAATATAGGAGGACATCCTTGCAAGAATAAAGTGACACAACCAGTTGGGTATATTGCAGCGACAAGACTTTATTAACTCTTTCACTACCAAACAAAAACTGGGCTGTGACCAAACAGAAATTTATGGCAGAAAATTGGAACTAGGGGTGTGTTACAATAATGCTTTTAAAATGGTTAAGATGATAGCAGATCTATTGTATTACATATCAAATTAAAGAAGATTGCACAAGGAACATGACAGTGTTAATAATTAATTGATAGGTTACAAATATTATGACAATAATGAGAGGTTTAATAATAACAACTGAAATTAAAGAGGTAAAAACTATTTTAAAAACTGCACTTATAAGGTGTTTTCTACACTCCTATACTGCTAATCATGTTTAATTTACTGAATAATCAAACAAACACCAATTGTCTTCAAGAATATAAACAGTATTGCTAATTAAAGTAACCCAAAAAGAAGTTTTGGTTCATATTCTGAACCATGTCTTTTTAACAAAAAATGACAAAAAATAATGGCTGAAATCTGGAAGGTGGGGTCTCTCACAGTAAAGTTATGAAAATGGTTAAAATTGTAGAAGAAATGTTGTATTATATATCAAAATAAAGGGGATTGCACAAGGAATATGTTGGTAGGAGAATTTCTGCTTTAGGTTGTAAATAAAATAAAAATAATAATATAATTTGTAAAATAATTGGACAAAAATAGGTAAAAATAATGTAAACATTGCACTTAGAATGTGTTTTCTACACTCCTATACTGCTAATAATGTTTAATTTACTGAATAATCAAACAAACACCACTTGTCTTCAAGAATATAAACAGTATTGCTCATTTAAATCACCCAAAAGGAAGTTTTGGTGCATATTCTGAACCATGTCTTTGTCACAAAAATGAAAAAAACTAATGGCCGCAATCTGGAAGTTGGTGTATGTCGCAATAATGTTATGAAAATGGTTAAAATTGTAGCAGAAATGTTGTATTATATATCAAAATAAAGGGGATTGCACAAGGAATATGTTGGTAGGAGAATTTCTGCTTTAGGTTGTAAATAAAATAAAAATAATAATATAATTTGTAAAATAATTGGACAAAAGTAGGTAAAAATAATGTAAACATTGCACTTAGAATGTGTTTTCTACACTCCCATACTGCTAATAATGTTTAATTTACTGAATAATCAAACAAACACCACTTGTCTTCAAGAATATAAACAGTATTGCTCATTTAAATCACCCAAAAGGAAGTTTTGGTGCATATTCTGAACCATATCTTTGTCACAAAAATGAAGAAAACTAATGGCCGCAATCTGGAAGTTGGTGTATGTCGCAATAATGTTATGAAAATGGTTAGAATTGTAGCAGAAATGTTGTATTATATATCAAAATAAAGGGGATTGCACAAGGAATATGTTGGTAGGAGAATTTCTGCTTTAGGTTGTAAATAAAATAAAAATAATAATATAATTTGTAAAATAATTGGACAAAAGTAGGTAAAAATAATGTAAACATTGTACTTACCAAGGGGGCGTTGTTATCCAATATCCTGATCACTGCTAATCCTGTTGAATTTACTGCACAAACAACACTTTTCTAAACTATAAATACAATTGCTCCGAATCAATCATCCGAAAAGAAGTTTTGCCGCAGATTCTGAATCATGTATTTTTCTTTTTTCAGACAAAAGTTAGGAAAACACTTGGCAGATTTACATTTAATTGTCATGTCTGTTTGTTTTTATTTACTATATGTGGCAGTCTATTTGTGATAGGCTGCAAAGCAAACTTTGGCGCACAAGTCTGGTCTATTAGTGCAGCCGGAGCAAACAAAAGATGATATGTGTCGTTTAGTTCGAGTGCTGCAAAAAACACAGTCTCTATTGACACCGACAAATTCTATTATTTATATTATATTATTTCTATTATAATTCATTAAATTAAATGCTTGGCTCATGTAAATCTTTCGGCATAATTTCCTGCAACAGACTGAAATTCTTCGGCAGGCAGAGTGTCAAACTTTCAGGAATACTCTGAGCTACTTTGCGATGAGCACTTTCCTTTACTTGAAATCCTTCTATAACAATTTTTATCCTCCTTTCTCTGTTTGCCATATGGAATTTAGGATGTGAGCATTGATCTGTGCAATTTCAAAGATCTAGTAGTAGATCTTCTTCCACCACTTAATGGTTTTCCTATCATGGATATTATAATATCCAACCATTTAGTCCATTCTGTCGCAGCCATTCATCGCCGTGTTATTTTCATGGAGACCATCTTCGGCTTGCTTTGCGGTTTTCGCAATCCGCTCTCAACAGTTCTAACTACAGACTTGGTAGAGACAACAATGCATGTTTTTTTTTAGCTTTATTTAGCCCTTCCTCCAAATAATCATTTAATCAATGGACACATTTTCAAATGGGTAAAATGCTTCCTGGATATTCTTCAGAATCATGTCAACAAGAGGATCAATATTTTTTTTTTTTTTTTTTTTTTGGGTACCCTCAGGTTGACATACATGAAACATGGTGTGATAAATATATTATAATTTTCTAATTGATTACTGGGAAACGTAGTGGCAGTGGCATACCAAGGAGTATATAAATGTGCACTTGTACACCAGTAGTCTTTGATACATGGTCTTGGATCAAGTCCCATAGCAATAATGACAGACGTAAACTTCAGCCATTCGTGCTTCGTTGTCAAACACTCAGCTGTTGACGAACATTCACTGGTTTTTCTTTATCACCACGTGCTAAAACTTTAGACACAACTAAAAATTCTTTCTAAATATTCACTGATAAGGGAATCACTATTGTTTAAAACAGTTATAAACAATAATCTAGCTTGATCTCAAGTCATACTACGTGGACACAAACTGGTGGGCGTTTCCATTGTGAAAAAAAAACAAATTAACACTACCTTAAAACTGAAAATTCACAAGAATCCAACATTAGAAAACGTCTGACCTCATAAACATGGCGTAGAAATCTTTCGGCTGTACGACTTTTCAGTTTACTGTAACTTAAAATTCCGAAACGGAGCAGAAATATATGAAATAAACCACTGATCATTTTGTGGGACGAAAAGGGCGGACTGCCATTACAGCAAATCCATCCTGTCCACAGATGGGATCACGGTAGCGAAAGAGTTAACAACAACCAAAAATGGACAAGATGACAAAAATGGTCATACATTAAAGTGTTAGGGCCCTTGCTGATTGGCCAAATGTCATGTTGTGATATATTGACACTTCATTGGCTATTGCTGTTTTCCACTGTCCTTTATGGTAAAGGTGTTTATGTAAAAATACAGACATTTAGCTTTGAAATGACGTTTTTGTTTATTGCAACATGGTTGTATGTGAAGTTGTTAAAGCGTAAAGATTACAAGAACTTTCCGAACGCTATGTCAAAGGTAAAGTTACTGAAGATATAGTCCCACTGCAGATACAACCATAAAGGTGTCAGGTGTTATGATTTCAACTATTCTGGGTCCCAAGAGGATGGGGAAGGGTGGCCAGTTTTCTTCCTCACCACTTTTCCTTCACAGGCAAGGCCAGATTAGCAGTAGAAGAGACAGAGGCAGGCCGAGATAAATGTTGCTGGGTGGCCTAAGACAGTGGTCTGCAGGAATATCATCAACAGAATTGATCTGGAGCACCAAGTACTGAGATGTGTGGACAGACATGAGTAACTACACCTGTTGGCAGGGCATGTGATGATCATTCAACCCCAGAGCTAATCTGGTTGGGGAAGAAGAAGAAACAGAATGCTGCCACTGCGAGATTGAACCCAGACCATTTGTCTTGGAAAATATATATACTAGCCGCTACACCACAGTGGTCTCTTGTGAAACAGTAATTTGTTTTTAAAACTTAAAAATTTGATCAAAATGTTTTAGGAATGTTAATTTCTGTTGACTTTATTCTTTACATACCTACTGTTTGTATATATTTTTGGGAACAATACTGCGCCATGTGTTAACCTTTTTTATTTCCTTCTTCTTCATATATGTACAAATGACTTTCATATATTGCATGCCGTCCCAACAGTCTTTCATTTTACTGAGAATATGACCAACCGTTGTTCATGGAGTTTACTTGTGTCTTACATCGTGTACTTAATATTCAACTGTATTATATTTCACTTGTATTGGATATTTTCTGTTTGACATTGGGAGTTGAAATGCATTTGTGTAATGGATAATTCCTGCGTTTTTCTGTCAACAAGCAAAGATTACATCTTTAATGTATGTTGGTTGCTTGAAGTGGTAATCAGACAGCATTATCTTTATGTTTGCTGCTATACTTCATCATTTTTAGGGTGTTTCTTTCATTCTTCTTTGCCATTACATGACCATTGTTCATCCACACTTCTAGTTAGTATTTCATCTCGCTGGCTGATGTGTTTTTAAAACAATACTTTAAGACTGTCTGTTGCCAGCTGTAAGACTGATTGTTTGCTTGATATATCCACTGTTTGTAAGGTTACAGGATTGTTGCTTGCTTTCTTTATTGTATATCTGACACTTTTAAGTGACCTAGCCACTGTCTCACAAATGACATAACCAGTGCCCGCAGGTGACATAACCAGTGCCTTCAGATGGCATAACTAGTGTCAGACAAATGACATAACCAATGCCTGGCAGACGACATAACCAGTGGCAGACAATTGATATGACCAGTGCTGACAGGTGACATAACCAGTACCAAACAGATGACATAATCAGTAGCAGGCAGCTGACATGTGCCTGACAAATGTCATGAGAAGTACCTGACAAAAGACATAACTGGTGCATAATAGACTACACGTTTCTTAGTTCATGAGGCTCTGCCTTGTCAGTAATGAAATATTTATAAAGTCACACTAAACAGTCTGCCATGTGGCTTGTTATTTCAGTACAAAAGTAGACTCTATTTTACGTGAAGTTCCCACAACTTAGACAACTGCAAATACTGTTAATATTTTTATATAAATGACAATATGGGTTGACAGTTTCTTAACCTTGCCATCTGCAAGCTTACTGTTCATGAGAAACTTGAATCTTTCAGTTTTTATATTTAGAAAATGTTGAAAGCACATGCAGATTACATATGCTTATTACCTTTAGCCTGCTTATTTGCGTGGAAATTTAGTTTGTACAATTATTCTTTCATGATTGTTATGGGAGCGAGGTTCTGCAAAGGACATGAATGAATGAACAATTATTCTATGGACTTGTTTAATGTCTGTAACATGTGATGTTGCTAGAGGCTTCAATAATCTTAGTCTTAGTCTCTAAGAATTGACAACACAGCATTCCGGACAAAACCATACATGCTCAGCCTACCTCAGCAAATGTCATACCATGTTTAAAACAAAGTTTGTTGCTTATCCTTTACAGTATGTCGCAGTCAACTCCGACAGTTTTTGGTAGTTTGCCATTGCTTTCTGAATGGTCAGCACTCATACCATTGTATGAAAATACCATTGCAAGGTGGTCTGCTGCCAAATTGCCTGCAGTTGTTTTTTGCTAGCGGTATGCGAGATTATGAATTGCATTCATAAATCATTCCAGCAGCACATAAATTGTAACCACATCAGATTTGTCCTCTCACACGTTCATCTTTGCTGGAACCACCCTTTAATCCAAACTCAAGTATCCTTAAATATGTGATTTTCATCATCATCATATGCCACGCCGGTAAGCGTGGGCGGTCATATTTTGCCATCTCATTCGATCACCAGAATCGTGGATCAGCTCAGTATTCTTGTCTTGACCATACAACGTGGCCAAGCCATCCACGTATTTACTTCTCTGTCCTCCCCCTTGTTCTCTTCCCCTCAATCTTGCCAGTTGTGGTTTTATCTCTCTAAGTGTATCTTCAACAAGCAGTCATTCATAGATTGTCTTCAGGGTGTATGCATTGTCCATCTGGAGTGTTCCGACTGCTGGCACTCTTGAAGCCAACAGGCTGCTCACTCATTACCTCACACTCCAGCATGAAACGGACAGTATATCCGTGTCAGTCTTTGTAAGAGAGAAGTGTAAACTTCATTGTTAAGTCAGGCTTTCTTCATATTATTAAATTCCTTGTTAGTATGAAGAATTAATAATAATTTTTTTTTTTTTTGGGGGGGGGGGGGGGGGGGTGGCTGGGCATTCCTCAGACCATTGTTCAGTGAGTAGGCAGATTGTACTGGTATATCAAGGGGATCTGCAAACATGTATATCTTTGATCTACATTCAATCCCCACTAGTGGGAAAGATGTTTTTCAAACTGGTACAGCACTCGAGTCAGCCCAGCTTCATAAAATGGGTTGAAGAGACTTGGGGGAGGTTCAATATTATCTCATGTGCACCATCTGGTCATGAATACTACGAGCTTAATATGTTGCCAATATTTTCAGTGATATTTTTACACATCTGCGCATGCGCAAACACACACTTATTCTTATTGCTATGCATTTGTAATCAGGCAAGAAAGTGTATATATCAATACATATAATGTTTATATGAGAATTATTGAAGGGTTTATTGTTAATATGGAAAATGCTCATAGGTTTCTTGTAAATTGGGACATGTTTGCAACGGTTCGTGTAAATTGGAAAATTGTTGCACGGGTTTGTATACATTGGGAAATTGTTGCGGGATTTCTTGTAAATTGGGAAATTGTTGTGGGGGTTCATGTAAATTGAGAAATTATCGTAAGGTTTCATGTAAATTGGGAAATTGTTGAAAGGTTTCATTTTAAAGAGAAAATTGTTAAGAGCTTAACTATTAATTAATGTTGAAATTGTTGTTGAACAAAATATCAGACTTACTGTGAAAATTTTCTTAAACTGCACCCATGAATGTCAATCTGTGACCATTATTCTCCAGTGGGATCAGGTTTATATCTTGTTAAACATGCCGATACAGTGTGAATAGTTAAACATGTCTATACAGCATGAATAAAACACAGATGTGTGCTATCATTGCTTTATATAATCAAGAAAGCGGGCATAATGTAGTTGACATGGATGTGAAATCATCAATATCCATGATTTCATTGTTTGGCAGAGTATATTTTTCAATTTTGTTTATGTTTTTCATTCCTATTCTAACTTTGCCAGACTGGCATTTTTGTGGTGTTGAATAAACAGTGTACAGTGTGATTTTTATATACACTAATCAAAATTCATGTACTATTTATGCATGGGGCAAAGTATAAGAGAGGTTGATCAATGTAGAGGGGCGATCACATCTAACCTCTCGACTGCCTAGGGTCTGTTTATGAGTCCAAGGGGTTATTATTATTCATTCTTCCCATTTTAAACTCATTCTTCAAGATGTAAGATTATTACTTTTTATGGGTCGGCTCATTCCTTGCCTCATTTCTCGCTCTATAAGAATATAGTTAGTTAGTCTTTCCTCTTGAGCCTAAGTCGGTGCATAGGGCAGAAGTCATGGCTCTCCATGTCTGGCGGTTCGCTGCTACCTGTTGTAGATTTTGGATGTTCACTTGGCCGTTGAATGAGCCTTCTCTGATGATGGTTCTACGCAGGGTCTCTCTTGGTCTTCCCCATTTTCTTTTCCCTGCTGGTGACCATATAAGAATACAACCAGTGCAGTAATTCACAAACCACACGTAACACTGGCTATGGTTCAAATTAATATCAATGTATAATCTATTTCTTGTACTTTTCACAATCAGTTCATTTCACATCTCTTATTTACGGCACATAAGACTATCTTATCAAACTTAATTCCTGTAATAAAATAAACTCAACAAAAATCGGTCCTCAACTCTTGTGAGGCCACTAGATCATAGTTGGCTTGAGGATGTGTCTACTTCGATGTCCAAACTCCAACTATCCGTCACTCAGGTACTTTTCACCATCACAAGTTTATGTGATTCTCAACTTGCACGCAATCTATGCTGTCCACACACCTCACATAGTCGACTTGCCTTAGTTCAATCATCTTTGGACCAGATACTCACTGGCCTATACCACACTATGACACTATTGATCTCATTATCTTCATGCTATACTGCTCACTGATGCAGTTGACGCTCTGTTGTATGGATTCCATAGCCTGCTGGCACTAAACGCGTCATATGTGCACTACTTAACCATTTCTTATGTTGCAAACACTGTGTACTTTATAACTGCATTATGTATGTGTTTCATATTTTGGTGGTAATAAATGTGTTACACTGTTCTGCTTCATTTTTTGGCATCTCTTTAACTCAGAAGTTAGTGTGTTCAAGTTCAGCACGTATTTGGGTAAAGTTTATTCATTCTCTCTCTCTCTCTCTCTCTCTCTCTCTCTCTCTCTCTCTCTCTCTCTCTCTCTCTCTCTCTCTCTCTCTCTCTCTCTCTCTCTCTCTCTCTCTCTCTCTCTCTCTCTCTCTCTCTCTCTCTCTCTCTCTCTCTCTCTCTCTCTCTCTCTCTCTCTTTTTTTTTTTTTTTTATAATTCCTGTGCTGTGATTCCTGGGTAGTGGATTTATTCTCTACTTGTCATTTGAAAGCAATGGCAAGCTACTGTACAAAAAATTGTCTACAAAACCAATTGATCGCAGTGTCCTGCATTGGACATGCAACATTTCATAATTTTCTCTGGATAGATTTTATCCAAAGTGGCGGGTTCTGTCTATACATGGCTACAGTGTTTTTTTCTTAGAAGTTATTTGCCAGATCAGTAGCCTGATAGACCACTCTTTACAATTTGCAACTGCTGTGGAATTGTTAGCATGTATAACCTATACATCAAACCTGCTGTTTTCATTCCTTGTCCAAGGTGGCCAGGTATTTGTTCTCACTACCCAAGAGTTGAGTTGAGTTAAGAACTGACATCGCTGCACTCAGGACATACCCATATGCGCTCCATCCCCTCATTCAACAGCCAGCGAAGAGACACTACTAATCGTTCCCACCACTATCTGATTGAAAGTTCTCCTGGTCTTCCCTCTCAGTTTTGAGACTACCAGAACCCCTGCTAATCCCCCGCAATCTCATCCTTTACACATACAGGTTCTCAATCTGTTTCTCCACCTGGTCCCACAGGCGCACGACCACCTCTCCCTTGTCCATAGATAATCGACCACCAAGACGTGCCTATCAGCCTGTTCATTCCCCCACACTCCCGCATGGCCAGGGGAAAAAATCCAATACAATTCTTACAATCTGTGCCCTCTGAAGCGAGGTGAGCCATTCCACACGAAACATTCCTTTCTCCACTTTACTAAGCATACTCCTTGAGTCTGTGATGAAGACAACATGTGTTGCAGTGGTATCCTCTAACCAACAGAATGCCGCTGTGACTGCTTCCACCTCCATTCTCATGCTTGATGTCGTAGCCTCATATGCCATAGTCTCCTTTTTTAAGAATCGTCCATTAGCGTTCGCAATGAAACTCCAGCCACTCTGTGTATTTCTCACCACTGACCCATCAGTATAGATCACTAAGTCCCACTACCCAAGAGATCACGGGGAGGTGATATATCACCAGCTATGTTTGCGAAGGTTCCTAACCCTATGCTGAGAGTGAACCCAGTTACTTCTGAACTCCAGAAATTTACTCAAAAATTTGTCAGCTCCGCCACCTTCCTTTATATATATTTTATATGTGGTACATAATGTAATCCGCATCTAGTTGACATTTAGTATGTTGTATTTGCAGTAGATATGTATTCCTGTCTTGTTGATACCAACTATATATATATATATGTGTGTGTGTGGGGGGTGTCTTTGGCAGCACATCGCTGCCATAAAGACCTGACAGAAATGTTCCTATTCCCTGGCCATTCCTCCTACCTCATGTACCCTCATGCCCAAGGTGTCTGCAATGTCCGGTGTCCATCTGTCTATTGGTATCCCCAGCCTCTTCTCCCAGGAACCAAGTCTTCCATCACTGTTCTTTCCAAGCCACAGTGATGTTGAATATGGCCAGTGCAGTTTTATTTCCAAAGCATGATTATTTTTATGGGCCTATTTTCTTCAATGCTCAGATCTTGTAGAATTTGATTTGCAATATTCTGGGAACTCTTCTGTAACATTTTAGCTCAAAGGCCCCAGTTTTCTTCTTTAGTGATTGCAAAATGGCCCATGGCCGACATCCTTATATTGCCACAGGAAAGATGCATGTTCTCAAACATTGTACTTAACCTGCTTGCTGTTGTTGTGCCATAGGTTCTTAATAGAGTCCAACCTGTACTTTGCTGTGGCCAGCCTGGGTCGGGCTGGCTTTGAATAGTGCCCAGTGTCGTTGATCAGGGAGCCAGGATATTCACAGTTTGTGACATTTTCTATTTCCTCGTTGATTGTGAAATGGGATCAGTACTGACAAATATTTGTGTTATGTTTTGCTAACATCTTTTTTGTAAATGTATATGTAACTCATTGTAAACTACTGTATTAATTATGTAAATAGTTACTATCGATTATATGAGAGGTTGTATAAACACATGATATTATTGGTCATTTTCAGATTCCCAACGGAATGTTCTTGTTGTTTACTACATGTTTCTGTTCATGAATCCATCCATCCATGTTTGTGTATAATGTTAATGTTACGCCAAATATGGCTTCATGCTGAATTTCAGAGAATGACAATATGTTTGTTCACACATATTCATACTTTAATGGCTGCCTATATTAGCAACTTGCGATGTTGCCATTGTGGCCTACGAGATTCAGTTGTTCATGTACATTTTTGCAACTTGAGAAGCTTCTAGATGGAACTTTCAGACTAATTGTTCAAATGTTCAGTTTCTATCATGATTAAATTGTTTTGTGGTTTTTCTCATATAGGTTGTCTCTATGCACATTATCTGTGTGTTTTCAAAGTGTTGTTTACAGAGACAAGGAGGACAACAGATGGCAAGTCAACTGTCATGTGAGAACAAGAATTGGTGGCCACTCTAGACCAGGTCTTTTATGCTTTCCAGTCACATCATAATTTCTGGGTCTAAATATAGGTTTTCAAACAAAGCAGAAACTCATTTTTGTACAATCCATGTATGTGATTTTTCAGGGAATTTAGTATTTCATCTTGAAGGTAACTTGCATTTTGCTAATTTGTTTATTTAAAGATAAATTATAGTTATATGGTGTAGAATACATTAGTAGTACAAGGACAAACCAGCAAAATGATGCTGTTGGAGCAAGGTGTCCCCCAAGGAGGAGTTCTTTCACCAACATTATTCCTAGCATATATAAACGACATCACGGAAAATTTTCCAGCCAGAGTACACACATCATCCTTTGCAGATGACCTAGCCATATGGACATCTGAAGAATATATTAGTACAGCTAACAGCAGAATACAGCAAGCCTTATTAGCGCTAGAGGACTGGTCAAAATCATGGCTAGTGAAAATAAGTGAGGAGAAAACAACATGCACAGTGTTCTCCCTCTCAAATAAAACTCAACAACCTAAGCTGGTATTGAATGGAAAAATATTGCGCCATGAAGAAAATCCAAACTATCTCGGAGTCACCTTTGATCGTCGCCTGACATGGAAAACACAGGTTGAGAAAAATCGAACAAGAGCAAGGCAAAGAATGGCAATCATGAAAAAGCTTGCTGGTACAACGTGGGGAGCAGATGAGAAAGTTCTCAAGAAGTTATATACTGGACGGGTGAGGCCAGTACTGGAATATGGCATTGCAGCTTGGGCAACAGCAGCTAAGTCAAACTTTAACAAAATAAGTAGAGTCCAAAATCAAGGAATGCGAATCATAACTGGAAGCCTGAAGACAACGCCTATTAATGAACTTGAACAGATCACTTGTTTACAACCAATGCAGGATAGAAGAGATAGCAGAGCCCAGCAACAAGGTGAAAAATTTAGAAGATTGACAGACCACCCTATGTATAAAAGGTTTAGTGGTTTTGGAAAGGGACGACTGAAGCGTAGCAACTTTGTAGAAACTCCAAAACGAAAAATTAGGGCAGATCCCATACTTAACATATCAACAGTCAAACCTATTTACAATGCAGACAAGTTCCCAGCTTGGAGACAGCAGCAACTGCCTGAGATGATAGAAAACATTCCTGGTATTGAGAAAAAGAACACTCAGCATGAAACCGAAAGAAGAGAAATAACCCTAAACTACATAAAAGAACATTACCCAAGCAGCAATTGGACCCATGCATATACAGATGGATCAGCCAAAAATTCAATAGAGAATGGAGGAGGAGGAATTCTCCTAAATTTAAAAAATGGAGTGAAAAAAACACATTCAGTGGCAACTGGAAAGTTTTCAAGTAACTTCAAAGCGGAGGTAGAGGCTCTGAAAACTGCAGCAGAAATGCTCTTGATGGAGGAAAATAAAGAGAAGCAAATAGCTATCTTCACAGATGCAAAGTCAGCTGTCTCAATACTGAAGAGCAAAAACAGCACAGAAATAGCTGACCTAAGAGCAGCACTCCATGGTCTATGCCAGAAATCCAAAAAAGTTGTAATACAGTGGATCCCATCACATTGCAGTATACCTGGAAATGAAGAGGCTGACAGACTGGCAAAAGAGGGCGGACGACTACCACAGCCTGACATAGACATAACCTATAACGAGGCAAAGAGGTTGATAAAAAGCACCTATAGAACCAAATGGGAATCAGAGCATCCAGGCCACCAGAAGGATGATGCATATTACAAACTCGACAGAAGAGAACAAGTAGCAATCTTCAGACTCCGCACAGGACATAACAGGCTGAAATACTACTTGTTCAATAAACTAAAGATAGGAGATACCGATGAATGTAATTGTCGAACTGGAAAAATGACAGCAAAACATTTGCTTCAGGATTGCCCAATATATGCAGAACAGAGAAAGATATTTTGGCCCACACCTGCTTCATTTGAGGACAAGCTCTATGGAGATATCAACAAGCTCAAGTTGACCGTAGCTTACTTTAACTACATACAGGTTGACATTTAAAGGTGTATGAAGAAGTATTCAGACTGCCACACTTCATACCACAGGTATGTCGGTTACAAAAGCCTCCCAGAGGCATGAAATGGAATATTGCTGGATAGGAGATCCATTACGTGGAAAGTCCGAACCAAAAGCTCACTGTGTGGGCTTTCAAAAAAGGTGGAAAAGTGTCCTAGTGGCACGAAATGGAATATTGCTTGGATAGCAAATCCATTATGTGGAAAGTCCGAATCAAAAGCTCACTGTGTGGGCTTTCAAAAAAGGTGGAAAAGTGTCCTAGTGACACGAAATGGAATATTGCTCGGATAGCAAATCCATTGTGCGGAAAGTCCGAATCGAAAGCTCACTGTGTGGATGTCATCTGCACACTGCATTCTTCTGGTTTCCGGTAGAACAGCCTATGGTGAACGGAAGGCCCAATATACGGAAGTGAGGCTAAGCAGCCATGTGCAGGACGTGACGATTCCTTGGGTGAGCCCAGTACCAGAGCGCTGTGTGTTGGCTCTGCAAGTATGGAAGCCTCCTTGGATGGCGGGGAATGCCCATGGTCTGCCCCTGCCTTCCCTTGAGGGTTGACCAGGATCTCTTAGGCTGTTCTATATGGGCCAGCTAGGATGGGAGATAACACCACAACAGTGAGAGTCAAACGTCCTAAGAAACCCCCGGGAAGGTTAACCCGGTCAACAAATGCCCGCAGAAGTCGGATGTGTCGGCCTAACGGCGCAAGAACGCAGCTCTGCTGTAAACAGGCACAACGCAATCACATCCGAAAAAAACTCCGGATGAACGAAGAAGAAGAAGAAGAAGAATACATTAGTTGTGTCCATGGTCACCTGCTCTATACTCTGAGGGCTGTGGGTTCAATTCTGGACTCTATCAGTCAGTTCACAAGAACAATTTCCCTGAAGACTCCTGGGGGTTGTCGCTGGAGCTGTGGAGTTTGTCCGCCCTGCAGAAAGAGACAGCCATATAGGGTAAAACCCAGTGTTCTGAAGTTGATCCTCTCACCTTTAAAACTCCTTCTAACTCAATGGTTCTCAACTGGTGGGGAATTTTTGGGTTTTCAGTGGGGGGGGGGGGGGGGGGGGTTAAGATTATTTCAAGATCGCATTAATACAAGAACCAGTTATTTGATATTGTTTTTCCCTCTAAATTTTACGGTTCTGTACTTCTCGCCCTAATGTACTTCGTTTTATAACATAAGTAGACCCGCAAATCACATTTTATGTATTAAATTTAGCTTCCATTTTTATGTATACTGTGTAAAGGGGGGGGGGGGGATTTATAGGGAGGAAATTCGAAAGGGGGAATGATGTTCTGAACATATGGTAAAGGGGGGCATGAGCCAAATTCATTTCTTTCAACGTGTGTAGTTTTTTTTTTTCCTTTTCGTAGTAAGCGGGTTTTGGTTTCTATATCAAAATTATTTTTAGACTAGAAAATCCCTCGTCATGTGAGCATTTGCGATTGCCAGCTTGCACTGTATTTTATTGTAATTATATCTTAGCTTCAAGTAAAACATGATAAACTGATTAAAATGTTGGAAGATATCAACATTGATGGGAAGGATTTAAGAATAATAAAGAATATTTACTGGAACCAAGTAGCAGCAATTAAAATGGGAAATAAAGAGGGTAGTTACGAACAGATAAAGCTAGGAGTACAACAGGGGTGTGTCTTGTCACCAGATCTCTCCTCACTATATAGCGAAGTAATAATGAGAGAGATCAAAGAGAAGCCAGGAATACTAGTTGGAGGTTATAATATACGCTATGCAGATGACACAGTATTGGTGGTGGATAATGCAACAGACCTACAACATTTGTTGGACTTTGTAGTAACAGAGAGTGCAAAGAAAGGACTCTCCTTGAATATCGAGAAAACAATAACAATGGTGATATAAACGAAAATGGTGACACCAAAATGTGACATAGAAATAGAAGGGGAAATTCTTAACCAAGTGGATAATTTTAAATACCTAGGGGCACTTATAACATCGGATGGAAGATGTAAAACAGAGATTAAGAGCAAAATAGGGCAGGCAAAAATGCATTTCAGAAAATGAAGAGTATCTTATGCAATAAGTCACTATCACTGAATGTAAGAAAGAGAGTGCTGAAATGCTATATAAAACCAGTTTTGCTGTATGGCAGTGAATCTTGGAATATAAATGAACAAATTAGGAAGAACTTAGAAGCAACGGAAATGTGATTTTTGAGACGAATGTTGCGAATTCCTTGGACTGCCAAAGTAACAAACAACGATTGCCTGAAAGAGGCTAATGAAACTAGAACACTATATACCCGGGAAGGTTAACCCGGTCAACAAATGCCCGCAGAAGTCGGATTTGTCGGCCTAACAGCGCAAGAACGCAGCTCTGCTGTAAACAGGCACAATGCAATCATGTCCGAAAAAAACTCTGGATGAACGCAGAAGAAGAAGAAGAAGAAGAACACTATATGCAACAACAAGAAAGAGACAAACAGCTTTAATTGGTCATATGATGAGAAGTGAGGCATTGAAGAACATCGTGACAACTGGAAAGATTGAGGGGAAGAGAGGCAGACCAAGAGAAATTATGCTGGATGGATTGGGACGGTGGCATGGAGGAATATCATCAGCAGAGTTGATCCAGAACACCAAAGACCAAGATCTGTGGAGAGCCATGAATGCCTACGCCAGCTGGCAGGGCACTTGATGATGATGATAATCTCTGCTTAAAGGTGTTGTAGAGACTTGAATGATGTAACTTTGGGTAGCAGTTTTCAAGATCTGAAAATGTTGGAGCTGTGGTGTAATGGCTAAGACACTGATCATGTGATCATATCCCCACAGAACCAGATTTTCACACATTGACCTTTCAGTCAGGTCTATCCAGGCTAAAATGACACCAAACACCCAGAGATGTAAAGGTGGATGGTGTGTTATTGACTACATTACCCATCTAGTGCTGATTGATCTAGAACCATATATATATGTCAAAGGATACTCAACGTACATATATATTATATTCCTAATACACTCACAGGCATATAAAAGAGTCCTTTACTTTTTAACCTAGCAATTGCCATCTGAAGTTGGTTGTGAAACTTTCATTATATAAGTATAAGTACAGCTCTGTCCTGTTCCCTCATAATGATATAGCTAAATGTTAGCTGTGTTTCCAGAAAATTCCTATCCTCTGTTTTATACACAAAAATTAAAGGAACACCATCTAACTTTTTGCAGCTTGTTCATGTTTGTTTCTACATGCATTTCCGGTGACCTGTAGCAGATTCTTTGGCAGCTTTGTGCCAGATTCTGTCAACAGAGGTTGTGTTCTAATTGTGCTCTATTATAACACTGTCATCTGTATTAAGTTGACCTAATCACGCACTTTCTAAGGAAATTCTTATTTTTGAGGTTTTTCTCATGTAGCAACTGTCTTTGTGAATGCTGTCTGTGTGCTTTCAAAGCTTAGTTTGCATCATCTGTGCATGAGAGGCAGTGATCAACTTTGTTATGTTTTGTGTCTTTGCATTCTTTACAGCATTTTTGTGTTTAAATAGTCTTGTTTTTAGTGTGTGACCAGTTTTATGTAAATATTCTTTGTTACAGAGTAACATTGGAATAGAGTAATTGTCTTGGTATATTCCTTTTGAGGTGCCACTTTTTTATACTTTCTTTAACTGTATCTGTGCAGTTCATTACTTGTTAATTTGACAGAATTTTGAAGTAGAATCTTTGCATTTTACCTCATGATAAAGTCCATTTTAACTTTCACATTATTTTTATTACACTGTATTACAGTTTATGTTGATTTCTTTCTATCATTGAAAATGTTCCCCACTTTGTGAAGTAAAGTGAAAGTTTTTTTTAACATTATGAAGTGAAGTGTGGCTTTCCATGAAATCATCAGAGTAACTTTCACATCACAACAGAATGTGAAACCTAATTTTCGCAACACTATAGAGTTTAGTTAGTATCATATTGTAAAATAGACTGTAGTTTTAACAGTACAAATGAAACACAAATCGACACCATAACCCTAAATGGTGTGTCTAGTCATTGCAGTGTTTATACTGTCAGCAAGTGGTGGGACTCCTGTGAGTTTTTACATATCTTTCCTTGTTCAGTGAATCCAGCCTGTGGTTGTGACAATGCCAAGTGATATTCTGTTGTAGAAAAAGATACAATTCCTGTGATCTTTCTATATTTCAAGTCAAAATAATCTGCATAAACTGAACAAGAAGCAGATGTTGTCTACATATTTTTCTAGAATCCACCATAAAGTGTTCAGTAAACTCTGAGGTGACTTCATGCTGAATTTCAGAGATTAACTCTTAAAGGATTTGAGAGGGTTTGGTTCAGGATTTCTTTTGCTTGGAGATTTCATTTAAAAGCTGGTTATTTTGTTGCTTTTTGTTTTTTTAAACTATCAATTTTACCATTTTAAGCTTGGTGCTCAACTGTTCATAAGAATGTTTTAAAATCTTAACCTAACAAAATCAAGCAAGACTTGGTGAAAGCCAAGATAACTGATCTGACATCTCAAACACAGGAAATACCAGCTCTAAATACTAGTTGTCTGTCTATTGATAATGAAGAGATTTTGCTTGCATAGAACATGATTTTTGTTGTTTTATTTTCAATGCTATCTCATGTAATGGGACTGTATGTGTGTCTGTATGGCTTGTGCAGTATAGGTGAATGCCTTTATTCGTTACATGTTTGTATCTATCCAAGATGTTGTCCTTATCTTGTTTGGCCAAGGCAGTCGCCAGATATGTGTCTGTGTTGTGACAGGGCCAGCACATGTTGTAGGCCTGAGTGTACAGAGAAATGGTTTTTCCTCTGTTGTTGGACCACACGTGTAGATTTTGTTCTGCATGCAGGAAATCAGTGTGTTGATATTTTCTCTCAGCAACATATAACGGTTGATATTTCTTTGTTTGTGTTATGTTTCAGATGCACATACCCAGGGTGGTCATGTGTCTTGTTTGTATTAGAGTACATGAGTAACAGCATAGGGCAACAGAAATAGAGGAAGACCTTAAAACACAGAAGCTCAAAAATAAATAAATTTTTAAAAAAAGCAAACATCCCATCCACATTCTGCCACAAGTTCATGATTATACTATATATGCTACATGTTCATATACTGTTTTCCACCGTGTTGTAGATTCATACATTATGGTATTCCCATCCTGCTACAAGTTGATACATTATGTTACCCATATTGTTACAGATTTATACATTATGTTAATCATGGCCTGTTACAGGTTTATACATTGTTATCCACCTTCTGTTAGAAGTTCAAACATTGTTATCCACATCCTGTTACATGTTTATACATTATGTTAACCACCTCCTGTTACAAGTTCATACATTATGTTATCCACATCTTGTTAAAAGTTCATGCATTATGTTATCCATATTGGTACAGGTTCATACATTATGTTACCCACATCCTGTTACAAGTTCATACATTTTGTTATCCACCTGCTGTTACAGATTCATGCATTATATTATCCATTTTGGTACAGGTCCATACATTATGTTATCCACATTGGTATATGTCCATACATTATGTTATCCACATGCTCTTACAAGTTATGTTTTCCAACTTGTTTGCAGGTTCATCTGTTATGCCAGTCTAACGTGGTTTCCATGTCACTCACCATGTTATATGTGATTATAATCAGTATTACATTCTATGCAAGATGACTACGTATTGAACTGTTATCTGTTCCAGAGTTCACTGTTCTTGTATGTGAACAAATAAGTTTGGCTCATTGCTATATGCATTAAGTCTCCAAAAGCTGGCTCTAAGCTGAGGTATGTTTTGAGCCAAACCTCCATTTTGTGAGTTGCTAGCATTCAAGTGTGTGTCCAGTCACGGAGATTTGGTCAGGTGGGACCTGAGTGGCAAATGTGTGTGCCGAGGACTACAAATGTAGCTGCCATGGCAGGCTGGCACGGTTTTAAGGATGCCTTAATAGGCACATGCTTTAAACATGAACTGAGGTAGAATAGTGGATAGTGCTGGTTTTCTGGGGGTTTAGTCTCTCTAGGGGTTGCTTCATTTGAGAATCCACATGACTGCACTCTTGGACATTCCCACACATGCTCCGTCCCCCTCTGAACACGCCACCGAATAGTTCCCATGCTGATTATTCCAGAATCAATTTCTTCATGTCAGCCTGGCTTTTCGACTATGCTTTGAGTAAGGTCCAGACCATCTACTCACTCCTTTCTGAGCCAGTTTGTCCAGAGATGGATATCAGTCTGTGCAAGTGCACTATCCACACGGTCCCAGCCTGTCTTCACCACGTTACCTTTATTATTATTATCCCCTCCTCCTCCTCTCTCCTCTCTTCCCCTCCCCCTTTCTCTCTGAGGGGCACAGCAGTTAATCTATTGGTCTCTTTCTCGGGGAGTTCTAATGGCATGCTTTTCTGAGCTCTATACACTAAACAATGAGATTTCACCAGAAGGGTCACAAAAAGAGCAATGGCAGTGCTGCCTAGCACTACCACTACCTCTGACATCAGCATGGGAGTATAGTATTGAGACACTCTTTAGTAAACATGGGAGTATAGTATTGAGACACTCTTTAGTAAACATGGGAGTATAGTTTGAGACACTATATAGTAAACATGGGAGTATAGTATTGAGACACTCTTCAGTAAACATTCCGTCTGTGGTTGCACTACATAATACATGGGACACATGAAAAGTAGCCAGTCATACATGGTGTGCTGCTTTGGGACAAAAAGAATTAACTCATTGAGTTCTAGTTATTTCTTCAACTCATGTTGTTGCTGTATCACATTTGCTTCTTTCACTCCATCTACTCAGACGGGAGCGGCTTTTACATTTTTTTGAATCATGTTAATTTAGCATGTGACAAAAAGAGTTAATGGTGTCATCATTTGAAATTTTTGTTATTTTGAAATACAGTACACATCTATATTGATGCTTCTTTCATCAGTTTATGTTGCAAAAAGATAAACGTTTAATCTCGATGCTTTTTAAAATTAATGGGATTACTGTTTGTGCTTGTATGTAATCATTCCTCTTAGCTCTCGGATAAAATGTTACTGTAAGATACACATGGTGACCTGGTTTGACAGAGGTCAGGGAGCATCTCTCTGGAAAATATCCCAGATCTCCTGGATAGTAGTGTTGTGTGTGTGTGCGTGCGTGCTTGCTTTCTTGCTTGCTTTGGGACAAGAAGGGTTAACTCATTGAGTTGTGAATCAGATACATGTTAATCTAGCTTGTTCATTTAACTCTCAACGATGAACTGTAATTTTCGTGACGGACTTTGGTGTTGGCATTCCAGCAGTGGCCACAGTATGCCTGTGCAGGCTGGTGGTTTGTTGAGACTCCTGTCTATTCCACTTTTCACATGGGGCATTTTTGTGTGATATTCACTGGCACAGGAAAGGAGCATTATGAGGACGACCTATTGCGGTGAAGTTGGAACCGCAACTAACCAACTAATTCATTTAACTTTTAGTGTGTGTATGTGCATGTACAAGAGTGTATGCATGCTACCACATTAGCAGTCAAATATTCATACTTGGAATAATAACTATCTCAGTCAGATGATTTTTATTTTATTGATGAAGATGTTTATTCCTGCTAAAAGGTCATTATGTATTTTGTGCTATTGGAAAAATGAGCAAGAAATAATCAGTCATTAAAAGAAGGTGATTTATCTGATTTTGCTTTGTGTATTTCCTGCAGTGTGGCCTCCATTAATATGCTCTTTCTTTCTTTCTTTCTTGCTTTCTTTCTTTATTATTTTCTTTCTTGCTTGCTTTCTTTCTTGTCACAGAACTGTAAGCCTACCGTTGTCCACTATATATTGTGCATATACCCAAATAATACATTTATTCAGATAGATATGTAGACTGATTGCTAGATGTATAGACGGACAAACTACAATCGGTCCTTATTGTAGTGCATACAGAACATGTTTGTGCATTCTTGGTTTCAAATGATCTCTCACAGTGGTCCAAGGGTTATCTATTAGTGTTGCCACATTTCATTTTCATAGGTACCTTTGTTTGAGGATAACAACTTTCTCATTAATGTTGTCCCAGTGGTAAAGTTGGAGGGGAGAAGAGGCGGGGGGAGAATGAGAGAGAAGCTGCTGGAAAGTTTGACGTAGTTACATGGAGGCACATCAGTATCAGAAATTATTGGCAGTACACAAGACAGAAGGCTGTGGATGGACATGGTCATCAACGTCACAGGCATGGCTATGAGAAAAAGGTACCTTTGTATGAGGACAGTCACATCCTGAAGAAACTTAAATCCCTCTCCAAGCTGGTTACTGACAACACCACTGTCATCTGTGGAGAAAGCCAGGTGATGGTACTAACAGTAATTTCAACCACACAGTGGGATTCTCATTCACACAGCCTGGGATTCTGAGATAAGTAGCACATTTTTATTTTCAAATTTTACATATTCTCTTCATTGCTTTAATTTTTTCATCTTTTCATTATTCTCATTCCTTTCTTATGCCTTAACGTAGTCAGTGTAGTGTCTTCTCCGTGATTATATGTTGTGTTCTGTGTATATATTTGTTTGCTGATTGTCACAAGGTTGTTGATAGATAGAAGTGGCTATGATTGTCTAGTGTATGTCAGTGTGATACTGTGCCGGATGACTGATCAACAACGATGAATCAATATAGAATACCGGCCTGTGCACACAAAACGTTATTACTGATGTGTGTGTGTATATATATATATATATATATATAATATTGCATATGCACAGTTCCAGAGAGTATAATTTAACACAGTAAGTTGCTGAGACCACACTATTGCCATCTACTGGCCTTGCACAATACCCTGTTATGGACTCTTTTTTTCCATCTGTGAATCTAACCAACTCCCCTGAGTATCTTCTCTCTGGACCCAGCTCCCCTCTCTGGTCCAGAACTTAATTCTCATGGCGAGGTTTTTAGAACTCCACTGTCTGGCCAAGTCTCCCTCACTTAGTCCCGACTCAACTGCCCCCCAATTTGCCCAAATTCCTCCAACATTACATTTCTGGGGGTTTTCTTTGTCTCCAGCACGTTCTTGCCTCTCATTAGTGATTTCTCATTGACCCGTACGTGCTCTAACAATCACGGTGTTGGGGTTTAACCATTGTCTTGGGATTTCTCCTCACCCTCTTTGACCCCACATCCGCATTCCTCCTATCTGAGACTGAAGATGCACTAGAAGACTGGAGAAAGGGGTATATTCCTGTGAAATTATTAAGCAGAATCATTCTGAAGAAATAGAAAGATGTCATTGACAAACAACTAAAGGATGAGCAGGCAAGCTTCTGAGCAAACATATCACGCACTGACCAGATTTCATAATAACAGAGCAAAGCACTGCAGTATACTACCAACGTTATATTGGATTTGTGGACTATGAAAAAACCTTTTTCGGTATTAAGAGAGAATCCTCTGAATACTGATCAAGCACTATGAGATCTAACTTACTAAAGGCAAACATATAATGACATGCTATACCGAATTCTTCATGAGGATACACTAAACCATCATCATTATCAGTGCTATGCCGATAAACGTGAACGGTCATGTTTCGCCATCTCATACGATCACCAGAGTCATGGATGAGCTCTATGTTCTTGTCTTGACCATGCCATGTGGTCAAGCCAGTCAGATATTTACTTGTTTGCCTTCACTTTGTTCTTTTCCCCTCAATTTTGCTTCTCATAACGTGCCCAGAAAAATTGTGACTGTCTGCGTCTAATTTCTCTAATAAGTTTACGGTTTTTATTTGCTTTTTGTAGGACTTGCTCATTGGTTTTTCTGTCTGTCCATGATATTCTTTACATTTACACCAGAAACCACAATTCCACCGCGATTATATGTTTTTCAGCTTATATCTTCATTGTCCACGTTTCACACCCATACAAAAAGTACAGGCTCTATGTAATACTTCAAAGCTCTTTTTTTCTGGTTGTAATTGACATCGCTTCTTCTTCTTCTTCTTCTTCTTCTTCTTCTTCTTCTTCTTCTTCTTCTTCTTCTTCTTTTGCGTTCATCCGGGGTGTTTTTTCATACGTATTTGCGTTTTTCAGGTCTTAGTCAGATATGACTGAGCTACCGTATGACAGTAGACGGTACTACCTGCTTTCTGTCATCGCCGAATGTTGGGCGGCGCTTACCAAACCCGACACCCCACATTGTGCCAACGGCTTCGGGCGGAAGAGCGCAATTGGGAGGGTACTAGCCTTATCCTGGTGCGAGGAAATGCAACCCAAAGACAAAATAAGTCATGGCAGGGCAGACCCGGCCCTAAGTCTTGGTTGGCAGCTGGTCTAGGATCGAAGCTCCGACAGGCGGACAGTTAGAGCATTGCTTTGCTGATCCGGCAGCTTCTGCAGCTTGTCTTGTTCCAGATTATAGGTGTTAACTTTCCTCTGGAGTGAACTAGGCAGGCCGAGAGAGGGATC
This sequence comes from Cepaea hortensis, assembly GCA_963921405.1. NCBI lineage: Eukaryota > Metazoa > Mollusca > Gastropoda > Stylommatophora > Helicidae > Cepaea > Cepaea hortensis. The sequence goes on along the minus strand of OY992876.1, from coordinate 29,904,388 downwards.
ATGCTGCATGGGCAACACATGGTTTCTTTATTTTAGCCCAGGCTTTGTGCTATGGAGAGGCAATAACTCCATCCCTGGTCTTAACCGGTCTCGGAATCAAAGCGAGAGGCAACTGTTACGGGTTATAAGTCCTTGTCAGTTGGCGTAGACATGGGGCGCCACGCGTTGCTTCTGACGGTGGGAGACACCTACAGGTGTCACTGATCAGCTACCGCCCACCTCAAGCTGGGCAGCCCCCGGCCAATTGGGTGCTGATCCGCCACAGCCTGCCTGCTTCAATGGGTGCTTGGGGCTAGGACAAAATCTGAATCGCAGGCTGTAAAACCAATGCACCAGGTAATACGGCACTGTGGATCATAAGAGGCAGGACTGGTTTGCGGCAAACAGCCAGATACTGCAGCCCTTGATTGATAAAAAGAAGATAGCTCTCTTAAGAAACAAGGAAAGACCAACGCGTAACACTCTGAGTGAGCTGAAGCAAGCGAGGAAGGATGTACAAAAGGCTGCCAGGCAGTGTGCGAATGACTATTGGATCAAGTTATGTGAGTCCATTCAAATCGCAAGTGATAAGGGAAACATCAGAAGCATGTATGAAGGGATAAAGAAAGCCTGTGGTCCAATGATCAAAAGAAGTGCACCGCTGAAAACCTTGACTGGAGAAATCATCACTGATAAGAAACAGCAGATGGATAGATGGGTCGAGCACTATTTAGAGCTTTACTCAAGTGAGACCAAGCTGGCGGATGATGCTCTCAACGCCATAGAGGCCCTGCCAACTCTTGACCACATGGACACACTTCCCACTATAACAGAAGTTAAGTGTGCTATAAATGAGCTTGCATCTGGCAAGGCTCCAGGTAAGGATGGGATTCCAATAGAGGTGATCAGGAGTGGGCAAGACACCCTCGCTCTACAGATCCACCAGCTAATAGAGCTATGCTGGCGAGAAGGACAAGTCCCACAGGATTTCAAAGATTCAAACATCATAACGCTGTACAAGAACAAGGGAGATCGGAGCGACTGCAACAACTATAGGGGTATCTCACTTCTGTGTATTGTTGGGAAAGTATTTGCCAGAATTGTCCTGCGCAGACTTCAAGTCCTGGGAGATCAAGTCTACCCCGAATCACAGTGCGGCTTCCGTCAGAACCGGTCTACCATTGATATTATATTCTCATTGCGACAGATGCAAGAAAAATGCCGGGAACAAAATCAGCCACTGTTTATTGCCTTCATCGACCTCACAAAGGCATTCGATTTGGTCAGTCGTGAGGGTCTGTTCAAAGCACTAAAGAAGATTGGCTGTCCACCAACTCTTCTGTCCATTGTAGAATCGTTCCACACAGGCATGAAGGGTATAATCAAGTTTGATGGCTCAACTTCAGAAGAGTTTGAAATCAAGAGTGGAGTTAAGCAAGGTTGTGTACTAGCCCCCACCCTCTTTGGGATATACTTTTCACTTCTACTGAAATATGCCTTTCGTAATCAGGATGACGGTATATACATTCACTCACGCTCAGATGGTGGCCTCTATAATGCTCAGAGATTGAAGGCCAAGACCAAAATTAGCAGGGTACTAATCAGAGAGTTGCTTTTTGCGGATGATGCTGCGATTACGACCCACTCTGAGGAAGAATTACAACATCTACTATCTGCATTCTCCAATGCTTGTTCTGAATTTGGTTTAACAATTAACAAAAAGAAGACACAGATTATGTCACAAGGTGCACATGGTGTACCATCAATCTTTATTGACGACGCCGAACTGGAGATAGTAGACCATTTCACATATCTAGGATCAGAGGTAAATAGCAAATTATCCCTCGATCAGGAAATCAACATCAGGATTGGCAAGGCAGCAACAACAATGAACATGTTAGCAAAATGAGTCTGGGAGAACAGGAAGCTTACTGCCAAAACAAAAGTCCTCGTCTACCAAGCCTGTGTCCTTAGTACTCTTCTTTATGGCAGTGAAACCTGGACAACTTACTCACGCCAAGAGAAACGTTTAAACAGCTTTCATATGCGGTGTCTGCGAAGAATACTTGGTATTAAGTGGCAAGACAAAATCACAAATACTGAAGTATTGGAAAGATCAGGTTGTGTGACGGTGTATTCCATGCTCAGTCTTCGTAGACTTAGATGGATAGGACACGTTAGGAGGATGGATGATGGTAGAATACCAAAGGACATCTTTTTTGGTGAATTACAGACGGGTAGGAGATCTCAGGGTCGGCCTCTACTACGATACAAAGATGTGTGTAAGCGGGACATGATTGATACAGGCATTGATAATGCACAATGGGAGCACGTCGCCGCTGAACGTGTTGCATGGAGAGCAACTATCAGAAATGGAATAAAGACAAAGGAGAAAATTATTGCAGATAAAGCACACACAGAGCGTGAGAGACGTAAGATGGTGCAAAATGGCGGAAATGACCATGCTTTCACATGCACTTACTGTGGGCAAACATTTGCAGCAAGAATTGGCCTTACCAGCCACACTCGCCACCGCCATGGATCGTAGTTATTGCCATATGACAGTTATTACGCCTTTTTGAAGCACAATGTACCAAACTATCGTCTGTCAAGACGCAAAGGTGCCAATGATCATTTGCGGTATTATTGAAACTTATTGTTATGCACCCTTGCGCCTAGACCCTTAGGCCAACACATCCGACTTTTGCGTGCGTTTTTGACCATGTTAGCATTCCTGGGGGACTCTCACTTTTGTGGTGCCGTCCACATCCCAGCTGGTCAAGTTAGAACGGTCGAATACTTCACGATCAGCCCTCAATGGAAGGCAGGGACAGTACATGGACATTATCCGCCATGCAAGGGAGGCTTCCATAGTTGCAGAGCCGGCACATAGCGGCCTAACATCGTTTTATTGGTCAGTACACTAAAAAATATACCAGTTTTGCTGTATGTCAGTGAATCTTGGAATGTAAATAAGCAAATTAAGAAGAAATTAGAAGCAACAGAGGTGTGGTTCCTGAGACGAATGTTGCGAATTCCTTGGACTGCCAGAGTAACTAACGACTGCCTGAAACAGGCTAATGAAACTAGAACACCATATACAACAATAAGAAAGAGACAAACAGCTTTCTTTGGTCGTGTAATGAGAAGAGAGGCATTGGAGAACATCGTAACAACTGGAAAGATCGAGGGGAAGCGAGGCAAAGGCAGACCAAGAGAAATGATGCTGGATGGATTGACACGGTGGCACGGAGGAATATCAGCAGCAGAGTTGATCCAGAAAACCAAAGACCGAGATCTGTGGAGAGCCATGAACGCCTACGCCAGCTGGCAGGGCACTTGATGATGATGATGACACTAAAATATACATTTTAAATAAGAACATGAGTGCAACAGATGTACCTTTTGTCACATTCATTATTCCTATTGGCTACAGACATTATTTACAGGCAGCGGTTACTACAACCAGATTGGATCTGAGAGCAGCATGACCAGGACTTGGCTGGCGACATTGTCCTCTTGTCCCACACACGAAATCGGATGCAAGGTAAATTAAACACACGTGGTGGACGTTCACAACAATTATGTCAACAAATTCACAGAGGAAAGGCAATGATAGTGAAAGTAAATTTAAAAAAGGATAACCCTATTTCCCTGAATGAAACCACACTTAACAGATTCATTGCCAAACAAACAGTAGGTTTGAACTAAATAAAAATGGAAGGCGGAAAATAGGAAGTAGGGGTGCGTCTCAGTTTTGGCTTTATTTTATAGTAGTTAATATGATAGAATATGTCAAACTGGAGGGAGTTACATAAGAGGAACTACTGTATTGATACGTTAATTATCGTTTTATTTATAAGCCCGTGGCAGTTACGGGAAGTTTGAATAAGGTGATTTATCATCCCAAGGCACTTAATCAGTTAATGTGGTGGAATCGTACACAAATGTAGATGGCAATATTGACAGAGGTGAAGGAACAGATAGAGATATTACAATCAGATTACAAAACACAAGTTTTCGTGGCACTGTGACATTTATGGAAGTCAAAATAAAAATTAAAACCCAGTACCAAACTTACAACCAACGTCAAATCAGTACTATTCCGTGGGTCAGTAACACGGACAACGATGTAGTGATGTTTATACAAGAGGCAGCATTGCAGATATTGACAATAAATTTCAAACAAACGAAAGAAAGGGAAGAGTAAACCAATATCTTATAAATTAGAAACACTTATTAACTGGTGACTGTGTTGAATAGAACTGCTAACGCAGTGGTTCTCAACAGTTTTTGGCCCATGCACCACTACACCATATGTTCATAATGTCATTCCTCCCCCTTTTTTTTTTTAAATTTCCTCCCTATAAATCCCCCTTCCCGCCCCTACACAGTATACGTAAAATGGAAGCTAAATTTTATAACACATACTAGAAGAAATCTAGACGTCTATATAAAACGCGATTTGCGGGTCCATTTACTTTATAAAGCGAATTTCAGAAGGGCGAGAAGTACAGAACCGTAAAGTATGGAGGGGAAAACAATATCAAGTAATCGGTTCTTGTATTAACGAGATCTTGAAATAATCTTAATTCCCCCCCCCCCGGAAATCCTGTAATTCCCCCCTATGGGGGGAAGTCCCCACCTGTTGAGAACCACTGTGCTAACGGTTGAAACCCCCAAACCCCTTTACTTCCCCCTGGAACCACTGATGCAGAGCTTATGAAAAGAGCTAATAAAATTGCTGCGAGTCAGGAGGTGAGGAAAATACGCTGTCGCTGGACAGGAGGCACATTGAACCCGTTAATATGTCTTTATCTAGATCCCATGGGTAAAAAGAAATACAGAGTGAGCCAACAAGACACGAAGGAGAGAATTAAAGACGTGTGGATATATATGGATATAATAGACATATGAATAACATTGGGACATGTGAGGAATGGCATAATATAGACAGAACAAGACATATAGAATGACTTTTTTTAAAATGTTGCATATCCCTTACCCATGACCGCCCACGCTTTCCGGCATGGCACATGATGGATGGATGGATATCCCTTACAGGACGTTGCAGTCAACACCAGCATTTTTTCAGCTGCTGTTAATGTACTAGGCATGTTCTACGTTCAGTAGTTTGCCATTGATTTCTTTAGAAAAACTAGCCGAATTTAAAAACCAGATGTGTAAAATGATACAAAAACGCTATGTTGTAAAAAAAAAAAAAAAATACTTTAGGTTACTACTAAAAAAATTGGGATGCTCCAGGTGAGGATCGAACTCACAACCTCCGCATAACTTATCCCATGACCCGCATGGGGAAGGTACTGTCTATAAGTACGGCGCGCTAACCGATTGTGCCACTGGAGCTCCACGCCCAGTCGTCCAGCCCAATGATTTCATAGTCAGAAAATATTTCACTAAACAAACGCATATTTTTGTTTATATTTCAATGTGTATAAACATATTTATTGTTTACGTCTGTTTATTACATGTTAAAGAAGACCAGACAACGTCGTTTCACGGTTACCACGCCCTTGATTACAGACCGGAAGTTAGATTCCATGATGCAGTCCCCGGCAAATTATGTCTGTGTTGGATAAATGAATGGATAGATAAGAATGTATTGGTTTTATTGAAGTTTAGATTACATTGGAGTATGGAGTATGAATCTATGGACGTTTGGGTATAGATTGATACTGGGATGAGGAGGTGGTATTAATAACTTACAGTGACACGTGAATGTGCGAGTGAATGAGCTGTGAATGGAATGCGAGGTCAGAACACCGGCCGGGAACACTGACAATACAAAACAAAATCAATCAGAAATAAATATCAAATGCTGGGGAATCATTGAGATAATAATGGACCCACACCAAATGCATGCCCTGGCACCTTGGCACTGACTGATTTTTAATTCGTGTTACTAACATTGTCAGTTAATGGCTAAAAGAAGGCACGCTCGATCTGTTGTGCAGTCACTAAATGCACGTTTGTCGTTTGAACAGTAGCTCCTTGGCCTTCTCTGTTTTGATTGAATATTTTGCTGTCTTTACTTACGCGTGTGTCTTCTGCTAGAGTTATTTGCATGCTTTTTCTGTATCAGGGACTGGCGATCATGTGCCTTCAAACCTCGCTTTCATAACTTAAATTGGAATGAAGTTGGTTTTTGCTTATATTATAATCTGTTTAAGAATACTTAGAAATCTGTTTCCTTGTCCAGGGTGAGGCAGATGGGAGTGAACCACGGAGCCGCCAGAAATGAGCATTTTTGCCAAGAGTGAAAGACATTTGACTAACCAACACAAAGCTGGTGCGATCAGTCAATAAACGTTGACGGGGATATATGATATGTCCGGAGTGCGAAGGTGATGTTCTTCAATAATCATAAATGCTCCTTCTTCTACCTTCCTTACGTCTGTATGAATAAATGCAAAGAAAGCAGCAGTCATCGTAAGCTTTTTTTTTTTTTCGCACGTTCGCTTTGAACTCAAGCGTATTCCATACACGCTATTTATAGTAGTGATGAACTGAATTTTGCACGTGGGTTAGCTTTCCCTATTAATAGTGCCCCTTGCTAGCAGGCGAACCCACTCCGACTTCAAAGGTAATTGTAATTAACGTCCCAAAGTCAAGGACGACAGGTCAACATTTTAGTCCAGCTGTCCGATGTAGGGACACCTTACCTCGGTATCAGCACACCAGATGTTTAAGAACACGCGTTCTTTTCCATTCGACCACGCGGGCCCGCGTAAACTTGTTGGCATCTACACAGTTTGTCATGAAAATGAGCGGATGTACACCCACATCTTTAAACTCACGGATACAGCCATAAGTTGTACACATACCCTGTGTATGCTATTTTTATTTAATACTAGCTGACCCGGCCCGGCTTCGCCCAGACCCTGGTGGGGAGCATCTCATTTAATTCATATAAGTAGTCATATAAGTTCTCGTTCCCGTTACCGACAATCTGTCTGTCTGTCTGTCTGTCTATCTGTCTGTCTGTCTGTCTGTCTGACCCGGCCCGGCTTCGCCCAGACCCTGGTGGGGAGCATCTCATTTAATTCATATAAGTAGTCATATAAGTTCCCGTTCCCGACTATCTATCTGTCTGTCTGTCTGACCCGGCCCGGCATCGCCCAACTCCTGGTGGGGAGCATCTCATTTAATTCATATAAGTAGTCATATAAGTTCCCGTTCCCGACTGTCTGTCTGTCTGTCTGTCTATCTATCTGTCTGTCTGTCTGTCTGTCTGACCCGGCCCAGCCCATGGTGGAGAGCATCTCATTTAAATCATATAAGTAGTCATATAAGATCCCGTTCCCGACTATCTGTCTGTCTGTCTGTCTGGGTAAATGGAGGAGGGAGGAGGAAGAGGGAGGTTGAGGAGGGAAGAGGAGGGAGGAGGAGACAGGAGACAGGAGGAATAGGAGCGAGGAGGAGGGATTAGGAAGAGGAGGGAGGAGTATGGTGGAGGAGGAGGGGGAGGAGGAGGGAGAAGGAGGGAGGAGGAGAACGCAGGAGGAGGAGGAGGGAGAGGGAGGAGGAGGGAGGAGGAGGAGAGAGTAGGTGGAGGGAGGAGGCGGAGGGAGCAGGAAGAGGGAGAAGGAGGAGGAGGGAGGAGAAGGAGGAGGAAGGAGGAGGAGAGAGTGGGAGGAGGGAGGAGGCGGAGGGAGGAAGAGGGAGAAGGAGGAGGGAGGAGAAGGAGGGAAGAGGATGAGGAGGAGTAGGGATGAATAGGAGGGAGGAGGGGGGATTAAGAGAAGGAGGGGGAAAGGTGAGAAGGAGGAGGGAGGAGGAGGAGGAAGAGGGATGAGGAGGGAGGAGGAGGGATTAAGAGAAGGAGGGGGGAAAGGTGAGAAGGAGGAGGGAGGAGGGAGGAGGAGGAAGAGGGATGAGGAGGGAGGAGGAGGAGGGAGGAGGGTGAAGGAGGAGGAGGAGGGTGAAGGAGGGGGAGGAGGGAGGGGGAGAAGGAGGGAGGAGGGAGGAGGAGAACGCAGGTGGGGGAGGATGAGAAGGGAGGAGGGAGAGGGAGGAGGAGGGAGAGAGGAGGAGGGAGGAGGTGGAGGGAGAAGGAGGAGGGAGAAGGAGGAGGGGAGGAGGAGGGAGGAATGATGAGGAGGCAGGAGGAGGAAGAGGGATGTGGAGGAAGGGGGAGGAGGTAGAGGGAGGAGGAGAGAGGAGGAGGAGGGAGGAGGAGAAGGGAGTAGGAAGGATGAGGAGAAGGGAGGAGGAGGGAGAAGGAGGAGGGAGAGGGAGGAGGGGGAGGAGGTAGAGGGAGGAGGAAGAGGGGGAGGGTGGAGGGAGGAGGTAGAGGGAGGAGGAGGGAGGAGGTAGAGGGAGGAGGAGGGAGGAGGTAGAGGGAGGAGGCGGAGGGAGTAGGATGGAGGAGGAGGGGAGAGGAAGAGGGAGAAGGAGGAGGGAGGAGGGAGGGGAGGAGGTAGAGGGAGGAGGGGGAGGAGGAAGAGGAGGAGGGTGGAGGGAGGAGTTAGAGGGGGGAGGAGGGGAGGAGGTAGAGGCAGGAGGAGAAGAGAGGAGGAGGGAGTTCGCCATTCCGAATTCATACTCGTCTAGGTTTTGTGATTTCGGTCCTTCCATTGATTGTTCTTCCCTTCTACACGACTGTAGATAACTTCCTTACACATAAAAAGATGAATTGTTATTGATATTGCCGTGGCATGGAGGCATATATATCAGCAGCAGAGTTGAACGCCTACGCCAGCCGGCACGGCACTTGATGATGATGATGATTGCCGTGTGACGATTCTGTGTAGTCACGTCATTTTCTTTCCTTTTCCTAGCGTTTTGGTTCGGGTATTCTTTCATCATCATCATCATATATTTACGTACGTATTTTGGGAATGGGAGGAGGGAGGAGGAGGAAGAAGAAAAAAAAAATACGACAGTTGGCAGCGCTGAGATGAAAGGAAGGCGTGTAGAAAATTTCATCTCAATCGGATGGGCCGTTCGCGAACGTATAAAGGACATACATACATACAGACAGACAGACAGACAGGCGGAGATCCTAATTTATATATAAGATTTTTACATTTTTCACGGTAAAAAGGGAAACTACACTGCATATATGTTACTGTGTAAAGTGAACATCACAGTTGAATTGAGTTGAGTCAAGAACCGACATCACTGCACTCAGGACATTCCCATACGTGCTCAGTCCCCTCGTTCAACAGCCAGCGCAGAGTCATACTACTAATCGTTCCCTCCGCTATCTGATTAAATGTTCTCCTGGTCTTCCCTCTCAGTTTTGAGATTCTTTTAAAACCCCTGCCGATCCCCCGCAATCTCATTCTTTCCACATATGGGTTCTCAATCTGTTTCTCCGCCTTCTCCACCTGGTCCCACAAGCGCACGACCACCTCCCAGTGAACATCACAACAGATAAGAAATATAAATTATGGTAATACTAGTAAACGCGGACTATACAGATAAAGAGTGAAGAAGACTGGCTGAGCTGAAAGAAAGACTGACTACTTTAAGCTCTCTACATACACCCGCCTCTCATTCCTAATTTCCCCAATTAAGACTAATTTCCCCAATTAAGACTAATTTCCCCAATTAAGACTAATTTCCCCAATTAAGACTAATTTCCCCAATTAAGACTAATTTCCCCAATTAAGACTAATTTCCCCAATTAAGACTAATTTCCCCAATTAAGACTAATTTCCCCAATTAAGACTTATTTCCCCAATTAAGACTAATTTCCCCAATTAAGACTAATTTCTGCATTTCATATCCTCTTTTTTCGTTTGCTCGCCTTGATCTCAAGTGTAATTCTATGCACGTGCTGCTATTTCTAGTGCACTGGACTGGTTATTACCAATGTCCCTCGCCATCAGGCGAACCCACTCCGACTTTTGGGGTACTTGTAATTTACACCTCCAAGTCAAGGACTTGAAGTCAACATTTTAGTCCAACTGACTGGTGTAACGATTGAACCCGCTACCTCGGCATCAGCGTCAGCACACCGGAAGTTTAAGAGTGAAGCTATTATCCATTCGGCCACGCTGACCTCCATATCTCCTATTACTATGTCCCACATATTTCGTGTCTTTTCCTTATGATTTTTGCTGTGATGTTACACATCAGATGCCTAGTTATCTCTACATTTTGGTTCGGGAGTTTTGCTCCCTCTTTTGCGTCATAGGCTCCGCTTCGACTTGTCACTTTTGCTGGGCGGTTTTCTTTCCTCGATATTGTCAACAGTATTCTCGAAAACTACATCTTCACTGTCTCCAGCTTTACCATAAGCGTAAGCATTAAAAATACAAAGATATAACACAGGAGTGTGGTCGACGTGGCTGAGAGGTTAAAGCACTTAAACGTTCAGTTCTGATGGCGGCGAGTGAGTTCGTGTCTTTCGCCAGACAGTTCAGGGCCGTGCCGTGCTGTGATACAGAGAGGAGGTCGCATCAGGCGGCACCGTAACGGGGCTTCATAAGGGGGGCCGGCGTGTTTAAAGAAAACAACATGTAAGGGATAGCATTTCGAAGACTTGCATCAAACTGAGAATACCTACCGCACGGTACTGGGCCAGATGGCCTTAAATGCTAACACATGTCTCAGACACCAATGGCAAACTACTGAACGTTAAAGCGCTGAATAAATCGCAAACAGACAAAGGGGCTGGATGCGAATGCAATCTTTGTAACAACCACACATCTGTACACTAACGGGTATTCAGTGATGGCTGCGTTGATGCCGGTATGTCTAGGAATGGAGGGAAATTGAATGGTGCTAAAAGAAAAGTTAGTTGCATATCCTTTACATGATGATGCAGTCAATCCTCGCATGTTTGGCTGTTTGAGATTTCTTGGCATTTTACGTTCAATGGTTGCCATTGAATTCTGAAAGACCGGCACTAATACCGTTGTATGAACACGAACGCAAGGCGGTCTGCTGCCAAATCACCCGCAGCCGTGTTTCAAACGCGGTATGCGGGATTACGTATTGCGTCCTTAACTCCTTCACCACAGAGCCGGTTCTAGAAGACAGGTAGAGCAAATAATAATAACAATAATAACGAGTGTATCGATCACCCGAATCAGAAATGTCAGTCAAAGTCGAACCTTTGTAGCCAAGCGCCGGCAACGACCGCTTGTGGTGCAGAAGTACGTCTTACAAGAACCATGCCCAGCATCGATAGCGAGGGTCAAGGGGAAAACCTCAACCTTAATAAAATGAGCCCAGAGGAAGAGTTGGTTTCCGCTGAGAGCGTGCAGGAGGCTGGATCGGCAAGCCGCGAACGGGGCACGAAGAAAGCAACGCGGTAGCAATGACGTCTGCTGCCAGGAGCATAGCTAGCCACCATTACACTCATTACAGAGGCAAAGACTGCAGCCAACTGCATGAGGAAGAAGCTAGCTTTCCCACGGTCAGTTACGGTGCAATGCCAATGTTGGTAGGTGCACCGGGTGCTCAATGTTCGCTCCCGAGGCTGGGATGACCTCTGGGCAGTCACACATAGCAAAGTCGACAAGGGAAAGTTTCGATAAATACGCACGACAGGAGAAAAACGTCTGGGAGTCATGACCCATACGCCCTCCCCCCCCCCCACCCCGAGAGGGTAAAGAAGGTAAAGGGGCCGAAGCATTCGGCAAGGTGGGGGGGGGGGTCACCTTCTGATGATCAGAAGCCTCCTATCGTGTTTGCTCACCAGTGGAATTTTTACTACTAAAATATGTATGTAGCTCAGAGTAAAAATTAAATTAAAACAGCTGTTTATTTATTATTTAATTTTTAATGGCAGAGGAATGGACCCTATACTGAAATGAAGCTTTGAAAGGAAAATATGTTGTTCGTGAATTATTGAATGCTTCGGCAAGAACACGTCAGGTAAACAAATGAACTTAAAATTCCTTGCAAAAAATATATTACTCACACTATAACTTTGAAGCAGACTATTCTGTTTTAAAAGATGGCAGCTATGCTAAATGCCAGAAGCATAATCACATAAAAGATGATTTACTGGTGTGCAAGAAATATTATCCAAAGGCTACCACTAATTGCATTTGTGATCTAGTGCACTATTCCCATGATAACGGACATGTTAAAAACACAGACGGACAGATGGGTAGGCAGATAGTGGGACAGACAGACCGACAGACGGACAGACAAACAGAGAGATAGTTAGACAGACAAACAGGCAGACGGTCTGACAGATAGACAGAGAACTTGGAAGTCTTTCTAACATAGAGCGCTTGTTGTAATGTTTTATGTATGATTAAGTGAGCAGTAATGTTACACTTCTTTAAATCAGAATATTTAATGTCTCAAATAATTCTAAATTGCCTACATAATTGTACATAATGTGTAGCAACATAATTCTAAATTGTCATCGAAATGCCCATATTTTTACAGTTCTAGTTTTCCTGGTGTAAAATTCTAAGGAAATGTTTTCACCATCCTTATTTAAATTTCAGTTTAACATTTCAATCTGTACATGCTAGTTACACACACACACACACACACACACACACACACACGCACGCACGCACGCACGCACGCACACGCACAATTTCATATATATATATATATATATATATATATGTTACGAGAAGAAATGGATTGGAGAACTTAGTGACAACTGGCAAGATCGAAGGGAACAGACCAAGAGGAAGACCGAGAGGAAAATACCTGGATGGCTTGGCCACATGGCATGGACGAGACAGAAACACTGAGCTGATCCACGACGCTGGTGATCGAGTGAAATGGCGAGTCATGACCGCCCACGCTTTCCGACATGGCACATGATTGATTCATATACACACACCCATCTGGAAATCATCTGCCACATCCTGCACCCGTCTTCTCTTTGGCCTTCCTCTTCCTCTCTTTCCTGGCATATACCCCTCCATTATTGATCTCCCCAAACCTTCCTGACGTTTCAAGTGACCAAGATATTTACATTTTCTTTGTTTTATCATCTTTAGTAGCCAACCTTCTTCAATATTCAGCTCGTATCGTGTGTATCCATGTGTTCATTTCTTTTCCCAAGATATTCTTAGAACTCGCCTATAACATTTATATTCAAATGCGCTGTTCATCTTTTATAGTAAGTGTCCAGGTCTCACAGGCGTATATTGCAATAGGAAAGAAGCATGCTCTTAAACATCTAAATTTTGTAGTTCTACCTGTCCCACTGCACAATTTATTCAGTTGTTTTAGTTTTTGAAGTGCAATAGATATTCGTCGTTTAATTTCTTTCATTGTGTCACCGTTGTTCGTAGTCAATGACCCAAGATATTCGAAATTTTCCGCGACCTCCAATGTTTCCTCATTAACATATATTTCTCTCCATAATAGTTTTATCTATATACATTATCTTTGTTTTTGCTATGTTAAGATATTAGTTGAGATTTTCACTATTCTTTTGGGTTGAGGTTATTAGTTTTTCTTCTTCTTCTTCTTCTTCTTCTTCTTCTTCTTCTTCTTCTTCTTCTTCTTCTTCTTCTTCTTCTTCTTCTTCTTCTTCTTCTTCTTCTTCTTCTTCTTCTTCTTCTTCTTGTTCTTCTTGTTCTTCTTGTTCTTGTTCTTCCTCTTCTTCTTCTTCTTCTTCTTCTTCTTCTTCTTCTTCTTCTTCTTCTTCTTCTTCTTCTTCTTCTTCTTCTTCTTCTTCTTCTTCTTCTTCTGCTTCTTCATTCTTCTTCTTCTTCTTCTTCTTCTTCTTCTTCTTCTTCTTCTTCTTCTTCTTCTTCTTCTTCTTCTTCTTCTTCTTCTTCTTCTTCTTCTTCTTCTTCTTCTTCTTCTTCTTCTTCTTTTGCATTCATCCGGAGAATTTTTTCGGACGTGATTGCATTGTGCCTGTTTATAGCAGAGCTGCGTTCTTGCGCCGTTAGGCCGACACATCCGACTTCTGCGGACATTTGTTGACCGGATTAACCTTCCCGGAATTAGTTTTTCTATACCATTCTGTGATTTTTATAGTATTACTGTATCATCAGCACATCGAATCTCTGTTGTTTCATATAGCTCCTTGTTTATATCATCTATGACATTTCTCATTATATGTTTGGCGTTCAAGTTAAACAAATAAGGGGACAGCTCACAACCCTGACGGACTCCTTGCTTGATGTCCCGCCATATATTCTAACCGCCGCTTGTTGGTCTAAATAGAGCAATTTTATGAGTTGTACTACAAATGATGGAAAGCCCATGTTTCTCGTGATTTCCCATAGTTTCTGATGTTGTACACAGTCAAATTCTTTTGAATAATCCACAAAATGTGGGAGTAGGTTTACATTAAATTCTCTACACTTCTCTATTTTTAAACGCATATTGAGTGTGTGATCTCTTGTTCCCCTTCCTTGTCTAAATCCAGCTTAAAGCACGTTAATTTATTCTTCCATTTTCTTATCACATATTCCCTTGTTACAAACCTTTGAGAACAAAATTTTAAGACGCATCTTTGGACCCATTAGGGATACACAAAGTGGAGAGTGGAAAAGAAGAAGTAACAAAGACATTTATGATCTGTTTAAGTCCCCGCTAATCACTGGTATCATGAAGGCTAATAGACTACAATGGCTGGGGCATATAGAAAGAATGGAAGATAATAGGGAAACAAAACTCGCTTACACTCAGGAAATAAATGACCGTAGACCCCGAGGTAGACCAAGAAGGCGGTGGAGAGATAATACATATACAGACCTACAAGCACTTGGAATCAACGACTGGCAAGAGAAGGTCCACCAGAGAGACGAATGGAGACGGATTGTATCTGCAGCAAAGAACCTCAATGGCTCGGAACGCTGAAGAAGAAGAAGAAGATATTCCCAGTATAATTTGAAGTAGAAGTTTACTTGCATGACTGATCAGGACAACAGTTCTATAGTAGGTGCATAATTTCAGGTTCCCCCCCCCCCCCTTCTTTTTGGAAAGGGGGGGGGGAGGTATTGGGATGAAGATAGTTCTCTTCTTACCTTTTGGCCATATACAATATTTCCATATCTTTTTACATAATGCATGATAGATTTGTATGCTTTCTTCTCCTTCCACTTTAATTTGTTCAGCTGGTATCTTATCACATCCCAGTGATTTACCATTCTTGAGATTCTTTATTGCCCATACAATTTCATCTAATGAGGCTTTAGGTTTTGTCTCAGCTGTCATTGGTTCATACATCTCATTCATATCCTCACAGCCATTCATATCATATATTCAACAGCAGTATTCCTGCCATCGTTCTAGAATTTGTCTAGATTCTTTTAGGGTAATTACCAACTTTTCACATATAACACTTAATTTAGGTTGAACATTTCTTGTCAATAACTTCATTTCTTTGAACATTTCCACGGATGAGATCATCTGCCTATCGCCGCAGAACGCAGGCCATAACCAACAACAATCTGTCGGCTGCCCTCACACTCCATTCACCACCTGCTCACATGGCCTTCACTTAGCACTGATTGGTGGTGGGGGGGGGGGGGGGGTAAACGGGTACTCCACCCTGCCCAAGGGTGTTCCGTAAACTAACCTTTGATATGGGATACTCATACCGCGCTAACCACTTTATTTGCAAATGCGCAAATGCACAAACAACACAAATATGGGTATCCATTGGGTTGACAAAATTCTAGAAGACCTGGACTTTGCTGACGACATAGTGCTTTTGAGTTCAACACACCCAGATGCCAAAGAGAAAATAAACCATCTCCAAAATGTTTCAGGACAAATTGGTCTCCAAATTAACATCGCAAAAACAAAAACTATTGATCTTACCAACAGTTCAGACGACACCAAATTAAGCACCATGTTCTTGAAAAAGTCGACAGCTTCACATACCTAGGAAGCAAAATGACATCTACAGGGGACTCATCACCAGAAATATTATCTAGAATCTCACTGGCATCTGGTGCCTTCAATAAACTGTTAAACATCTGGAAGTCAAAGTCCCTCAGCCAACATACGAAACTTAAAATCTTCAATTCTTTGTGATTCCAGTGCTAACATATAGATGTGAGAGTTGGAAATCAACGGCAGCTTTAGATAAAAAAATTAGACAATTTTGAGAACAAATGTCTTAGAAGAATTCTAAACATCCAGTGGACAGATTTCAAAACCAATGCGCAAATAAGACAAGAGACTAAGCAAGATATTGTATCCAATTTTATAAGAAAACGCCGTTGGAACTACATCGGCCATGTACTCAGAATGGACAAGACAAGACTCCCCTACCAAGCCCTCATATGGTCACCAGTAGGGGAAAGAAAACGGGGAAGACCAAGAGAGACCCTGCGTAGAACCATCATCAGAGAAGGCTCACTCAACGGCCAAGTGAACATCCAAGATCTACAACAGGTAGCAGCGAACCGCCAGACATGGAGAGCCATGACTTCTGCCTTATGCGCCGACTTAGGCTCAAGAGGAAAGACTAACTAATATATATATATAAGATATATATCGAAATTTTGGTGTTGTCGTTTCTTGGGATAAAAACTGCAAAGTAAAATACTAATAATGTAAACCAGTGATTAAAACATTGGAATATATACTGCTAGTCATGGCAGGCTTGAAAAATGATACCACTATATGAATATAAACATGATATAAACGCGTGATTATATAATTCACACACTATGAAAGTGCAAACATATAATAAGTTATACGTAGGTCAGCATGGCTAGGGGACGTAAATTACAAGTACCTCTGAAGTCGGAGTGTGTTCGTTTGTTGGCGACGGAAAGCTAATCTACATCATTTAGTCCGTCACTATTAGAAGTAGTGTGTATAGACTACGCTTGAGTTCAAAGTGAGCCAGCGCAAAATAAAAAAAAATAATAATAAAAACGTAATATTTCATAAACATGCATTAACTGAAATAACAATATGGCACATGCCTGAGTTCACTAATATTAAGGTGAGTGACCTGGGTAGCAATGGTACACATAAACAAGTTGACGAGGTAAAATGGGGCCGGATAGTAAGTCCCCATAAGGGGCAAATGAGAGGACAGTGATAGAAGGGGCAGTTGAGGGGAAGTCAGCTGACTAGTGTAATTGTGGGGGAGACAGTTTGAGCTGTGGGGTAGTGTTGTGTGGAGCCTAGGGAGGGCTGCAAGAAGGGTTAAAAAGACAGTGACAAACATTGTATGGACAGTTGAGTGTTGAGAGCCGACAAGTGTAGGTCGGTGGTCTGCGAAGTGAATGAGAGGGGAGTTAGTGATAGAACTCTGCCCTGTGGTTTTCAGTGATGGGAATTCTGAGACTAAGGATTAAAGCCTGAGCCCGGTTATCAACAGACATAGTGAATTGAAGCCTAGCCCTAGAGAGGGTCGGATAGTTAGCGGAGGTTTAGATCCAGTGTGGGTTGGATCGAGTGAATTCGGGCCGGGAAGAGCGGCTAGTAGTACAACTGTCGTGGTAGATGAGATTAAGTAGGCCTTGACAGGCAGTGTTATTCGAAGGGTTCAATTGTGAGGAAGACATATTCTGAGAGAATTACTGTTCCTGGATTTATAGGTTACGTGTGTCCGTGTCCATTCGTCATTAAAGGAATTGATGTGCGCAAACTTACTATTGTTCACTGACTCGTGGATGTGTGCTGCAGTGAGGACTTGTGGTGTGAGCTAGGTGGCAAGCTCAGCTTCCACTCTACAGTGAGATAGTAGAAGCATTAGACCCTAGACAACAACCAATCTTAGTTTGGTACAAAAGAGTTTGTGTCACAATATACACTTCTTAAGTGGCGTGCAGGGGGGGGGGGGGTGCGGGGGTGCGACGGCCCCGGTCATCCAGCCGGGAGGGGGGCATCCAATTAGGGAGAGGGGTGCCAGCAATGTAAAATTAATATGATTCTCAGCTCGCTGTCCAACAAAACAGTCCAGCAGAATAACCGGAGCAACTTCAATTAATATTAAACAACTTGAGGCAGGCTGACATTTCTTGCAATGCAATATTTATTTATATAGAATAGCTTGTGACGTCTTTAAACAATCAACATCGCCGGTCCCATGTTGATGGGAGGGTCGGCGATGGGTGAATAGGCAAACGCACAATGCTGAACATTTTTATATTAAATTAATCGACTGCCAAGATAATGCTTAACCGCCTAGCGTTATTTAGATTGCATCCTTGCCGCTTATCATAATATCAGCTACTTACAGAACTCCTGTTTGTTGACACTAGCTAACCATGAGCCATTTCTTCGAATTTTGATTTAAATACTCATGGTGGCCAATCGTCAGTCCTGAATTTGGAGTGTGCCTTGATCATGTTTCTGTTATAAATGATGGTTCCCTTTTTCTCCTTTTTTCCCAGCCGTAGGCCTAACTCGCCGGTTGCTAATGTATCACGCATTGACGTTTTTCACATAGTGACGTCACTTGGCGACTTTTGCCGTCTGCTTCTTTGAGATTCTTCTTCTTCTTTGCGTTCATCCGGAGTGTTTTTTTTCAGATGTGATTGCGGTGTGTCTAAGTTATGCGTCCGTGGGCCGAAACCCGTACGTAGGCCAACACATCCGGCTTTAGCGTGCTTTTTTGACCAGGTAGCATTCCTGGGAGACTCTCACTTTTGTGGTACCGTCCACAACCCAGCTGGCCAAGTTGGAACGGTCGAAGTCAACGGTCATCCCTCAAAGGAAGGCAGGGACAGTCCATGGCATTTTCCGCCATCCAGGGTGGTTTCCATAATTGCAGGGCCGGCACATAGCGCCGTGGTGCTGGGCGGAATCGTCACGTCCTGCTCATGGCTGCTTTAATTCCTCACTTCAGTATATTGGGCATTTCGTTCGCCCCGGGCCGTTCCCACACAAACCAGACTGGTCTGCAGTTAGTATCCACTCAGCGAGTTTTTCGGATATGTGCTTGTCGTTGTGTCCGTCAGAACTGTTCCAGACACGTCGGAAATTCGGAAAACTACCTAGTCAGAATTGTTCCGAACAAGAGCGGCATTTGGAAACTAGGTAGCTGTTCCTAGCACGAGGGAAGACTAGTTAGAGCTTTTCCGGTCACGAAAGACATTTCACTCGGACGTAATTGCATAGTGCCAATTTTTATTTTGCCGCCCGTAGGCTGACACTTCCGGCTTCAGCGGGCATTTTTAATGAGGTTAGCCTTCCTCGGGTTTCGAGACAAGTTGGACTCTTATTTCGACTTCCACACAGCAAGCTTTTGCTTCGGGCTGCCACGTAATGGATTCGCAAGCCAGGCGTTCCATTTCGTGTCAACGAGACAATTTTCCACCTTTGACTACACTCACTCCATGAGTACGGTTATAGACTATCTTCGGAACGTGCAACCGAGGTGTTTTTCCACCTTTAGTACTCGCTCACGAGGTAGGCTACATGTGCTGCCGGTTCAGCACCTTACCTCCGTGCGTCTGTGGGCGAGTAACGGCCAGGCCCTCTCATCCGGGGATTCCTCTTATCCCCCAGCTAAGAGCCATCGTACGAGTATCTGCCCTACCCATGTAGCGTGCTCAGCACCTCACCTAAATTTTGATGTAGGTTTGTGTCGGCCAGGCTCTCACTTCCGAGGGTTTATGGCTTAGAGACGTTCAGCCATACACCTCGGCTGGGAGCCTTAGAGGTAGTGTCCGAAATGAGATTATTGGCATCGATTGCCTGATTTAGACTGCTATCCTCAGTCTACCTGCAGAGCAGCAGGTTATGTCTCTCTTAGTCTGGTCCCTATCCCAAGAGCTGTCCAATATGTAGTTAATATCCATCGGCATAGCGCTTGGGGTCAGTGGGACACTCAAGCTCCCCCACCACGGCAAGGTGGAGACACATCGGGGGAGTCTTTGAGATTAAATAGTTGGTTTCTTTCTCACTTATAAATTCTGTATCTCATTCTGAAGTGCTACATGGCAAGGGTGCAGCACAGTGCAGTGGGAGGGGAGAAGGAATGAATTAGGGAAAGAACAATTTAGGGGCATCCAATCAAGGGGGTGGCCCCGGGCATCAAAGAACCTCTGCACGCCACTGCACTTCTTTCCTGATTACAAACCAGAAAGGTTAAAAAGAATATTCATCATCATCGTCGTATCACACTTTTGCCGTACGCGTCGTGGAGAGGATTATTCCAACGACATTGACATTCTAAAACCCGATGGGTGGAACTGGACAGTGTCATTCAAGTGACTATACAATGTCTTTGATGTCGTCAATCCATTTTCTTCTCTGGTGTCCTTTTGCTAACGAGAACCATTTGATCTTCCTTTCAATATATGCGGCACAAGGTGTTGATCCCACCGTCTGTCAAGTAACATCATTTCTTACTCGGTCTCGGATAGTTCAGTTGGCAGCTCTTCTCAAGCATTTAATTTCGCAGGTGTTGATTTTTAGCTTAAGTGTGATCTGGATAATGTCCAAGTTTGACATTGGTAGCGTATGGTTGGTGTGAATGTGATATTTATTAGCTGTCGTTTTGCGGATATATGTATATTTGGATGTTTCAGTATGGGTGGTAGTCGACATATAAGCGCACTTGCTCTTTGACATCCGATTTCAATGTCTCTGCCTGTTCTTTCAGAAGTGTACTAATTATATTTAGTGGACCAGATTTGCTAACCTGCATTACTCCTGTTTTGATTGTATGTATATTAATGTTGTATCTGCTGCATGTTGAATCCAGCTTATTAATCATATGATTTTGCAGCTGCCGTCGTCGCTGTCAAACAGGCACTGATAGTCTGTAAATAAAAACTCATTTATTGCATGGACTATAAAAAAAAGTTACTTGCACATCCTTTGGTGCACGTCGCTGTTAACCCCTGCATTCTTTTGTTGTTAGTGATTTCTTGGTTAAGTTTGCGTTCAGTAGTTTGCCATTGTTTCTGAACGACTGACACTCATATCATTGTATGAAAACCAACGCAAGGCTGTCTGCTTCCAAATCGCGCATAGACTGTTGAGTTGAGTTGAGTTAAGAACCGACATCACTGCACTCAGGACATTCCCATACGTGCTCCGTCCCCTCGTTCAACAGCCAGCGAAGGTCATACTACTAATCGTTCCCACCGCTATCTGATTAAAAGTTCTCATTGTCTTCCCTCTCAGTTTTGAGATTCTTCTAGAACCCCTGCCGATCCCTCGCAATCTCATTCTTTCCACATATGGGTTCTCAATCTGTTCCTCCGCCTTCTCCACCTGGTCCCACAAGCGCACGACCCCCCCCCCCCCCCCCCCCCCCCCAATGGACTGTAAGGACACGTACACTATTTTAAAACTCTGCAATTTCAACAATTATTGTTTAAATTATTATAAAAAACAATAACTTCCACACTTGACAAGTGAATAGAAAGAAAGCACGACGAACTATGCGCGATAAACACAGTGAACGTGTGAATTGTAAAATATAATGCATAATGTAATAGATTGTTGGATAATTCAGTATATTATTATTATTATTGTTGCAGCATAGTAAGTCAATTTGTCAACGAGAAAACATCTTTAATTTACAACCGTTAAACAACACACATTTCCCGGACATGGTGGATTGGATTGACTTGACAGCTGGTTGAATTCTTATTCTGCTCGATTTTTCCGACCTATTTGCTTTAGTATATTTTGATTTTAATGGGGTTTTTTTTGTTGTAAAACTGTGATTCGAAAAATTTTAGCGATAGTCAAAGTAGATGCGGAAAATAAAGATAACATGTTTTGGGTTTTATGTTTTGTTTGTTTCTGTACTATTGTTTTTAACTTTCTTGCACGTAATTTAAATTACTTAGTGCTAATTAATTAGTGTAACTGGGCACTCTTCCGAGAGACGGGTCTAAATTTATTTATATTTTATTTACATATAATTCATTCCATTTTTACAATTGAATTTGTTAAATAAATTGGATAGAGGTAGACTTCGCCTTTAAAACCCCTTTAAACTGGACAAATTGAAATCTGATGGTACATCATTCAAGTTTCTTCTTCTGTCTGTCATCTTCCAAAAGATCAAATGCAGGCCCTCAAACAACTCATGCCAAGCCATTTGTAGACTTGTTCATAATTGATCAGATTTTGTGGCTAAAGTTTTCTGCAGGATGAGATAGCCAGTTTCACGTCAACACCCTCATTGCCTTTACCTCATTGTATAGTAAGCAACAGTGGGGGGCTGTGTGGTCTCGAGGTATCGTGTCCGCCTCGAGTGCTGGAGGTCCCGGGTTCATGCCCCGGTGAGGACCGGGATTTATTTCACGTGGACTTCTAGTAATATATTTCCCCTGGTCTCTGGGTAGTGAGATCCGATGCCCGTGTGTATTGTTGCGCACATCAAAAATCCCTTGGCAGTTGGAAATCGAAAAAGAGTAGCCTAACGGCGCTGCCCAGGCAAAATTTTGAGTTAAAAAAATCTACCCAAAGTACTTCAGGATCCTCACTGGTGCTACGGAGTTCGTGCACTGAGTTGAGTTTCTCCAGATTCAGGTTTGAGTTAGGAGGAGAACGGAGCACTTATGGGTTACACCCGTGTGCCGTGATGTTGATCCATCGACTAAACTAAACTAAACTAAGCAACAGTGGAAGATAAACTCTAAGGACCACTGTGTGAACTAAAACCAGACTGTTAAATTCATTCTAAGACAAAAAGTTAGTTGCATATCCTTTACAGGACGTTGCAGTCAACACCAGCATTTTGTTTGCTGTTGTGATCTCTTGGCATGTTTATGTTCAGTAGTTTGCCATTGCTTTCTGAATGACTGGCACCCATACCATTTCGTAAAAAACCAACGCAACACAGTCTGCTGCCAAATTTCACGCAGTTGTGTTTCAAACGTGAGCATGCAGGATTATGAACTGCGTCCGTAACCTCTTCGCCACAGTGACAACATTGCAGATACAGACAAATTTCAAGCCAACAAGAAGAAGAAGATGAAGACCTCATTGTAAAATGTATCATTCCATTCATTTGAATATCCATTCCGCTAAATCCACATTGCCATTTCTTGAATGTGTAAAATAACTTGAGTACAAGTCACAATGTTCAATTCACCAATTAGAATAACTCTGAGCTTTGGGAAAAAAATTGACATCTCTACAAAACTGTTTCCATGGAGATGGTACTTCGTTATCAGGTCGGGAGGAAAGTCCCTACACAGCTTTCACTCTGATAGACCAGTAGAACTTTCAATCAGATAGCAGTGGAAACGATTAGTAGTGTGACTCTTTGCTTGCTGTTGAACGAGGGGAAGGAACGTATGGGAATGCCGTGATGTCAGTTCTTAGCTCAACTCAACTCAACTATCTTTTATATGTTCAGTCATTAAGTAGTGCTGTCTGTCTTTTATATATTCAATCAATAAATAGTTGTCTTTCTTTTATATATTCAATCATGAAATAAGTGCTGTCTGTCTTTTATATATTCAATCATTAAATAGTTGTCTTCCTTTTATATATTCAATCATGAAATAAGTGCTGTCTGTCTTTTATATATTCAATCATTAAATAGTTGTCTTCCTTTTATATATTCAGTCATGAAACAGTGTTGCTGGCTTTTATATATTCAGTCATTTAATGGTGTTGTCTGTCTTTTATATATTCATTCATTAATTGGTTTTGCTGGCTTTTATATATTCATTCATTAATTGGTGTTGCTGGCTTTTATATATTCAGTCATTAAATAGTGTCATCTGTCTTTTTTTAATATATTCAGTAATGAAATAGTGTTGACCATTTTTTTAAATGTTTTTGTTGTTCCATTGATAAATCTTCAGTTGAAACTTCGCCTGTGTCTGTGTGTGTTTTTCCATTGCAGAGCTTCTAATTCGTATTTTGTGCTTTTATTCAGACCCCTGCAAGAGCTCGACAGCAGTAAACCACTTTTTTCAATACAATTAAATAGTGCTCTGAAATGTTTAGTTAATTTAAGCAGCTGTTGATGTGATACTCTTGCTTAGGCAGTTAACCAAAATTATAGGGTACCTAATTTTAGTGCACAGAAGGGGAAGCTATGGATGTTATTAATGACACCATTAACATGGACATTAACTCTGACAGCAGAAAGAGTGAATGGGTTCGATTAAATGTTGGCGGTACTATATTTCTGACAACACGAACAACTCTGGGACGAGACCAGAAGTCATTTTTGTTTAGGCTTGTTCAAGAGGCACCAGACCTCAACACCGACAAGGTATGCAGCTGTATAGTGTGTTATATTCTTTATTTATTTTAAATGTTTATTATTTAGTTTTTGTTTTTTTTAGCTTTTTATATCCCTTCTTTGCCTCCCATGCTCATTAATTCTCTTTTTTCCCTTATTCCTCTAGAACTTTTCTTTTTATTCCATGCCAGATGCCATCCTTCTATTTCTTTCCCTTTACTTTATCTTCCTTGATTTATTCTTTCCCTTCATAATGTCTGCCTTCATTCCTTTATTCCCTCCTTCCATTATTTCTTTATTTTATCCCTTTATATATTCCATTTCTCTCACTCCCTTTTTTTTTCTTGCAAGATTTCATCCCTATATTTTCCCCACCATTTACTTTACTTTCCTTCTCTTATTCCTTCTTTCCATAATGTCTTCCTTAATTCCCTTATTCCATCCTTCCCTTAGTTATTTATCTTGTCCCTTTATATATTCCCTCTGTCCATCCTTTTTCACTCTTTTTCATATTCCTTCCATTCTTTATTCCCTCTTATATGGTGTGGTGAATTTAGTTACAGGATTAAAGAAAAGTTAATGCCACTGTGCTGTGTATAAGTGATTCCCTGGCCATATGGCATATTGAGGCAAGAACCCCCTCTGACGTGTCTCCACCTTGTCGTGGTAGAGGGGCTTGCATGTCCGAGTGACCACAAGAGCTTTGCCAACGGAAGCACAACTACATGTCGGACAGGTCTTGGGATTGGGACCAGACCAAGAAAGACACAACCTGCTGCTCTGCAGGTAGACTGAGGATAGGCAGTCGAAGACCGAATCAGGCGCAAGATGCCACTAATTCTTGGTCCAGACACATACTCTAAGGCTCTCCGCTGAGGGATATGACTGAATGTCTCTAAGTCAATATCCCCTGAATGTGAGAGCTGGGCCGATTCTCACCCATTGCAAAATGGAGATGAGATGCTGAGCCTGCTACATGCTTGGCCCAGATATTTGTTCGAAGGCTCTCATCCGAGGGATAAGAGGGGCTAGTGAATCCATTACGTGGAAGTCCGAAGTGAAAAGCTGCAGAGTGAATGTCGTCTGCAGACTTAGGTAGAAAAAGTCTCACTAACACGAAATGGAACACTTGGCTAGCGAATCCATTACATGGAAGTCCGAAGCGAAAGCTTGCTGAGTGGATGTCGTCCTGGTCTGTGCGGGGAGCGACCAGGGATGAACAAAATGCCCAATTCATGGAAGTGAGGAATTAAAGCAGCCATGAGCAGGACGTGGTTGTTCCTTGAGTGAGCCCAGTCTCAGAGCGATATGTGCTGGCTCTGCAATTATGGAAACCTTCCTGGATGGCGGAAAATGCCAATGGACTGTCCCTGCCTACCCTTGAGGGCTGACCGTAAAGTCTTTGGCTGTTCTAACTTGATCAGCAGAGATGTGGATGACACCACAGCAGTAAGAGTCGAATGTCCCTCGAAACCACGGGAAGGTAAACCCGTTTACCAAATGCCCGCTGAAGTCGGATGTGCTGGCCTAAGGGCGCAAATAAATCAGGCACAACGCAAAAACGTCCAAGTGAAATGTCCCTCGTGCCCGGAACAGCTCTAACTATCTAGTTTTCTGGCCAGAACAGCTCTGACTATCTAGTTTTCCAGCCGGAACAGCTCTGACTATCTTGTCTTACGGCCAGAACAGCTCTGGCTATCTAGTTTTCTGGCCAGAACAGCTCTGACTATCTAGTTTTCCAGCCGGAACAGCTCTGGCTACCTTGTCTTACGGCCGGAACAGCTCTGGCTATCTAGTTTTCCGGGCACAACATCCGTACACGTCCAAACCGAAAACTCGCTGAGTGGAAGTCGTCTGCAGACTGACCGTTCCTGGTTTGTGCAGGGAGCAGCCTGTGACGAACGAAATGCCAAATACATGGAAGTGAGGAATTAAAGCAACCATGTGCAGGATGTGGTGATCCCTTGGGTGAGCCCAGCATCAGAGCGCTATGTATCGGCTCTGCAATTATGGAAGCCTCCTTGGATGGCGGAAAATTCCCATGGACTGCCCCTGCCTTCCCTTGATTGCTGATCGTGAAGTCTTCGACCGTTCTAACTTGACCAGCTAGGATGAGGACGGCACCACAACAGTGAGAGTCCCCCAGGAATGCTAACCTCGTAAACAAATGCACGATAAAGTCGGATGTGTTGGCCTAAGGGTTTCTGCTCAAGGGTGCCTAACCAGACACACCACAGTTACGTATGAAAAAACACCCCGGATGAACGCAGAAGAAGAAGAGGCAAGAACAGAATTGATCCAAGTAGGGTGATCAGCCATGCTTATTGCCATGGCACATGATGGTGATGTGTCCCAACTCAGGTGTCAGCAGACTCTGGTAGTTTTATGGAACTTGCATGCAAAACGTCTGTCATATATCCTCATCACCCGGAAAGGTTAACCGGGTCAACAAATGCCCACAGAAGTCGGATGTGTCGGCCTAATGGCGCAAGAACGCAGCTCTGCTGTAAACAGGCACAACACAATCACGTCCGGAAAAAAAACTCCAGATGAACGCAGAAGAAGAGGAAGATATCCTCATCATACACCATGGATGTATGGCTAACACAGACCTGAACCAAACTGATAGAGGATCTTGGAGATAATGGACTACCTCCAAGTTGCCATCAGCAGAAACAAGTGGAAAAACATCTGACACTCATGAGTCCACACCCAAACCATGGGTCAATTATGCCCAGTCAAAACATCACATTCTAAAGTTCAATAATTGAAAGTGAGACATGCAGGACACGTGATGATTCCTTGAGAGAGCCCAGGACCAGAGAACCATGTGTCAGCTGTACATTTGTGGAAGCCCCCCTAAGATGACGGAGAGTGCTTACATGCTGCCCCTGTCTTCACTTGAGGGCCAAATGGTATGCATGCAGCTGTACTAGATGAACCTGCTGGGTTGAACCACCCATAGATGGTATGGCAATGATGGTGTCATAACTGCGGCTTACCAGGGAAGAGAACAAATTCTTGGACATTTCATGGCAGTGATGGATATATTTATGGCCCAATTTTTGCCATGTAAGCATATCAGCATGCATTCATCACATATAATACATTTCTTCTCCTTTTCATATCAGCATGCATTCATCACATATGATACATTTCTTCTTTCCCCCCCCCCCCCCCCCCCCCTACTCCTGCTGTTTTTATCTCCCAGTGGAGTATAGGCCCTAAACCAACTCATGTCAAGCCCTTTGTAGACTTGTTCATGATTGGTTGAATTTTGCGGTTAAAATTTTCTAGTGGATGTGAAATCCAATCACATGTCGAACCTCCTTAGTCGCCTCTTAGGACAGGCATAGTGTGAATATTTTATGCCTCCATTAGGGGCCCCAATAACACACAAGTGATAATCATAAATAAAAAGTAAACAGCCCTTTTTCAGCCTGAAAGCATATTGAGCATGAGGTGCTAAACCCATATTTGTATAGACAAATTTGTCTGGTGAATCATGTGGCCGGTATCACATTGGTCGCCAAAACTTCCCAACAGTGCACAGGTTAAACAGTATTTAAAACCTGTGGCAGAATACCAGCAATTTAAGTGTAACATTTTTTAGCACATACATATTTTCTGTGGCGACATACAGATATGAGTCATGGACCATTTCCTTATCACTAAAGAAGAAAATGGAGTGTTTGAACTGGTGTTTTAGAAGAAAATTACAGAAAAGTTCTTGGAATATCATGGACTAAGAAGAAGAAAAATGTTGACATTTTACCAGAAAACTGGTGTTTAAATAGCATCATATCTAGGAAACTGTAATGCTTTGGCCATATTAAACATAGTGGTGTGGGGAAACAAGTGATGAAAGGCGTGGCGCCTGGAAGAAAAGGCAGGGGTTAACCGACACAAAGATAGACGCAGAACATTGTAGACACCTTGAGCTTGCAAGTAAATGAGACAGATAAACTGGTAGAGAATGGATTGAGAATCTGTTCAGCAGGCTTAGATGAGAGGATTAATCTTAAAGAGACCTGCTGCGTCGTGATGATGATGTTTAATCCTGGTTGTTACTGTACTAGTTGCAGTAAAATAATTTATGTTTCATTGCTCTGTGAGATCTGCATGTAGTCGTCCTCATTTCACATCAACAGGATGCAGATGGGGCATTCCTTATAGACAGAGACCCTTCATACTTTGGCCCGGTGTTGAACTTTCTTCGGCATGGAAAACTCGTTATGAATAAAGATCTGGCAGAAGAAGGTAGGTAGCAGAATGTTTTTTGTTTTTTTTAAATCAGACTTTCTATATTTTACAAGCTCTAATTTTCTTGAGAAGTTGGTGACCAGAGGCAGTTTGTGTCGTGAAATACGATTTTCCATTGTCCACCCTCTTCCATGCACTTTATAATGAAATTCTGTTATTTAAGGACTTTCCCTCATACATACAGTGATTTGTCTTGTGTTGAGATAATTATCGAAACAGCTTTCATATGCAGTGTCCCATAGGTCAGCATGGCCGTATTGTTAAGAATGTGTGTTCTTAAACATAGGTGTCCGGGAAGGTTAACCTGGTCAACAAATGCCCACAGAAGTCGGATGTGTCGGCCTAACGGCGCAAGAACGCAGCTCTGCTGTAAACAGGCACAATGCAATCACGTCCGAAAAAAAACTCCGGATGAACGCAGAAGAAGAAGAAACATAGGTGTGCCTATGCCGAGGTAAAGGGTTCAATCCCTACACCGGACAGTTGGACTAAAATGTTGACCTATTGTTCTAGACTTGAGGACGTAAATTACAAGTATCTCTGAAGTCGAAGTGGGTTCGCCTGATGGTGAGGGACACTGTTAATAAGGAAAGCTAATCCACACACAAAATTCAGTCCAGCACTACTAGAAGTAGTGTGTATGGACTATGTTTGAGTTCAAAGCGAGCCAGCGAAAAAACATTGAAGAATTCTTGGTATTAAGTGGCAAGACAAAATCACAAATACTGAAGTATTGGAAAGATCAGGTTATGTGATGGTTTTTTTAACAGAATGCGGTGTCTGTGAAGAATTCTTGGTATAAAGTGGCAAGACAAAATCACAAATACTGAAGTATTGGAAAGATCAGGTTATGTGATGGTTTTTTTAACAGAATGCGGTGTCTGTGAAGAATTCTTGGTATAAAGTGGCAAGACAAAATCACAAATACTGAAGTATTGGAAAGATCAGGTTATGTGATGGTTTTTTTAACAGTATGCGGTGTCTGTGAAGAATTCTTGGTATAAAGTGGCAAGACAAAATCACAAATACTGAAGTATTGGAAAGATCAGGTTATGTGATGGTTTTTTTAACAGTATGCGGTGTCTGTGAAGAATTCTTGGTATCAAGTGGCAAGACAAAATCACAAATACTGAAGTATTGGAAAGATCAGGTTATGTGATGGTTTTTTTAACAGTATGCGGTGTCTGTGAAGAATTCTTGGTATCAAGTGGCAAGACAAAATCACAAATACTGAAGTATTGGAAAGATCAGGTTATGTGATGGTTTTTTTAACAGTATGCGGTGTCTGTGAAGAATTCTTGGTATCAAGTGGCAAGACAAAATCACAAATACTGAAGTATTGGAAAGATCAGGTTATGTGATGGTTTTTTTAACAGTATGCGGTGTCTGTGAAGAATTCTTGGTATCAAGTGGCAAGACAAAATCACAAATACTGAAGTATTGGAAAGATCAGGTTATGTGATGGTTTTTTTAACAGTATGCGGTGTCTGTGAAGAATTCTTGGTATCAAGTGGCAAGACAAAATCACAAATACTGAAGTATTGGAAAGATCAGGTTATGTGATGGTTTTTTTAACAGTATGCGGTGTCTGTGAAGAATTCTTGGTATCAAGTGGCAAGACAAAATCACAAATACTGAAGTATTGGAAAGATCAGGTTATGTGATGGTTTTTTTAACAGTATGCGGTGTCTGTGAAGAATTCTTGGTATAAAGTGGCAAGACAAAATCACAAATACTGAAGTATTGGAAAGATCAGGTTATGTGATGGTTTTTTTAACAGTATGCGGTGTCTGTGAAGAATTCTTGGTATCAAGTGGCAAGACAAAATCACAAATACTGAAGTATTGGAAAGATCAGGTTATGTGATGGTTTTTTTAACAGTATGCGGTGTCTGTGAAGAATTCTTGGTATCAAGTGGCAAGACAAAATCACAAATACTGAAGTATTGGAAA
This sequence comes from Cepaea hortensis, assembly GCA_963921405.1. NCBI lineage: Eukaryota > Metazoa > Mollusca > Gastropoda > Stylommatophora > Helicidae > Cepaea > Cepaea hortensis. Next base: position 29,874,142 of record OY992876.1, on the reverse strand, counting down.
GATCAGGTTATGTGATGGTTTTTTTAACAGTATGCGGTGTCTGTGAAGAATTCTTGGTATAAAGTGGCAAGACAAAATCACAAATACTGAAGTATTGGAAAGATCAGGTTTTGTGATGGTTTTTTTAACAGTATGCGGTGTCTGTGAAGAATTCTTGGTATAAAGTGGCAAGACAAAATCACAAATACTGAAGTATTGGAAAGATCAGGTTATGTGATGGTTTTTTTAACAGTATGCGGTGTCTGTGAAGAATTCTTGGTATCAAGTGGCAAGACAAAATCACAAATACTGAAGTATTGGAAAGATCAGGTTATGTGATGGTTTTTTTAACAGTATGCGGTGTCTGTGAAGAATTCTTGGTATCAAGTGGCAAGACAAAATCACAAATACTGAAGTATTGGAAAGATCAGGTTATGTGATGGTTTTTTTAACAGTATGCGGTGTCTGTGAAGAATTCTTGGTATCAAGTGGCAAGACAAAATCACAAATACTGAAGTATTGGAAAGATCAGGTTATGTGATGGTTTTTTTAACAGTATGCGGTGTCTGTGAAGAATTCTTGGTATCAAGTGGCAAGACAAAATCACAAATACTGAAGTATTGGAAAGATCAGGTTATGTGATGGTTTTTTTAACAGTATGCGGTGTCTGTGAAGAATTCTTGGTATCAAGTGGCAAGACAAAATCACAAATACTGAAGTATTGGAAAGATCAGGTTATGTGATGGTTTTTTTAACAGTATGCGGTGTCTGTGAAGAATTCTTGGTATCAAGTGGCAAGACAAAATCACAAATACTGAAGTATTGGAAAGATCAGGTTATGTGATGGTTTTTTTAACAGTATGCGGTGTCTGTGAAGAATTCTTGGTATAAAGTGGCAAGACAAAATCACAAATACTGAAGTATTGGAAAGATCAGGTTATGTGATGGTTTTTTTAACAGTATGCGGTGTCTGTGAAGAATTCTTGGTATCAAGTGGCAAGACAAAATCACAAATACTGAAGTATTGGAAAGATCAGGTTATGTGATGGTTTTTTTAACAGTATGCGGTGTCTGTGAAGAATTCTTGGTATCAAGTGGCAAGACAAAATCACAAATACTGAAGTATTGGAAAGATCAGGTTATGTGATGGTTTTTTTAACAGTATGCGGTGTCTGTGAAGAATTCTTGGTATAAAGTGGCAAGACAAAATCACAAATACTGAAGTATTGGAAAGATCAGGTTTTGTGATGGTTTTTTTAACAGTATGCGGTGTCTGTGAAGAATTCTTGGTATAAAGTGGCAAGACAAAATCACAAATACTGAAGTATTGGAAAGATCAGGTTATGTGATGGTTTTTTTAACAGTATGCGGTGTCTGTGAAGAATTCTTGGTATAAAGTGGCAAGACAAAATCACAAATACTGAAGTATTGGAAAGATCAGGTTATGTGATGGTTTTTTTAACAGTATGCGGTGTCTGTGAAGAATTCTTGGTATAAAGTGGCAAGACAAAATCACAAATACTGAAGTATTGGAAAGATCAGGTTATGTGATGGGTTTTTTAACAGTATGCGGTGTCTGTGAAGAATTCTTGGTATAAAGTGGCAAGACAAAATCACAAATACTGAAGTATTGGAAAGATCAGGTTGTGTTATGGTTTTTTTAACAGTATGCGGTGTCTGTGAAGAATTCTTGGTATCAAGTGGCAAGACAAAATCACAAATACTGAAGTATTGGAAAGATCAGGTTATGTGATGGTTTTTTTAACAGTATGCGGTGTCTGTGAAGAATTCTTGGTATAAAGTGGCAAGACAAAATCACAAATACTGAAGTATTGGAATGATCAGGTTATGTGATTGTTTTTTTAACAGTATGCGGTGTCTGTGAAGAATTCTTGGTATAAAGTGGCAAGACAAAATCACAAATACTGAAGTATTGGAAAGATCAGGTTATGTGATGGTTTTTTTAACAGAATGCGGTGTCTGTGAAGAATTCTTGGTATAAAGTGGCAAGACAAAATCACAAATACTGAAGTATTGGAAAGATCAGGTTATGTGATGGTTTTTTTAACAGTATGCGGTGTCTGTGAAGAATTCTTGGTATAAAGTGGCAAGACAAAATCACAAATACTGAAGTATTGGAAAGATCAGGTTGTGTGACAGTTTATTCCATGCTCAGTCTTCGTAGACTTAGATGGATAGGACACGTTAGGAGGATGGATGATGGTAGAATACCAAAGGACATCTCTTTTGGTGAATTACAGATGGGTAAGAGATCTCAGGGTCGGCCTCTACTACAATACAAAGATGTGTGTAAGCGGGACATGATTGATACAGGCATTGATAATCCACATTGGGAGCAAGTCGTCGTCAAACGTGTTGCATGGAGGGCAAATATCGGAAATGGAACAAAGACAAAGGAGAAAATTATTGCATACAGGTCACATTGAGTGTGTGAGACATGCAAATGACCAAGTGTTCACATGCGTTCATTGTGGACGAACATTTACAGCATGAATGGGTCTGATCAGTCACATTCGCTACCGCCATGGGTTGTAGTTATGCCTTTTTGAAGCACAATGTAACAATCATCTGTCAAGACGGCAAGGTGCCAATAAATAAAGAGATAATTATCTACATGTCATCCTAGGTTGTGTATGAGTGTCGATGATGTAGTGGATTCTCTACAGCACATCTCTCTCATCACGCACCACCAAAAGGTTTCTCCAGCCCCGAGTCAGTTCTCCCGCCCCATGCTCCTCATGCCCAAGATGTCTGCAGTGTCCGGTGTCTATCTTCATGCTGTCTGATCCTTGGCTTTAATTCCATGAAACACACCGTCCCTCACTGCTCATTTCAAGCCACTGTGATATTTATATGCCCACAATATTTCCGTTGCCAGATGTGATGTTGTTGGCGAGTTGTTTGGTTAGTTTTCATTAATGTTCAAATCTGGTAGAATATCAACAGTGTTCTTCTTCTTGTGTTGCTAAGTAAAGGACCTTTCTAGTCACTTTAAGGCACTGGGTCATGCGGTGCTAGACCCATATGTTATAGACCACTCAGCAGACTGAATGTGATGTGGTCAGTATTACGCTGGCCACCATTATTTCCACAGAAATTTCCAGTGCCCATATTAGGCGTGGTCCACGTGGGAGCCCAGGTCAATGTTTTACAGATTTGAATCCACCCCGATGCATATCGTACTCTTGACTGCCAGGCAGGTGAATGTCTTCTTGTGTAAAAAAAAAGTTAGTTGTATATCCTTTACAGGACATAGCAGCCAACCCCAGCATTTGTTTGGCTATTTGTGATTCCTGCGCAAGTTATCGTTTACCATTGCTTTCTAAACAGCTGGCACCCATACTATTGCATAAAGAAACCAATGCAAGGTGGTCTGCTGCCAAATCGCCAGCAGCTGTATTTCGAATGCGGTATGCAGGAGTATGAACTGTGTCTGTCACCCCTTCGCAGCGTTTACTACAACATAAATCTAGCTGTGCTGCTGCCCATGAATGTTTGCTGGAGAGTGATCTTCATTTGTACACTGATATCTTGCAGGTGTGTTAGAGGAAGCAGAGTTCTACAACTTCATGTGTACACTGATATCTTGCAGGTGTGTTAGAGGAAGCAGAGTTCTACAACATCACAGATCTCATCAAGGTTGTGAAAGAAAGAATAGCAGAACGGGATGCAAAACAGAACCAGGTGAGATAGTGTGTTAAAGATGTAAAGGTTTATGGTGAGAGGGTCAGCTTTATTGTGCTGGGTTTGATTCCATCTGGCAAGGTTTCTCTCCACAGAATGGAGTCCATGTTTTTTTTGGTATGCTAATGACTATTGAAATCAGGTATCTAGGCATATGGATAACATCAGACAGAAGATGTATCACTGAGATCAAGAACAGACAAGAATAGAACAAGCAAAAACTGCATTCTATCAAATCAAGAACATTTTGTGCAATAAGTCATTGTCCTTGAAAGTTAGAAAAAGTGTTCTTGTATGTTACATAGAACCAATTTTAACAAACGGCTGAGAATCCTGGACAATTTGTAAACAGATGAAAATATCCCTGGAAGCCTTGGAGATGTGGTTTTATAGAAGAATGCTGAAAATTAATTGAACAACCAAAATGAGCAATAAGGACATTTTAAAGGAAGCTGAGTTGCAAAGACAACTTATCACAAACATCAGAAAGAGGCAGTCATCGTTTTTTTGGCCACATGAGAAGACAATAACTGGAACAAGTTGTGTGACAAATAGAAAGATTTGTGGAAAGAGAGATAGAGGAAAACAGCGTAAGAAGATTCTTGACAGTCTTCTGTCATGGCATGGAAGGGAATCAACACACGAATTGATCCATGCCAGCTTGTGTACAGAGTGGCTATGGGATGGACATATTTTTCTCACATAATGGGCACTGGAGATGTCTCTGTGAAAGTAAAGATGGTCAGTATAATACTGACCACATCACCTCTTGTGTGCTGTTTGGTCATTGATGCATGGCCTCATCACCCACTATGTCCTCATTACACCTTTATGGCTCTTGCACACTCCGCTGGTTTCAGAGCTGGAGATGTGAGATCTCTTCAACAGTCATCTGGAGGTGATATTTTGGTACTGGAACAGGGTTGAGTTGAATCGAGTCAAGAACCAACATCACAGTTCTCGGGATATTCCCATATGTGTTCCATCCTCATCTGAAACAGCCAGCGAAGAGTTCCAATACTGATGGTACCAGTAGCAGTCTGATTATGTGTCCGTTTGGCCTTTCCTTGGAGTTTTGAGGTCTGCCAGACCCTCTGGTCACTTCCTGCAGCACCATTCTCTCCAAGTAGTGATCATCTTTCCTGTTCTGCACTATACACACGATTCCAAAGGGCCCATCCACAAATGCCTTTTCAGATCAGGGGAAGTCCACACCAACATTACTTTGATAGATACAAGCCCTTTTCAGTTCAGGAGAAGTCCACACCAACATTACTTTGATAGATACAAGCCCTTTTCAGTTCAGGAGAAGTCCACACCAACATTACTTTGATAGATACAAGCCCTTTTCAGTTCAGGAGAAGTCCACACCAACATTACTTTGATAGATACAAGCCCTTTTCTGTTCAGGAGAAGTCCACACCAACATCACTTCGATAGATACAAACCCTTTTCAGGGCTCAAATGACCTGAATGCCAATGCATCAGACTTAAGAGTTAAAACTCAGTCTTCCAGAGGATTCCCAACCAGCCAGCCAGCCAGCCTGCCAACCTGCCAACTAGACTGCTAACCAACCAGCCAACCAACCAACCAACTAGCCAGCCAACCAGCCATCTATCCTGCCATCCAACCAACCAACCAGTGAGCCAACCAGCCTGCCAACCAGCCAACTAGCCTGCTAACCAACCAGCCAACCAACCAACCAACTAGCCAGCCAACCAGCCATCTAGCCTGCCATCCAACCAGCCAACCAACCAACCAACCAGCGAGTCAACCAGCCAACTAGCCAACCAACCAGCACTAGCCTGCCAACCAGTAAGCCGGCCAACCAACCAGCCAGCCAAATAGCCAGCCAACCAGCCAGCCAAATAGCCAGCCAACCAGCCAACCAACCCACCAACCAACTAGCCAGCCAACCCACCAGCCAAACAACTAGTCAACCAGTCAGCCAACTAGCCTGCCAACCAACCAGCTAACCAACCAGCCAGCCAAACAGCCAACTAACCAGCCAGATTACTAGCCAACCAGCCAACCAACCAACCAGCCAACCCCTCAACCAGCCAACTAGCCAACCAAACAATCAACCAACCAGATAGACTTACTTTACTTCATCTTATATTGGCATAATGATGCTGACTTTTCTAATTCCACAGACTTCAATGAAGAATGTTTACAGGGTAATGCAGTGTTCTGGTCAAGAGCTGACACAGATGGTTTCAACAATACCTGATGGCTGGAAGTTTGAGCAGGTGAGTCTCTTTTTTCCAAACAGTGGGTCAGCATGTGATTTTTCAGATTAATTAAATAAATTTGCTATGAATACCTTAGAAAACAGAGAGATAGTGACATAGAGACAGGATGAGAGTTAAAGTCAGAGGAGGGGGGGGGGGGGGGGGAATGTGTTATTCACAAATTGCCAGATTGGCTACCATCATTCGGCTGGGAACTTTTACAAAATTCATTGATTACTTCCCCTAGAGGGGGGAGGGCAGGGCCTCAGTGGCTGGGAGGTCATGGTGTCCGCCTTAAGTTCAGAATGTACCGGGTTCAGCTTCAGCATAAGGATGGGACATTTTCCGAATACCGTTGGTGTCTAGTGGTATCATGCCACCTCTGATCTCTTGGATGGTGAGATCGAATACCTAACCTTTTCAGATAAGGGCGAAAAACATAAAAAGCAAGAGGTTTCTGTGCAAATTGTGAACATTAAATATCCAATAACAGTTGGAAATTGTGAACATTAAATATCCAATAACAGTTGGAAATTGTGAACATTAAATATCCAATAACAGTTGGAAATTGTGAACATTAAATATCCAATAACAGTTGGAAATTGTGAACATTAAATATCCAATAACAGTTGGAAATTGTGAACATTAAATATCCAATAACAGTTGGAAATTGTGAACATTAAATATCCAATAACAGTTTGAAATTGTGAACATTAAATATCCAATAACAGTTGGAAATTGTGAACATTAAATATCCAATAACAGTTGGAAATTGTGAACATTAAATATCCAATAACAGTTGGAAATTGTGAACATTAAATATCCAATAACAGTTGGAAATTGTGAACATTAAATATCCAATAACAGTTGGAAATTGTGAACATTAAATATCCAATAACAGTTGGAAATTGTGAACATTAAATATCCAATAACAGTTGGAAATTGTGAACATTAAATATCCAATAACAGTTGGAAATTGTGAACATTAAATATCCAATAACAGTTGGAAATTGTGAACATTAAATATCCAATAACAGTTGGAAATTGTGAACATTAAATATCCAATAACAGTTGGAAATTGTGAACATTAAATATCCAATAACAGTTGCAAATTGTGAACATTAAATATCCAATAACAGTTGGAAATTGTGAACATTAAATATCCAATAACAGTTGGAAATTGTGAACATTAAATATCCAATAACAGTTGGAAATTGTGAACATTAAATATCCAATAACAGTTGGAAATTGTGAACATTAAATATCCAATAACAGTTGGAAATTGTGAACATTAAATATCCAATAACAGTTGGAAATTGTGAACATTAAATATCCAATAACAGTTGGAAATTGTGAACATTAAATATCCAATAACAGTTGGAAATTGTGAACATTAAATATCCAATAACAGTTGGAAATTGTGAACATTAAATATCCAATAACAGTTGGAAATTGTGAACATTAAATATCCAATAACAGTTGGAAATTGTGAACATTAAATATCCAATAACAGTTGGAAATTGTGAACATTAAATATCCAATAACAGTTGCAAATTGTGAACATTAAATATCCAATAACAGTTGCAAATTGTGAACATTAAATATCCAATAACAGTTGCAAATTGTGAACATTAAATATCCAATAACAGTTGCAAATTGTGAACATTAAATATCCAATAACAGTTGCAAATTGTGAACATTAAATATCCAATAACAGTTGCAAATTGTGAACATTAAATATCCAATAACAGTTGGAAATTGTGAACATTAAATATCCAATAACAGTTGGAAATTGTGAACATTAAATATCCAATAACAGTTGCAAATTGTGAACATTAAATATCCAATAACAGTTGGAAATTGTGAACATTAAATATCCAATAACAGTTGGAAATTGTGAACATTAAATATCCAATAACAGTTGGAAATTGTGAACATTAAATATCCAATAACAGTTGGAAATTGTGAACATTAAATATCCAATAACAGTTGGAAATTGTGAACATTAAATATCCAATAACAGTTGGAAATTGTGAAGGGAAGGCTGTTAGGCTGCTGCCATGGCAAAATTGTTAGTTAAGAAAACCTATCCACTGGTAGGTAGAGCCCATTACCTTGTATAGGATCTGTCTAGACAGAGAAAACCTATCCACTGGTAGGTAGAGCCCATTACCTTGTATAGGATCTGTCTAGACAGAGAAAACCTATCCACTGGTAGGTAGAGCCCATTACCTTGTATAGGATCTGTCTAGACAGAGAAAACCTATCCACTGGTAGGTAGAGCCCATTACCTTGTATAGGATCTGTCTAGACAGAGAAAACCTATCCACTGGTAGGTAGAGCCCATTACCTTGTATAGGATCTGTCTAGACAGAGAAAACCTATACACTGGTAGGTAGAGGCCATTACCTTGTATAGGATCTGTCTAGACAGAGAAAACCTATCCACTGGTAGGTAGAGGCCATTACCTTGTATAGGATCTGTCTAGACAGAGAAAACCTATCCACTGGTAGGTAGAGGCCATTACCTTGTATAGGATCTGTCTAGACAGAGAAAACCTATCCACAAGTAGGTAAAGCCCATTACCTTGTATAGGATCTGTCTAGACGGAGAAAACCTATCCACAAGTAGGTAGAGCCCATTACCTTGTGTAGGATCTGTCTAGACGGAGAAAACCTATCCACAAGTAGGTAGAGCCCATTACCTTGTGTAGGATCTGTCTAGACGGAGAAAACCTATCCACAGGTAGGTAGAGCCCATTACCTTGTATAGGATCTGTCTAGACGGAGAAAACCTATCCACAGGTAGGTAGAGCCCATTACCTTGTATAGGATCTGTCTAGACGGAGAAAACCTATCCACAAGTAGGTAAAGCCCATTACCTTGTGTAGGATCTGTCTAGACGGAGAAAACCTATCCACAAGTAGGTAAAGCCCATTACCTTGTATAGGATCTGTCTAGACGGAGAAAACCTATCCACAAGTAGGTAAAGCCCATTACCTTGTATAGGATCTGTCTAGACGGAGAAAACCTATCCACAAGTAGGTAAAGCCCATTACCTTGTATAGGATCTGTCTAGACGGAGAAAACCTATCCACAAGTAGGTAAAGCCCATTACCTTGTATAGGATCTGTCTAGACGGAGAAAACCTATCCACAAGTAGGTAAAGCCCATTACCTTGTATAGGATCTGTCTAGACAGAGAAAACCTATCCACTGGTAGGTAGAGGCCATTACCTTGTATAGGATCTGTCTAGACAGAGAAAACCTATCCACTGGTAGGTAGAGGCCATTACCTTGTATAGGATCTGTCTAGACAGAGAAAACCTATCCACTGGTAGGTAGAGGCCATTACCTTGTATAGGATCTGTCTAGACAGAGAAAACCTATCCACTGGTAGGTAGAGGCCATTACCTTGTATAGGATCTGTCTAGACAGAGAAAACCTATCCACAAGTAGGTAAAGCCCATTACCTTGTATAGGATCTGTCTAGACGGAGAAAACCTATCCACAAGTAGGTAGAGCCCATTACCTTGTGTAGGATCTGTCTAGACGGAGAAAACCTATCCACAAGTAGGTAGAGCCCATTACCTTGTGTAGGATCTGTCTAGACGGAGAAAACCTATCCACAGGTAGGTAGAGCCCATTACCTTGTATAGGATCTGTCTAGACGGAGAAAACCTATCCACAGGTAGGTAGAGCCCATTACCTTGTATAGGATCTGTCTAGACGGAGAAAACCTATCCACAAGTAGGTAAAGCCCATTACCTTGTGTAGGATCTGTCTAGACGGAGAAAACCTATCCACAAGTAGGTAAAGCCCATTACCTTGTATAGGATCTGTCTAGACGGAGAAAACCTATCCACAAGTAGGTAAAGCCCATTACCTTGTATAGGATCTGTCTAGACGGAGAAAACCTATCCACAAGTAGGTAAAGCCCATTACCTTGTATAGGATCTGTCTAGACGGAGAAAACCTATCCACAAGTAGGTAAAGCCCATTACCTTGTATAGGATCTGTCTAGACGGAGAAAACCTATCCACAAGTAGGTAAAGCCCATTACCTTGTATAGGATCTGTCTAGACGGAGAAAACCTATCCACAAGTAGGTAAAGCCCATTACCTTGTGTAGGATCTGTCTAGACGGAGAAAACCTATCCACAAGTAGGTAAAGCCCATTACCTTGTATAGGATCTGTCTAGACGGAGAAAACCTATCCACAAGTAGGTAAAGCCCATTACCTTGTATAGGATCTGTCTAGACGGAGAAAACCTATCTACAAGTAGGTAAAGCCCATTACCTTGTGTAGGATCTGTCTAGACGGAGAAAACCTATCCACAAGTAGGTAAAGCCCATTACCTTGTGTAGGATCTGTCTAGACGGAGAAAACCTATCCACAAGTAGGTAAAGCCCATTACCTTGTATAGGATCTGTCTAGACGGAGAAAACCTATCCACAAGTAGGTAAAGCCCATTACCTTGTATAGGATCTGTCTAGACGGAGAAAACCTATCCACAAGTAGGTAAAGCCCATTACCTTGTATAGGATCTGTCTAGACGGAGAAAACCTATCCACAAGTAGGTAAAGCCCATTACCTTGTATAGGATCTGTCTAGACGGAGAAAACCTATCCACAAGTAGGTAAAGCCCATTACCTTGTATAGGATCTGTCTAGACGGAGAAAACCTATCCACAAGTAGGTAAAGCCCATTACCTTGTATAGGATCTGTCTAGACGGAGAAAACCTATCCACAAGTAGGTAAAGCCCATTACCTTGTATAGGATCTGTCTAGACGGAGAAAACCTATCCACAAGTAGGTAAAGCCCATTACCTTGTATAGGATCTGTCTAGACGGAGAAAACCTATCCACAAGTAGGTAAAGCCCATTACCTTGTATAGGATCTGTCTAGACGGAGAAAACCTATCCACAAGTAGGTAAAGCCCATTACCTTGTATAGGATCTGTCTAGACGGAGAAAACCTATCTACAAGTAGGTAAAGCCCATTACCTTGTATAGGATCTGTCTAGACGGAGAAAACCTGACACAGATTTATGCTGACACTGGACACCAGGCAATTTTACCTTCACTAATTTCCCAGACAAATACAAGACAATATTTCCAAAATAAATACAAGGTGTCGTCTCATTATGTTTTAGTCACATTATGAGAAGCAGCAGTCAGGAAAACATGGTGACATCTGGCATGATTGAAAGTGTTAGAAGCAACAGACAACAAGGAGCAAATGGTGGATGAGTTGATAGAGCGGATGAAGACCTAAATTGTCACCCAACACAAACATAACATGACTCCATCTCCTGAAGAATATGTCAGAGAGTATGGATCTATAGTTCCTGTTGTTGTCGTACTGGATTCCTGTTTCCATCGTAGCCTCATGTAGTCATTTGTACATTACTTTATGCAACACTCGATCATTTATTTTTGTTCACCTGACTTTATGTCTGTTAGATATAGTATGTAAGTTTCTTTTTGTTGCCTCTCCATGGGATTTCAACATAGCTTCTGTGTAAAATGTTTTAACACTTATATCGCAATCACCAAAAATTTTGGCATTTGAACTTAAATGTCACAGAAAAATTCTTAGAATATCATGCACCAAGAAGAAGAATAATACTTAAATTCAATCAGATCTGAACATTGAAGAAAACTGGCTCAATAAAAAGTATTGTATTTTGGAATCGAAATGCTTTGGCCTCACAGTGGCATGGAAAGAACAGCAATGGAAGGCATGGCTCCTGGAAGAAAGGGGTCAACCAGCACGAAGATGGATTCGGGACATTGCAGACACCTTGGGCATCAGGGTACATAAGGCAGTAGAACTGGCAAGAGGATTGCTGTTACCTTTATACTTTTTTTTTTCAACTGCCATGCTGTATACTTTCTGGACATCTCTTAATATCATTTTGGATTTGTTTTATTTCTTTTTACTATAGCCTGCCATGTCTCCTTGACATATCTTTCTTCTGTCACTGTCATTTAACTGTCAAACTGTCATTTACTGCCAATACTTGCGGTGGATGGCAGTGGGGGGGGGGGGGTGTCTTTGAGCCTGAGGAATTAAGTCCGCCTGGCTAGTGCAGTCGCAATGAACTGTGCAGGTTAGAGTTTTCTTTTTGCCCACGACAGAAAAAAACTCCACACCTTACCGAACCCGGGTCTCTCGAAAGAGAATCCAGCATTTTAGCCACTTGGCCAGCCGTTCATATTTTTCTTCTTTCATTCTGAAATACTGGTTACAGTGTGTCTGTTTACAGAGAAGCTACAATATTTACATCTTTCTGCCAACAACAGATTTGTCTTCATTGCTCCATCAGTCATCTTCACAATCATTCTTCCTGTTGATGAATGTTAGCCATTCCACCCAGAACATGCCAGTTTGCACTTTCCGAAGCATACTCAGTGAATCTGTTAGAAACACATCTTGTTTGATTCTGTTGCCCTACAAACACCTGCCAGACAGCCTCACCTTCCATCCTCGTACTAGACGTTGTAGTAGCATACGTCACTTTTTAAACAGTGTCCATTTGTCTTTGCAATAAAACTTTGATATGTAATCCCACTCCTCACAGTTACCAAGGTGCTGACATTTGACATGTAATCCCACTCCTCAGTTGCCAAGGTGCTGACAATTGACATGTCATCCCACGCCTCACAGTTGTAAAAGCACTGATATTTGATATATAATTCCACTCCTTACAGTTGCTGAATATCGGTTCCAACTACAACTACGGGTCAGAGGAACATGCAGAGTTCCTATTTGTCGTCTCCAAGGAGTGTCCAACTTTACTTAATGGTTCAGACGAGCCATCTGATAGAGCCAAGGTGAGGTGCAGCAATGTACAGACATGTCTCGTATGATAACATAGGTTTATACAAGTGCCAATATGTAATCTAGACAGTTCTCATTAGGCCTCTTCTGCATAGCTTTTTTTATTATAAGCCAAGGACCATATTCCTGATTTTTATTTAGTGGGTGTTAAAATAACTTTCAAATAAATTGTGAATTTTTTGTTTTTCAGCTTATTTATAAAACATGTTTATAATCATCATCAGTGTCTTCATCTGTTCCGTTCAATGCCATCTCCACAGAACTTTGTTCCTGATGTTCTGGATCAGTTCTATTGATGATGTTCCTCCATGCCTGTATCCCAGTCTATCCAGGATCATTTCTCTCAGCCTCTTCTACCTCCGATCTTTCCAGTCATAATGATGTTTTCTAATGTCTCTCTTACCATTACAAGACCAAAGAACGCTGTTTGCCTCCTTCTTCTTCTTCTTCTTCTTCTTCTTCTGCATTCATCTGGAGTTTTTTTGTGTGTGGACGTGATTGCGTTGTGACTGTTTACAGCAGAGCTGCGTTCTTGCGCCGTTAGGCAGACACAATGCCATCTCCACAGAACTTTGTTCCTGATGTTCTGGATCAGTTCTATTGATGATGTTCCTCCATGCCTGTATCCCAGTCTATCCAGGATCATTTCTCTCAGCCTCTTCTACCTCCGATCTTTCCAGTCATAATGATGTTTTCTAATGTCTCTCTTACCATTACAAGACCAAAGAACGCTGTTTGCCTCCTTCTTCTTCTTCTTCTTCTTCTTCTGCGTTCATCTGGAGTTTTTTTGTGTGTGGACGTGATTGCGTTGTGACTGTTTACAGCAGAGCTGCGTTCTTGCGCCGTTAGGCAGACACATCCAACTTCTGCGGGCATTTGTTGACCGGGTTAACCTTCCTGGGGTGCCCCCTTCTTATAATTGTATATCATGTTCTCCTTGTATTAGCCTCTTTGAGACACTCATTGTTAGTTATTCTGGCAGTCCAAGGTATTCACAACACATATCTCAGAAACAGTATGTATAATAATTAGTGATACAATACTATAGATTATATATTTACCCCGGGAAGGTTAACCCGGTCAACAAATGCCCGCAAAAGTCGGATGTGTCGGCCTAACGGCGCAAGAACGCAGCTCTGCTGTAAACAGGCACAACGCAATCACATCCGAAAAAAAACTCCGGATGAACGCAGCAGAAGAAGAAGATTATATATTTATATTATGCCTTATTATTACGAGGGTAAGTTAATAAGTAAGTCACAAATGGCTGTAGAAAAATAACTAAATATGATAACAACTTGAAACAGTTTATTTTTATACATACATTGTCCCTTTATTTCTCAACATAATTTCCACCAACATTGATGCACTTATCCCATCGTTTTATCAGTCCTCCCAAACTGGCTGCATAGAACTGCATGCTTTGTTGTCATTTACCTGCCATCCTACAGAACTGTGTGACTTACTTATTGACTCACTCTCGTAACTTTTTCTGCCCAGCAGTGCACCACTTTACGGGATAAACATTTGTCAGTATAAACACTGAAAACCCACCTAGGCGGGAGACATTACACGAATGACGCCGAAGTTGAATGTGAAGTGAAAATGTGGTTTAGAAAACAGAGCACGCAGTTTTTCACTGGTTTCAAGTTGTTATCATATTTGGTTATTTTTCTGCAGCCTTTTGTGACTTATTTATTGACTTCCTCTCGTACAATAATTAGCGATACAATTCTAAAGGTTATATGTTTATTTTATGTCTTCTTCTTTTTATATTCATAATATGTGGTGTTTGCCACCATGTATATCCACAAGTCGTGTTCAGTTTGAGGACTGACTTTTGTGTTCAACATGTCAGTGAACCATAAATATATGTTGTGACTTGACCATGCATTTCCCCTCACTCGCTTTGAACTCAAGCATAGTCCGTATCAGTGCTACTACTTCTAGTGCACTGAACTAATATTTGCTTGTGGATTAGCTTTCCCCATTACAAATGTCCCTCGCCGTCAGGCAAACCTACTCTGACTTCAGAGGTACTTGTAATTTACATCCCCAAGTCAAGGATGAGAAATCAAAATTTATTTGATCCAACTGACTATTGTAGGGGTTGAACCCGCTACCTGGGCATCAGCACACCAGATGTTTAAGAATGCATGCTCTTGTCCACTCGGCCATGATGCATCTGTGTTTACCACTTTCTGTTGTGATGTATTTCAGTTTTTTGTTGGGATGAGTTCAGATCCCATGATTCTTTCACAGCATGTCAAGTTGTTCAATTTGAAGACTGACGTGTTAGTGCTCCATGGATATAGTTTTGTGTCTAGATCATACATCTAGTTTATGCAACTGTTTGGAGAACAAACTGTATACACAAGTCGTGATTGTGACGGATTCACAAAGCATGCTGACAAAGGAGTCACGGGTTGTGAGCATTCACTGGATATTTTGTCCAGGACACTGGTGTGGTTGGGAATGAAAAAGCAGACAGATTGGCTGATGCTGCATCATTGAGGGATGATTTAATGCATAATAAGGCAGATGTGGTGAAGGCCCTCTGGGAGCGTGTGAACAATGCAGAAGAACAGATAGACTATCATGGTAGAGAGAGAATGCGAAGCAGGGAATGGTCAGAGGATGTGGTCGACAGTCGTCACGAAGAGGTAGAGCAAGACGGACATATAATCATATTGTAACAGGCACCATTAGTACTGGAACTGTACGTTGGCTGTTGAAGATGATGACTGAGTGCTTATGGGAATGCCCCAAGTGCTGTGCTGTTGGTTCTTGACACAACTCAGCTCAACTCAACTCTAGTTTATGTTCTCTTCTGTCTTGTGGTGTATTTCAGTTTTTCTCTTGGGATAAGTTCAGATGCCATGATTCTTTTTCTTTGCAGGTATTACAGCTCAAGGGCACACGGTTCTAAATAGACTCTGGGAGACATGTAGACAAGTTGTGAATTGCATACAGAAGTGAAATCTGTCTGTTTGTATATGTTGGTCAAATTGCTTTACTTTGAACTTTCATTTTACAAGGTTCTTAAACGGTTGTATTTTCATATGAATAAAAAAGAAAATAAGTGTGTTTTTGTAATGCAGGCATTACATGAAACTAAAAGACACCAGAGGAACGCAGCATAATTTGCTTAGATATTTTAAATAACCATGAAAGCAATTTATATGCCCTATGGATACTGTGACCTATTACATAAATCCATGCCGTGCCATATTTAACAGTTTGTTGCAATTTGTGTATGTGTTGTCATCGCCGTCATCATTATTTTTACTTTCTCCTATCAGCTTATCCCATTTTTAACAATGTACTTAAAAGTTTGTGGTACTATGCAAATGTTAAGCCAAAGATTTGTTTTGTTCATGCAGCTTGGTATTTCACGATTACTTTAACGAGTTCCCCACAGGTATGTAATGAATAATATGATCTATCATTGAGCAAGAACAAAAATAACATTTTATTTTGCTATACATGTTGGATTAATTATTTATGTGCAAAAATGTACAACTTGGGATGTTAGGAAATGTGCATTTACTACACATGAAAATTGTATCTATTTCTGGACTATACAGGGTAAGAGAATGATAAAGAGATCAGAAAAATTCAGGCAGATGACAGTTTGAGATCATCGTCAAATGCCATGTTAGTACTGAGTGTGCACTCAAACAGGCTTCACTAAGTCTATCTTGTGATGTTGTGTGTGTGTCTCTCCCCCCCCCCCCCCACCCCCCACGTCTAACGTCTCTTCTTGCACACTTTCCCCTCTACGTTTTCCTCCGGGACATCTTTATACACATTGTTTTATATGGCAAAGTACTTTAATTGTTTCACATCGATAACGTTTATTAAAGTTTTCTTTAACATCAGTTTTTGTAATATTTCGTTTTCTTTTCCTGTTGTCATTTTCTTCCTATTCGTCTACACGACCACACTGAAAGCTTCAATTCTACCCTCACATTGTTCATTCATTGCCCATGTTTCTCTATCACTCAATAATGAAGCGTAATTGAATTTCGTGTAGAGTGCTTTTACATCTGTCCGCGATTGTTTGTAGTGTGAACTGCATGTTCAGAAAAATGGCGGCTGGCCAGTCACTGATTTGACTGGGTTGCCTTATGCAGTAAAGTGTGGCTGCTAGTTTTCTAGTGACTGCCGCTTTCATCGACGCTGAATTGCATTTTTCATGGCAGACTTTTGTGTTGGCATTCTGGCAGCAGCATTATGCATAGTATACATGTGCGAGCTGTTGGTTTGTCAAGACTCCTGTCTGTTCCACTTTTCACATGGGGCAGTGAGGAGCATCTTATGTGATATTCACTGGCACAGGAATGGAGCATAATGGGGCGACCCTTTGCCTTGAAGTTGGAACCGCGACTAACTAATGAAGAGTAATTGTAACTCCTGGGAGCCGCAACAGCACGTTGGCTAGCACTGACAACCCTGTTCTCATCTGTTGGACTCTCTTTCTGGCAGCCATTTTCTTTCACTAACTCGGGCTCCAAGGTCGGTCGAGCCTAAAATAACTATCGGAATTTCCTGAGAAGTAAAGGTGGCCAGTATGGTATTGATCACATCACCCAAACAAAACCGTTTCCAAGGCAACAAATATTGGCTAGCATCTATCTAATATACTAATACCATCAGAAGGGGGCTTTACTACTTCACTTAATTGGACCACTAGTAAATTACCAAATAAAGAGCTCTTTTATGACACTGAACATATGACGTTAGTCCCATATTTGTATAGACCATTGGGTACTTGGTGGGTGCTGTGGTCAGTATATTATAGACCATTCGGTACTTGGTGGGTGCTGTGGTCAGTATATTATAGACCATTCGGTACTTGGTGGGTGCTGTGGTCAGTACATTATAGACCATTGGGTACTTGGTGGGTGCTGTGGTCAGTATATTATAGACCATTGGGTACTTGGTGGGTGCTGTGGTCAGTATTTTATAGACCATTGGGACTTGGTGGGTGCTATGGTCAGTATTTTATAGACCATTGGGTACTTGGTGGGTGCTGTGGTCAGTATTTTATAGACCATTGGGTACTTGGTGGGTGCTGTGGTCAGTATTTTATAGACCATTTGGACTTGGTGGGTGCTGTGGTCAGTATTTTATAGACCATTCGGACTTGGTGGGTGCTGTGGTCTGTATTTTATAGACCATTGGGTACTTGGTGGGTGCTGTGGTCAGTATTTTATAGACCATTGGGTACTTGGTGGGTGCTGTGGTCAGTATTTTATAGACCGGTACTTGGTGGGTGCTGTGGTCAGTATTTTATAGACCATTCGGCCTTGATGGGTGCTGTGGTCAGTATTTTATAGACCATTCGGCCTTGGTGGGTGCTGTGGTCAGTATTTTATAGACCATTCGGCCTTGGTGGGTGCTGTGGTCAGTATTTTATAGACCATTCAGCCTTGGTGGGTGCTGTGGTCAGTATTTTATAGACCATTCGGTACCCGGTGGGTGCTGTGGTCAGTATAATGGCGGTCATTTTTACTTTCCAAGGCATTTCCTGGTACCCACTTGAGGCTGGAAGGCCTGGTCAGTTTAAAAAATCTGGCCTGATACAGATTCAAACCCCTGATCACTGGGCTGGCAGGCAAGAGTCTAGCCACTATGCTACCACAGCTCCCTGATCATAATCATCATCATTATGTGCTATGCCGATAAGTGTGGGCGGTCATGTTTTGCCATCTCACTCGATCACCAGAGTTGTGGGCCAGCTCAGTACTCCTGATTATAATACATGGTCATTTAATGTCAGTTCATTACTTAGCTGTTGAGATGTGAGAAACTGTTTCATATTGTTGAAAGTTACATTGGCCATGCCTTTTATTAACGAAATAGAGGAGTCATGTGGGAATGTCATGAAAGGAAATGACAAAAGCGGTATTTGGTCATCCCCTGGCAGAAGTTTAGCAGATCATAAAAAAGCTTCCTACAATAGAATATTTAGGACATGTAAATCCATTTTGTGGGATTAGAAGTCAAGTGGGAAATCACCACATTAGTTTCTCAAGTTAGGACATGTAAATCCATTTTGTGGGATTAGAAGTCAAGTGGGAAATCACCACATTAGTTTCTCAAGTTAGGACATGTAAATCCATTTTGTGGGATTAGAAGTCAAGTGGGAAATCACCACATTAGTTTCTCAAGTTAGGACATGTAAATCCATTTTGTGGGATTAGAAGTCAAGTGGGAAATCACCACATTAGTTTCTCAAGTTAGGACATGTAAATCCATTTTGTGGGATTAGAAGTCAAGTGGGAAATCACCACATTAGTTTCTCAAGTTAGGACATGTAAATCCATTTTGTGGGATTAGAAGTCAAGTGGGAAATCACCACATTAGTTTCTCAAGTTAGGACATGTAAATCCATTTTGTGGGATTAGAAGTCAAGTGGGAAATCACCACATTAGTTTCTCAAGAATGGGTTTATGGGTGTTTACAACAGTATATTTGTGGTGAGCGGACATGTTTAAAACACAAGTCAGTTTTTCTATTGGACAACTGGACATGCTGTGAGAGAACTTTACAAGATAGCAGATAAGATAGCACACAGTAGCAGATTAGATAGCACAAGATATCAGATAAGATAGCACAAGATATCAGATAAGATAGAGATAAAGCACAAGACAGCAGATAATATAACAGAGGTTAGCAGATAATATAGCACAGGATAGATAAGATAGCACACAATAACAGGTAAGATAGCAGATAAGAAAGCACAAGATAGAACCATATAGCAGATAAGAAAGCACCAGACAGCAGATAATAGAGAGAAAGTATAACCAAGCCAACAAGAGGAACGGAAGCTCTTCTAGAAAAGAGATGGCACATTGTGGAGGAATCTGGATTGTAGTTTCTTCCTTTTACCTAGGGACATTTCTAGAAGTATACTATGTATACAATCTGAGAATGGTATAGTTAGAAAGGCCTTTGTCTGAAATTTGTGGGGCAAAAGAAATAGAGGAAGACCCAGAAGACATGGAGAAGAGAAGTAGTTTCAGAAATGAATATATGGGGAGGACATGATGGCTGCATGGGATGGCTAATGACAGGGTGGCTTGGAATGAGTTTGTAGAAGCTCTATGCCTCAATGGGGAATAAAGGATGAAATCAGAAGAAAAAAGATAAGAGGGGATGGCACAAGATGTTAACGAGCTTAGCTCCATTTCATCTGAAAGATAAAAATAACAAAGACAGGAAATGATTTTGATTGCCAGTGTTTGGATAGTGTAAATTAACAGATATTTATGTAGTTCATTTTCATACTGTTGGTGAATTAAATTCAGTGTTGAAATTAATTACTGTTATTATTCAGGAAGCTTTAAGAACACAACATTAAAATATTATTAATATTTTAAAACATAATGAGAAACATGTAGGGCTGTTAAAGTTATTAATTCTTGATCAAAATAGCACACATTGATTGTTGATGGTTTGACAGAACACATGTCAGTAAGTGTTTAGTCTTATGGATCACAAGATTACCTCACCACTAACCCACCTACATATGCAAGCTGTTTCTTTGCAAAATAGTTTATGCATCCTAACTTTATCATTCCATAATTTTGTCTGTTCTTAGGGTGAATAAGTCAGCTATTGTAATTTCTCTTGCAAACGAGCTCACCACCGTTTTCATTTAAAAGTTCTCTTCTCTTTGAATTTGTTTTACTTTATGCTTTTTAAAATGTATGGTTCATTCACTTTTAGTATACGGCAAACCACTTGAGTGCTACATTTCAGGCCATGAAAACAGTGCCTCTACATCAAGTTCATAACATGAAAAGTGAGTTTTAAAAGTTGAATAGCATTTATAAATTATCTTTTTCTCAATGTTATTTGTCCTGTAACATTGCTGCTTACACATGACAAGATTTTCATTTGTTCACTATGTTATGTAATGTTCAATAGACAGATTAATTAAATCTACCGGAGGTAAAATTTGAAGCAAACTAATTGGTTTGTGCACTATATGTGTATAGATCAAATTCTGGTTTATTTGGTCATAATTAAACAATCTCAAACTGTGAAATAAAATAGAAAGGGTATCTTAAAATCCTGTGGAGAAACAACAAACACATACTCACAAACTATACGTCACAAAGCCGCCAGACTGGTTATTTTCGTTCTCCTGGCTTGGCGTCTATATGGTTGAATGTGTATTTTTTCATTTCTCCACAGGATTTTAACGTGTTATCTTTTCTCTTGTTTTGTGTTTCCATATCCTGCTGTAGTCATAATCTTTTTAACTTTATTGTGACTGAATAGGAAAGAATATTTTCTTTACACATGTAATGGAAACCGTGATTTGAAAAAGAAGGTACTTTTACAAGAAGGCAAAAACAAAAACAGAAGTTTTGGTGAATTGATGGTTGGCCGAGTGGCTAGAACGCCGGACTCTCCTTCAGGAGACCCGGGTTCGATCCCTCGGTAAGGTGTGGGATTTTTTTCTGTCGGGGGCAAAAAGAAAATCCTAACCTGCACAGTTCGCGGCAACTGCACTAGTCAGGCGGCCTTTATTCCTCAGCCCCTCTGCCATACACCGCAAGGTACTATAGTGGCAGTAAATGACAGTTGACAGATTAGAGAAATTAGACACAAACTGACAAGATGTTTTTGGCATGTTATGAGAAGACATAAACTTGAAAACTTATTTACAACTGGCAAACTTTAAGCTAGGGGGAGACAGAGAGATAAATACCTGGAGACTTGGCCATATGACATCGGAACAAGAACACAGTCCTAATTCCAGACTGGTGATTGTGTGAAATGGTAATCCATGACCACCCACGATTATCAGCATGGCACATGATGATACTGATGATGAATCTGTACATAGTATGGCAAATACTTGCGTCCGAAACCTTTAACCCTCAGCCCTCAACAGAATACTCCCAACATGCACCAGCAGTGGTACAAAAGCTTTTACGATAATGTTTATTTTTCATTTAATAAAATGCAACAACCAACTGCTCATCAGGTCCCAAATCTTAGTAACTAAAATGTGCTCATAGAAACATTTTCTGGTGCAACAATGACAGTTCATACATGTTTTAAAAGTTGTTTAAATGTTGTACACTTTCTTTCACATTTCAACTCGCAGTTTGTTTTTACAGTATGTAAACTTTTAACTGTTAATTTACAGGGAGATTTCCTTCCAGTCTTTTCACTGGAGATACTTTAAAACATTTCTTATTAATAAATGAACTTTATCGCGTTTTAATGAATCAGTGCTCGCTTGTGTTTTGTCTTGGTGTAAAACGATAGATCTTGACATTTATTAGGTCATGGCATTATAAGATTAACTACAGTTGTAACATAGATGAGTGTTGTTAACGTTAAGTGCCAAGACTTCTTCAGTAAGCCCTGAAAATGACTTCCATCTATTAGAGTGAGGACAGTGTGGAGACATTTCCCCTGCCCACATGCCATAGTACCCTCTCCACCAGGACTGTTGCAGAGCTTTCCTTCCCCTCTCCAAGTCCAGACTCACATGGGGTGTGCAAGACCAGTACTGGAACCTGGCATCTGTGGAGAGGCATCTTCAGATGTAACAAGGTCATAGTTCAGTGCAGCACATGTGGACAAGCTGGGGTTAGACCTCAGCTGGTAATGCTCCCTCCGTGGATGTAGAGAGAAATATGATGCCTTGAAATGTGGTTACCAAATAGACTAGTGACGAATGTCATGTTCATACTTCATATTTTGAGATCCTCTCATGCAGGACACAGGATAGAAATGGTTCTTCAACTGTTGTGGTACAGGGGTTGACCCGGTCTCATAAAATTGGTATCAGAAATGTCTCAGGGAAAGTAAAGGCAGCAGGTTTGACCTATTTACCCCACTTTGGTAATTAGAGAAAAACACAGACCTGACACCATATTTCAGAGTGGAATGTTAGACGGGCTTGTGTGACCAGACCTGAACCTTTGGGAAATAAAGTTTGTTCATTCTTAAATAAACCTTCTTCCTCTTCTTCTTCTCCTCCTCCTCCTTCTTCTTCTTCTTCTTGTCAACTGTCCTGAAACTGAGATATTTGTTCTTCATAATAACTTGACTCACCTGTGTAGTCTTTAGCCATTATGTATGCAGAGAGTAACATAGATCACCTCTGCTGTGTACCCACCTTGATGTGACAGAGATCACCTCTGCTGTGTATCCACCTTGATGTGACAGAGATCACCTCTGCTGTGTATCCACCTTGATGTGACAGAGATCACATGTGCTGTGTATCCATCTTGATGTGACAGAGATCACCTCTGCTTGTACCCACCTTGATGTGACAGAGATCACCTGTGCTGTGTACCCACCTTGATGTGACAGAGATCATCCCCCAGTATAGCACAGGTCTTCAACTAACTCAGTCCAAGCCTTTTGTGGACTTATTCATGATTGGCTGGATCTTGCAGTGAAGGTTTTCTGCTGGATGAGGTAGCCAGTCTCATACTAACCCTCTTTAGTTGACTGTTATGTTTTTTTGCTGGATGAGGTAGCCAGTCTCATTCTAACCCTCTTTAGTTGACTGTTATGTTTTTCTGCTGGATGAGGTAGCCAGTCTCATTCTAACCCTCTTTAGTTGACTGTTATGACATGCAGGGTAGTTTGCAATATTACTTTTCTTTTCTTCCTTTTGTAAGAAAGGTCCCAATATGAATGGTACCAGTAGCAGTCTGATTATGTGTCCGTTTGGCCTTTCCTCGAAGTTCTGAGTGTCGGCCAGATCCTCTGGTCACTCCTTTCAGCACATTATCTCTAGGCTGTGATGATCTATCTGTTCTTCCGCACCATACACACAATCCCAACAAGGCCCCGACCAAGTCTGCCTTATCATGCAATAAACATCATTACATCATTTAGCATTTTCTGCCCCACCCAGTTGTTACTGTAACTCTTTCTATACCAGACCATTTTAATTCAAAGCAATACAATTACGCATCTTGAAAAAGGAGAGTCTGGCATATGAGGCTACGATCTCCAGCATGAAAATGGAGGTGGAAGCAGTCACAGCGGCATTCCGTTGGTTAGAGGCGACCACAGCAACACACATTGTCTTCATCACGGACTCAAGGAGCATGCTTAGTCAAGTGGAGAAAGGAATGGCGCTAATCGCTTTAGAGGTCACAGATTGTAAGAATTGTATGGATTTTTTGACCTGGCCATGCGGGAGTACAGGGGAATGAATAGGATGATAGGCTGGCAGGGAATGCACCTCTTGGTGGTAGATTACCTTTGGACAAGGGAGAGGTGGCCGTGCGCCTATGGGACCAGGTGGAGGAACAGATTGGGAACCCGTATGTGGAAAGGATGAGATTGCTGGGGACTGACAAGGGTTCTGGTAGAATCTCAGAACTGAGAAGGAAGACTAGGAGAACTTTCAATCAAATAGCAGTGGGAACGATTAGATTAGTAGTGTGACTCTTTGTTGGCTGTTGAACGAGGGGATGGAGTGCATAAGGGAATGTCCTGAGTGCAGTGATGTCGGTTCTTAGCTCAACTCAATTCAACTCAACACCCTTGTGTTCACAGATCCTGTAAGAAAAGTAACCCACCAAGTTAGTCCCAAGAGGTGAACAACATGGTTGACAGGGGATTGGTTTTCTTGTACTTGGTCAAGCTGGTTGGTTTTAAAGGCTTACATTCTAACTCAAAACCACTCCACTCTCATTTGTGTCATTGTAAACAGATGTTAATGCTTATGTTCAGTCCAGCCGCTCAACTGTAAACATGTTGGTTGGTCTTAAAGGCTTACATTCTAACTCAAAACCACTCCACTCTCATTTGTGTCATTGTAAACAGATGTTAATGCTTATGTTCAGTCCAGCCGCTCAACTGTAAACATGTTGGTTGGTCTTAAAGGCTTACATTCTAACTCAAAACCACTCCACTCTCATTTGTGTCATTGTAAACAGATGTTAATGCTTATGTTCAGTCCAGCCGCTCAACTGTAAACATGTTGGTTGGTCTTAAAGGCTTACATTCTAACTCAAAACCACTCCACTCTCATTTGTGTCATTGTAAACAGATGTTAATGCTTATGTTCAGTCCAGCCGCTCAACTGTAAACATGTTGGTTGGTCTTAAAGGCTTACATTCTAACTCAAAACCACTCCACTCTCATTTGTGTCATTGTAAACAGATGTTAATGCTTATGTTCAGTCCAGCCGCTCAACTGTAAACATGTTGGTTGGTCTTAAAGGCTTACATTCTAACTCAAAACCACTCCACTCTCATTTGTGTCATTGTAAACAGATGTTAATGCTTATGTTCAGTCCAGCCGCTCAACTGTAAACATGTATAAGAACAAGTCAGCCATGTGCCTTGTGTAACAGAACTCGCGTCTGCAATAACACTAGAAGAAAGCTGACTTTGCATAATGGGGCAGATGTTCATACACAATTTCATGATTCAACTTTCACATGATTGTTAATTGTTAGTTTATCACATTCATACTTCTAAAATCATTAACATTTAAAGGATGTGTTGGTGTTTCTACGAGGGTGAGTCAATAAGTAAGTCACACAGTTCTGTGGGATGGCAGGTAAATGTAGTTGGTGTTTTCTACAGGTGTCATTAGGTGACAGAAACATTGAACTTTATATTCCCGTTTTTCAGGTGGTGCTAGGTGTCTCATGCAGATGTGCAGCACATAAATAAAATGGCGACTGTACTTACGGCGTGTACAACCAAAGAGCAACGTGCTGTTGTGCGTTTTTTTTGTGTGGGCAAAAGGACTGCCTGCATTCATAAGGAAATGCTTCCTGTTTATGCTGACAAATGTTTGTCCCGTAAAGCGGTGCATAGCTGGGTAGAAACATTTTCTCAAGGACGCTCTAAAATTGTTGATGAAATCCGATCTGGTCGTCCTGTTGAGATTGCAACAGAAGCATCCATGCAGCAGGTTGAGGAGATGATTAGCGGTGACAGGCGAGTAATGATAGATTCTGTAGCATCTGCAATAGGGTGCTCACATGGTTCAGCATACAGCATAATGCATGATCGATTGAAATTTAAGAAAGTGTGCTCAAGATGGGTACCCAGACAATTGAAGGAGGAACACGAAATGAATCGATTTGGCCTGTCCTTGCATCATTTCTGTCGGTACGAAGATGAAGGAGAAGACATGCTGAACAGGATTGTTACTGGGGACGAATCATGGGTACACCACTATCAGCCCGAATAAAAGCGTGCTTCAGTGCAATGGAAACATCCTTCTTTGCCTTGTGTCCAAAAATTCAAGGTTACGCCATCAGCAGGGAAGGTTATGCTGACAGTACTCTGGGATTGTCAAGGAGTGCTTTTAACCAGTTTCACGAAGAAAGGTGCCAATGTGAATTCTGAATCGTACTGTGAAGTTCTATCAATGCTTCATGTTGCAATTAGAAGAAAACGTCCAGGACTGCTGACTAGAGGAGTGTTGCTTCTTCATGACAATGCCAGACCACATACGGCTCGATTAACTCAGGAGAAAATTAACCAACTAAGGTGGGAAGTTATGGAACATCCACCTTACAGCCCCGACTTAGCCCCTAGCGATTTCCACCTTTTTGGTCCACTGAAAACCCACCTAGGTGGGAGACATTTCGTGAATGACGCCGAAGTTGAATGTGAAGCGAAAACATGGTTTAGAAAACAGAGCACGCAGTTTTGTGCAGCCGGTTTGGGAGGACTGATAAAATTATGGGATAAGTGCATCAATGTTGATGGAAATTATGTTGAGAAATAAAGGGACATTGTATGTATAAAAATAAACTGGTTTCAAGTTGTTATCATATTTAGTTATTTTTCTACAGCCATTTGTGACTTACTTATTGACTTCCCCTCGTATGTTTAGTGTAAGATTAATCTGTGCTTTTGAATATGGTCAACACTTAATTAAGGAAAGTTGAATACAAGTGTTTAATTTTTAAAGACTATAGATGTTTACATGGTTGTTCAGGGTGTATTAGAAAAGTATCACATAGTATAGCAGATGAAACAATATGGTAAATGTTTTCTGCTCCAATATAAGCCTTTCATCTTTTAGGAGTTCAGTTTTTGTGAACACTCAGAATATATACATTAGAATATCAGACACAGTCCTGTCTTTTTTTGTGTTTTTTTTTTTGGTTTCATTTCTTGAGAATGTCTGTTTTTGCCTAACCACTAAATTGAAAAATAATTTAATATTTTTGATTATGTTTTCTTTTACATGTTGTGATAGCAGAAGAAGGGGGTCAGTAAATTTGATTAATGGTTGTGAGTTGTGGTTCTTGGCATCATTATGTATTCGAAGAAGAGATTATTATAACATCAGTATCATCACCCACATTTTTAAAAAATTATTTTGACTGCCTTCTTTGGCTATAATAGTCCTTATTGTACACATGTACATGTTATTTCTCAAATGGTAGCACTGTCTCAGTATGACAGTTTGTGACTGAACTGTTTCATTCTGCTACCAGTCATATAAATGCATTAGCCCTCTCATTTCATGTATTTCCACTGGGACAATAGCCATGGAAACAAAATAGTTGAACATCTTGGAATGCTAATTGCTAACAGCAGTTGTTCATTTGTGGTTTACTACCTGCAAAGAACTTTGTCTTGGTTGGTAGTTGTAAATCTGGTGTGAAGATTCTCAGTACATGAAGGAATGTGACAGATTCTCCTCAGAATCTGGATGATGTTTTTTCAGTTGGAACAGTCTTTTGAATGAAAGACTTATCACCATATAACCTGTTTGCCTCAGTGCCGTGGTAAAAAATGGCTTTACTTTTGTTTTACTTGTAAACTAGATAGAAGCATGGCATTAGATGTTGTTTTGATGGTTAATTGATTCAGTGCCCCCCAAAAAGTCGGTTTGGACTAAATATTGTACACAATCAAATGATCAAGTATTATAATATGAATTTCCGTTTCCTAAACATTGAAATTGTGGAATATACAATGAAACAAAACAAATAACATGATGAACCTAGTATGGCAATATATCGTCCTTCTGTCCAAATGGGAGGTCACATTTGGTGATATATTATCCTTTGGCACTGAATCAGTTAGCTGGTTTTGTGGCGAGGGGTTACGGACGCATTTTGTAATCCCGCACACCGCGTTCAAAACACAGATGTGGGCAACTTGGCAGCAGACTGACTTGCGTTGGTTTTATAAAATGGTATGAGTTCGTTCGTCCAGAAAGCAATGGCAAACTACTGAACGTAAACCTGCCAAGAAATCACAAACAGCTAAAAAAAATGCTAGGGTTGACTGTGACGTGTAAAGGATATACAAGTAACGTTTTAACTGAATCAGTTAATTTACACATCTGTAACGCAATACAATACCTTTATTATTCTGTATAACCACTTCCTTATACTGTATGTGGTTGAACAAGAAGCAGCAATCAATTGGTTGTTGATACTGTATCTCCATAGAGTTTGTTCTCAAATGGAATAGGTGTATGCCAAAATAATTTTCTGTTTTGCATATATTGGCCACTACTTCAACAAATGTTTAGCCATCATTTTACCATTTCCACAGCTACAATCACCAGATCTGACATCTTTAGTTGATTTTGTAAGAGGTATTTCAGCCTGTTAGTCCTGTTCAGAATCTGAAGATTGCTACTTGTTCACTTTGGTCAAGCTGGTTATGTGCATCATCTTTCTGGTGGCCTGGATGCTCTGATACCAACTTAGTTCTATAAGTGCTTCTTATAAACCTTTAAGCCTCGTCATAGGTTATGTCTGTATCAGGCTGAGGCAATCATCCACTTTCCTTTGCCAGTCTCTCAGTCTCTTCATTTCCAAGTATACTGCAATTGTGTTGGGATCTATTGTATTACAACCCTTTTAGATTTCTAACGTAATCATGGAGTGCTACTTTTAGGTCTGCTAGTTCTCCACTGTTTTTGATCTTCAGTATTGAGGCAACTGACTTTGCATCTGTGAAGAGAACTGTGAGTTTCTCTTTATTTTCCTCTGAGTCACAACGCAATCACTTAACTTCATTTCCAACAACACAATCACTTACACTTCATGTTCCCATCTGCAACAGTATACTAAAATAAACATTCATACAACTGTTGGAAATCATTCCTAGAAGCCCGGGAAGATTAACTCTGTCAACAAACGCCCGCAGAAGTCGGATGTGTCGGCCTAAAGGTGCAGTATCGCAGCTCCGCTGTAAACAGGCACAATGCAATCACATCCGAAAAAAAGACTCCAGATGAACTCATAAGAAGAAGATTCTTAGAAGCAGTTCTCTGACACCTCGCTTTACTTCTTTGTCGCACTGGTGACAACATCCTCAGAATCTTTGTACGGCTGCCCTTTCAGTGCCGATTTCAGGCCGGCAAACAAGAACAAAATATCCAGTGCCAGGCCAGGAAACTATACAGTATATTCCAGACTATGTTCTCTAAACTAAGTCTTCTGTCAACATGATCAACGTTCCAATCTGGCATAACGTTATCGTTATTTGCCAATGTAAGCAGTCGTCCGGTGTATGGATCGTTATAGACACTAACATGACCTTCACTGAAGCTCTTCTCTCACACAGATATTTTCGATTTTTAATGCAGTATTGCCATCAGCTTTCTTGAGTAAGGTCATGTCTGCTAATGTTGCCTTCTCAAACAATACACAGATATGCCATGTCAACGTTGTTCAGTCGAAGGCATTTACAATTATAACAATGCAACATTCACAAGAATGCTCACTTCTGTCATGTGGTTTTGAGAGTAAATGAGACAACTACATAATCACTGTCGGTATCCGTGGTGACGGAGTAACGAATGTCATTCCCAACCCCACATATAGCAATCGAAATCAGCTGCAGACGATTTGAAAGCAGACCACTTTGCGTTGATTTATACAATTTCCAGAGCGTCTGTCATTCAGAAAGCCATGGCAAACTACTGAGCGTAAACTTGCTTAGTAAATCACAAAAGTTAGTGGCATGTCCTTTACAGGACATCGCTATCACCCCCAGAATTTTTTGGCTGTTATGATCTCGTGACAAGTTTACGACAGACACCCATACCATTTCATAAAAAGCAAACGCGAGGCTTCCAAATCGCGTGCAGCTATGTTTCAAATCCGGTATGCGGGATTACGAATTGCGTCTGTAACCTTTCACCACGGAGCTGGCAAACTACTGAACGTAAAAATTGTCTGGTAAATCACAAATAGCCAAAAAGTGGCGGGGTTGACTGTGACGTCCTGTACAGGACATGCAGCTAACTTTTCTTGTCTTACATAAGCAGTATTGCTCACTCATGGTCTCTACCATCTTATGGAACTAATTCCCAGGAGACGAAGGCAAAATAGGGGCTAAAGACCAAAGGACCGACCTCATGCACAAGTTTTGTCCCCTGTCTATTCAAGACAGAACCAGTCTACAAGAAGACCAACTTCATTGCATCGAGTTCTATCCCATGTATTTCCAAGACAGAACCAATCTATCGACCACGAGTCGACTGTCCCGAGAACTGTTTGAAGCTGTCTGTAAATGCCTTGTATGTATGAAATGCAGTGTGATAAAGGGTAATTTGGAATATGTTCTCCTTGTTTGATGTTTGCAAACTTTACAGCAATCTGTAACCCGTGCATTGTTTGGTTCACGTTTGTGCAACTCTATGCTATTCACAAACTTATATTTTTACATGCAGCTATTAAATCTGGATTGACTTTTACAAAGATGTGTTCTTTGTTGTGATTTGGTTCTGTCTTCGTGGATTACAATAGTCCAGCAGATAGATATTGTAGTAACAAGATTAATAATAAATGTATTAATGTTAGGCCAAAATTTTTCTGTGTGTCATCATCATCGTAATGTGCCATGGTGGTCATGTTTCGCCATCTCACAGGTCCGTTTGTGTCCCAGCTATGCTGTGTGGTCAAGGCATCCAGATAGTTATCTATTTGCCTTTTCTTGCTCTTTTCCGTCAATTTTGCCAGTCGTCACCAAGATTTCAAGTTTATTTCTTCTCAGAATATATCCCCCAAATCTCCAATTGACCGGTGTAGGTGATGAAACGGCTACCTCGACATCAGTACACTGGAAGCTTAAGAGCGAGCGCTCTTATCCATTATACCATGCTGACCGTGCTAGACTGTTTGATGTCATGAAATGGAGGAATATCAGTATCAGAAATTATTGACAGCACACAAGACAGAAGGCTGTGGACAGACACGATCACCAACGATGACAGCACACGAGACAGAAGCCTGTGGACAGACAAGATTCCCAACGGCGACAGCATACGAGACAGACGGCTGTGGGCAGACATGATCACCAACGGCGACAGCACACGAGACAGAAGACTGGGAACAGACATGATCACCAACGGCGACAGCACACATGACAGAAGACTGGGAACAGACATGATCACCAACGGCGACAGCACACGAGACAGAAGACTGGGAACAGACATGATCACCAACGGCGACAGCACACGAGACAGAAGACTGGGAACAGACATGATCACCAACGGCGACAGCACACATGACAGAAGACTGGGAACAGACATGATCACCAACGGCGACAGCACACGAGACAGACGGCTGTGGGCAGACATGATCACCAACGGCGACAGCACACATGACAGAAGACTGGGAACAGACATGATCACCAACGACGACAGCACACAAGACAGAAGGCTGTGGACAGACAAGATTCCCAACGGCGACAGCATACGAGACAGACGGCTGTGGGCAGACATGATCACCAACGGCGACAGCATACGAGACAGACGGCTGTGGGCAGACATGATCACCAACGGCGACAGCACACGAGACAGACGGCTGTGGGCAGACATGATCACCAACGGCGACAGCACACATGACAGAAGACTGGGAACAGACATGATCACCAACGGCGACAGCACACATGACAGAAGACTGGGAACAGACATGATCACCAACGACGACAGCACACGAGACAGAAGGCTGTGGACAGACAGGATCCCCAACGACGACAGCACACGAGACAGAAGGCTGTGTGTGAGCAGACATGATCACCAACGGCGACAGCACACGAGACAGAAGTCTGGGGGGGGGGGGGGGGAACATGATCACCAACGGCGACAGCACATATGACAGAAGTCCGGGGACAGACATGATCCCCAACGCCACACGGCAGTGACTATAAGAACAATACGAAATCGTTCCCATTCCTCAGCACTGCAGTAACCAGGAAAGACATGCAGATGAGCGCATATACTGGTCGTTGTGGGATGTGGATTTTAATTCCTGAGAATGATTCGTTAAAATGTCTAGGGGGTATTATTGATTCTCTGTCACTGGTAAGAATGCAGGGTGATCAGGGATATTTACCACAACTCCCAGGAGGAAAGAGTTCCATCCTTGAAACAATGGCATCTGTGTGTAGGTTTCCCTTCCCACTTCATCACCCTTTAAATTAACTATAGATGCTAGAAGGATATTGATTGCTCACAACATATAAACAACCACTTGTTGGACACCACATTTACTTGATGTACACAACACTTTTGGACACACAGTTCAGGTATTAACTCAAGATCTGCAGTTACATATATATATATAGGTGTAATAAACACTATGCATTTTCAGACAGGCATGGGAATGATATGCAGTATTACAACATAGTACCCCGTGACCCCAGAAAAAAAAACAAGGTTATTACAAACAACACAACAACCACAAATAGGTTCTGCTAACTTGACTCATTGTACCTAGATAAAATCACATTGGTCTAGGTGCAGAAACCCAACATACATACATTTATTTCTGACACCATGTACAATTCCCATATTTAAAAATAATGAGTGGGTGTCAAAATATTATACATATATGTCATAACATAACCCTTTAGGTGTACACCATTACCATGTAAAACAATCTTTACCCTTTTCCTGTCATTGAAGAAAACCACACTCATGAAAACAGTTGATACTAATAATTAAATTAATTAATTATAGTGTTCATTTAGGCGTTGCGGATGGCATTCTTCTCCAGTGCAAAGCAGTTAATGTCCATAATTATCCGTGCAGAATTATACTCACAGTCATTTTCTACTCACAGTATGTCAACCGAAGTTGGCTGGCGAATGTTTCTAATCCATAATCCAAGAATAGAATTATACATAAGCACATATTCTCTCCATGAGACTGAATTTAAGAATACTCGGTTGCCATTTGGGTTGTGTTCCAATTGAAATTGATGCCTAGGTCTGTCATACTTTCAGGAGATGCAACTTAAGCTCTGCAGAAGGTTCTTCCCTATATCATCTTATCGATGAAAAGATGACGACTGTCCAACAGCTCGGTTTATGTTAACCGTTTCCCAATTTAGTTCAAAAGGCTTTGTCACACACCCGGTTCATGTTGATAGGCCATCCCACACTTGATGATGGGCAGTTAGGCTGACATGGGACCAGCATAGAGTTCTCATTCATTCCATTTCTGTGTAGAACATACAGTGGTGAATCATTCATTTGGTTTCATCTGAAGATTCTGCTGCAGGCATGTAACTGAAGAATATTACTCCACCACATATCCAGGTTTGCAAGCCATCAGGTGATTCCTTTGGTTGCAGGCGTAAAGGCATTTACTCATCTAGCTGCTTTCATGTGGTTCTTTTGATGGTGTTCAGGTTTTGGACCTTGAGGTAATCTGGTGTAGTTATGGTTCAGATGTTCTGAAGTTGGTACATTTGTTTGTATTGGCTATAATGTTGTTTCAGTGTCTCTTCCCATTTGTTTGAGTTGGTGTTCATAGCTAGAACTTGGTGTTGCATGGCTGGAACCTTATGTTTGACTTTTGCAGCTGTGAGATGTTCTTTCGAAGACTTATCCATTGTGGATATTAACTTGGTAATCCAACCAACAGTTGAAGGTTACTCACTGTTGTTAGTTTTAGTAACTTGAAGAAGGATTGTCCCAGTTTCACTGACTTGGTTGAATGATGAGGCCATTGGTGATACTTCTCAGAAGTAACGCAAACGATACACTGTTGTCAGTACTCTGATGATCTTCATCTTTGTAGATTATTAGATCTTGAAGTCCATCCTGGATATTCCTACTAAAATAGGACTTAATCACTCACCCAGTCAGTTGACTTCTAATTTATCTGTTGCTCGCTATGGAGCTATTGAGTGCCGCAGTAAACATTGAGGTATTGCTAGATCCAGACTATGGTTTGGACATTCACTTTATGGCTGTTTACCCAGGATCCAGTGTTAGTGATATAGTCCCACCAAATTCAACCACCACCTGCTTCTCTTCTATAGAAAAGGGATAACAAGAATACAACACTAGCATTAACCTACTGTGTTATGATAAAAGGTTTACAACACAATTACAAACACAAATACAAAACAACAAGGGGAGAAGGGGAAAGGAGTGGGTGTCCATGTTCCACTGTCCCTCATTGCTGAGTTGAGCCATTCTGACTCTTCATAGTGAGTAAGATATTTTCTCACTTATATTTTGTTCTGTTGTTACTGGGACTATTAGATGGGTGAAGTCATTCTGTCCATCCAACATGTTGATATTGTCTCTCTCATTACTTGAAGAGAATAGCCTATACAGAATCCCTGTGGTTTCTAATGCCGCGTCTTCCTTTCGGCACTATAATCATCATTAGGTCAAGACTATTCAACCTTGGCTTCTTAAAGTACTGACAAACACATGGATTCTTACATCAACATCCTCTAATCCCAAGGTGCAACATTAAAATGTATCTTCCCACAGTAAAAAGTAACAATCAGAACAGAGAAAATTCTCATACCAAAAAAAAACATACATGTACATTTCTCTGATATTAAGTACATGATACTCATACATAATAATTAATCATAATGATGATGCAGGGAGCCTAGGTTTTTGAATTATCTTCATGAACTAAAACATCCATTGTTTTCCCCCACTGCGTACAGCACATGAGGATAGTAATCGCTGTGATATGTTTTGCCAATGACTGCTATTATTCGGAGGGTATTTATAAGAATAACTTATGCCGCATGGCCCAGTCTTCTGAATATTGCAAGCAATTTATTCACATCAATCTTCGCTTCTGTTTCTACTACGGTGAGGCGATGCGGAGTGAATCCTATCCGAACATACATTTACATCACGCGTTTAATTGTTCATGAATTTATATTCAAACATGGCCTGTCCCTAACACTATTTTATGAAATGATTATATGTTCAACCTCATATGGAGTGGTTACTAATCTGTTAACAAAAGAATGGTACTAAAATTTAGCACTATATTTCCAAGTTACAGATTATAATGTGGCAAAATATTTTATCCCCTGACTAAGTACGAGTCAGGAATATGCGTAATCATTTGTATGTCCCCGCATGGATAAAACACCTTTCTATAGTACATAGATTATTTGCAGATTTCTAAGCATAAATAGTGAGATATTGTTCACAGTGCCTAGAAGTTTTACCATAGGAATATGAAATTGACAGACACTAGTTCTTTACTATGAAGCCTGAATCAGGGGTCTGCTCCTACATTGAGAAAATCTCTAGAATGTGTTTCAGACATGAGAGTTGATACTTTACAGTACACATAATATTCATAGATTATAGCACTACCAGTGAGATATAAGTTCATAATGCCTATACAAGATATTAACATATGGATTTGAAATTGTAAGACATAGGAAAAATTACAGCGTGGCGCCCACATGTGTTTCCTTAGTAAACATCATCCAGCCTGGTTTAAGAGAATTGTAACTAATTCTTAATTAAACATACTGGTCTAGGTAATACATAAATATATCTTAATATATGTAGATAACATACCAATAGCTTGAAGAGGATCATGGTTTTAAAACAAACTACCTTCTCCCCGAAGGGAAAGGTCGACTTTCTTGTCTGTTCTCTTGACTAGAAATGGCCGCTTCAGTCTTTGTTTTCCCCCTCGCCAGGATTGGCCAGATACGGGAGAGAAAACAAGCCAAACTAAATTTAGCTGTGCCACGGTCAGTCTATCGCTGTTTTATTTTCTCCTACATTAAGTAAGTTACTTAATCAGTAATTGTAAGGGTTTGTTTATTTTTAAGGGAGTCCATAAATAGGAAAGGGTAGAGACGTTTTTATTATATTACACGCCTCCCCCATTTAAGACATTTATTTCTTTCAGAAATTAAATGGTCAAGAAGTACTCTACAATTTCCGTCTTTACATTGACTCACCTAGTATCCATCCCTTATTACTTTACTACTGCCTTATGTTATATAATCAGAGCCACGTCCATTTTCTTTTAGTCACGACAACTGGCATAACCTTAAAGGATTATTTCTCTTTTAGTGAAAGAGTGTAGCACCCTCTCCACTGTTGTCAGCTATTGTTTGAAATATGAGTGGTTATCTGATAATTTGTTACTTTCAAGTACTAGTTTGTCTGCATCAAACCGACTTTTTGAAACAATTGAGATATCATCATTAAGCTTGATTTCTCTCTCATTAGATTATCAATCTTGAGATTATGTTAAAACCGACGGTTAATTCTGCGTCTACTGATAGCATATTAAACTCGCCCGTCTCCCTGTAAGTTAGACGTTTGTTTTAACTATAGATCTGATATTTAAAGGAAGCTAAATATGGTTCCTGTTGAATACATTTTCATCCAATACATCATGTGTTTGGGTTATTAGTCGAGTTATGGGATTTTCCGATCAGTTTTGATAACTACTGATTAGAGTGGTGTCCCTTTCTCTTGCGGGTTTACCCGGAGAATCTCGCCTAACATGTAAACAAGGTCCAACTTTTCTAGAATTCCGTTCTGAACCGACTATTCCGGGGAACATGAATCTATCAGAAACGAAGTAATTCTTAGCTTACTCTCTCTCTCTGCTATTCCTTCTAATCGAGATCTATTTTACGCTAGAATCCTTATTAGTAATTCTAACTGATGTGTTTGAGTTTCACTCTGTATTTGTTGCTTTGGTGTTGAATTACGAGCAATTTTGCGTCGCTTGGCGTACATTGATCGTCGTCTGCCTCCCTCCAGGTTTTTAGACTATTTTCAACTTAGCAACATACATTGTTATGTAGGTTCAGACGTATTGTCTCCTACCATATATAATCAGTTCAGTGAGAAGTTAAAAGCCCCTTTTTGTGATTCCTGTGATAGTCTTCCAGACAATCAAGTTGCTGGTTCACTTTCCAGTTATGGATGTGGATTACTAGTTTTTGTAAAATTACTATTACATCTGTATATCCCTCTAATACTGGCGTCTCCTGAGTTGTGTCCTCAAGATAACAGGTAAGGTACTCTTAATGTTTCTCTCCAGTTTTGTTTTCATCCGTTTAATACGTGGAAACTCTGGATTTATTTAGATTGACTAAGGTCTATCTTTGAACTGTTATATAATTTACTAGCTGGATTCCTGATTGAAATTCCTACTCTAGTAAATATCAAGCAATTCTTCAGCTATCTGCTCCAATTTGCTTGGTTTTTACACAGCTATATTCCATTTTTCTAGCATGGGTTCACTGTATAAGTTTTAGGCGTTTCCCCTGTCTTCACGTCAAGGAGTTCGTCCTATTTATAAACAGCATCTATTCCAAGAGTTGTTTATTTAATTGTTGCTTTTACTGATTCGTATCAGTTATTTAAGCTAATCTCTGTTAGTCTGGATCTGCTTTCACATATTTAATGCTGGCATAACATCCAAATCAGAACTGAGATGTAGAAATCTGTTTCGTCTTGCGATTGATTTCTGATTCACCTACCTATTAGTAGGCTTCGAGCATTATCTAGAATTTAGTTACTCGGTTAGTTTTAAAGAAAATACAATTGAGTCGCGCGCCTCTATTGTACCACTTATTTTTGCCCTTCTTAATTCTTCCCTTATGAGAATATTAATGTTAGTTAGGCAATTATTGAAATAACTTTACGTAAGCTAATCGCTAACTAAAAGCTGTTTCACTCCTCTTTTTGATGAGGACTACTCATAGTGAACATTTCACTTAATGAGATTAAACTGTAAATTTCAAAGCTAAGGAGCCAATTTTCTGAAATGTTTAGTCTCTTACTAGAGACTAGCACAGATTTTTTCCGGTATCTCCTGAAGTTCATTTGAAATTCCAATTTATATAGTTAATTCTTTAATTATACCTTTTACATACCTATACGGTCTGTTTCCGCTACCATTAATAATGGAATCGGGGTGGATAATTTAAAGAAATACCTTATATTCTGTTGGATCTTTAAGTGAGTTGATCAGGCTCCCTTAAATCACCAGATGAATATTTTGGTTGACCCTATTTATTAACATATGGGCCATCTGAGTTAGTTAATAATACTACTCATATCACCGGTGGAGTAGAATAAGTGTCGGTATGGCTTTTCTTCCTAAGTATCCATCAGTTATTCACTTTACTTTACTACCGGTGTTGTAGAACATGTTATGTCATATGAAAAAAAGGATTAAATTAGGGTGCCCCTAAATACTGCAAATTCTTACAATATTCCTTCCCTTCCATTAACTATGTCTACATTTTTGCAAGTGGTGGTTTTGGCCTTACCATTAGTTCATTTACTTTAGTTACTGCTATTTTCCCCTGGTTTAATTTATCTCTCAGGTATTATTTCCTTTCCTACTGAATCATCATTTGTTGATTAAATTTTTCCCTTAAAAAACATTTATTGGATTTCTAACTTATCTGTCCTAATTATCTATAAAATTGTCTATCACTCTCTGCTGCCTTGGTAATTTTTCAATATTACATGACTTATACAAGCAGATCAAGCATGAAAATACAATGATAATCAATGACAAAATAGTTAATTAACACATGATTCATATGTAGGAACATAAACCTTATGGATACATAATATAGTAGTGTGTTCATGAGTACACCACTTTTGAACCATTTAAAGAGAATATCAGAGTAGCAGAACCATACCTCAAACATCAAATGGGAATGACTATGAATTCTAAACATTCACTGAATTACCTATCTTATGTGAGTTTACCATCCCAAAGACCTTACTACTGGAGGTTCATTACTGGACTTAGTTTCCCATCAATAAGATATAAAATATGAGTTTTAAAAAAAAAAAAATCTCATATCCAACAACCAACTACCTGATGCATCTGCCAGAATCAAGATATTACCTGTGAACAGTTTTGTACCAAAAAAAAACCTATATTTATCTGAGCCATTATGGGTTCATATAACACTTGACTCAGCTCATACTAATGAGTGACTAGGTCTGTTACTAACACTATAACATTCTGAAGTGACTTGGTTTACCTGCGAGAGGTTTTCCCTGAATTCATATACTCACCATAATACACCAATTGTGATGTTTACCATGAGTTTTAAATTCACGGACTACTCCACTACTAGGTGAAGTCCGTACCGGGCGGGACCACACATGTGGGATGTGGATTTTAATTCCTGAGAATGATTCGTTAAAATGTCTAGGGGGTATTATTGATTCTCTGTCACTGGTAAGAATGCAGGGTGATCAGGGATATTTACCACAACTCCCAGGAGGAAAGAGTTCCATCCTTGAAACAATGGCATCTGTGTGTAGGTTTCCCTTCCCACTTCATCACCCTTTAAATTAACTATAGATGCTAGAAGGATATTGATTGCTCACAACATATAAACAACCACTTGTTGGACACCACATTTACTTGATGTACACAACACTTTTGGACACACAGTTCAGGTATTAACTCAAGATCTGCAGTTACACATATATATATAGGTGTAATAAACACTATGCATTTTCAGACAGGCATGGGAATGATATGCAGTATTACAACATAGTACCCCGTGACCCCAGAAAAAAAACAAGGTTATTACAAACAACACAACAACCACAAATAGGTTCTGCTAACTTGACTCATTGTACCTAGATAAAATCACATTGGTCTAGGTGCAGAAACCCAACATACATACATTTATTTCTGACACCATGTACAATTCTCATATTTAAAAATAATGAGTGGGTGTCAAAATATTATACATATATGTCATAACATAACCCTTTAGGTGTACACCATTACCATGTAAAACAATCTTTACCCTTTTCCTGTCATTGAAGAAAACCACACTCATGAAAACAGTTGATACTAATAATTAAATTAATTAATTATAGTGTTCATTTAGGCGTTGCGGATGGCATTCTTCTCCAGTGCAAAGCAGTTAATGTCCATAATTATCCGTGCAGAATTATACTCACAGTCATTTTCTACTCACAGTATGTCCACCGAAGTTGGCTGGCGAATGTTTCTAATCCATAATCCAAGAATAGAATTATACATAAGCACATATTCTCTCCATGAGACTGAATTTAAGAATACTCGGTTGCCATTTGGGTTGTGTTCCAATTGAAATTGATGCCTAGGTCTGTCATACTTTCAGGAGATGCAACTTAAGCTCTGCAGAAGGTTCTTCCCTATATCATCTTATCGATGAAAAGATGACGACTGTCCAACAGCTCGGTTTATGTTAACCGTTTCCCAATTTAGTTCAAAAGGCTTTGTCACACACCCGGTTCATGTTGATAGGCCATCCCACACTTGATGATGGGCAGTTAGGCTGACATGGGACCAGCATAGAGTTCTCATTCATTCCATTTCTGTGTAGAACATACAGTGGTGAATCATTCATTTGGTTTCATCTGAAGATTCTGCTGCAGGCATGTAACTGAAGAATATTACTCCACCACATATCCAGGTTTGCAAGCCATCAGGTGATTCCTTTGGTTGCAGGCGTAAAGGCATTTACTCATCTAGCTGCTTTCATGTGGTTCTTTTGATGGTGTTCAGGTTTTGGACCTTGAGGTAATCTGGTGTAGTTATGGTTCAGATGTTCTGAAGTTGGTACATTTGTTTGTATTGGCTATAATGTTGTTTCAGTGTCTCTTCCCATTTGTTTGAGTTGGTGTTCATAGCTAGAACTTGGTGTTGCATGGCTGGAACCTTATGTTTGACTTTTGCAGCTGTGAGATGTTCTTTCGAAGACTTATCCATTGTGGATATTAACTTGGTAATCCAACCAACAGTTGAAGGTTACTCACTGTTGTTAGTTTTAGTAACTTGAAGAAGGATTGTCCCAGTTTCACTGACTTGGTTGAATGATGAGGCCATTGGTGATACTTCTCAGAAGTAACGCAAACGATACACTGTTGTCAGTACTCTGATGATCTTCATCTTTGTAGATTATTAGATCTTGAAGTCCATCCTGGATATTCCTACTAAAATAGGACTTAATCACTCACCCAGTCAGTTGTCTTCTAATTTATCTGTTGCTCGCTATGGAGCTATTGAGTGCCGCAGTAAACATTGAGGTATTGCTAGATCCAGACTATGGTTTGGACATTCACTTTATGGCTGTTTACCCAGGATCCAGTGTTAGTGATATAGTCCCACCAAATTCAACCACCACCTGCTTCTCTTCTATAGAAAAGGGATGACAAGAATACAACACTAGCATTAACCTACTGTGTTATGATAAAAGGTTTACAACACAATTACAAACACAAATACAAAACAACAAGGGGAGAAGGGGAAAGGAGTGGGTGTCCATGTTCCACTGTCCCTCATTGCTGAGTTGAGCCATTCTGACTCTTCATAGTGAGTAAGATATTTTCTCACTTATATTTTGTTCTGTTGTTACTGGGACTATTAGATGGGTGAAGTCATTCTGTCCATCCAACATGTTGATATTGTCTCTCTCATTACTTGAAGAGAATAGCCTATACAGAATCCCTGTGGTTTCTAATGCTGCGTCTTCCTTTCGGCACTATAATCATCATTAGGTCAAGACTATTCAACCTTGGCTTCTTAAAGTACTGACAAACACATGGATTCTTACATCAACATCCTCTAATCCCAAGGTGCAACATTAAAATGTATCTTCCCACAGTAAAAAGTAACAATCAGAACAGAGAAAATTCTCATACCAAAAAAAAACATACATGTACATTTCTCTGATATTAAGTACATGATACTCATACATAATAATTAATCATAATGATGATGCAGGGAGCCTAGGTTTTTGAATTATCTTCATGAACTAAAACATCCATTGTTTTCCCCCACTGCGTACAGCACATGAGGATAGTAATCGCTGTGATATGTTTTGCCAATGACTGCTATTATTCGGAGGGTATTTATAAGAATAACTTATGCCGCATGGTCCAGTCTTCTGAATATTGCAAGCAATTTATTCACATCAATCTTCGCTTCTGTTTCTACTACGGTGAGGCGATGCGGAGTGAATCCTATCCGAACATACATTTACATCACGCGTTTAATTGTTCATGAATTTATATTCAAACATGGCCTGTCCCTAACACTATTTTATGAAATGATTATATGTTCAACCTCATATGGAGTGGTTACTAATCTGTTAACAAAAGAATGGTACTAAAATTTAGCACTATATTTCCAAGTTACAGATTATAATGTGGCAAAATATTTTATCCCCTGACTAAGTACGAGTCAGGAATATGCGTAATCATTTGTATGTCCCCGCATGGATAAAACACCTTTCTATAGTACATAGATTATTTGCAGATTTCTAAGCATAAATAGTGAGATATTGTTCACAGTGCCTAGAAGTTTTACCATAGGAATATGAAATTGACAGACACTAGTTCTTTACTATGAAGCCTGAATCAGGGGTCTGCTCCTACATTGAGAAAATCTCTAGAATGTGTTTC
The DNA here is from genome assembly GCA_963921405.1 of Cepaea hortensis. Classification (NCBI taxonomy): domain Eukaryota; kingdom Metazoa; phylum Mollusca; class Gastropoda; order Stylommatophora; family Helicidae; genus Cepaea; species Cepaea hortensis. Next base: position 29,831,694 of record OY992876.1, on the reverse strand, counting down.
AGACATGAGAGTTGATACTTTACAGTACACATAATATTCATAGATTATAGCACTACCAGTGAGATATAAGTTCATAATGCCTATACAAGATATTAACATATGGATTTGAAATTGTAAGACATAGGAAAAATTACAGCGTGGCGCCCACATGTGTTTCCTTAGTAAACATCATCCAGCCTGGTTTAAGAGAATTGTAACTAATTCTTAATTAAACATACTGGTCTAGGTAATACATAAATATATCTTAATATATGTAGATAACATACCAATAGCTTGAAGAGAATCATGGTTTTAAAACAAACTACCTTCTCCCCGAAGGGAAAGGTCGACTTTCTTGTCTGTTCTCTTGACTAGAAATGGCCGCTTCAGTCTTTGTTTTCCCCCTCGCCAGGATTGGCCAGATACGGGAGAGAAAACAAGCCAAACTAAATTTAGCTGTGCCACGGTCAGTCTATCGCTGTTTTATTTTCTCCTACATTAAGTAAGTTACTTAATCAGTAATTGTAAGGGTTTGTTTATTTTTAAGGGAGTCCATAAATAGGAAAGGGTAGAGACGTTTTTATTATATTACAGTCGTGTTGAACCTTTTGTCTCTTTTTGCGCAGTAAGAGCGTTTTCACAAGCTCCTGGTATTTGTTAAAAAGTAAAGGACCATTTTACACATCCAGAAGGCGCATTCTGTCAATCTATAAATAAGATATACTATGCACTACAACATCTACTAAAATCAAATGCGCTATCTCGTAACACCAAAATCACAATATACGAAACACTGATCAGGCCAGTTTTGCTGTATGGCTCTGAAACCTGGAGTACAATGAAAGGAGACGAAGCCTTGTTACAAACCTTTGAGAACAAAGTCTTAAGACGCATCTTTGGGCCCTTTAGGGATACACAAAGTGGAGAGTGGAAAAGAAGAAGCAACAAAGACATTTATGATCTGTTTAAGACTCCGCTAATCACTGGTATCATGAAGGCTAATACTACAATGGCTGGGGCATATAGAAAGAATGGAAGATAATAGGGAAACAAAACTCGCTTACACTCAAGAAATAAATGACCGTAGACCCCGAGGTAGACCAAGAAGACGGCGGAGAGATAATATATATACAGACCTACAAGCACTTGGAATCAACGGCTGGCAAGAGAAGGTCAACCAGAGAGACGAATGGAGACGGATTGTATCTGCAGCAAAGAACCTCAATGGCTCGGAACGCTGAAGAAGAAGAAGAAGAAGGCGCATTAGACATGGCGCCAGACCCATCCATACATTGATAGCGCAGTCGGCACTCGGTGGGTGATGGAGTCTGTATCATACCGTCCGCTTCTACTTCCCAAGAGTTGTCCGGTGCCGACCTTGGTTGGGTCGTCTTGGGAGCCCAGGTCAATGTTTACTCACCACCGGATTCCAATCCACGACCAACAGGTCGGCAGGGATTGTCCAGCCAGTACTCTACCGCTGCTCGCCGGGTAATTGTCAGCCATATTGTTTTATAGACAGTTGGCTTTGGCCAATGCAGGACTACATGCCAGACTAACTGCTCATAGCTTTTGAGAATATCAATGCGCTGATCGCGGAAGAGCTGGCGATCTGTGGACCTACACATACACCTTTCTTGATGTTGGGCTCACGAATTCTTGGGTGTTTATCGGTGTCCTGTTATTTTCCCGAGAGGAGGTTGGAATCAACAAGCACATCTTTAAAACTTATCATCTGTTGGGATTATTGACTGACTTTTGTCTACACTCCTCTCCTCTGTCTTCCCTTCCATATATCTATTTCTTTCACTCTCTCTCTCTCTCTCTCTCTCTCTCTCTCTCTCTCTCTCTCTGTTATTCCCTCAACACATACTCCGACAACAGTTCCTTTCAACGATAAATACAAGATTTATTAATAAAAACTATGTCTGGTGTATGTATGGATATTGTCTATGTAGTTGGTATGTTCTTCTAGTGTGGATGCCAGATAAGATGTTGATAGATAGTCTCCGTGTCTTCTCTCGTCTCTTCTCTCAGCTAGAGTACAGGACATTACATAGATACAACGGAACGATCTCACCCTGACAGCTCCGTCTGCTTGAGTCTGTAGATATATCCGTTTTTTGTAATGAAAAAATGTTCACCACTGTATGAATGTATTTAACCCGATCACCATATGCTGTCAGCTTAAACGGAATGGTCTTTCTTATCTTATAGCGTTCCTAATTCCATCCTGGAAAAACACATCGAGTTTCTAGTATTCTCTATTTTTGTCCTGTACAAGTTCTACACTGGATAGTTCTTCATTGGTATAGGCACTTTGTATGCACCTTGCAACTCTTCGATACTGAGTCATTTGAGTTTTTCTATTAGTTTAAATGATCTCTATTGTCCATTCTCTGTCCTCCTTACTTCTTACGATGAAAATTCTTTTCTTTCCTTTCTTATGCACAAGTGTCGTGCTTTATTACTTTAAAGTGCTTTCTTGTGGTTTATCAACACTGGGTGATCTTGACCACAGCCATCTGTGTTATATCTTAGTTGATAAGTCCCGCACTGGTATGGAAACTTGTGTGATATACATTTAATAATGAGATATGTGTCTGCTTCCTCTTCTCTCCTATGTGAGTGTCTTTTCCTCCAGCCGAAATGAAAAGGCTTCCGAAAAAACCCACTCTGACATAGGATAGAAGATTCACCTAACGTCTATACTATTCCTACTAATAGAAAGCAATGTTAAATGCACTTCACGCCCATCTATATTCCTATGCTAAACTATACTCTAATATATTAATACCTTATAAACATCCTTTACTGAATTGGGAGTACTAATGCACCATAAATACACAAACGTTCTTCTGAACGCAGCACATCCCTTTTCATAATCCTTCTTCTCCCGAAACCTAAGAATCACACTCCCTCACAAAGACGTAGCCACTCTTTATAGGTCATTTTTGCCGCATAGTCCTTGACCTTGCTGGACACCTCACATCCAGACTTCATTATCATCGTTAGTGGAAAATTACAGCTCTGAACCGTTTCACAGCCATACTGAAATATGCTGTCCAATAATACTGTCTGCCTTTGTCGCAAACCAATTTTTCCACTCGACAGTTTACCTGTGCGGTTAGCGGCCCCCTTTCGTGTCTTGACCTATAAACACATGCGCCTGGTCACTCCTTTGTTTGTTACCCTTACTGCTTCGGTGGTTAACCCTTCTTCTACCTGGGTGGTCGGCGTATACAGTCGTCTATCTGGGAATCATTAACTCTCAGTATTTCACGACAATCGGAAAGGTATATATAGCATATATACGAACCATTTCGACCCATGGTCTTTACACAATTCTTCGTTAGTCTAAGCTTGATGTAAGGAAGGGGGGGGGGACTATACCTTGTATTGGGACTTTACAAACACCAGAGAGAGAGAGAGAGAGAGAGAGAGAGAGAGAGAGAAAGAGAGAGAGAGAGAGACAGACAGACAGACAGACAGAGGGGGGGGGACTATACCTTGTATTGGGACTTAACAAACACCAGAGACAGACAGACAGACAGACAGAGGGGGGGGGGGTGTAGACAGACTAAGGGTAGACAATCTTGAACGGTACTCGCGATTAAAAAAAAAATAACATAAAAGACATTGTATACTAGCGCGACGCTTCACCTTGCCTGATTGAAATGTATTACAAGACTAATCCAACAAACCAGCCCACAACAACCCATTGATTACAAGTGGAGTATTACATACAGCTGCACTATCACATAAGCAGACAATGAACAGACCTCAATCGCAGTCTTGTGTATTAGCAAAATACAGGCTGTGGGCTATCAATATGATCAAAGCAATATTTGCCCGTTCTAAATTTGAACAAAGGAGACACAAACAACGGATTGTACAATTTATTGCCTGGCATATTAGAGGGGAAAAGATAACAATATCAAAATAAGAAAACAAAAGGCGAAAGGGGCTTTCATCAGTGGCGACCGAGACGCCCAATACATGGAAGTGAGGAATTAAAGCAGCCATGAGCAGGACGTGGCGATCCCTTGGATGAGCTCAGTCTCAGAGCAATATGTGCCGGCTCTGCAATTATGGAAGCCTCCTTGGATGGCTGGGGAATGCACCTGCCTTCCTGGTTGGCACTTGCCTTCCTTTGAGGGTCAACCGTACGGTCTCTGACAGTTCTACCTTGACCAGCTGAGATGTGGGCGACACCACAACAAAATGTCCTTCGAAACCTCCAGGGCGGTTAACCTGATTAAAAAAACTCCCGTAGAAGTCGGATGTGCAGGCCAAAAGGTTGCAAAATCAGTGCGTCATTGGGGTTGTATAAGATCAGACTACTGTGGACACAAGAAGACATGGTAGTTAGGTTTAGTCGACCAGCCTGGCAACATTTATATTTGAGTGTTAGTGTCTGTATATTATTTAGTGTATGTGTGTATTTTGTATTTCAACCAAAAGGATTCATTTGATTGCTTTATATTTTCTTATTTTAATCAATGTCCTAAGTGATGTGAGGAGGACATTGGCAGAGTACATACGGATGGGTTTTGGGGTTTTGGGGTGCCAGGGAAACGGAGTGGGTAGGTCTTCATTGCAAAAATTAAGGGACAATGTACAAATAAAGGACAGTATGGTATATATTGATATGATTTCCAGCATGAGAATTTAGATGGATGCTGTAATAGTATCGATGGCTGGAGAGTAGTACAGAACGATGTGTTGTGTTTGTGACAGACTTGCAAAGCCGGCTATGTAAAATTTTGACTGGTATATGGTGTATTTTTAATGACTGTGCAGTGTTTGAAAATATTGCCGGTCCAAGTTTTGTATTTCCTCTCTGTAAAGTTCACGCAACATAATAGGTAAATACAAAACTTGGGCCAGCAATATTTTCAAACGCTGCACAGTCATTAAAAATACACTCTGTGTGTTCCATATGGCTTCAACACATCAACCTTGTCATAATCTAACTTACTGCCCAAAGGAGCGGCTGTGTTGGCTTGCATCGTTCGAAAAGACGAAGGTCAAGAGCATATCATGGGTTTTCTGCCCAGATTATGCGTGTGTGCGAGGAAATGAACGGGCTGATAGACTGGCAGCTGCCGCTCCTTTGGGCGGTAAGTTAAATTATGACAAGGCTGATGTGTTGAAGGCTTTCAAGGATCCAGTGAAAAGTGCAGCTAAACAAAGGACCCACATCTAGAATGGCTTGATTCAGCGGAGGTGGCGTGGGGAATGAGCAAACCTGGATGACACTCATCGCGTGGAGGAAAACTTATGCGGATATTCAATTAGACTGCCACATATACCATCAGCATGGGAATCGTTCGTTGGCGACTGAAGAAGGAGGTCTTTTAACCATCCATATGGGGCTACCAAGAAATGACCAATATGCCTCAAGGCCTGCGAACGGGCTTTTTACTTACTTCTTCTGCCTTTCATATCCCAATGAGCATATGCCCCCGACCAACCCACGCCAAGCCAGTTTATAGACTTTGTTTATGACTGGTTGGATTTTGCGGCTAAATTTTTCTTTGTGATGAAGTAGTCAGTTTCACGCCACTCCTCCTTATTCGCCTCTTAGAAATGCGTCATTACTTTTTGTGTGTGTTGTTCGCATATCCTTTACAGGACATCGCTGTCAACATCAGCATCTTCCAGCTGATTGTTGATTTCTTGGCAAGATTACGCTCAGTAGTTTGCCATTGCCTTCTGAGCGACCGGTTCACATACCCCGGAAGTTACCGACGCGGAGAGAACCGCGACCGATTCTCGCGCAACGTCATGTTACCTACGAGAGTATACGAGATTACGGAGAAAGTCGTGTAAGAGACCAGAGAGACCGGCCGTCATTACTTACTGCCTATTTATTTTGTTAGTACTTTCTTGAGATTGATGCTTCGCCATCTTTCATACTCTTCTTCTTTCATAATGCGAAAGTCAGCTGTTGTGCGCTGTCTGCAAAACGACAAACAAGATGCCATACAAATAGGCAACTTGATTCCTTAACTAAGCACAGCAGAACAGATGCATTAACGTCACAAAGTGTGACCTGGTTTCTCAATTGTAATGCAGGAAGCGTACCGTACCATCTTCAGCAAACCCGAGGAGATGTTTACAACTGCAAAATTAGGTCACACTCTCGTGTACTCTTTAAATCAGTGTTTCCCAACGTGGGGCCCACGCCCCACAGGGGGGCAATTTGACTGTTAAGGGGGGCAATTCGAAAATGGAAGAAATCGGCTGAATATAACAAAACAGGGAGACTTGAGACTGAAGTTAACTAAATTGGAACCTGACATAAGATCTCTTTGCAACAAGCATCAAGCGCAAGGATCTCACTAAATTTAAATAATAAATAATTACTAATAATTAAAATAATATAGAAAAATCTTTCATTAAAATAATTTTGTACTTGAATTTCAGTTCTCCATTATATATTTTGAAAATTTACTTACTGTGTTTGCTCAATAATTACCTAGTGATTTCTTCCTAAAACCTATCATTCAAGTTTCTTTAGTGAACATTTCAATTTTTGAATATTAAAAATAATGTATATGTTGAGGGGGGGGGGGGCATGGGGCGGGGGAGGGGGGCAATATGAATTTTAGAAAGGCTTAAGTGGGGCACGGTACAAAAAAGGTTGGGAAACACTGCTTTAAATAGTACAGTGCAGGGTAGGTATTCGAGTGTGCAGCTAACCACATCTGGGGGAAACGCGTCTCAGGGTGGGGGGGGGGAGGTTTTGGGGTTGGGGGGGTGGAGAGGGGGAGTCACAGCTCTAGTGCAGACAATTATTTTTACGGCAACATCCTGTTTTGTAGACATAAGTAAATTAGTAAAACGGGACGCTTTTACAGTGAACAACTAAGACATCTAAGGGAATTAGTTGGCTGGCTGGTTACTGGGTTGGTAGCTGAATCTCCTGGAAGGCTGAGATTAACTTCTTGTCGTCGGAACACTAATAAGGCTTTCATCTGTCGGAATGAGGTTGATATACACTTCTCTCCAAACTCAGTACCAAAGTACGACCTCCGTAAGGACTGTTGCAGAGCTCGCCATCCCCACTCCAAGACCAGAAACGGCAGGGTTGCCAGATACGTGGGCACCAAAAGGAGGACATAATAAGACAAAAAAGAGGACAAAGGAGGACACATTGAATATTTCATTTGAATAGTTCCAGATTAAACCCACAATCAGTACAATTTTATTACAATAGCTGCCAATAAGTGTATCCTAATCTTGGTGAATCGACCAAGAAACAATCATGTTAAATAATAAATATAAATTCAACGGAGGCCTTTTTCAAAATGATTTTAAAAAAAACAAAACATTATTTAAACAGCCGATTGTAAATTATTACCTTATAATCTTTATTAATTACGTAACATATTTCTCGGAGGAGCCAACTTTTCGTAGAAGATCCTCGTTACCAATCACATGTGCATAAAACTGTTCACAGGTAAGATTCTTCAAATTGTACTTTGTGAGGATGATGCCCTTTACAGAGTCAAGTAAGAGTATGTTCCTTTCCTTTGTCCATTGAGCATTAATCAAGGAGGACACTCTTTCCACATTGCCATTGCGTCCAGGGATACAGAAGAATACTTCACAAACTCTAAGAAATTCTAAAAAGCAACATCGACTAGTTCGCAGAAATGCATAGACTTTGTACATTTTAACACTGTAAACATACGGCAGAGTGTAGATACATTGTAGGTTGCAACAACAATACATAAAAAATTATAAAATATAAGAAAAGCTGGACATTTTAAAGGTTTTTAGCTTTGTCTGCCGGAGGGAGAATATTAGGCTAAAGAGGAGGACATGTCCTCTTTTTGCCGGACGTCTAGCAACTCTAAGAAACGGGCAGAGTGTGCAAGGCTGGTACTGAACTATCACATCTGCGGAGAGATGTAACCAGGTCAAGACTTCACATCTGTGGAGATATAACTAGGTCAAGACTTAACACCACGTCAGGTCAGAGAAGAGTTATGTGCGGCCGCCATAGACTTAGAGGACGCATACAACAGAGTATCCTTCGACATGCGGCAGTCGAGGGAAATGAACGAGCGGATAAACTGGCTGGCTCTGCACCCCCTGTAGATGGCCAGCCCATGGATCGTGCCGATGTTATTAACGTCCTTAAAGATATGGCGAGAACAGAGGACTTTGACGTCAGTGGATCCGCATCGCTGTCCAGGATGAAATACTTGGGAGTAAGAATCGGCACGGCCAGACGAGAGAGGTACATCGGGAAAACGAGGTGCCTCGTCAACCAACACAGAACTGGCACTATTAGCCACCGGACGCTGATGCATATGCTGGGGGGGGGGGAGAAGGGGGAGGATCTGAGCACCTATGGACCTGTCCGGAGTGCAATGAAGATACCCCAACTGATAACTGATAACTGATAACTGATTAACATCACGTACGAACCGTCTGGTTGATCATCATCACTATCATGATTCTTACCGATTGACGTGGGCGATAATCTCAACGAGCATATATCAGTTCGCATGATGACACCTTTCTACGCCATGACGACACAATATCACGCTGTCTGACTCTATCTCCAGTTTAGCAAATCAGCGAAGTTGTCACAACATCTTCCAGATTTCTTCTTCTTTAACACTATTTAGCTACCCCCACCCCCTCCCCCACCCCAATAAAAAATAAATTACGACTGCCTTTTTCTGATCTTTATAAGTTGTCTTTGTGTCTAAGCCTCTTTCAAAACATTTGGGAAGGTCATTGTGGCTATCCACACTATCTCAGTACGGATTATCTTCCCCCTTAATAATAGAAATAATAATAATAAAACCCTAGTATAACAGCCAGTCCCCTTTTGGTAGACCAGTATATTACACATAGCTAATAACAAGTGCCAAACCAGTCATTACTATTACTGAATCGTGTAGTATTGATTTTTCATTTTCCCCATACCTTTATAATGCATATCTTTTATATTGTTGCTGTTTTCAGTTAGCCTTGAATGATGTGTGAATGATATAATGTATGAAATAGAATGATAGAAGTGCAGAATGTTAAACGGGCCTGCGCGCCCAATTCTTAACCCTTTGAAAATGAAATTTGTTTGTTTGTTTGTTTGTTTGTTTGTTTGTTTTTGTTTGTTATCAAATGAACTTTCAGCATTCTTCAGTAAAACCACATCTCTGAGACCTCAAAAGATATGTCTGCTTGTTATATATATATACACACACACACACACACACACACACACACACACACACACACACACACACACACACACACACACACTAGATTATCCGGCCCGGCTTCGCCCAGTCCCTGGCGAGGGCCATGTATGTGAAGTCTGTCTGTCTGTCTGTCTGTCTGTCTGTCTGCCTACCCGTCCGTCCGTCCGTCTCTCCCTCCGTCTATCACTCCCTCTCTATCTATCGAGTCAGATCTATCTGTCTGTCTGTCTGTCTGTCTGTCTGTCTGTCTGTCTGTATTCGGCCCTTTCCCGTTCCCGTTAAAAATATAGATAGAATAGAAGAATAGATAGTTAGATTGATAGTAGAAAATATGATTGGAAGAGATCTATCTTCATTCCAATAAGTAAAAAGGGCAACATGAAAGTACTGAAAGTAAGCTTACCAAGATATCACGAACAGCCAATAAATGGTGGGCGGTGGGTTGACTGCAGAACACTGAAAAGTAAATGCAACTAACTTTCTCTCACAAAAAAATTAAATTTTTTTAAACGAACGAAAACCTTTATTTTCAACGGATTAAGAATTGGGCACGCAGGCCCTTCCGACATTCTGCCCTTCTTCTCTATTTCCTCTCATATATTCTTTCATTCAACATCTCTTATGAAGCAATTCTTTGACAACAAAAGAACAATAAGCATTATAACGCATGAAAAATAATCAATAATACATGACTCGTTGAGGCAATTTTTAACATGAGCATCATAAATACCCAACGTGGGTGTAACGTGCCAAGCATATGGGCATGTTTAAAAAAACATTACTTTTTTTTTTTTTTTTTTTTTTTAAAACTTTTATTGAGTGTTAAAATGATTGCGAATTGTATTGTTCGTGTTTTTACAGAGCGTTGCATGTGGACGTGTAGGTGACATATGCGCAAAAATACAAATATTTTATACATTTAAACATTTCTCCATTGACATTGTTGTAAGGAAATATTTTAAATCAGCAGCGTGATGGTAGTGTGGGCTGTTATTATTTCCCCTGCCGCCCCGCTCTCCTGTCAGCTCCAAATCTCCTACCAAGTACCATCACCACCCCTCGGTGATGATAAACATGGCGGTGTAAAAATTGTTTAGAACCAACCGGTGAGGGTGGCAGCAGAGACAACAATCACAGTATCAAAAAGGTGGGAAAGGGGGATGTGATAGTATACGCGTTTACAAAGCCATATATATATTAATAGTGATTACAATGATAATAGTGCAAATAACAACCAAATACATAAATAATATAATAATGACAAGGAATAACACTGCTAAGTGCTAAGGGCAAGGGTGATAGTCTCAATGATAATAATAGTAATAGTTCTAACATGTGATTCCATGTGCTAAATGGAAAAAAACATTACATAGAAGAAAAAAAATTTAATTTGATGTGGAAAAGGAATAAAGAAGAGTAAAACATCTAATGTGCTGTTGAAGAAAAATAAAAAGATGAGTTAGAAAATTTTCACATATTAAAATAGATGCACTATTTTTATGAAAACTTTGAAAATGCCATAAAGATTTTATCATTATATATTATAACGCATATGCCTGTATATAACTGTAGATAAACATTTTATAAAACTTTGAGAAAATGCAACAATTATTTAAATTACATATATAACAATGCTACTAAAAGTTATGTCCCTTGATATAACTTTTCTTTAGTTAAGTCCCCTTGCTATATATTAATTATAATGTAATTAAAAAATTAAATTTTATTACGTAAATAACTGTTTGTAAACTAACAAACTATGCAGTTGGCTGCCCGGGAATGAGAAGAACATCTGTAGAAAATTTCATCTCAATTGGATGGGCCGTTTTGGGAACGCATAAAGGACACACAAGACACACATATTCTCTTATATATATATATATATATATATATATATATATATATATATATATATATATATATATATATATATATATATATATATATATATATATATATATATAAATTGTAACGTGCGGTGGTCTACGCATAACTTGGGTCATTGCACTACTTAAGAATGTGAGATTTATAACAAATGGCCATGTATGTGAAGAGGAGATTAGAGCGGATGTGAGGTCAGAGAAGTCGATTAAGAAATTCCAAAACTAAGGTGGGCCTGAAACACAAGGGAGGATATATCACAGAGACGTCAGTCAAAGTCACTTATGCATAGAGAAAACGTGAGTGCTCAGAAATGTGAGATTGTTAGAACACGTACGGGGTTCTTAACTCAACTCAACTCAGCTCAACTCAACTCTCATCCTGTTGCAGGAGATTGTGATATATATATATATATATATATATATATATATATATATATATATATATATATATATATATATATATATATATATATATATATACACATCTGTTAGTCCTACTACTTTCTACTAGTTTGTTGTAATAGTAACACGACCCATCTCTTCCAGAACTAACCATTCATGTCGTTATCTGGTTCAGTGCTGAAGGATAATATATCGCTAAATGTGACCTCTCAATTGGACAGAAAGACGATATTAAAGAACAAGCATGCGTCAATATTTACTAAGAAAACACTTTACAGCACAATCTTCCTACTAACTCTATGCTACCAATGCCGAACCTGGACAATGACAGAAAAAGAGAAAAGAAACATCACAACAACAGAAATGAGATTCCTGATATTCAGTGTATCAAGAAGAGATAAGATAAGAAATGAAGAAATCAGGACTAAAGTGGGGGTTATAGTAGCGCTAGATTTTATTAGAAGGCAGCAAGTCAAATGGTTTGGCCATGCAACTAGATTACCAACTAACAGTATACCACAACAAGCAATGATGTACAGACCAAATTGAAGCTGGAGAAGAGGCCGACCATGTAAACGATGGGCGGAGGGAATAACGGAGTACATGTGAATCTCTATACATGAAGCCCATTAGCGGGCACTCTCCCGCTGTTTTATACTTCACCTCGACACCACAAGGTACAAGAGAAACATGATGAGATGTGCGATAAATCTCCATACCAGAATCATCATTTTAATCATAGATGAACAAGGTGACATGCTTTGTTTCTTGATATCTTCTGGAATTTCATTGCTCACTGAACTGAAAGTTACAATTGTATACTTGTTCATTTTATTGTGTACCATGTTTGGTCCAACCCTACTATTTTGTTTGGCACTGAATCAGTTAAACAACTAAATTCACACCATTGTTGATTGATTGATTGATTGATTTAGGAACCGACATCACAGCATTCGGGACATTGTTGGTGTCCTTATATTGTACGTTCATTATCAGTGCTAAGCAGTCAGGCTGAAATCTAGGTTGTAATCACCAAACGAAATTACAACGCATACGTTCGTTGCATAACGTTAATGTTTTCTTCTTATTATTATTACTATTATTATTATTATTTATTCATGTCGACACTGTGATTTATACCGACATTTACCAAGTTCGTTGTAAGATATGCACAACCGCCTGTGCTTGTTCTCTCTCGCTCGTAGCGATCTACACATAGTTATTTGTTTCATTCTACATATTCCAGGTTGTAACCTGAGTTGTTTTATTACAAGGAATGTTAAGCTCATTTGCTTGCTGGCATGATCTTGCTAAAGCATTTAACAATTTGCACGCATGCCTTTCTTTGAAGCTTTCATTCCACATTTATCATTCTTCTATCCTTTTTTTTTTTTAAATTGCTGATTTAATGTCATCTATACTCAGTCCTACAGGTATGTTGTTATTATTTGCTACGCCTTCCTGTGCTTCTTTGCCCGCCATTTCGTTATCACAAATTTCAAAATGTGTCGCTATGCATACAATCAGTGTCTGAATAAATTCACATGTATTGCTTGGCTTTCTTAGAAGTAAAAGTAAAGAGAGACTAGGGGACACACTAGACAACATAAAAGTTGAAATCTATAGTCACCCACTGGAAGTCGAACCTGTTATCTCCAAAGGACGAGAGATCCTAGCTACAGGAACAAACAAGTGTTGTTCGACACCATGACCAACTAGACACCGCTGAACACTCTCTGGTACTTAGACATGTCGTAACAGTTAGTTTCATGTCATTTGCAGTACGTTGCATTCCCCCCAGCATGTATTGCAGGTTTTGATTTACTAGGCCATTTTAATTCAGTAGTTGCCAGGAGCCGGTCTTCCTGGCGAAGGAGCTAAGGACCTTGTTCGTAATCCCGTTTACTCACGAATGAAACACAGCTGCGCGAGATTCGGCAACGGATCGCTTTGCGCTGGTTACTTACGGAGGTATGTGGGCCGGTCGTTCAGAAAGCAATAGCAAATTAAAAATGTTTTGCATATCCTTTACAGAACATCGCTGTCAACAGCATCTTTCATCTGATTGCTGATTTCTTGGCAAGATTACGCTCAATAGTTTGCAATTGCTTACTGAGCGACCGGCTCCATACTCTCATAAGTCACTGGCGCGACTCGAACCGCACCCAATTCTCGTGCGCTCACGTCAATCACGAGAGTATTCAGGGTTACGGAGAAAGCTGTTAACACCTCAGCCAGGGAGGACGTCAATGGCAAATTACTGAAAGAAAAACTTGCCAAGACATCAAAAGTAGCTGAAAAATGCTGGTGTTGACTGAAATGGATATGCGGTGTAAAGGATATGCGAAAAAAATAAATGTTGCCTGGAAAGGCTAACCGAGTGGCCAGAACGCCGAGTTCTCCCCGAGGAGAACCAAAACTTTTCTGAAAGGGGGGGGGGGGGGGGGAAGAGAACCCTAACCTGCACAGTTCGCGGCGACTGCACTAACCAGGCGCCCTAAATCCTCAGGCTCGGGACCTACACCGCAAGGTATTATTTTGTGTGTGTGGACAGTTTGCCATTGCTTTCGGAATGGTCGAAATCAACAAAAATAAGTCTGCGTCAAACGGTCCGCGGCTGATTTCGAACCCTTGCCTCGGTATGACAATGAGTTATGAAATTGAGCGTGTCACTATCCCCTAAGCCACAGGCATGTGGTATCTAGGTAGACAATCTTCCTTGCGGTCTTAGTCTTATGTTCCAACACAGGCTTAGACTGACCACCAATCAAATCTGTTTTCGGTCGCAATGCTTTATACCTTGTGCATAGAGTGAGGCTTTTCCTGTCTTGACTGGGTTACTTTAACAAAAAAAAAAAAAAACCTCTTAGATAGTCACTTTATTCAAGCAGTTTACATGAGGGGAATAAACTTGGATGTGTGAGTGGCACCAATACCAGGACGACCGTGTATGGCTGGCTTGTATGTGATGGAGAACTCTCCCAGGTGATGTCTAACCATCTCATGCTTAATCTCCACCCGGTTGAAGGTTTTGCCATTGTACACACCATCAATGGATCCAATCATCTCAGGAACAATGATCATGTCACGAAGATGTGTTTTGATTGCCTCTGGTTTTCCTAAAGGTCCAGCATGCTTCTAAACCTTCATCGGTCTCTTCGTGGGAGCCACGGATCTGCGTTTTACGCCACGGTTGAAGCCACGTCGCTGACCACAGTTGAACATGTCTGCCAGTTAATTTCTGTTCATATCCAAGGGCTGAACAAGAGCAACAATAGGAAATAAAAAATAGTTAGGTACGTGCAACTCCTGCAGACTTCCAAATGGATGGAAAAGATCTTAGAGTTATAAAGAATATCCACTGGAAACCAGCAGCTGCTGTAAACATTGATAATGAAGTGGATCAATTCCAGCCTAACAGATGAGGTGTGCGAACAGAGATGTGTAATATCTCTAGATATTTTCTCCCTTTTAAGTGAAAATATTATGAGAAATTTAGAGGATAGGAAAGGAGTTGCGTTCGGTGGACAAAACATCAATAATATAAGATATGAGGATGGTGTAGTGATTGCTGACAACGAGCAGGATCTACAACTTTTTATGGATGCGGTTATTATACACAGTGAGAAACTAGTTTGGAATTAAATTGTAAGAAAACAGAGATCATACTCGTCTCCAAGAAGAAAGAAATACCACACTGTAATATCCAAGTGAATGGAAATATTCGTAAACAGGTGAAGCGGTATAACTATCTCGGAGCAGTCATAACATGTGATGGAAGATGCCTTGCGGAGATTAGATCAAGAATTGCCTTGGCAAAGGTGGCCTTCTGCAACTTGGAAAATATAATTATCCCTCTGCCACTGTTAGTGGTCAGTGATTGGGTGATTCGAGTCTGCAGTTTGGATGACTGCCTCTAGACCCTGGCCAGATCAAATGCAGATATATCTACAAAAGAAGCGTTCGCATACTTTGTTTGTGTATTACGTAGTGATAATAAAGAACACCTCTTCGCATTTAGGAGTATTTGTAAGTGTGTTGTCTTAAATACGAATTATTAATTTATTCAAGGTTTCAGAATCCTTCAATTCTAACATGCTACTACATGTTGTTCTGTACTTATCTTTAGTCTTATTTGAGTTTTCGGAGGTTTGCAAGGCCGAATGGATAAGAACGCTTGTTCTTAAATATCCGGTGTGCTGATGCCGAGATAAGGGGTTGTCAACCCCTACACCGGACAGTTGGACTAAAATGTTGACTTCTCGTCCTTGACTAGAAGACGTAAATTACAAGTACCTCTGAAGTTGGAGTGGGTTTACCTAATGGCGAGGTACACTGGTAATAGGAAAAATCAATCCACATGCAAAATTCAGTCCAGTGCTATTAGAACTAGTGTGTATGGACTACGCTTGAGTTCAAAGCGAGCGAGCTCTCCTCCTCTCTCTCCCCCCCCCCCCCCGCCCCCCCCCCCCCCAAAAAAAAACAACAACAAACAAACAAATTTACAAATAAATAAATAAAATTGTGTTTTCAACTGAGTCTTGTTCGTGGTTAATAGTTGTGCATGCTGGATTAATATTGACATTGATTACTTTAATAGCGTAATTTAGCCTTATTTAATTAAATCTTCTAAGATTTAGCGGAATTATTCCCCTTGCTATCTCTGGTGCTTCGGGTTATGTCGATCCCGATATTATACATATAACTTATGTTACATTTTTTGGTCTAATTGAGACGTGTTGCTTTCAGTGTTGCCATTTTAGTACTTTTCGCGCTAAATTTAGTGCTTTTTCAAGTCAGTTAGTGCGAAAATTTTCCTTTTAGCGCGGCCGCGTAAATTTAGTGCTTCCCAAAATTTTTTTGGTGCTTTTTTGGGGTGGGTAAAAATTACTTTAAAATTCATTTTGGGAACACTAAAAAGCCGAATTTGAACTGAAGCGAGGGAGTAAAACAGTCTTAGTACGTTACCGCGCAATATTCAACTAATTTAACTCCCTTTAATAGCAGCTACAAGTTTCCCGATGAGAAAGAAATTCGTGGAAGGTGCATCCAGTTTTTAATAGAGCTATTGACACAGCTGCGTTTACGTACACCCGATAACGTTTGAGTGTTACAGTCCATGTAATGTCTTAGTGGAAGTGGATGTCTACAGCCAATGAAGCCCTATATATTGGATCTTGCTAAAATGTTTGTAGAAGATGCAGCTACTCTCACCCGCATCGATTTCCAGCGGAGAAAACTTCATCATATGCAGTGGACACAGACCTCTGACACACTTGGACTGTGGGCAGAAATAGCCTCATACAGGGATGCCACCGGTGAAAATCCTTTCCAAGATCTTACAGATTTAGCTTTAACTGTGCTCATTTTACCTCATTCTAATGCGGACGTGGAGCGTATTTTCAGTCAGATGGGAGTTATAAAATCAAAATTGCGGAATAGACTTAGCATAAAGAGTTTGACAGCTGTTTTGACTATTAGATATGGAATGAAAAGATATGGCAAATGCTGTCATGATTATAAACTACCTAAGGATATTCTGCGAAAAATTGGATCACAGGAGGCATATACATGTTTCTTTCAATCATCCTCCTCATCCTCATCATCGCAGGAGCAAACACAACAGGAAATAGCTACAGAAACTGAAGAGGAGTTGTTTGACTGGGATTTGGCAGATCTGGAATAAACTTCATTCTAATATTCAGTGATAATAATAAATTATAATGTGCTACTTTATAACATTTTGAATGAATACCGCCAGGGCTTGTGTTAGTGATTTCCCCAAAAAATAGTATTGCAATTTGGTACTTTTTTGGCTCGAAAGTAGTTCTGATTGGGATTTGGCGGATCTGGAATACACTTCATTGTAATATGAAGTGATAATAATAAATTATACTGTGCTACCTTGTTACATTTGTAATAAAAACAGTTGGTGCTTTTTTTTTTTTTGGTGTTTCCTAAAAAGGTTTTGTTGCTTTTTAGTGCTTTTTGGGGTCGATTTTGGTGCTTTTTCATCAAAAGGAGATGGCAACACTGGTTGCTTTTAGCTGTTACGTCATTCATGCTGCTTCCATTGCCTATTTGTCCTTTAATTAATAAATAACTAACAGAATATGAGCATTTAAATTAACAAGTATCAGAATCCTACCTACTTCCTTTACAAGTTTACTTGCATGTCCTTTTCATGACGTCTCGATCAACCCCATTATTTTTTGGCTGTTGTGATTTTCTAGGCAAGTTTAACTTTAAGTAGTTTACCTTTGCTTTCTGAACGACTGAAGCTCATGTCATCGTTAAAAATCAACACCCGGCGATCTGCTGTGAAATCGCCGGCAGGTGATTTCGAGAGCGATCTGAGAGGTTGAGAATCACATTCGTAACCGATCCTTTGAAATATTTAAGCATACCGATTTTGCGCAATGGTTACCTTTCCCTATCATCAGTTTCCCTCGCCATCAGGCGAACCCACTTCTACTTCTGAGGTACTAGTAATTTATGTCCCGGAGTCAAGGACCACCATTTAAGTTCAGCTGACCTGCGTGTAGAACGGACACCAGTCCGTGGTCACCAGAGAAAGTTTAAGCGCCAAACATTTCGACCACTTGTATGTGTTTTGTTGTTGTTGTCCAGTGAAGTTATTGATGAACCGTCATTCCTAAAGACCTAGCTATTTGCACTGTGTATATTGTACTGAGAATGTTTTGCATATCCTTTACAGGACATCGCTGTCAACATCAGCATCTTTCAGCTGTATGTTGATTTCTTGGCAAGATTACGCTCAGTAGTTTGCCATTGCTTTCTGAGCGGCCAGCTCATTATCCCGCAAGTCACGAGCGTGGGTCGAACCGCTTCCAATTCTCGTTTCGCTGCGAGACCCTGCGTGGATAAACGGGATTACGGAGAAAGTGGTGTAACCCCTCAGCCGGAGAGACCGGCGTATTTTGTGATAAGTTAGAAAAAAAGAGTTCTTGCATGTTACATAGAACCAAATCTAACATTCGGCTGCGAATCCTGGACAATTAGTAATTAATTAAATTTTGTTGCATATCCCTTGCGGGACGTTGCAGTCAACACCAACATTTTCAGCTGCTGTTGATGTACTAGGCAAGTGTTACGTTCAGTAGTTTGCCATTGCTTTCTGAACGACCGGCCCCTATACCTTTTTCGAAAAAACCAGCACCGCCGTGTTTCGAACCCGGGTATACGGGCTCACAAACCACGTTCGCAAGCCCTTAGCCACAGAGATAGTAAACAGGCGAAAAAAATCCGTTGAAGCCTAGGAGATGTGGTTTTATAGAAGAATGCTGAAAATTAATTCGACAGCCAAAATGACCAACCTGGACATTTTATAGTAAGCTAAGTCGTAACGACAACTTATCACAAACATCAGGAAAAAAAAAAACAGTCATCATTTATTGAGCCACATTATGAGAAGGCAAAACTGGAATATGTTGTGGCAACCGGAAAGATTTGTGGAAAAAGAGATAGATGAAGAGAGCGTGAGAAAATTCTCGATTTTCTTGCGTCATTGCACGGAAGGGAGTCAATACACGAATTGATCCGTGCCGTCGGATATCGCAGTTTGTGGAGAAGCATGATTACCCACGCCAGCCGGCAAGGTACTTTTTTTGTGTGCATATCCTTTACAGGACATCGCTGTCAACACCAGCATCTTTCAGCTGTATGTTGATTTCTTGGCAAGATTACGCTCAGTAGTTTGAGCAAGGTACTGGATGATGATAATATTATACTGTTGCAGGACGTTGCGATCTAACCCAGGTTGACTTTCTAGGCAATTTTTACGCTCTGTAGGTTGCCATTGCTTTCTGAACGAAAAGTCGATGTATAAGTCCAACCGACCGTCGTGTGCAATTAGCTCATTACCTCGCCGTCAACGCAAGAAAGTGTAAACGCGAGAGCGATAAACCTTTTGGCAACGCCGGCCGCTTCAGTAAGTATAGTTGTTGTGTGTTTTTTTTTGGCACTCGCTCGCTATGAAATCAAGCGTAGTCCATAGACACTACTGCTAGTAGTGCTGGACTGAATTTTACGTGTGAATTAGCTTTCCCATTTAACAGTCTCCCTCGTCATCAGAAGAACCCACTCCGATTTCAGAGGTAAGTAAGAATAATGTTGGTTAACTCGTTTGATCTCCTCACGTAGCTATCCCAGTGGAGATGACCTGTTCTAAAAATGACTTAGTTTCCCCGCGGGCACTAAATTGGAGTCTTCTTCTGCATCTTCGTTCATCTTTAGAGGAAGGGCATCATGCCTAGTAACATCATCCATCCATCCATCATGTGCCATGCCAATAAGTGTGGGCGGTCATGTTTTGCCATCTCACTCGATCACCAGAGTCGTGGATCAGCTCCGTGTTCCTGTCTCGACCATGCCACGTGGTCAAGCTGTCCAGGTATTTACTTCTCGGTCTTCCCCTTGGTCTCCTCCCTTCGGTCTTGCCAGTTTTCAACAAGTTCTCCAATTCATTTCTTCTCATAACATGCCCAAACATTTTTGGCTGTCTACGTCTAATGTCTCTAATAAGTTTACGATCTTCATTTGTTTCTCGGAGAACTTGTTCATTGGTCTTTCTGTCTGTCCATGGTATTCTTTGCATTTTCCTCGGAAACCACATTTCCACAGCAAATCAGATGTTTTCAGCTTGACTGCTCATTGTCTACGCTTCACATCCATACACAACTACAGGTTCTAGGTAGCACTTCAACATTCTTTTTCTCGTTTCAGTTGATATCTTGTTATTGGTTAGTATGCTTTTCATCTTTCAAAAGGCTACCTTCGCAATGGCAATTCTTGTTCTAATCTCTTCAAGGCATCTCCCATAAGATGTTATGACTGTTCCGAGATAACTGTACCGATTCACTTGCTTAATTAAGATTATGCCAATTTATTCGTATATCACATTGTGGTGTTTCCTTCTTCCCAGTGACGACCATAATCTGTGTCTTCTTACTATTCAGTTCTAACCCTAGTTGCTCACTGTGTAACACACCTCAAGGATAAGTTTGTCCGACTTCGGTTTGCATCTATTTAAGGCTTGCTACCTTTAGACGAATTTCATCCAAGGCTACCCAAGGTCAACATGGCCGAATTGATAAGTACGTTCGTTCTTAAACATCCGAGTCCCCTGGAAGGTTAACCCGGTCAACAAATGCCCGCAGAAGTCGGATGTGTCGGCCTAACGGCGCAAGAATACAGCTCTGCTGTAAACAGGCACAGCGCAATCACGTCCGAAAAAAACAACAAAGAAACCCCCGAGGAACGCAGCAGAAGAAGAAGAAACATCCGATGTGCTGCTGCCAAGGTAGCTTATTCAACCGCTACACTGGTCAGTTGGACTAAAATGTTAACGTCTCTTCCTTTACTTGGGGACGTAAATTACTAGTACATCTGAAGTTGGAGTAGGTTCGCCTGATGGCGAGGGACATTGGTAATAGGGAAAATTAATTGATATGCTGTTTCCCTCTAATATTATGCTCGCCGTCCAGTCAAAGAACATCGTAGATCGACAGGAGCCAAAATCAATATCAACGAAAATGAGTTCATAAACGCTGGCGTTCCTCGTCAAATATAACTTGATTGGTGGCAATCGTCCATACAGTATAACAACTTCACCGTTCCCATGTTAATGGGAGGGCCGGTGAAAGATAATAAATAATCATTGGTAAATATTCAATGGTAACTGTAAAGTCCGATTCCATCCTTCTACTTTGATCAATGACGAGTAAATTTCATACGGTCCATCGTTCTGCAAACTACATTACGCCCCTGATTCTAACAGTGTTACTTACGCCGAGCTATGTGTGTGTGTGGACGCCATGACCTCTATTTGACCATCGACCGGCAGGTTCTGATGCAGTATGCTTTCCTCACTTTCTCTGTGTTAAATCTTCATCTTCCGATCGTTCTCCGTAATGCAGACTGTGCCCTTGTTTCCTTTCCTTCCTGGAGTACTAGATGTCATGTTCGCTATGGCTTTCTGCTGGATATATGCGTTCATATTTCAGTGTTGTTATTTATCCGACCGTCTCCATGATCATCCCAAAAACCTAAGTAACTTTAGTGACGTATTATGCCGTGACGTCATCTAGCAACTTGCGTATTATGCCGCTTCTTGGTTAACTCTTCTTGTTCTGTTTGCCACAATTTCCGTATCTTATTCTAGATCACTATCCTTTGCCTCCGACGCTACATGGCATTAATCCACATGCGAAAATCAGTCATGTGGACTACAAGTAGTAGCGCGTGTATGGACTAAACTTGAATACACAGTGAGCGAAAAACAATTGTCATCTCTCGCTCCTGTTGTACTGTCTGATAGACAGTTTTTGTGTGCAGTACCTTCATCTTGTCCTTCTAGTTTCACAACAATGTATTCCCATAGTAAATTTTAATACAGAAGCCACGAACAATAGGTTACTCGATTATTGCCTCATTTATTTCGATGCCCCTGGCCAGATACATACTGCAGAGTTATATATCATATCATAATCACTAAGTGCCATGCCAGTTGGCGTAGGCGTTCATGGCTCTCCACAGATCTCGGTTCTTAGTTTTCAACTCCGCTAATGATATTCCCCCATGCCGCCGTCTCAATCCTCCGGCATCATTTCTCTTGTTCTACCTCTGCCTCTCTTCCCCTCGATCTTTCCAGTTGACACGATGTTCTCCAATGCCTCTCTTCTCATTACATGACCAAAGACAGATATGGATTTGTGGAAGGAAAAGTACACACTGTTGAATGCAATATATACATTACGGACACGAATAGAAAGATCAAAAGAGACATAGCAAGACACATATTTATGCTTCGTAGATTATACTAAGACATTTGATAAAGTAAAACATGATGAACTGATTAAAATGTTGGAAGATATTAACATTGATGGGAAAGATCTCAGAATAATAAAGACTATTTACTGGAACCAAATAGCAGCCATCAAAATTGGAAATAAAGAGGGTAATTATGAACAAATAAAGCTAGGAGTACGGCAGGGTTGTGACTTGTCACCGGATATAGCGAAGTAATAATGAGAGAGATCAAAGAGAAGTCAGGAATATTAATACAGTAGTAGGTTATAATGTAAACAATATACGCTATGCAGATGGCACAGTATTGGTGGCGGATAATGCAAAATATCTACAACAATTGTTGTACATTGTAGTAACAAAGAATGCGAAAAAAGGACTCGACTTGGATAGCAAATAAAACAGTAACAATGGTGATATCAAAGAAAAAAGATGACACCAACATGTGAAATGGAAATAGACGAGGACATTCTTAACTAAGTGGATAATTTTAAATACCTAGGGGCATTTATAACATCAGATGGAAGATGCACAACATAGATTAAGAGCAGAATAGGGCAAGCAAAAGCTGCATTTCAGAAAATGAAGAGTATCTTATGCAATAAGTCACTATCATTGAATGTAAGAAAGAGAGAGCTGAAGTGTTATATAGAGCCTGTTTTGCTGTATGGTAGTGAATCTTGGAATGTAAATGAACATATTAGGAAGAACTTGGAAGCTTGGAACAGAGATGTGGTTCCTGAGACGAATGTTGCGAATTCCTTGAGCTGCCAAAGTAACTAACACAGTGAATAAATGAATGACACTGGCTGAAATACCTGAAAAAAACATTCACTGATATGTCTCGAATGTTGGGCGTTTCTCAACCCCGCAGTAATCATAAATTTAAAACGAAATATTTCCGCCAGCACAAAATTGGTTGCAACAGCCTTCTAGTACAATTTTTATACCAGTATTGCGTTTTAGATGCATATCCTTTCCAGAACGTTGCAGTCAATTCCAGCAGATTTTGGCTGTTTATGATTTCATTGCAAGTTTACGTTCAATAGTTTGCCACTGCTTTCTGAAAGTACGGCACACATAGCATTGTATGAAAACCAACGCAAGGCGCTCTGCTTCCATATCTCCTTCAGTTGTGTTTCGAATATGGTGTGTTGGATTACGAATTGCATTCGTAACGCCTTCGCCACAGAGACGGCTTTTGAAGATAAAGCCTTTGGTAAAGGTGTCATCCCTGATGGCATGTTCAGGGCAGGGGTTCAAGGACACTTGTTGCACATCTGAAAGCGTTGAGCGCACTGGGTATACTGTGCTAGCTCCATATTTTGCCTGGACCAATCGGCACACCAGAGGTAATGTGATCAAATTCACGCTCGTCGCCTTTACTTTCCAAACCATGTCCTGGTTTAGACTGGGTCGACCTCGAGTCAAGTCAATTTAAAAAAAAAAAAATCCTCCTCGATTAAAATGCGACCCCCATGGTGGCCGTGCCGGAAGGCAAGAGTGCTAGCCACTTCACCACCGTGGCTCTCAGAACATGGTGTTAGGTCCACATTTTCTTGACCAAACAGCATGATGAATGAACATGTAGCGGACAACGTGGTTGGTGCCCTGCCTTATCGCCAGTCAATTTTACGATACAACTGGGTCGACCCTGGAGCCATATGGTCGCATGACCAATCAAGTCTAAAGATTGTGAATCTTTGATCCAGGGACTGAAAGTTGAGCGACCTTGACACTATGCTACCAGGAATTCTAGGTTATTAAATGTGGTCACAGTAAGGTTCGATTTGGGGGTTGATCGTTTTGCGTTGATTTTTATGATATAAGCGTCGACCGTTCAGAAAGCTGTGGTAAAGTATTGAACGTACAAATTTCGCATTTAATTACAAACAGCCGATAAATGCTGGGGTTGATTGTATCGTTATGTTAAAAGACACAACTAAAAATTGTTTCAGTAGGTTCTATTTTCATTTTCAGCTTAAGCAAAATGTCGTATTCAAAGCAACACAATGAACATATTGTTTGATTTTATTCGTTACATTTTCAACGCAACCCATCCTCACCCCTCTGATCACGCCGACCTTACTTGGGTCGCGACCTGGAGTTGGGAATAACTGCATTAAGACAACTCATACACAATTAAACAAATATTAAGAGCACACCAGATTGAAACCCCCCTCTAGCCGACGCCATCGCCTCCTCCAAAGGAACAAGCACTCCTTTGATATCTACTTTGGTCTCTCTGTCTTATATCAGTGTCAATCAGTATGAATATATTTATTTTCTTGTAAAACAATTAATCACCTAATAATTACTAAGTAGAAGACAATGCACGAATGCCGGTTACTGTTTTTAGATTCGTCCCACTTCGCGTACCTGGCACGACTCATCCGGGAAGAAATCAATATGGCTTCCTATACAATAACAGTTAAAGTGGTGGATAGCTCCTGCTCGTTCACAAATAGTCATGCATGTTGTGTGATTTAAGTTTACAAGGAGCGATAGAGTGAGTTTTCTGAATGCTGTATATATTAGATGCTAGCCTGCTATCTTTAGTCAGTGATGTAGCTTACGATCGACATACATAACTACATTACTGCTGAACTGAGCAGTTGTCTGTTGGGTAGGAGCCGGGATACCAATCTTTTTTAATCTCAGAAGTCTTGAGTTGAACTAATGACACTTTTACTTTTAATGTTAAGAATGCATGCATTGGATATCCCTACTGAACATTTATTATATTATCATTGGTGGTATAAAATAATATTGTCTTTGCCATGTTATTTCTGAATTTCATTATTAAATTGCTAAAATTATTATTTGCCTTAACAACTTTAAAAAAACAACGCGATAGTGCCGATAGTTAGTTTGTTTGCTTCTGTTTAGTCGTTTGCATTCTCTTGCATATTAAAATGTTGTGCATATGAAGGCAAATCATGCATAGACCACGGTTATACACGATCTCGTGACTTCAAATATCACCATCAACCACTGTGCTCTGTAGTTCTGTTTACTGTTTACCTTCCTGCTATTGTTTATTTATTTATTTGTGATCACATTTCTCACAGCAAAGATTATGATCATTATTCATGAAAGCTGATGCTTTGACTCTGTGCTTTGAAATGCTCTGAATCCTCTATGTGTTTTCTTGCAAATGACTTGAATAATAGTATAGCAGTGTAATTTTCTAGAAATACATATTGAAATATTATTAGTGCAGGGTGCAGCTATCAGTGACTATTCGCAATGGAATTGCAAATATAAAAAAATTATATTCTCAATCGAAGTAGGTCACGTTATTATTCCTAGGCGTGTGTCCACATTACAATATTTTGTTGATCTGATAACCTGTCCTCAGTAGCATAGTAGTTAGTGTTTCCGCCTGGTGCTCGGGAGCTCCGGGTTCGATTCCCAAATCGGGAGGTGACGTGTTTTTTTTTTTTTTCCATTTTCAGGAGTTAGGTGACACCAATGCTTGTCTGGTGATTTCACTTTAGGCATATGTTTTCTACGGATTTTGTGTGTATTAGGTGTTGTTTATCTTGCTCCGCAGGAACCTGCACACTTGTCTATCTGTTCTTATCTGTCCTCTACTTTTGTTATCTTGGGAAAGGAGCTTAGCCACCCGAACACGAGTTCTCTCTCTCTCTCTCTCTCTCTCTCTCTCTCTCGCTCTAGGTCTCGATCTCCCACCTCTCCCTTTCTTGTCTTTACCACTCTTTAATGTCTTTCAACACATCTTTCTCATATCTCTGACTCTCACATTGTCTTCGTTATCTATCTTTCTCCTCTCTCTTTTCCACCTGCTTCAGATATACCGGGTTTTCCTGCACTTTATAATATGCGTAGCATTTCCTTTTCCTTGTTTATTTATTAATTAATGAGGAACGAACAGAAGTAAGATGTAAGAAGAAGGGTGATTCATTAATAAATACGGAGAATTCGGCAGAATTAAACTCGCAACAGTGAACATTCCTATTTAAATTAACCACCTTCTTAGACTTCTTAATGGCCCAAACTAAAATTGACTAGTAAGCAGACGATGTGACATGTTTGTTACTTCCCGCAAATCGATTGCGAATATAATTTTTTTATATTTGCAATTCCATTGCGAATAGTGCCTCCCTTTATATATACTTATTGTTTTGGAAATTGGTTTTACTGATATTTTAGGATAATTAATATTATTCATGTCATGATATTGAGCCTGGGCTTACCCTTGTGATCTGTGCAATAGATTAATGTAGAGAAAAATCTAGCTTACAGCACTCAATTTCTTATCTAGGATACTTCAGCTATAAACAGGGATCTTCTTTGTTATTCACAAATGAGATGTTACATATAGTTAGTTTCTTTCTGTCTATCTTTGAATCTCAGTTTGTTTTCAATTTAATCCCGTATTAATCTGTGATCTGTTTAATATTGTTTTATCTGCTGAGTTTTCTACTCTTGGCAGCCCAGTTCCATCATTATATAGATATGGGTCTTCTATAGCTGTTCCAAGGACCAATAGTTTGGGCTAGAAACTGCTGGAAGGTGTGGTCATAGCTTTTGCCTGCTGTTTTAAGTCTATGATATTCAAAAAGTTCAGTGGTTGTTTGTTTCACAAAACCTCTTTCACTAAAAGTCACTTCACACATTTGGAACACTCCCCGGAAATGTCTTCATTCTGAAATGACAGTTGAACATATCATAGGAATGTCTTGAGATTTAAAAATAAAGCCCTCTTTTGTGTTATGGTTTAATTAAAAATTGTATGTTATAACAGCCCTTAGATAACAGTAAAGTTTACATCTGAATCTGGATTAGTTGTGTGAGAAAGAAAATAAAAAGAATTTGTTTAATGTGAAATCTTCATATCTCAGTTCAGTAATATTAGGTGACATATGACCTGAATTCTTTTGTGAGAATAAAATTACAACTGCCCCAATTGACAAATGTAGATAACTGATTTAGGTTGTCACATGGCAGAGGGAAAGAGCTCTCCTTCCCCTCGCTAAGCCCAGAACCCAGTGGAGTGGCAAAAAATGCACTGGAGCTTCACGTATGTGGAGAGACAACTGGACCAGGAGAGCAGGGATTGGCCAGTCTATGCCAGTTGCAAAAATTGCTGGAGCTTCACGTATGTGGAGAGGCAACTGGACCAGGAGTGCATGGATTGGCCAGCCTATGCGAGTTACAAAAATTGATTCACAACTATTTACAATCAGGTGATGTAATCATCTAGATGGATGACTCTGTGCTAATCTCAAAAGAAGTGTCTGGGGATTCATTGTGAAGTTTAATAGGCAGTAATTAGGACATGAAAGTCTGGCATTTGATACCATGACATCTAGTCTGAGACTGGAGGTGGAGGAAGTCACTGCAGCATTTCACTGGCTGGAGGACAAGCAGCACACTAAGTCTTTATTAAAACAGATTTACAAAGTTTGCTGAGAAGGCAAGATTCAAGTAGAGTGGCGTGCTTCGATTTAAAATATCCAAGATAGGGAGTTGGATTTTTTGTCCAAGCTGTTGTGTAGGATAATGAGCAGGCAGACGGACTGGCTGGGTCTGCACCACCGTGTAGAGCAGGGGTGGCCAACCTTTTCAGCAGGCGGGCCAAATTTCAGAAATAATATTTCCTGCCGGGCCATGCACCTAATTTTTTTGGGTTAAATTAAAGTAAACAAGTAAGCGTGCTACAGCTTCGACCACATCGTCGTTTCCCACTCCGCGGGGCGCAACATGACTGCCGGCGGGCCGCATGCGGCCCGCGGGCCTCGTGTTGGCCACCCCTGGTGTAGAGTATACATGGGTTAGCTTTCCCTATTACCAGTGTCCCTCACCATCAGGCGAACCCACTCTGACTTCTTAGATCAGTGGTTCTCAACCTTTTTTGGCCCGTGCCCCCTTCACCATATTTTTAGAATGTCATTCCCCCCCCCCCCCCCCTCCTCGTATTTCCTGCCTAAAAATTCCCCCCCCCCCCCAAACAGTATACGTAATAATAGAAGCTAAATTTAATAGCACATACTAAAACAAGTCTAGATGTCTACATAAAGCGTGATTTGCGGGTCTACTTACGTTATAAAATGAATTTCAGAAGGGTGAGATGTACAGAACAGTAAAGTATGAAGGGAAAAACAATATCAAGTAATCGGTTCTTTTATTAACGCGATCTTGAAATAATTTTAATTCCCCCGCTGGAAACCCTAAAATTTCCCCATGGGGGAATTCCCCACGGGTTGAGCACCACTGTCTTAGATACGCCCGCAAGTCAAGGACAAGAAGTCATCATTGTATCTTAGAGTATGTCCTATCCAGTACCAGTCTTTTTTCACCTCTTGATTCACTGAGATCTGTTTAGCTCTCTCCATAAGCTCTACATTTGTGATTTTTGCACAGAATGTTAGGCCTTGTTTTAAGTGCAGGCACCACTTACTGAATGTCTGTCATTTATTGTTGTTTGAGTTGTTGTTCATGTTTCGGATCCATACAGCAGTACTGATTTGACATTATAATTAAATATTGAAAGTTGGGTACTAGTTTTAATGTCTTTTGACTTCCACAAGTTTCCAGGGGCTATGAAAGCTCCTGTCTTTTGTATTCTTATTTTAATATCTCTATCTGTTCCTCCATCTTTGTCTACATTCTTCTTCTTCTTCTTCTTCTTCTTCTTCTTCTTCTTCTTCTTCTTCTTCTTCTTCTTCTTCTTCTTCTTCTTCTTCTTCTTCTTCTTCTTCTCCTCCTTCTTCTTCTCCTTTCCTGCTCCTCCTCTCCTCCTCCTGCTCCTCCTCCTGCTCCTCCTGCTCCTCCTCCTCATTCTCCTCCTCCTCTCCTCCTCCTCCTCATGATTTCCAAATGGAGCAGAGGCCCTTAACCAACTCAAAAACTTTAAAGACGTGTTCATAATTGGCTATATTTTGCAATTCACGTTTTCTGTAGGATGAGGCAGCCAGTCTTACATCAACCCTCCTTTGTCTTCTCTTAAGACATACATAGTAGGTTACAGTGTTACTAATCTTTGCTTCCCCTATGGACCCTGGTAACAGATAGATATTTGTCTACATTGCTAGCTAAATATCTGATTCCAACGGTTGAAGTGATGTTTCATCAAAAAAGACTGAGTTATCATTTGCTTGATATATTCTTATTATCTTTATCTTTCCCATATTAATGTTTGGACCTAATTGTGACTTCCCGGCAAGTGTGTGTAATTTATTTTGCATCTGATTTCATGCGTGCGGCAGATTGGCTATGTCATCAATTAAGTCAAGATTATCAAGCTGCACTCACAGATCCAATAACTTCCATTTCTGGTGGTAGTTTTTATTGTCTTCATAATCCACTGCCGACTGTGTCACGTTGTGTTATAACATGCTGGTATGGGAGCCCGTCGTTCAGAAAGCAATGGCAAACTACTGAACGTAACACTTGCCTAGTACATCAACAGCAGCTGAAAAATGCTGGTGTTGACTGCAACGTCCCGTAAGGGATACGCAACAAAAAAAATCCACTCAATAATCAGTATGGAATCAGTATGAATAATATTGGTGACAAAAGGCATATCTGTCACACTCTTGTTCTTATTAAAATGTTTCTTTTAGATTTCCCTCATGAAGAACTCTGCTTTTCAAAGGCCTTTTCTGAGTTTACAAATAAAATATAAAGTGGCAAATTTATTTCAATGCTTTGCTCTGTTATTATGCGTATGGGGGATATTTGGTCAGAAGCTTACCTATTCATCCCTTAGTTGTTTGTCAGTGACATTTCATAATCTGTTCAGAATGTAATATTTTCCCAGGATTTGGTAATAATATTATTCCTCTACAATTGATTCACTTCTGCAGTGCAGTGTCATCAGATATCCTTCTCTCTAGTCAGTTATATCTTCAGTCTTCCAGACATTGTAATAATAATGTATGCAGTAATTCACTAAGGTGTTACATTTGGCCTAAATAGCTTCAGCTGGGATACCATGTAGACCAGAAGCTTTCCTGTCCTTCAGGAGTTTCCCATAACTATTTTTGATCAGTCCACTTGGTTGTCTTTTATTGGCCGGTATCTGCTCTATAACTTCTGTTCTAGTGTCTGTGTATTTTATGTGGGCTCTGACTTTAGTAGCTCTGGCTTTGTTGTTATTTAAATCTGCTCTTTTATAATTTTCCTTCTATTTTTTAAGAATTCCAGGCATTATCAGTGCTTTATGTTTTCGCTCAATTTCTACAAGTTGTGCATGATTTGTTCCAGATGCTTTTAACCTGTTGCCAGAAATCTTCCCTACTCATTTAATCTTCTAACTGTTGCAGAACCTGGTATTTATTAGAGACTGTGACCATATTTTGTTCCTTAGTTTTTTTATTTACAATATGTTACTTAACTCTTTAGCTTCAACTGAATTTTAGTTATTAGCAGATGATGAACTGAATTTACATCAGCATTATACAATCTGTTATATCATTTAGAGATATCAAAATTTCTTGTTAATACAGTTGTGATGAATATGATTTTCTATATTGTGGTCTGGTGACCCACATTGCTTTATTATTATTTGGAAAACACTTTCTCTATGACCTATTGATTCAAGCTGCAAAAAATTGGTGAATAATTATCCATTTTCATTCATTACACCAAGTCTGTTTGCCCATGATCTCCTCATAACCACTGTTATCTGATCATATTTGGGCATTCAGGTCACCCATCAAAACATTGATATTGCCATTTCCTTGATTATGTTTAATACTTTGAAGTCTCTTGTAAAATTTCTCCATAACTGATTCATCAATAGCCTTTGATGGTATGCAACACAGGAACACATTTTTATTTCCTGTTTGTGTGTGTGTGTGATTCTATTATTATCCTAGAACTCACTTTCCCCAATACATTATTGCTTTCTCTGCCTCTTTAGTTAAAATTGGAGCCAGTCATTCACTGTGGGCATTGTTCTCTGTATGGCCTGAGAGCAGTACTGTTTCACCTTCTTCTTCTTCTTCTTCTTCTTCTTCTTCTTCTTCTTCTTCTTCTTCTTCTTCTTCTTCTTCTTCTTCTTCTTCTTCTTCTTCTTCTTTTGTTTTGCTTGAAATATAACTGCAATGTTGTCTCTTGTAAAAATTTAACTGTCTTTTTTAGTTCACACAGTGGTCCATAGAGTTTATCTTCCACTGTTATCTTTCTAGGCCAGAAGGTTTGCCTAGATATGTTATACTTTGGGCAGTCTTGGAGTATGTGCTATGCTGTCTGCAGTCTTGAATTTTGTATACACGTGGTTGCGTAATTTATTGTTTCCTGTTCTGAGATGCAGGATAATGACTTGTTTTGGTCTGTCCAAAATGTGGTAGTCATCTTGAGCAGGTTTTGGTGGCTTTCTGACTGATTTGATCATTCTTTTCTTTTGGTGGTACTGTTTCACCTGTGTTTGAAAGCTTTTTGCCTGCTGCCTTCCATCTTTTTCTCACAATCCCAAAATACAAATCTTTTATTATGTCATTTCACATACCTCTTGTGAGATTTTTCCTAGTTCATTCCAGGCACCAGTCATGCAGATTTTCTTAGGTGAAAATAGATCAGATGATGATCCAGACTCCTTCCAGCTTTCTCTATATTGCACTGTACTTCTTCTAGGGGAAGAGCCTCCTTTAATTTTGGTTGACATATTTACAGTTTGATCATGGTAAACATGGGTCAAAACAACATATCCTCAATATGCCTAATCGCATGTTGACAGTGAGGTTACTTACTTTATGTAAAATACCAGTGTTGATTTAAATTGTCTTATCATGTGACTGCTTTATATTCACTGCTGCCTGGCTACCTTTGTATGTTTTGTCATTAGTTGATAGATATATTGTTTTATGTCTTTTACAGGCAAAGAGATTGTTCAGCTGGACAGCTGTTGCTTGAAAGGTAGGCACGTAGAATGTTCATCTTCTTTGTGAATGTCTTTGTATCTTGGCTGTTCTTAGCAAATGGTAGCATGGGGGATAGTGCATTGATTAACTTAAATGGGTAAATTCCCCACTTGAAGCAATTTTCTGTCAACCTTATATGGTTCTATATAAGGAACACAAAGACATTATACTTTCCCTTGATATTAGTGGATCGGACATAGAGGTAGCATTTGTATGGCACTGCTTCTGTTTCTCTGTTGAGAGTGTTGTAGCAAAGATAGTAATGTAAAACAAGGAGGGGGGGGGGGGGAGTAGTGAGGCTATTTACACACGTTAAACACATCGGGCATATGGTGCTAGACCCATATTTGTATAGACCAATCGGTACTTGTTGGGTGATGTGGTCAGCATCACGCTGGTCATCTTAACTTCCCAAGACATTTCCTGGTACCCATTTTAAGCTGGGTTGACCTGGGTGTCCAGGTTAATTTTTAAAATCTGGTCTAACTTAGATTTGAACCCATGAGTACAGTGCTGGCTGTATAGTTGTGCACCTGACAAATTCAGAAATCAGTGTTGTTAGGCATGCATTTGTTTGTGATTTACATTCTCTAGACAGATGTCATCTATCCAAGGCAAGGGCTTCCACCTACCCCTGGGGAATTTGTGTGCCTAATCCATTGTTGCCAGGGCAGCAGCTTTATGACCTACTCTGTGATTTCCAACTGTCATGTGATTTTTAACTTTCCCAACTAGCACATGGGGCTGTCCTTATCTGAGAAGGCTAGATTTCCCAATGTCACTACCCTGAGATCAAGAGGCAGCGGGATATCATTACAAACCAGTGGTCCTTGAAGAAATCCCAAGCACTATGCTGGGAGCCAATAGGTATCTTCTGATACAGAGTGGACACCATAACCTTTCAGTCACTGTGCCTTCTCCAGTTGCTGCTGGTGCTTTAACCCTACCAGACCTGAGGCCCTGAACCTAACTTAGTCCCTATTACCTGGGCTCCTGAGTATCTTCTTCTTCTTCAGCTTTCCGAGCCATTGAGGTTCTTTGCTGCAGACACAATCCGTCTCCATTCGTCTCTCTGGTGGACCTTCTCTTGCCAGTCGTTGATTCCAAGTGCTTGTAGGTCTGTACATGTATTATCTCTCCACCGCCTTCTTGGTCTACCTCGGGGTCTACGGTCATTTATTTCCTGAGTGTAAGCGAGTTTTGTTTCCCTATTATCTTCCATTCTTTCTATATGCCCCAGCCATTGTAGCCTGAGTATTAAAGAGAAAAAACCAACATGATATAGAAAAATGTTAGTTACATGCAAACAAGTGGTTAGAATAAGATGCAACTTGGAGACATTGTAGAAAATAGGTCTACCTTTCATCTAGCGCCAATATTCCACCTTTGTGTGCCAATCCAGTCTGAATAAACCAAAGTATCGATCACCTGTTGGACTGTGAAAAGACTAACTTCTTCGCTTTCTTGTTGAAGTGCTTGGTTCATCAGCCGCTCGTTTCATTGTGAATTTTCAGAATTGTTTCGCGTTAAACCACACAAAGTCAGTTCAAACCTATGGGGGCAGACATTTGCAATGGTTAACCTTGAGGTTTGACCACGACTGATTAGTTATTTTTAGTTTGTGACGCATTTTTTTCACATACTAGGCAAAATACCGAAAATTAGGCACAACGGTATAGCGGCAGATTAGGAAATTACCAAAAAATTGTTACAGCGGTCTGGTAGGGTTAAGTTTGGTCCACTGAAGAGCAGAATGGATGTTAAACAAGAAAACTGAGATATCATTGTGTATGTTTGTTTGTAAATGTAAGGTCATAGAATATTATCATTCTATACATCCTTGAATGCTTGCTTACTGTCATAGTGGGCTCTGGGTTCATTCCCAGGCAGTGAGAGGATTGGTTATTTCTAGCCATCACATCTCTGTTGGGAGCCGTGGTGGCACAATGTCTAGCACACTTACCTGCATCGAGGCAGAATAAAAACAAATTGACCGCAATTCCCCGCTTATAACGAGCGTCAGGAAATATCTTGGGAGGTGAAGACAGCCTGCATAATTTTACCACATCACCTCTTGAGCGCCGATTGGTCTATAAATACTACAATACCGTAAACCCAATACACCTCAAGGCATGGTAAAAGAGTTGTTTACTTATCACATACCCAATATGCCTCAAGGTGTCTAAAAGGGTTGATTACTTATCACATACCCAATATGCCTCAAGGTGTGTGAAAGGGTAATTTACTGTTTTCTTATCACATACCCAATATGCCTCAAGGTGTGTGAAAGGGTCGTTTACTCTGTTTACTTATCACATACCCAATATGCCTCAAGGTGTGTGAAAGGGTAAGTTACTCTGTTTTTCTTATCACATACCCAATATGCCTCAAAGTGTGTTAAAGGGTTGTTTACTCTGTTTACTTATCATATACCCAATATGCCTCTAGCTGTGTGAAAGGGTAATTTACTGTTTTCTTATCACATAATCAATATGCCTCAACATGTGTGAAAGGGTTGTTTACTTATCACACACCCAATATGCCTCAAGGTGTGTGAAAGGGTAACTTACTCTGTTTACTTATCACATACCCAATATGCCTCTAGATGGCGAAAAGGGTCCGAAAAGGGTCGTCTACAAGATATGTCAAAGATTCCTGTACCTTTTTGCTTCCATTTATCCAGTATCCGCAGGCATGTAAAAGTGTCCTTTACTTTATTGTTTACAAACATTAGGTAAACTGTGTGTTTTAGCACTTGCCAGATTAGAAAGCTGATTTTCATTTCACCTTAGCACAAAAAATAAAAATGAATTAAGGAAAGATCACTTTGAGCAAACGTTTGGAATAATTGCACTGTTGTTTGAATGTTTGCTCATGTGGCCACACTTTGAGAGATTGCAATGTGAGGGACTGCATGTGGATAGTTTTACTTTCTCTTGGTGCAATCTATATTTCAAAGTGTTCAGTAATCAAGTTATGTACATCAACAATACATTCTTAATGACACACGCTGTAAGTTTTCCTATTCTGGTATTTTTGTTATTCAAAATCTACTGATGTGTTTCCTCTTCGAAGGCCAATGCTGTTATCTGTTTCTTTTATTCTGTTGTTCTTATGTTGGTGTTAGTTTGCTGTAGTAGATTATCCCTAGCAAAAGCAGCGTTTCACAATATAAAGAATATTCTGTGTAGTATATCTTTGTCACTTGAGGTGAGATAAGTTCGTAAGAGCAATTTCAAACCATTCCTGGTGTATGGAAGTGAATCATGGACAATTAACAGACTATGAGGAATTACGAGGAAGCTGCAGAGATGTAGTTTTATAGAAGAATAATGAGAACTCTATGGATGGATAACAAGTGTAATGAATATATTTAGAAAGAAACTAACTCACAAAGAGAACTGGTTACTGGCATCGGAAGAAAGTACACATTCTTTAGACATGTCACGAGAGGGGGAAAGCTGGAGTGCCCATGACAGTTGTAAAGTTGAAGGGGAGGAGAGGCATTGAGAGACAGAGAGAGAAGATGCTCGACAGTTTGACATCATGGCATGGAGGAACATTGGTATCAGAAATGACTGGCAGTACATGAAACTGGGGGATATGGACAGAAAAAAAATCACCATAGCCACACAGCATGGACTGTAAGAAGAAGAAGCAGTTTGCTATACATGTAAAGTGTGTCTCTCGTGAGCTCAGCTTAAGACAGAAAAATGAATGAGAAAAGTCTACAAGAAAGGAATGAAAACCATAAATTGATGAGAGAAATTTGACGCAGGCAGTCAAGATTTTTTATGAGAAGAAATAAACTAGGAAACTTAGTCACAACTGGCAAAAAGATGGGAAAAGAGCAAGAGGAAGGTAGGGAGATAAATATCTAATGACTTGGTCATTTGGCTCAAACAGGCCAAGAACACAGTCATGTTCCAAGACTGGTGGTTGTGTGAGATGACGAACCATGACCACCCACAATTATCGCTATGGCACATGATGATGATGAGGAAGGAGGTCAGTAAACAAAATATGGCATACAGAATGGAAAGTTTTGAGCAGTCTTTGTCATAGAACAAAGAGGGACACTGGTAATAGTGAAAGCTAATCCACAAGCAAAAATAAGTCCAATGAACTAGAAGTAACGGTACATGTGTGGACTTGAGTTAAAAGCGAGCGAATGCACACACAAAAATGAATACTAAGCTGGCAATGGATATATTCTAAGCCCAATACAAATAAATGAAAATGTGACAGCAAAGCAAGAACATTTTACCTGTTTTATTGTAACTTTGACATTTTGTTTGATTTCTGTAGTTTATAGTGGTATATTTCTGTTGCTAGCCAAGTGTTCTTGTTTCCCTTTTTTCTGTTTGTTGAAAAAGACTTTGTTTGAAATGTTTGATTTTGTATTTAATATCCCTAGTTCAGTAGTCAGTTTTACGGTCACTTCCATTTGGTATCAACATGATAGCAATAATCCCTGTTTTCAGCACAATTTAAATTCACTGTAGCATGTCCAGTGATCCATAAAGTGAATTGTCGATTGATTGAAGCCCCAGGTGTCATTGTTTTTTCAGGTGTGTGACAGTTTTGTGTTCTGTGGTAAGATGGTTGTTGGGCTTACCGGGTGAGTGTAGAGTCTGCACACATGGCACATTTTGGCATTTAAAATAGGTTAAACGAATGTTGACATGGGCAGGCCAAGTTTGAAAAAGAAAAATAGGACATTAGTTCCAACCTCCCCCCTTCCCCCCCTCTCTCTCTCCCTCTCTCTCTCTCTCTCTCTCTCTCTCTCTCTCTCTCTCTCTCTCTCTCCTCCTTCATCTTCTAGTACAGTGGTTCTCAACCTTTTTTGGCCTGCGCCCCCCTTCACCATATTTTCAGAACATCATTCCCCCCCCCCCCCCCCCCCTCGTATTTCCTACCTAAAAATTTGGCCCGTGCCCCCCTTCACCATATTTTCAGAACGTCATTCCTCCCTTTCGTATTTCCTACCTAAAAATCCCGCCCCCGCCCCTACACAGTATACGTAATAATGGAAGCTAAATTTAATAGCACATACTAAAACAAGTCTAGACATCCACATAAAACGTGATTTGTGGGTCTGCATACTTTATAAAATGAATTTTAGAAGGGTGTGGCGCACAGAACCGTACAGTATGAAGGGAAAAACAATATCAAGTAATCGGTTCTTGTATTAGCGCGATCTTGAAATAATCTTAATTCCCCCCACTGGGAACCCTAAAATTCCCCCCTAGGGGGGAATTCCCCACCGGTTGAGAACCACTGTTCTAGTACATGTGACTGGCATCTTGCTATCTTGACAGATGATAATTTGTAAAATGGAGTTATACCTCTCCTTAGCACATATACTGGGCTGAATTTAGAGACCATGTGTTGGAGCAAGATACAAGAATGTAAAATAAAATTAGCTCAGAGGGCAGTACAGTAGAAGATCAAAGTTAAACTTTACAAATGACAAGAAAGGAAATTCTACAAAGCACAAAGTGAAAGCAGATTAAGACAAGTTTAGGCATGGGTTGGCAATGTGAC
Organism: Cepaea hortensis; assembly: GCA_963921405.1. NCBI lineage: Eukaryota > Metazoa > Mollusca > Gastropoda > Stylommatophora > Helicidae > Cepaea > Cepaea hortensis. Next base: position 29,793,936 of record OY992876.1, on the reverse strand, counting down.
AGTGGAACATGGAACTGAAATATGCGTTGTATGAAATCACTGGTGAATGTTCTTACAGTTGAGTCGTGGCAACATAGTTGGTCCCCAAAATAACACCTGTAGTGCTGAAGGTATGGCTCACTCACCTGAAGTACAACAGATCTTAATTCTAAAACTTTGAGAACTATCGCGAAACACAGCTGCGTGCGATTTGGCAGCAGGCTGTGTTGCATTGATTTTTTATGAAATGGGGTGCCGGTCGTTCAGAAAGCAATGGCAAACTACTGAACATAAACTTGCCAAGACATCACAACAGCCAAAAATGCTGGTATTGATTGCAACTGCCTATAGAGGATATGAAATTATATTATAGGAGAAAGAGACTGCCGGTCTCTCTGGCTGAGGGGTTACACCACTTTCTCCGTAATCCTGTTTATCACGCAGAGTCTCGTAGCAGAAGCGAACTGGTGACTTGCGGGATAACTGAGCCGGCCGCTCAGAAAGCAATGGCAAACTACTGAGCGTAATCTTGCCAAGAAATCAACAGACAGCTGAATGATGCTGCTGTTGACAGGGATGTCCTGTAAGGGATATGCGAATAAAAAAAAAGAAAAAAGAAAGAGACTACTAAGATGTAATGCCAAATGTGGATCTTGGAATGTGAACACATGAAATAGGAAGGGCTTGGAGGCAGCAGAGATGTAGTTTCTGAGAATAATGTTGCCAATACCTTGGACAGCTAATGATTGCAACTAATGATTGCCTGGAAGAGACTAATTCAAGTGCAATATTATACACAACTATTTTTAAAAAAAAGAAGCCCGATGCCAAAGTGCCATCTCTGTGGGGATTGTGTTTCATAATTATCCTATAACTTTCCAAACTCAGAAACTAGCAGTGCGTGCAAGGCCCATACTGGAACTTAACATGTGCGCAGAGACATGTTTAGATGACCAGTTCATGATTCGGCACTGCACCCTGTTTTTGGCACCAGTTGTACCAGTTGCATTTCATTGTAAAGGTAATCCTAAGTCAGATGCTGTCATAAAGGTATGAGCTTAGAGGACTTTACATATACCAAGTAACAGTATTATGGGATGAGGTGACAAATTCCTTTAGGACTTCAGAGTCTGATGTGGATGTTAAAACAATGCACCCACAAGTGAGAGTTCAACTAGGACAGCTACTGACTAAACCCTACATGGCTGTAACTCACGGTGGATTAATGGGCTAGATTTAAGGATGTCATGAGGGGGCTTGTAGCTGCTCTGCTGATGAATGTCTTGCCTTCCTACCGTGACATGCTTGTGATGTTCCAGGCATTGTTCAGACATGATTAGTCATCAGATTTATGTGCATTTGTTGTCGGTTTTGTTGTAGCCAACTTACCTCTAGCAGTGTGGTCCTGTACCATAGGATGGGACTGCATAAAAGCATGCTTGTACATAATGGTCGGTGCGGTGGTGGGTGGATACTTAGAGGTACAAGGCTGCTTCTATCGCAAACATGGAGGGATTGGGTCTTGTTGAGGACAATATTTTTCATGGCAAATGGGTTTTCAAAACCACTCAATGTCACAGAGAGAGAAAGCGAGAAAGAGAGAGAGGGTAAGACAGTGAGAACACACACACACAAACTCACTCTCACAGACACACTTTCTGTCACATGCAAACATACACAAAAAAGAGCTCACTATCTCACTCTTACAACACCATCACTCTCTCACACACATACTTTCACACACATATACTCTACCTCTCTCTCTCTCTCTCTCTCTCTCTCTCTCTCTCTCTCTCTCTCTCTCTTTCTCTCTCTCTCTCTCTCTCTCTCTCTCTCACACACACACACACAAACCCTCTCACACACACTATCTCTCTCACAAACTCACACAATCACATTTCATCGCATAAACATTAGTATTTCACACAGAAACGCTCACATACAGAAACCCTTACACACAAAAACAAACATACTGTCACTCTCTCTCTCATACACACACATACACTCACACACAAACACACATCCTGTCACACACAGACACACTCTGTCACAGATAAAGCCATACATACTCACACACACTCTTTCACAGACAAATACATACTCACAAACTCTATTACACAGTCTCACACAAATACACACAAACACTTTCACATGCATGCAGGCACACAACACACATTTGAGGGTGCATTAGACAGGAGAAAAGACAAGAGATAGAAAAAACTCTTGGGGGAGAAACACACATACAAAAACACACTATCACTCTCCTGCACACACAGACTAACGCACACTTTCTCCTCCCAACCTCAAAGTTATTGAACAAAAATATTGAACCAGTATCACGCATAAAGTAATGCCATTTAATTTTTATGACACTGTACAATTTATTCTATACTTTATGCTACCAGATCATCTGTTATTTTGATTTCTCAAAAACCAGAGAATGCCAAAACATTGTAATTGTGACATTTGTAAAGTGAATACACAATTAAAGCTAGACTCGTTTTAAGAACACAGTACATGTTAGCAACATTGCTGGTTTACTGGCAGGGTTACCAGGCATAAAGCATAAAGAAGACCAATTGCTCCTGTAACTGCACATTGTTGGTGCCAGTGTTTTCTTTTTCATGTTGCCTTCAGTAGGCACAAACTTTGGCTTGTCTGGAGTTACACTCAGAAAGTGCAGATCTAGGGTCTGATGTTCAAATTAGGTTGTTCAGAACTGGGGCTTGAGTTCATACCCAGATAGGTAGGTCAGAAGAGCTGTGGCTTGAGTTGAGACTCTGGAAGTTTAGAACTGTGGCTTGAGTTCAGACTCTGGGAAGAAGTTCTGAACTGAGCCACTCTGGGAGGAAGTTTAGAACTGTGGCTTGAGTTGAGACTGGAAGTTCAGAACTGTGGCTCGAGTTGAGACTCTGGGAGGAAGTTTAGAACTGTGGCTTGAGTTCAGACTCTAGGAGGAAGTTTAGAACCGTGGCTTGAGTTCTGACGTAGGAATGAAGTTCAGATCCTAGCAAGAGGCTCATTTCTGGGGCCTATGTTCAGATCCTAGCAAGAGGCTCAGTTCTGAGGCCTAAGTTCAGATCTTAGCAAGAGATTCAGATCTGGAGAGTGAGTTCAGATCTTAGTAAAGGTTCTGATCTGGGGCCTGAGTTCAGATCTTAGCAAGAGGTTTAGATCTGGGGTAAGTTCAAACCCGTTTCTGCAGATCTGAGAAGACGATATCCTAATCATTCAACGGTGCACCCTTTAACCTGAAGATATTAGTAGAAATACTGGCAGAGTAATGATCCAGAAAATGTCAATCATGCAAGCGGTTGCTAAACAGTTCTGAGCTGAATAAACAGGAAGCCTTAGACATTGCTTCAGGTGTATGTTGCTTGATTTCTTTTTCTTGGAGGCTCTTCAACTGAGTTTCTTCGTTAACTGGGCTTGTTATTTTGACAAATGTGTTCTTGCATTCTTTGATAGCAGTTGGCAAAGGGTGTAAGTTTTCAAAACACTGAAATAACTATGTATATTCTAAATGAGATGTTTACATTGCTGGACAGGCATAAAGTCGTCATTTTGAGTGTTTCAGACAGTGGCACAGATAGGCTCCGGTCATGCAAGGAGCTCACATATGATCTGCTGTATACTATTAGAGTTGTCTTCTTCTTTCTCATCCTCCTCTTTTTCTTCCTCCTCCTTTTCTTCTTCTTCTTCTTCTTCTTCTTCTTCTTCTTCTTCTTCTTCTTCTTCTTCCTCCTCTTCTTCTTCTGTAGATGTTCCTGTTATTCATCCTTCTCCTTCTGCTCCTTCTCTAGAATGTCTTAATTCTCTACCTTGAACTCCACTTTGTCGATTTTCTTTTATTTCCCCCACATTAGCAAAACATGTTCAATTCAGAAAATTAAGCGATGTGTGGAACAGCCAGTGAAGGTGTGTTGATATGCTTGGTATTGAATCCCCATAATGTATTATGCCAGATGGCTTATGTTCCTCCATATGCGTCGTTTGTACTCTTGGTAAATCCGACCACTGTCCAGCGTCAACTGCCAACACATCACAGCATGGTCTGCCTCTGTCCACCTGTATCCAACATCCTCAGTGTGCTAGATTATCTGCGTTCTCAAGGCCCATTGCCTCATTACTTGACCAATAGTGGATGCTTGTTTTGTCAGGATGGCAGTTATCTGTTTTTGTGCATTTACCCCCGGTTATACTTGAACATATCTCATTAGCTATACATTGGTTACTTACTGTATGACAGAACCACACCCGTGTGGCCTCTCATTTCTCTATCTATTCTTGGTGTTCAAGGTCCATAGTTCACTGACATACAGTATAGTATGGGCAGTATGCAATAATCCAACTCTCTTTTTCTTCTCAAGGACAAACGGTTAATTTGCCTCATTGAATATTCAGTTAGTTGCGGTTCCAACCTTACAGCAACGGGTCACCCCATAATTGCACTGTTCATGTGCAGCGAAAACTACACAAGATGCTCCTCACTGTTCCATGTGGAAAGTAAAACAAACAGAAGTTCCGACAAAAACAATTGCACGCATGCATGCATAAGGCCGCTGGCAGAATGACAACACAGCAGTCTATCACTAGAACTACATACAGTTCATGGTTGATGAAAGCAGCAGTTACTAGAAAACCAGCAATTGCACACGCATTACTACATCATTTTTGGCCGCATTATCAGAAGGCAAAAACTGGAACATATTGTGACAACCGGAAAGATTTGTGGGAAAAAAAAGAGATAGAGGAGTAAAACAGCGTGAGAAAATTCTTAACAGTTTTGAGTCATGCCATGGAAGGAAGTCAACACACAATTGGTCCATGCCGTGGAAGATCGCAATTTGTGGAGAAGCATAATCGGCTATGCCAACCGGCAAGGTACTAGATTGTCGCGTAACGTATACTACTAGGATGGAATTGGATCAAAGTAGATACTAAATAGACTTCTACGAATAGAGAATCTAACCACTGCTGAAGAAGCGATCAAATGGCTCGCAGTTCTAGAAGAATGATTAACAAAGTCCCAGAATGGATCACTACTTCTAAACAGTGCCAGGCGGAAAGTTATGACGACTAACTGTACTAACACACGAAGACAGTATGTCAAGTTATTCCTGCTAACGTGCCTGGATGAATAATGAGCCCCCACTGCCTAATGTATTCTCACACAACAGGAGATAAGACAGAATGATACGTATAGATGTAGTCCTTTCACTCGTCACACAATCTGATGATGCTAATTCTATAATGACAGACGCAGTTGTTAAAAGTACAAATATAACCTAACGTTTAATCCTAAAGAACACTACGTGAGCCCCACTGGGAACTCACTGACACATAAGAGATACGCAGATCCCTGAAATCTCGACAAAATACTGTTCAGCTAGAGGATATAATCATAGACTCTTAGCCAATAGCGGACAAATTAGGATTGCTGTGCAGTGGCAAACGGGTGGGTAGCCACTCATCTGATAATCCTTAGTCTCCTGGATGGTAAGCTGGCAGTGCTGACTGGATCGTGGTATGGACTCCACTCTCTGCTGCATCAAGTGAGTGGTTCGTAGCTCAATCACCGGTCGTGACTACGGCTACAGATGATCAGGGTGCAGGCTCCTGCAACTAGATTTTGACTGGCCTATCGGGAGTGGAGACTATCATTGGCTTTTCTATGTTTTAGATTGTTGTTCGGCTTAACAAGAGCCAGCAATAAAATATGTTTAAACACAGACAGGTGTTCAATTTTAGCCAGTAGTAGACACCTTGCAGTCTTGACAGACTAAAGTATGTGAGTGGAATGTGGCCAATATTCCATCACAATGTCTGGGCAGAGCTTCAGAGATCATGTGATGCCCAAACGACATGACCCCTCCCTCGGCCTAGTCTTGTGTATTCCAGAGGAATGGGTAACCAATACGTCTGGCACAAGGTAGGCTGCAGACGCTGGCGGCTCAGCGTCAATCCACCGAGACCTCACCACCACGAGCCGGTGGCGAGTTATGGCCAGACCCTGACACCCAAGAGACCCGGCTTAGAGACGTTCAGCCATGTCCCACAGGTGAGGGCCCTGTACGAGCCCGGACCATGGGGGCGCGCACATCTGTCAATCACAGGTGTCCGGACCTGTGTAAAGCGTGTACTATCGTCAGACTCCCCACCTGACTTATAGCGGTCCCCGCGTCCAGCGGGAATAGGTCCGCCATAGCTACCGCAGGAGATATTGCCTGTCTATTTGCAAGCAAATCTCCCATACTTCCACTGTGCGGATCTCGCGACCAGCGAGAATAGGCCCGCCGGAGATTTGCTCGTCTGCTGCGAACAAATCTCTACCGAGAGACTGAATAAGTAAAGAAACGATAAAATTTTAGCCAATTGACTTGATAACTCCTCCTGCTCCTTCCAGGTTGCTATCAGAAATGCCAGAAGTTAGGGTGCTACCGGAAGTTAACTTCTCATCCAGGAGAGTTCCCTTCCTGTGGCCAAATTATTATTCACAGCCAAAACTGAATATAAAATTCAGCCTGACTTGATTTCTTGGCTTGTAAACGAACTCTACCCTACATCTACTTCTAACTATAAGAAGAAATAGTATTTAACTCTCTCTATAGTTTTATGTATATAAATACACTAACCAAAGACGATTTTATCTAATATTTGAAAATATAGATACAAATAAAAATTACTACAGGATACATAGATGGGTTTATTGAGGGCTATCTCCATCTAGTAACAAAGCGATCTGAGAGGTGGGCCACCCTGTCACAAACTATCACTAGAACTACATACAGTTCATGGTTGATGAAAGCAGCAGTTACTAGAAAACCAGCAATTGCACACGCATTACTACATCATTTTTGGCCGCATTATCAGAAGGCAAAAACTGGAACATATTGTGACAACCGGAAAGATTTGTGGGAAAAAAAGAGATAGAGGAGTAAAACAGCGTGAGAAAATTCTTAACAGTTTTGAGTCATGCCATGGAAGGAAGTCAACACACAATTGGTCCATGCCGTGGAAGATCGCAATTTGTGGAGAAGCATAATCGGCTACGCCAACCGGCAAGGTACTAGATGATGGTTTTTATTCTCTCTCCTACGCCCACCCTTGCTGTTATCATTTATCCGAGAGTTTTGACTTTCTCGAGTAGTTAGCAGTGCTCATGTACCAGGTCTCTGTTCTGTGGCTGAACTTTCACTGTGAAAACGTCACACCCAGCATGCTATTCCTTCACAGCCTCTCCCCCCTCCTCTGTCTGTCTGTCTGTCTGTCTGTCTGTCTGTATCTCTTCCCTTTATCCCAACAGCGCGGTTCTTTATTATTACATGGTCTGAGTGTTTTCATGACAAATGTACGTGTCAACCAACAGTTGGACCAGGTTCAACGAAAAGTGCAATGTCGGGTCACGTGTCATTTCTGTAGTTGGGACATTGGGCGTGGCTCGGATCACTGTCAGATTTGAAATTTTTCCTGAGTGTTAATAAGTGGTGGGCGGAAGCAAAAAGTGATGGGGATCCTGCATTGACCCTGAGAAGACCGGCAACATGATTGGATATACAGCATTGTCAATGATCCCAACGGTAACATGATTGGAGATATAGCATTGTCAATGATCCCAACGATAACATGATTGGAGATACAGCATTGTCAATTACCTTAACGGCAACATGATTGGAGATACAGCATTGTCAATGACCTTAACGGCAACAGGATTGGAGGTACAGCATTGTCAATGACCCCAACGGTAACATGATTGGAGATATAGCATTGCCAATGACCTGAACGGCAGCAGGATTGGAGGTACAGCATTGATAATAACCTTAGCGGCAACAGGATTGGACATGCAGCATTGTCAATGACCTTAACGGCAACAGGATTGGAGATACAGCATTGTCAATGACCGTAACGGCAACAGGACTGGAGATTCAGTATTATGACCTGAACGACAACATGACTGGAGATACATTAATATAATGACCTGAACGACAACAGGACTGGAGATACAGTATTATCAATGACCTGAACGACAACAGGACTGGAGATACAGTATTATGACCTGAACGACAACAGGACTGGAGATACAGTTAAATCAATGACCTGAACGACAACAGGACTGGAGATACATTAATATCAATGACCTGAACGACAACAGGACTGGAGATACAGTATTATCAATGACCTGAACGACAACAGGACTGGAGATACAGTATTATGACCTGAACGACAACAGGACTGGAGATACAGTAATATCAATGACCTGAACGACAACATGACTGGAGATACAGTAATATCAATGACCTGAACGGCAACAGGACTGGAGATACATTAATATCAATGACATGAACGGCAACAGGACTGGAGATACAGTAATATCAATTACCTGAACGACAACAGGACTGGAGATACAGTATTATCAATGACCCCCAATTCCAATTCCAATTAAAAAAAAACGTTCCAAATTCGGCCTCGTCTAACCTGCTTCGTCAGCGGTGGTTATTGTTGAGAGCCGTGGTTGTGTGGATTGTTGGTCCTAATTCCTACTGGTTTTATTTGTTCCGCCCTGTTCGTCGGATAGATATGTTTTGTGCTGGTCCTGGTAAAGACCAGTCCTTGGTTGGGCTTATTGGGGCCCGCATTCTCTCGTTTCTTGGCTTCTTTTCTCTGTTAGCACTGCTACGTGCTTGTCGCTTCTTGTGTTATTCTCATCGGGGCTAGTCCTGGTCATGTCCAGTCCTCATAAGGACTCGATGTAGGCAAGGGCAGAGCATTCAAGTGCAAGTCTCAAGTTGTCTCCCTGGTCAGCGGCCCGAACTCCTTTACGTTTGGGATTTGGCGTTTTTCTTCATCGCGTGGGGGTGTGGTGTGGCAACAAGATGACCAGGTTTCCCTGTCCTCCTAGTTCAGGTGCTCTACCGGAAGAGCCAACCCACCTTCCTGCCATTCACCCCGCCTTTTTTTTTTTTTTTTAAATAAAAACATGCACAAATACAAACACACATATACATATATACAGTGTAGGGAGGTTATACGGTCTTCCCTGTTCTGCATAGGAACTGTCTGACCAGTCGTTGTGTTTCCGGGTTGCTGTTTATGTGCAGGCACTCCGTCATTGTCATTGGGTTCCCAGTTTTGACAAAGTGTTCTCTCAGGTCCCTTCGCTCTCTATTGTACTTGTCGCATACTAGTAAGTAGTGTTCGATGGTGTTGTTTTCTCGGCACTCTCTGCAATATGGGTTTTCTCTTGTGTCTTTCCAATTGCCTAGTCTGATTCTCCACAGCTGTCTGTTTGCCGATGCTTTCATGTTGGTCTTGACTTGTGGCTTGAATCTGGGTTCACCCAATACTTGGTAGGCATGACGGCCTTTAGCGCTATCTCGCCACTGTTGCCTCCATTCTTTGAGAATGTAGTTTTTGACTATATTCTTCCCTTCTACTTTACCTAGGCCTGTGCAGATATGATTAGTGCTGGTTATTCCCCGTTTCGCCGCTCTGTCTGCCTGTTCGTTTCCCGGGATAAACCTGTGAGCTGGTATCCATCCGATGGTGACTTGGCATCCCATGTACCTGAGGTTTGTGGCTGTCGCTAGTATCTCCTCTCTTATGTCGGGTCTGTTGCCTCTATTGAAGTTCCCGAGCGTTTGTACTGACGACAGGGAGTCTGTTAATATACACAGTCTCAGTGGTGGATTTTCGGCTGCGATCTCTAGACCTTTCATTATGGCTACCAGTTCGGCCGTGCATACTGCTGTCTGGTCTGTTAGTTTGAACTGTCTCTTCAACTTCCAGTCTGGGACCACTACTCCTGCTCCTACCTCTCCCTGTTCGTTCTTGGATCCGTCTGTGTATATTATGAGGTTGTCCTTACTGATTTCTTGTATGTATTCCCCGGCCGCGTCTCTTGCATCTGTGTCCTCCGTGTCCTTGGTGATGGACTTTGCTAGACTACAGTCAGTGAATGGGACTGTTAGTTCCCATGGTGTGATTGTTGGCTTGAACCGTCTTGTCTGTTTCAGGGTCTCTGCTAGCTCCATTTCTTCCTTCATCTTCTCTGCTGCTTCCCATCCTGCCGGTCTTTGCAGTTTTACTATTGGGATGCCCCCCCCCCCCCTTTTTTTTTTGCTGTTGTTGTCACTGAACGTTTGGTATCCAGGGTGGTTTTTGTCTTGTGCTACCTTTAGCCAGTAGTTATACGTCAGCTGTTTACGCCTCAGACTCAGTGGGAGACTCAATGACCTGAATGGCAAAGTGTATTTATACCCAGTGTCTATTTGTTAGTAGTGTTCACGCTCTGTTGACTTGCTAGGCCAGTCAGGGCGGCGACATGATTGAATTTGAATTACGCCGAGATCACACGTGTATATCCTTTACTGCGACGGAAATAGTCTGTCACACAAACGCGCGCGGGTATTAAATCTCTTATGTTTATACTTTCAGTGCGCTAGCGACAGGATAGGAAGTTCGACACCTACACCGGTCAGTTGGTCTTCTCTTGTTCAGAAAGCGATGACAAATTACTGAGCGTAGAATCGCATAAAAAATTGTTTGCATATCGGGGATATCCTTTACAGGACATCGCTGTCAACATCAGCATCTTTCAGCTAATTGATTTCTTGGCAAGATTACGCTCAGTAGTTTGCCATTGCTTTCTGAGCGGCCGGCTCACATACCCCGTAAGTTACCGACGCGATTCGAACCACTGTTCACGTTACTTACCTGAGTATACGAGATTACGGAGAAAAGTCGCTAACCTCTAGGCCAGGAAGCCGGCCTTGTTCAGAAAGCGATGACAAATTACTAAGCGTAGAATCGCATAGGTAAATCAAAATGGGGTAATCGCAACGTCCTACAAAGGAAGGACACGCGACAATTTTAACTACGTCGGAGTAAAACAGAACAAAGTACATCTTGAAAAGTACAGAACATCTTGAAAAACATAAGTACACACTGAATTCACTTAAAAACGCATTCGCATCATATTGTTACCCTTCACAGTTTTAAACCGCCCTCCTGTCCCATAAATTGTTTAAGCTTAACAGCAAATGTGGGCCAAACCACATGGTTCGACAGTGGTATTTCGGCCCACATTTGCCTTTAAGGTTGAACAATTGTTTAAACATTGTTACTGTCCTGTCTTTTACAGTCTGTTGTAGTTCCGTCTATGTCCTCTCCGTGTGTCTCTTGACCGTGTGTTTTAAGGTCTTCCCTTATTTCGTTTGCCCTGTTCGTTCCAGAAGGGCTTTATAGTTATACTAATATAACCAAGCACTGCAGTATTAGTTTAAATAAGAATGATTGAGTATGGACCGGAACTGTTGACAACTTGTAGTAGACAGCCCGTGAAGCAAGAACGCGTACAGCATGAGGTGAGTCATCTGAGCTGTACAAGGGATACACATATTACATGTATGCAGCACACACTGTCTCTGCCATCTAAATATGACATGTACACTGTGCTCCAGGGACAGGATGTATCTTAGGATTTCCTGTACTACGCTTTAGATCGAGGGCGGGGAAATGTTTTCTGCCAAGGGCCATTTAGATATTTATAACATCATTCGAGGGCCATACAAAATGATGAACTTAAAAATTAGCTGTATTTGGTCACACTGTTAGTTAGCTACTCTAATGTGATGGCTTGAGCTGCTTCTCTTTGGGGAGGTGTGTGATGTTAGCTGGTATTGATGATGTTGCTACTAGAGTTATTGATGATTGTTTATAAGACTTCTAGATTTTTGAATTTCGACAGGGCCAGGCCAAATGATTTCACTGGCCGGGCGTGCGCCCCCTCCCCCCCCCCCCCCTTTAGATTATGAAAAGGGCATTGGTTAAAGACAAAGAAGTCGTCTTCTGTGGCACATTGATACACACACACACACACACACACACACACACACACATATATATATATATATATATATATATATATATATATATATATATATATATATATATATATATATATATATATATGTTTTAATAACGAAGACACAAACAATAGATTGCACGATTTATTGCCTGGCATATTTCGCTGCATCTCGTCAGGTACATACTGCAGAAATCACACAACTTACGTGAAATTAACTAGATAAATCCTTCAAGTTGAAATAAACACAATTTCGCACAGTAATGTCACTTATCTACCACGGTAATTTTAAGCTGACTAACATGTCTTTCTGTTTACACAATTCTGGCTTGCGTTGATAGATCATAATTGCTTCTGCAAATTTTAACAAGCGAGTATTTTGTGTTCTAAACAACACGCGAAATGCAGTGTCTCTGAACACAACATGGCCACTGGTGACAATGTGCCTGCCGATTGAAGACGCCGGGAGCTTCCGGTGTGTCGGCTCCTCGCGGCTAGCATCTCCTGTGTGTTGTATCTTGTTGACCCATTGAGGTATGTGTTCTGACACCCGTTTGTTAAGCTGTCTCTCCGTTCGACCAATGTAAACGGCCTGGCATCTACATGTGAATTGGTAAATACAATTGTTTGTGGCGTACAGAGGAACAGGCTCTTTGACTGTTGGTGTAGGAATGGGTACGGTTTTACATCTAATGACTGCAGTTGCCGCACATAATGTTCGACCTACTGCTGTAGTAAGCCGGTCTTGTAGATGTTGCATTACGTCATCCCCTCGAAAGGTTAGCTGGATGAATACCTTGAGTTTAGGGACTGTAGTTACGTCTGCTTTGGGTTTGGGCTGTTGGCAATGGCGCTTTATAAATCCTGTGGAGTACCCATTCAGGTTTAAGACATTCTTCAGAGTTTCAAATTCCTCTGTCAGTGTGTCCTGGGTGCATATCTTTCTAGCACGGTCAAACAAGGTCCGTACTAAGCCCCGTTTGTACTGGACAGGTGTGAAGCTCTGAAAATTTAGGTATTGGCCAGTCCATGTTTCTTTGCGATACACCGATCTTTGAATTGTGCCGTCTGCTCTACGTCTCATTAGAATATCTAGGAACGGTAACGCTTCGTTGTGTTCGTGTTCCATAGATAGAGAGATGTTTTTTTTTTTTTAGGCATACCGCCAAATTGACGGAGTGGCCATGTATATGATGACCATGTATATATATTATATATGTATATGTATATATATATATATATATGATGGCCATGTATATGATGACCATATATATATATAAGGATATATAAGGATGGACCAACAGCACGCAAGCATAATGCATACAACGTTGTCGTTCAGTGCCATTTGTTTAGTTAAATATTTGAACGTCGACCTCAAATGTTTGAAATGCTAATCGAGGAATTGTGTTTCCATGTGCGGCTTGTAAACACGGCTTATATATAGATACTGCGGCTCATTTTGCCGTATTTTACCGGAATTTTGTTTGCGGCAACGTTCGGCTATTTGTTTTTGTTTCTCCGTTATGGGGACAGTAAGCGTACGCATGATGTTAAATTCCGCGATTATTTCAAAATCGCATTAAAACAGAAACCAATTACCGAATATTGCAGTCCCCTCCAGTGGCCACAATTCTATACATCTTGGCTTCTCAAATTGTTTTTCTTACGCAGATAAAGAGACTGTCTTTTAAAGACGTAAGTTGACTCGAAAATTCCGTTTTATAAAGACGATGTGAGTTGGTCTTCTATGAATAATTCAACTAAGCATCCATTTTTACGCCTATTGTGAAATTTTCGACTATTTAAGTCGGCGGGGACATCCCAAAATGAAATCATTAAGATCGCATGCTATGATGCTGTAAAGGCGGAAAAAATAGCGGATTTCCGTTTCATAATCAAGCGATAATCATTTAATATTTTGATGGATTATTCAGAGCGACGAAATGATAATGAATGCATGTTTGCATTCAACACCCATTCTAGTATGTATGTGTTAAGTGTCATCACTCTATGTGGCCGGGGTCGATTACTTTTTGATAACTTTTTAAGGCGAATTCTCTGGTTTAAACGGATCTCTGTCTCGTGGCCTTGAGTTGACAACAGCGCGAGGTAGCACGCGCGATCTGATGTCATCACCGCATGATGTGAGGATGTTTATATCTGTATATATATATATATATATATATATATATATATATATATATATATATATATATATATATATATATATATATATATATATATTTACTAGCTGACCCGGCCCGGCTTCGCCCAGGCCCTGGTGGGGATCTATCTATCTATCTATCTATCTATCTATCTATCTATCTATCTATCTATCTATCTATCTATCTATCTATCTATCTATCTGTCTGTCTGTCTGTCTGTCTGCTTTTTGTCTGTCTGTCTGTCTGTCTGTCTGACCCGGCCCAGCTTCGCCGAGCTCCTGGTGGGGAGCATCTAATTTAATTCATATAAGTAGTCATATAAGCTCCCGTTCCCGACTATCTGTCTGTCTGTCTGTCTGTCTGTCTGTCTGTCTGTCTGACCCGGCCCGGCTTCAGCCAGTCCCTGGTGGGGAGCATCTCATTTAATTCATATAAGTAGTCATATAAGTTCCCGACTGTCTGTCTGTGTCTGTCTGTCTGTCTGCCCGTCCGTCCGTCCGTCCGTCCGTCTCTCCCTCCGTTTATTCCACCCTCTCTATCTATCTATCTATCTATCTATCTATCTATCTATCTATCTATCTATCTATCTATCTATCTATCTATCTATCTATCTATCTATCTATCTATCTATCTATCTATCTATCTCTATCTATCTATCTATCTATCTATAGCCTGGGGACTTAACCTAAGATATAGCAATGCTACTAAAAGTTATGTCCCTTTATATATTTTTTCTTATGTTAAGTCATGTAATTTAATTATTAAATTTGAGTAAGTAAATAGCTGATTCTACGCTAGAAAACTATGACGGTTGGTTGCACGGGAATGAAAAGAAGACGTGTAGAAATTTCATCTCAATCGGATGGACCGTTATCGAACGCATCCAATACATCCCCACCCACCCACCCACATACATACATTCTGTTATATATATATATATATATATATATATATATATATATATATATATATATATATATATATATATATATATATATATATAACTGACAGAGTTATATGCCCTTGTTTTAGACAGCGGCGGCGTGTTAATCTCCCTAGGCGACAGTGCAACCAACATTGGTGTGAGTGTGTAGGTAGGGTCACAAAAAGTGAAAGGTCAAAATCGCTTTTTTTTTCTATATAAGTTATATTAAATAATAAACTGACACACACACATTTATATCTCCCGTTAGAATTGACCTACAGACTTAAATAAGGTACCGTTGGATTTTTTGTTCCAAGAGCTATCTAACTATGCAGGTTATATAATTAAAAAGAAATTTAGAAAAAGGTACTAAAGTGGCTACTTATATGGGACTTGAATTTTAGCCTTGTGTTGAGTTGTGATGAGTAGGCCGGGGTAGGGCATCCGTTTAAAGCCTTGGGGCGCCTATGTTCAATCAGATCGTCAAACTGATCTTTGTCTGGCGCACCAAGACCATGTGTGCAATGGCGTAGCCTGAGGTGCAAGGGGATAATATAGGTGTAATTAAGAATTCTCTAGAAGGCCAAGTCTGACAACGAATGTGACATGAGGAGCATTTCTCTGCCAGGTGGCTGCGCCACTACGTGTATGTAGTTACTGCCAGAATATAGCAAGGCTATCAGGTGCTTCTGCAACTCAGGGTAGTAGAGGCAATAATGTGATTGCCATAATAATGCTGAGTCGGATGGCAATGGAATTGTTTTGCTGTCGCTATCTGTTCTTTAGTTATTTTGTGGTAGGACATAGATCACCGTGTTCAGTGGGGTGTTTTATGATTGTAGTTACATTTTGTTTCTCTGGGATTCTGCCTTACGATGTTGGTAAATCCTCGGTGTCTCACTGGTAAGAGACAACGTCTATTTCTCTCTGCTTGTCTTCACATCCTCCCTCCTCCTCCTTGTTGTTGTTGGTATTGTTGTGGTGGTGGCAGTAGTGAAGCACTATACTTATAGTACGTGTGCATTCTTGTAAATGCACATTGGTGTCTTCACTCCTGCTACGGAGTTTGTGCGTGGAGTTTGAGGCCATCCTAGTGTGATATGGACGAGACCGGAGAGTTAATGGGCAGGTACATACTTCTGTGAAGATTGCTTTTAATTTAAGTAAGTCAATACATAAATCAATTAATACACGAAACAACCAATACCAATCAGTGATTAGTTCACCGGTTAGTCAGTCATACAGTTAGTCAATGAAAATATTTTTGAGATGGTGTAACCAGTTACCTTCCTGTAGCATTTCCCTTCGGGGGACAAATCGTTGGTACCCATTTTACGAGGCTGGTTTTGCGCTAGTCATATGGACAACTTGATACAGGCAACAGAGCTCGCGGAGGAGAGAGAGAGAGAGAGAGAGAGAGAGAGAGAGAGATAGAGAGAGAGAGAGAGAGAGAGGTGGGGGAGAAGAGAGAAGAGACAACCCTTTTCTGTTAGACAGGCGCGCTAGCGAAGTTGATAGCGAGCTGCGCTGGTAATGCCACGAGCACGTTCGGATGCGGGTTCGACGCCTGCGCTCGTTGCTTGCCAAAATGAAGCAACCCGAAAGACTGGCTCTCAGGCCTACATATTGTCATGGTGCTATCACAGACCCGCGAACAATTTATTATTATTATATCTTCTGTGGGCATGTCTTGGCGTGCTTTAATGTCGTGAGTGATGTCTTCTTCTTCTTCTTCAGCGTTCCGAGCCATTGAGGTTCTTTGCTGCAGATACAACCCGTCGTGAGTGATGTGGTCAATCAATATCGGGCCGACCGACTTGACTGCGTTATAGTGTCAGTGCCAGAACAAGTTATTATTCTGCGCCTCAGAACAAGACACGATAGATTACGCAACCGCATGTATACAAAATTCAAGATTGGTGAATCAGCCATGTGCACATGTGGTTTGGCGTCGAAGACAGCAGAGCACATACTCCAAGACTGTCCGAAATATGACATATGTAGGCAAACCTTCTGGCCTAGAGAGACGACAGTGGAAGATAAACTGTTTAGATCGCTAAATGAACTAAAAAAAGACAGTTAAATTTATACAAGCGATAACATTGCAGTTATAGACATATTTCAAGCGAACGGAAGAAGAAATAGTGTCAGTGCCACACAAATGATCGTTTTCGGCGGGTTGTTTTGTGATTGTGGGTTGCAATGTGTTTTCTGAGATTGTGCCGTAGGTACGTTGTTGGTAGATTGTCAGAGTTGGTTGACGGTCAGAGGTAATATTAAAGTCTATCTCCGCTTGTCTTCACAGATCCTTCCAAATCTGCTGCTGATGCTTCCGAATAACGACTTTCTAGTTCACGAAGATGCATATTTCGTATTTCCTACCTAAAAATTTGGCCCGTGCCCCCCTTCACCGTATTTTCAGATCGTCATCCCTCCCCCTTTCGTATTTCCTACCTAAAAATCCAGCCCCGCCCCTATACAGTATACGTAATAATGGAAGCTAAATTTAATAGCACATTCTAAAACAAGTCTAGACGTCCACATAAAACGTGATTTGTGGGTCTACTTTATAAAATGAATTTTAGAAGGGTGAGACGTACAGAACCGTACAGTATGAAGGGAAAAACAATATCAAGTAATCGGTTCTTGAATTAACGCGATCTTGAAATAATCTTAATTCCCCCCCTGGAAACCCTAAAATCCCCACCTGGGGGGTGGGGGGGGGGAATTCCCCACCGGTTGAGAACCACTGTGCTAGGGTATACTGGATTAAAGTGTTAACTGCCTGCGACAGAAGGTAAAATGATGACCGTGACTGAATGGGTTAAAGTAACACCTGGAAAAAATAAGGACGAGATAATCACTGCTGATGTATGCTGTATTTTCTGGGTCATTGTCCTCTCTCTCTCTCTCTCTCTCTCTCTCTCTCTCTCTCTCTCTCACTCTCTCTCTCTCTTTCTCTCTCTCTCTCTCCCTCCCTCCCTCCCTCCCTCCATCCATGTTTTCTGTTTTCTAGAAGGGCATACATCATTTCTTCTGTAACTGGTACAATGTATTTCTCCCGCAGCAGTACGACGTAACCTGCCGGGGCCAAAGAATCCGCGCTGTCAGCGAATCCACACCTGTAATAGCCGCCCGCGTCAGGCGGTGCTTGTCGGCTGGGCGCGATTAACAATTAACCGGTCGCTGCCTGCCAGTCTGTGCAGGTGAAACTTCACATCAATATGTTATTGTCTGTCATGTTCTGCTGGCGAGTCTTGATCGTAATAACTCAGATATTGCTTTTCCCGCGGCATGTGGACATGCATCTGGAGCCTTTATGGCGTAGTGGGTTTTAGCAAGGGTTTACCAATGCAGATGGGGCCGCGGTAACACAGCTGTATACTTGGAGCCGTGGTACTATTACCAATACAGAAGGGGCCGTGATAACAAGGCAAAATACTTGGAGCCGTGGTAATATTACCAATATAGAAGGGGCATAATGGCACAGCAATATTCTTGGAGCCGTGTTAATATTACCAATACAGAAGGGGTCATGATGGCACAGCAATATGCATTGAGCCTTGGTAATATTTTACCAGTAGAGGAATCGTAATATTTTATCAATACATATGGAACTGAGGTAATATCTTGCCATTGTAGGAGTCGTGGTAACGTTTTACCTATACACAAGGAGCCGGGTAACATGCCCATGCAACTAACGCCGTGGTAATATTACCAAGACAGAAGGAGCATTGTGGCGGTTGCACACAAATGTATCGGAAGATTCAAACCTGCAATGAAATACCACATCATTTCATTCACATATTGACTAATTAAACATTGTAAAATCAAGTAACTGGAGTTACAACAGGAGTCTTACATCAACACAAGTCTGTCACATGGGCAGCATAACAGAGCTGGCTGGAATCGGCGAAGCGCAGGTGTGGCATAAGAAACTTGCCACAAGCTGGAAAGTACAAGAGAGCAATGAACCACTTTCTGCATGCATCATCAAAGAATAAACAATCTGAGAATAGGCAGACTCAAACGAGTAAACTGCATCACACGCGCGCAAAAAAAGAAAAAAAGAACAGAAAAGTGAATTCTCATCTGGTGAGTTCAATTCTATCAAAACTACGCACACAACTGGAGGCAGTGAAGGCGTGGGTTTTGTTGTGGTTTTAAAGAAATATCTTGAGAATGTCGAGGACAGAGAAGAAGAAAGCAAATGTTGGGGAATTTAGAGCTGCAGGCGTCACATCATTCACCATAAATATAAGGAAACGGATAAGTGAAACAAACATAGAAAGACGAATGAAATTTATGAAGCATTTCAACAGAAGAGATGAAATAGGGAAATTCGCCTTATGTGGGGAGACACTCGCCAATCGCAGGTACAAAGACATCCAGAGAAAGATGTACATGGAAAGCTGCAACAGCTAGCAGCAAATAACAATATAAGTAACACTGGCGTCGTAAAACATGACATTACATGACATACAGGTCGAGAGCGTCATGATCGCCCATGTCTGCTTCTGACCAGGCGCGCGAAGGTGTATTTTTAATGACTTGGCAGTGTTTGAAAATATTGCCGGTCCAAGTTTTGTATTTACCTATAATTTTGCATGAACCTAACAGAGGGTGAATACAAAACTTGGACCGACAATATTTTCAAACACTGCACAGTCATAAAAAAATACACCCTATAGAATATTACAAACAAATAGTTGTTTAATAGTAAAAGACGTTAACCCCAACATTAACAGTTGTGTTGTTCCCCTACATATTACGGTGACGTCAGTTAGACGACTGTCTGCTATTGCACAATGTTATAACAAAGTCATATGCCCTTGTACGCACACGCCTTGCGCCATATTGGGAATATGGCGATAGTCTCAATTTTATAGAACAGTAGGCACTCAGTGAGCGACGTGGTCGGTATCATGCCGGTCGCCTTTACTCCTCTCGACATTTCCTGGTGCATATTTTAGTTTGGGTCGACCCAGGAGCCGTCTCAATGGAGGTTTGAACATATGGCCAACGGGTCGGTTTGCAAGCTGGTTAACTACTGCACTTCAGCGACTCTGACTGTTGAACTTATTGAAGATCAACATTCAAGAGAGGGAGGGAGAGGAGAGAGAGAGAGAGAGAGAGAGAGAGAGAGAGAGAGAGAGAGAGAGAGAGATAGAGATAGAGAGAGAACGGAGGCAGTCAAAGAAACAACTACAACACACGCAAGAACACTGAGCTTCTGATTTAGAGCTGAAGAAGGTTGCCGAAAATACGAGACACCAGTCGCTGAGCTGACAGACTAACCTGACGACGGTGACAATGATGGCGTTTGAGCATGTATGGAGTTTAGAGACACCGCTATCTGACAGTGAACATAGACTCGCCCGGGGAACTCTGTTGATCCGCCACACTGTAGTGTAAAGGAGCTTTTGTTTTCTATTGGCCCTCAAGAATTAGTTGTCGTTTTCCAGTGACCCCCAAGAACTATGCCGACAATTACTTGTACGGTTTACCATGTGGAACAAGTCAAGGAATAGAGACCATACGAAGTGAGACACAAACCTGCTGCCTTGTAGGTAGACTGGTGACCAGTGGCGAACTGGGTGTAAAACACATTAGTTATCAGCAGGCTTGTCCATGGGAATGGGATTCCCATGGGATGGGATGGGACAGCAAACATTTGTATTTCCCATGGGACACATGGGGCAGTAGCCATGTCATAGCAACTTTAAAAAACAAAAAAAAACCTTTTTAAAGCCTTTTATCCTTCCTTTTTCTTTATATACTTGTATCAATTCTTTATCTCGTGGTGGGACACCGGGTAAATTAATAAATGCGCGCATGCGATTATATTACCAACGTTTCAATGCCCATTAAAAAAAAAAAATTACTCGCATTACTTTAATGAAGATGATGAAGAATTCTTAAACCACATTCCGAATATTGTTCAGATTAAAGGAATGCTGTACATACATGAGAAATTCAAAACTTTTTTTTTTGACACACTAGAAATTGATGATACTACATCTCATTTAATTTTGCTGTTATACTTCCTCCTAGACTATCAGTTGTACAAAGTGATTGTTGATATTGACGAAGAAACTTCCAGCAGCATGGTGAAGTAATATTGTCAGAACTTTCAGAAAATTATTGGAGAAAAACTTTGGCCATATTGCGACAGTTCTTTGGCAGTTACTGCAGCATTCCTTACTGGAGTTGACATTAAAGCCAAAATAGAAGACATGGTTAAGTCAGTTGTTACTAAAAAGAAAGGGAATGTGGACACCAATAAATGGGCCAATGATTGGATCGCTTTTTCTAAGTCTGTTGTTCCAACTGTTATTTCATTCATCACAGATTTAAATCTTTTTCAGAATCATCTGCAGGAGTTGTAGAACAAAAGCTGAAAAGTGATTTTGACTTATTTTTTGATCCTCCACCAAACAAAACACATAAGTTTGATGACCCCAGAAACAAATGCCTTGAGGATAAAATCAAAAATTACGGCAACCAACTTCACAACCATTAAATTATTGGGAAAATGAACATAGGTTTCAACTGCTAACAGCAAGTGCGAAAATTGTCTTGGCCATACTAGTGTCCTCAGCGGCAGTAGAGCACTTATTTAGTGCAGCTGGATTGTTGTTGAGTAAGTTACGAAAACGGATGTTACCAGCTCTCGTTATAAACTCTGTGTATATCAGATTTGCATGTAATATGAAAATTGTGGAAATGGTTCAGGGATTACCTGGATTAACTGAATTATTAGAAACAGTCGATCAGCAGGAAATTGGTAATGTGCTGAATGTGCAGAGTGACTCAGAAACAGAAAGAGAGTGTCAGAATGACACTGAATTGTCATATTTAGATTAAACTTTGTTTTAATAAAATACTCTCGAATATTAAAATTAATAAATTCTGTTGTTTTACATGTCTCTTTGTACATGTAGTCCTATTTAGTAGACACTAACCCTAAACTTTCATAAATTTCATAATTTTATTTGAACTGTATTCCATATTAGTATTATCATGGGAATCCCAAGGAATGGGACAGGCAAAATGACCGTGGAATGGGATGGGAATGGGACTGAAAAATGTGTCCCATGGACTCTGGTTATCAGGACTGAACAATCGTCTGTAACGGAGCTTAGCGTGACAGAAAGGATAAGAGCACCCGTTCTTACACATCTAGTGGTACTGATGCCGAGGAAGCGGGTTCAACTCCTACACCGGTCAGTTGGACTAAAATGTTGACTTCTCGCTCTTGACTTGGGGGGGGGGCGTAAATTACAAGTACCTCTGAAGTAGGAATGGGTTCGCCTGATGGCGAGGGATACTGATGAAGGGGTTACAGACGCAGTTCGTAATCCCGTATACCCGCCTTCGAATCACAGCTACGTACGATTTGGCAGCAGACTGCGTTGCAGTGACCTTTTACGAAATGGTATAGGTGCTGGTCGTCCAGAAAGCAATGGCAAACTACTGAACATAAACTTGCCAAGGCATTAACAATAGCAAAAAAAACGATGGTGTTGACTGCAAACGTCCTGTAAAGGATATGTAACTAACTAATTAATCCACGCGCAAAAATCTGTGCACTAGAAATAGTAGCACATGTATGGACTAGTATGTTTGAGTTCAAAGCGAGTGAAGGTATTGAAAAAAAAAACGTTTGTAACACAGTCAAGTGTTTACGGAGGTCCACTTACATTGACTTACTTGCCAAGAGCAAGCTGACACCCTGGCCAGTCCGCCACTGCTGCAGACATCAAAGTCTAGAGAAAGCAAACCCCCAAAAAGAATGCTGATGGAAATCGAATGTACTGAGCAACATGCTTGACGAAACAATGCAACGTAATTTGCTTTACGATGACAGTTCCCCCTGGTGTATATTTTTGCTAGCACATAAGAAATCAGATGTGCCACCCGACCTAGTCCTGATGAGCTGTGACAGTTGTAGTAATGGATCTCGTCTGTTGCGTGCATCCAACGGTCTCGTGGAAATACCTCAGTCTTTCAGGCTTAGATTATATCATTCCACTCAGCGCGGCAGTGATATCGCATCTTGCATTTATGGGGGTCGATATTTGGCGTCAGACGCAGACAGCACAGAATAAGCTGTTTATCCGAAAGATGTAAAACTGTGTCCTCTATATCTTTTACTTTCCCCTGTTGTTTTCTGCCTGTCACTTTCTTCTGAAATAATCTAGATGTTTGTGGTCACAAACATTGCCTGCACTCTGTAGGGATTGTTCTCATATATGCCTGCCTGCCCGTCTGCCTGCCTGTCTGTCTGTCTGTCTGTCTGTCTGTCTGTCTGTCTGTCTGTCTGTCTGTCTCAGCCCAGTATTTCAATATCTGTGGCGCTGATCCTGTAAATATATTCAGATTTGTGTCTTGTTATAACTGCAGTTTTTGTTGTAGGAAGCGCATTTGGTGGTGGTGGTGGTGGTGGTAGTAGTAGTAGTAGTGTAGTAGTAGTAGTAGTAATAGTAGTAGTAGTAGTAGTTGTAGTAGTAGTAGTAGTAGTAGTAGTTGTAGCAGTAGTAGTAGTAGTGATGGTAGCATTACACATTTTAGTAATAGTAGTAATAATAGCTGTGATGGAGGTAGTAGTAGTGATGGTGGTTGTATTAGTAGTAGTAGTAATTTTGGTGATTATAGTAGTAGCAATAGTGGTGGCTGTGGTTGCTGCAGTAGTAGCAGTATTGATGAAGGTAGTGGTAGCTGTAGTAGTAGTAGCGGCAACATAAGCAGTTTAGACAGGATCATCATCATCATCATCAAGTGCCCGGCCAGCTGGCGTGAGCGTTCATGGCTCTCCACAGATCTCAGTCTTTGGTGTTTTGGATCAACTCTGCTGATGATATTCCTCCATGCCACCGTCTCAACCCATCCAGCATCATTTCTCTTGGCCTGCCTCTGCCTCTCTTCCCCTCGATCTTTCCAGTTGTCAGGATATTCTCCAATGCCTTTCTTCTCATCACATGGCCAAAGATGGCTGTTTGCCTCTTCCTTATTGTTGTATATAATGTTCTAGTTTCATTAGCCTGTCTCAGGCAGTCGTTGTTAGTTACTCTGGCAGTCCAAGGAATTCGTAACATTCGTCTCAGGAACCACATCTCTGTTGCTTCTAGACAGGATACTCATCATTAAATATCTTGCCGACAGGCGTGGGCAATCATGCCTCCCCACATCTTGTCATCTCAAGGAGCTGTTATCAAATCGTGTGCCGGCACCTTTTGGTGCAATAAAAACGACGGTCAAGAATCTTCTCTCTTTATCTCCCCATATTTATATCATTCTACAAATCTTGTCAGTTTTCATATGTTCCAGTTTTTCTCTTCTAATGATATTACCAAACATGACAACTACCCTTTTCCGTTGTTTTTAAATTTGAAAGCCTCTTTCCCGACATGTAAGATCTTGACTGACCAAAAAAATATCTACATTCTTTTGTAAAACCACATATTTGTGGCGTCGAGTGATGTTTTATTTCTTTAATGATTGTCCAGAATTTACAGATATATGTTAAATCTAGTTCTTTGTAACATGCAAAGATTCTTTTTCTAATCTCAAATGACAGGGATTTATTGTGTAAGATGTTCTTAATTTTATAAAATGCAGTTTTTTTCTTGTCTTATTCTCTTCTTTAACCCAGTGAAACATCTTCCAACTGATTTTAACCATGTGCCTGGATACCTGCATTTTTTATTGTTTTATTTTTACTAGCTTCACATTAATACCACTGACTTTAAAGGTACATTTTTAGGCAAGATCTGTTTCTTTGATACCACTATTCTGTTTTCCTGTTATTGAAGCTGATTTTTTTTTTCACTTTCTACAGCCACTGCATCTATCATTTTCTGTAGTTCTGTCTGACTTATTGCTATCGAAACGGTGTTGTCGGCATGGCGTAAGTTATTTATGTTACAACTGCTAACCGCAATCCCTGACATATATTCTGTAATCTCATATGTTCACTGTATTAGGAAAACAGTTTAGGGGACAGAACACATCCTTGTTTGACGCCCTTTTTATGCGCTGAAATGTTCTTATATGATTGTTGATTCTTGTAGCTGCTGTTTGCTGCCAATATGTTCTTTATTATTCGCAGTTCTTTGCCTTCAATATTTGTTCTAATAGATTGGACACCCCCACCCATTTTCCTCTTCATGTTTCACATGTGTATGAAGCATAAGTACTCATTTTTTTGCATATCCTATTTACAGGACATCGCTGTCAACAACATTTTACTGCTGTTTTAGATGTCTTGACAAGGTTACGTTCACTAGTTTGCCATTGATTTCTGAACGTGAACGGCCAGGTCCCATACCAACACGTTAAAACCCAGCGCAACGTGGTCTGCTGCCAAATCGGTCATCTATACATCATTGCTTGTTGTGGTATATATTAGTTGGTAGGCTAGTTATATGGCCAAGCCATTTTACTTGTTTTTTGATAAAATCTAGCACTGCTATAACCACTACTATAGTTCTAATTCCCTAATTTCTGACTGTCATATAAGTAGAGATATGAGTTTTAAAAAACAAGAGCTACTATAACTATTTTCAATAGTGTCCTGAGAATATGGCTTTACTGGGACTTACCTAACTACAAACCCACGTAGTTCACCACTAATTTCTGGTTTAACCTTGCTTCTTATTCTTCTCAAGATTATAGTTAGTAACAGCTGTGTGAGTTTTACCTCAAGTGAAGTCCTCATACGTGCTGCTACTTATAGTAGACTGGACTGAATTGTGAGTGTAGATGTGATTCATAATGCTTAATGTGCGATGATCTTCACATTCTAAAAACCTGCTTTCTTTGATAGAGCTATAAATATGGATTTTAATAGATCCCTAATAATGTACCCACTGCTATAGATGATATTTAGAAATTGTGATTCCAAAATCTCAAAGAGCCTCAGATTTACCCAGTGTTGTGATTGTCTTTCCTTGGTGCCTTTCTTTTCTTCACCTAATGAAGTGCCTTTCCTTTCTTCACCCAATGTAGTGCATCCTCATTGTCTGCAGCAAGTATTGATGGACCTTCACCATCGTCTTGAATATCTGAGCCCTGTCTCTTGTTATTACATGATTCTTCAGTGTCCAACTGTTATGTTTATTTTTTTGTCTGGTTAATATTACGTCACTTTTTGATTGTAAACCTCGATTGGTATTTCTTGTTTTGCTAAGATAACTGAATGTGACTCTCTCCATGATTTCTTACTATTTCTTTATGTATTATATTCTATTTTTTCTTGTTTTCCGGTTCACGTTCTTCTTGCATCCAGCACCTGCAGAATTGCACATGTCGTCCATTCCTTATTTGCAGTATAAGTATTGAAAAAAAAAGCATTTCTTTTGATGACTGTTTTGTCCCCAATAGTGTATTATCTCAGTGACACTGTATTTGTTCTGTGCAGTTACATTTTTAAATCTTTAATTTTTCTTTTTTTCTTTTTTAAATCTGTTATATTTTCTGTATAGTTTTCATGTTTAATCTCACCTTTCCTGCCGCTGAAACATGATCACTGTGACAGTCTGCTTATGTTCTACTTTTAACTTCTGCTAAACTGCTTCTGAATCTATTTGGAATCAATATGTAGTAAGTTTCATTGGGAACATTATCTAGAGCAGTGGTTCTCAACCGGTGGGGGGAATTTTAGGGTTTACCTGGGCGGGGGGGGGGGAATTAAGACCACCGATTGGCAGACTCATACTGGCTTCAGGACCACAGAAAATGCGATCGTCCCCCTTTCTTGAATTATGTGCGAGAGAGACAGAGAGAGAATGTGTATGTGTGTGTGTAAAAAAAAAAAAGGGGGGGGATACATTTTGAAAGTGGGGGGGGGGGAAGAATGACATTCTGAACATATGGTGAAAGGGTGCATGGGCCAAAAAAAGGTTTAGAACCACTGATCCCCCGGGAAGGTTAACCCGGTCAACAAATGCCCGCAGAAGTCGGATGTGTCGGCCTAACGGCGCAAGAACGCAGCTCTGCTGTAAACAGGCACAACGCAATCACATCCGAAAAAAAACTCCGGATGAACGAAGAAGAAGAAGAAGAAGAACCACTGATCTAGAGGGACTTCCAAAGGTCCATTATCGCCGAGGATAGTGTTTGAACCAGGTGTTACCTATTATCATATCATGAACTTCCGCCCACACTATTAATCTGTTAACATCTCTCATCATTCTTTTCAACCTGGCCATAGCCACCAGTCACGTCGCTCACTTTTTCATTGCTATCTTTTGCATTGAAGCCCCCAAGTGTCACTGTTGTTTCAACAGTTGTGCATTGGTCTAACGATAACATGTATCTATATCCTCTTCTGTGATAATTGCTTGTGGTGCAAGTGCCTATATTATACTGATATCCAGAGGTGTGCTATGGTTTCGCTAATAGCACTCCAACCAAGATTGTTCAAAGTCCTTAACTGTTTTTCCTTTCTGTTGATTCAAATTTATCCTAACTCCTCCTTTGTATTTCTTCACACCTGAATAAATAATTCTGTGGTTGTCTAAATATTCCATGCCCTTTCCCACCCGCACATAGCCATTGCATTTCACCAATTTCTAAAATATAGCCCTTCGTTCTAACTATTTCATTCTTTATGTTTTCCAGCTTTACATTTTGTATAAGTGTTCTGACATTCCACGTACCAGTGATAAAGTTACTTTAAACACATAATTTGCGCACACAAGTGTGATAACTATCGGGCATCACACGTGGCACTGATACTCCCTAGCGGATAAGGTGGTCCCATTTTGAACACCCCTTTAATGTCGTTAGTTATATCCCCTTTGTTGAGAAGCATGTTTTGCAAGGAATAAATACAACGGTGGTGTCCGTTGACATCCTTAGGTTTGTGTATAGTTTTAGTTCAATAGCCTTTGTCTAAAAAACCACCCTCCTAGGCAGCACGAGAGGTTATATGTGACGCCGCGTGATCGGCAGTGGCCAAGTCAGAGTTGTCAGGTATTTTATACAGATATCTGCCCGTTAAAATAAGTTGCCTCCTCTCCACGACCACCGCTTGTGTTGCTACACGGCCATTATTAAACATATACAGGGTTATCATTCATATATCTAGAAGCCACGTCACCTCCGCCATTCGGCTGACGTGTCTAATAGTAGTACAGGCTTCTGGCGTTGTAGGAGAAAGGATATTATACATTAATGTTTGATACTTCAGTCACTTTGGCTTGGCTGCGGCAAGTCCCCACTACAGGAACTAACATAATAGGTCGTCGGATTATCATCACTACTCATCAAACCATTCCAAGAGCTCGGATCCCACTTTCAGCATCTCCCTCGGCGTATAATGGTCGACGACACGCTCTGTGTTGGTTGGTTATCCTTCTTTGACCCCAACAAAGCGCTCTTGTCTGGCTTCATGTTTTGACTTAATGATCCCGCAGTCTGGTCAAGGTGTGTCTCCAGCCGGGCAGTTGCTTTAGTTGCTGCCATATCACCGCAGACAGGCTATATATAGTGGAACTGACATTGTGGATGTGGACGACTAGATGCAATCTTTTCGGGATGAACTACCCAGTAAATGTTGGAGAAATGCTTGACTTATAATACCGAATATACATGAATAGAAAAAGAAAAGAAAAGAATGAACACGCACGGGCTATGAAGAGCTGGCATGACCTTAAATTTAAATACACATACAGTTTTTTTTTTTTAATGACTGTGGGGTTTTTGAAAACAATGCCGTTGGAAGTGTTGTATTTATCCTTTATGTTGCATGAACTCCACAGAGGGTGAATACAAAACTTGGACTGGCAATATTTTCAAAAACCCCAGTCATTAAAAATACACATGTATATGGGTAAAGTAAAGTAAAACGTTAAGGACACTTATTTCATGCATTAGGGCGTATTGGGTATACGGTGCTAGCCACATATTTTCTATAGACCAATCAGCACTCGGGCGATGTGGTCAGTGTCATGGCGGCCGCCATTACTTCCCAGACATTTCCTGGGACCCATTTTTGACAGGGTCGATCTGAGAGCCCAGGTCAGTTTTCAAAATCAGCCTCGGTGCGAATTGTACCACCTGACCACCGGGCCGGGAGGAGAAGGCGCTGGTACTGCACGACTCCCGTGCACCGCTGTCTCTATGCAGACTGCTGCACGTTAATGATTTGTTGTGCTGCTGGAGTACCTGTGGTTTGTAAGATGCAGCAAGTCCCTGTTACCACAGCTGGCGTTGTGGATGTGGGCCACTTGATGAACGTGGTGGGAATAAGAGTCGGAGACATGCATGCTTTATAGCACCGAAGAAAGAGAGAAGACAGAAGAGACATGACTTATAGCACCGAAGAAAGAGAGAAGAAAGAAGAGACCTGACTTATAGCACCGAAGAAAGAGAGAAGACAGAAGAGACATGGCTTATAGCACCGAAGAAAGAGAGAAGAAAGAAGAGACACTACTTATAGCACTGACGAACGAGAGAAGAATAAAGAGACACGAAAGTTGCAACATAAACTGGGTTTTATATTTTAGATATGTAAGGATTGTATTTTTAGTTGTTATTGTAGCTTATTTGTCGCATTCACACTCATGCGTTAACAGCTTGGAATGTCCCACCCCCACACGTACATACACATCACTCGCCGCCCCATTTGTCAGATGATTGAAATTGTACCACAGAACCCCATACGTTTGCGCCGTGACGTTTATTTTGTTGTGGGGGTATATTTTAAAATCAGTGGCATGGAGTTTTGGGGTAAACAAGAGTTGCCCGAGAAAAATAGCAAGTTAATTTTTGTGTGTTAAGGTATGCTGCGGTGAAAGGAGAAAATTTACTGCCTGTTGGAAACACGATTCTGTTTGTAATGTATCATCATCATCATCATCGTCATCATCATCATCATCATCATCATCATCATCATCATCATCATCAAGTGTCTTGCCGACTGGCGTAGACGATTATACATATCCACATCATGTAATTTATACCACATCTTGTAATATATACATGGAAGTATATGCAGGCATTTTCTGTACTCTAAATCGTGGCGAAGGAATACGGACGAGATTCGTAATCCCGTATACCCTCGTTGCGTTGGTTTTGCGTTGATGTCGGTGCCGATCGTTCAGAAAGCAATGGCAAACTACTGAACGTAAACTTGCCAAGAGATCACACGGCAGAAATGCCGGTGTTGACTGCAATGTCCTATAATAATATGCACAAATCAACAACAACAACAACAACAAAACTAGGCAGTGTTTTTTTTTTGCACTCCTTTTCAATTTCTTTTTTACGTGTTATTTGGTGGTTGATTATTTAGCCTATTTAAATGTGCGTTGTTCCTTCGATTGATTTAATTTTTGTATCGTCACCATCATGTAGCTATTCCTTAGAAGAACGTCGCTCTCATCTCGGCCCACCGGGAAGACTATCTTTCACCGGTTTTCTGCCTCATACACTTTCGTGCCCAGGGTGTCCTTAATGCCCCGTGTCAACCTTCGTGCCGGAAGACTGTTGCCGACCGTTTGGATATTGCAACTAAAATTGGCAGAAATTCCTTCCCAAGAGTTAGCCCACAGTCTCTAGAACAGTGGTTCTCAACCTTTTTTGGCCCGTGCCCCCCTTCACCATAATTTAAGAATGTCATTCCCCCCCCCCCTTCCTATCAAAAATTTGGCCCGTGCCCCCCTTCACCATGTTTCCTACCTAAAAATCCCCCCACCCCCTACACAGTATACGTAAAAATGGAAGCTTACTTTAATAACACATTTAGACGTATACATAAAACGTGATTTGTGGGTCTACTTACGTTATAAGACGAATATCAGAAGGGCGAGGAGTACAGAACCGTAAAGTATGGAGGGAAAAACAATATCAAGTAATCGGTTCTTGTATTAACGCGATCTTGAAACAATCTTATTCCCCCCCCCCCCCTGGAAACCCTAAAATTCCCCCCTAGGGGGGAATTCCCCACCGGTTGAGAACCACTGGTCTAAAGGGATGACGATACCGCAAAACATAACATAAGCTGAAAAACACCCGATGGCAGTGGAAATGTGGTTTCTGAGGAGAATGCAAAGAATACAATGGACAGATAGAAAAACCAATGACCAAGTCGTACAAGAAAGAAGTTAAAACCGTAAACTGATTAGAGAAATTAGACGTAGACAGTCACAGTTGTTTGGCCACGCAATGGTAAACTACAGAACGTAAAACTTGCCGAGGAATCACGAACAGCCAAAAGGCTGGGGTTGACTGCTACGTCCTGTGAAAGACATGCAACTAAAAAGATGTTGCAGTATCAGCCAATAAGGACAGTACAGATAACATTATTGGGACATATCAGCAGAAAAGATATAGATAATTAGCTTTACATACGAAAATATTAGACACGAGAGGCGGAGGAAGAAGGAAAGGTGTATGTGGAAAGCATAAATAACTAGGCAGGTAATAATAATATAAGCACCAGCAACTTCTTAGAGAGTGATCACCGAAGTCTGCTCCAGTCCAGTCATCCAAAGAAGAAGACGACGACGACGAATGAGAAGGAAAATGAGATCAATGTCATTGTCTCTGGGCACTATTTTGCTTTAAAAAAAAGTTAGTCGGGCGAATAGATTCTTATCTCTGTTCTTTCTCTGTCCCTTATTTTCGTGTTCCTACTTAAGTTTCCCGTGTTACGACTTCCACACCCGTCTAAATAATAATTTCACTATTTCCTTACTGAACGTTTGTTACTATCTTTTCCTCTTGATTTCTTTACACTGGTTGGTAAGTTACACTAGTCGATTCTACTATCTGTTGTGGGTATCTAGTGTATCATCGGTTCCCTCATTTGTGTGCGGTTTCT
This sequence comes from Cepaea hortensis, assembly GCA_963921405.1. NCBI lineage: Eukaryota > Metazoa > Mollusca > Gastropoda > Stylommatophora > Helicidae > Cepaea > Cepaea hortensis. The sequence continues at coordinate 29,762,173 of OY992876.1, read as the reverse complement.
GTTGTGTTTCCTACATTTGCTACTGTTTGTACACACACTAACAAGATCAGAGATATCAGTATCCTGCCTTTGTTTCACGATTCCCTTGTGGTTAATCTGAGCGATCATCGGGGGCACAATAGGATGATCCGTGCTAATATCTCGGCTGCTGGCATTATATTCTCAGTGACTACAAGATTCAGACATCTCAGAATTCAACACAAAGACTCGAGAGCTACATATACGATTCTGATACTATCTTCCCAGTTTTTATGAAAATTATTTGGGGAAACATATACGCATACCTTCTTCTTTAGTCTTTCATTTTGCAATGCAGCTTAGACCCTCAACTAACTCATACCAAGCTCTGCGTAGAGGTGTCATGATTGATGGGATTTTGCAGCAGACTAATACGGACTGTGGCAGCCAGTCTGACGCCAACCCTCCTGAGTCGCCTCTTATGATATTCTTGATAGCTTACAGTTACTATATTTTGCTTCCTCTATGTGCCCCGGTTAGACACCGGCTCTTCTCCTACATGCCAGAGATTTAAAACAAAAAACGCTTAATCCTTACTTGCAGCCGTTTATTTGGCCTTTCTTGTTATATTTATATAACTTTTTTTTTGCTGCAAGCATTATTATTTTCATTGTTTGTTACCTTCTGCAGCCTGGCTCGTGTTTTACTTCGTGCAACGTCTTTAGGTCAGGACTGTGGTTCGATGTTCTCTTTCCATCTTCTTGATTTTACAAGCCATCTGTCTGCTAGACGTACCAGTCTGAATGTGTTGTTTCATGAATGAAGAAACAGTCGCTCTCTGTACGAGGGAGTCTATGGGTGAATCCTGCTAAGGCGTATCATAGAACTGGCTATTTATAGGTACTAAAAGGACCCATTTATATGTCCTAGGCGCATTGGTCATGTGGTGCTAGACCCATAACTGCATAGACCAATCGGCACTCTAGGGGGTGATATGGTTAATATTAGACCGGCCGTCTTTACTACCCAAGACATTTCCTGCTACCCATTGTAGACTTGATCGCCCCGGGTACTCAGGTCAATTCTGAGAATCCGCCTCAATGCAGATTCATATCGATGACCATCGGGACGGCAGACGATCAACTAATCACCACGCTACCACCGCTCACATGTATGGGTATGGTTGAGGGTAGTAGATGAGGACGGGAAAGATTATACACCAGACAACAGAATGATTGAAAGCTACAGGCACACGCCATCCTTAAAAAAACGTTAAAGAAACAAATGCAGCTCCACGCTCAACTATCGAGGCATTGTTGTCTCTTGGATATTGTTTGCTTTGATCCACTGTGTTTATAGTTTGAAGTGTTTTGAATTGTCTGTTGCATATAGTTATTTGCGCTTGAGTACCATTAGATGTATATGCACATATGTATCTGGTTGGAATTATCTCTTCTCCTCCCCCGCCCCGCCGCCCCCCCGCGCGCCCCCCCCCCCCCCCCAGTGTTCGTCGTTTTCTTGTGTAATACGTGAGTAGATTTTGGGCTGCGACATTTCCAAGAGAAACCAAAAGACCAATACAATAGCCCATTTTACATTGACCGTTATGAAAGGAGTTACTTCGCATCTTTTCACCTAATCTGTTGACTAATTTTGACGCATTTTATTGGGGGTTTTCTCATCTAGCCTGACCACATGCAGTGTTTGTGCCTCTCTTAGTTTCGTCCCTAAAACCTTGCCCACGTTGGGAGACCCTGTCAGTTCTCGCACTACCGCCGGCATGCTGCTTGGAATCATAGGGATATGCAAGTTCTGCCACTCCCTCCTTCCCACAGGAAGCCGGTACGCGTTCAGCTAAGGCATATTGGGGAGCCCAGTGGCTAGCACGCTGGCTTGCCGCTCTGTGGTCATGCGTTTGAATCTCCCCTTAACGGTGACAGACTCACCTGGTCGATCAAGCCTAAAACGGGCACCGGAAAATATTCTGGAAAGTAAAGACAGCCTGTGTGATATTGACCCCACCATCCATCGAGTGCCGACCGCCCTGTACAGTATTGGAGCCAGCACTATATACTCAGTAGTGCCAAACCGCGTAGAAGGGTGGTTTGCTTTTTTTTTTTTTTTACTTTAAAAATTTTTTTTTTTTTTTTTTTAAAGTTTTAGTCGTTGGATCAACATCACGGCACACGGTTTAACCCATAAGTGCTCCGGTTTCCCCCTAACTCAAACCTGAGTCTGGAGAAACCCAGCTCAATGCACGAACTCCGTTGCATCGGCGAGGATCCTGAAATACTTTGGGTGGATTTTTAACTCGAAATTTTGCCCGGGCAGCGCTGTTAGGCTACTCTTTTTCGATTTCCAACTGCCAAGGGATTTTTTACGTGCGCAACAATACACACGGGCGTCCGATCTCACTACCCTGAGACCAGGGGAAATGTTATTACTGGAAGTCCAGGTGGATTTTTTAAATAAATCCCGGTCCTCACCGGGGCCTGAACCCGGGACCTCCAGCACTCGAGGCGGACACCATACCTCGAGACCACTCAGCCAGTTATGTGATTTTGCTAACCGAGCAAAGTCACACTAGAAGTAATACTGTAAGTGTACTGGTAGCCGCTGTACTTTCTCAAAGAGATCTTTCCTATTGAGGATGAACAAATAACTTATAATAATATAAAGCGAGAGTCTCCGTGGTGAAGTGGTCAAGCCGTCTGGCTCAAGCTCCGAAGGTTGTAGGTTCGATTCCGGACCGCGCCCTTCGGTTCACGAGTGCATTTATTTCGAAGACTCCTGAGGGTCGTTGCTGTGTGATTAAAAACCCGGTGCAATGAAGTCGACCCTGTCGACTTTTAAGCAATTGTTTAAAGAAATTATAATGCACCAATATAAGAAAGGTTCCAACAGCCAGGAGCAGTATTTTTATCAATGAACCTTAAGCTTATATCACGTGGCATAACGTGTGTCTGTAGTAGCACTTCCGGTCGCCGACGTGGCGGTTAGGCATTGAACCGTTAAGTCCTCTGGCGCGTTTATTTTTGTATCTACGGTTTGCATTCGCATTTTCCTCATGTTGGACTGGTAGTACATGGTTCCGCCGCCCTGCTACTGAGTGAGTGCGTGGCGCGACACTGTGAGCTGTGAGTTTCGTGTGGAATGCTTTTACATCTGTCCGCTGTTGTTTGCACAGTGAACTGCATGTTCGGAACAATGGCTGGCTGTCGCTGAATTGACTGGTTTGCCTTTTCGGTTCACGATTGCATTTTTCAGGAGAGATAAAACCCGGGTCAATGAAGTCTTTATGGTGTCTGATGATTCCATCGACGATGAACTGTATTTTTCGTGGAGGACTTTTGTGATGGCATTCTGGCGGCGGCATTATGCACAGTGTACCTGTGCGGGCTATTGACTTACCGAGACTCCAGTCTATTCCATTGTTCACATAGGACAGTGAGGAGCATTTTGTGTGCTATTCACTGGCACAGGAATGGGGCATAATGGGGACGACCCGTTGCCGTGAAGTTGGAACCACGACTAAGTGTCTGTAGTAGGCGTAATCATAGGCGGGGACAACATAGGCCGTTTAGTTTAGTTTAGTTTAGTTTATGGATCAACATCACGGCACACGGGTGCATCCCATAAGTGCTCCGTTCTCCTCCTAACTCAAACCTGAGTCTGGAGAAACATAGGCCGTATTCATAATTAGTGCACCACGGAAACAAACACCCCTTACACTCCATCTGCTGGGAGAATGGGTGCATCCCGAGTTTAATGACGCCATTTCTAGTTAATTTATTAATGAATCACTTTCTAGTAGCCGTTTGATGAGGCTATGCCGTCCGCTTGACCGAATTAATTATTCTTGGAAAGGGGGGGGGGGAAACGTCAATCAATAATGGCAATGTGTTATTAAATTATCATATTAGTAAGACAGTTCACTAACTACTACCCTTCCACAGCTTCAGAAAGTTACATTTTTGGCCAAGTATATGTTCAGTAATTATCGAATAATAAAAATAGAACGAACGGGATATTAGCATAAGGGAATCATGAATGTGACAAGATTAGACGTGGTCAGAAGTGGTATAAATAAAAATAGTACAAACCCAGCAATGCGTTTTGAGAGACACTTGAAGCAGCTGGTTTGGTCTTGTAACAAGACTCCACTAAACAGAACACCGCAAACAGCATTAACATTTAGATAAGCGAAAATAGAGCTAGCAGGAGATTCCCCGATAACCCAAGAGACAGCTCTTCCTAACCTGACACTGAATTGCGCAACAGAGACAGCGCAAAGAAAAAAGCAGGGGAAGAACCATGTACTAATAAACGTTTTCCACGAATGGCCACCTTTGTTGTTTGTTTATGTATTTGTAACTGAATTACTGTGTACTTTTCCGAGGTCGAGTTGCGGCAGGGAAAATCAACACGTTAGCTGCCGTTAAGAAAAAATGACAACTCGCTAATGAATAATTTAAATATACTCGTCAGGTCGGCATCCCGTGCTGTTTGGTGAAAAACATCGGGGAAGATGCGAGGGCGAGAGTGAGAAATCACGCAGATATTGGCGCGTTGGCTGTTGATTCAGTACAAACATACCTCCGCTATCCGGTGGGGTGGGAGAGGGGGGGGGGGGCGTGGTATTCTGGGCACCATTGTTTAGTAATCGCCGTGGAATAGAGAGATAACGAACGAACTTTATTTTCAAAGGGTCACAGATTGGGCACAGAGGCCCGACCCTTCCAATCACTCATATTTCGTTCATCAATTGGTCATGTTACATTCACATAGGAAAAAAAAACATTGTCAAATGAATGTTGTAAACATACACTGCATACTGCCATGTTATGAGACAGGCAGGCGGGCAGACACACGTACACACGCACGTTCATAAACACATTATACAATCCTGCACATATACTTACATCATTTACACAGATGCTCACAGTTATGCACCCACATAGATTTTTGCATCATGGAATGTGTGGTGGTTTCCAAGGAAGCATAAATTCCCCGTGTGCTGAATACACGGCACTAAGTACACGCAAAGGACCTTTTTACACCGCTCAAGGGTCATTGGGGATAATGTCTTCATCTACCATTGCGACATAGGTTCTCAACCAACCCACGTCAAGCGTCCTATCTTTTGATATTTCCTGCAGCTCTCCCCATGTCCTCTCAATATTATTCATCTCTGTGATTCTCTTCTCCGTATGTTTTTTGTTTCTCCTTAGGTCTGCCGCCCTTTCGTTTTCCTTGCTAGCTCCTACTGCCCCACCCCACTCCCATGTCCTCTCAGTATTATTATTATTATTATTATTATTATTATTATTATTATTATTATTATTATTATTATTATTCATCTCTGTGATTCTCTTCTTCGTGCGGTTTTAGGTCTCTTGCTATTTAGTTCGCCTTGTGTGTTCCGGACAAAGATTTCTCAGTGTTTCCTATCCAGCGCCAGCATCATTTCCTCACCTCTTGATTCACAGGGATTTGGGCATACTGCTTTTGTTTTTTAAATTTTAAGTGGCATATCCCTTACAGGACGTTGGAGTCAAAACCAGCATTTGTTAGCTGCTGTTGTTGATGTTCTTGCCAGGATTACGCTCAGTAGTTTGCCATTGCTTTCTGAGCGACCGGCTACCATACCCCATAAGTAACCAACGTGACGCGAATGTCGCGCAGTTGCGTTCCTCACGTGGGTATACATGATTACGGAGAAAGTCGTTAACACTCTTCGCCAAGGAGACCAGCATACTGTGCCAGACTGATTTGTTTATAGACCACACGGCAGTCTGTGGCTGTTGTGGTCACTATCACGTCAGCCGAGGTCACTTCCCAAGACACTAACCGGTGCCTGGTTTGGACTTGGTCAACTTGGAAGCCCTGGTCAATTTAAGAAATCTGCCCAATGCAGATTCGAAACCACGATCACTGGGCCGTCGCGACACACAATAAGGGTGTCAGTTAGTCCATCCTATTAAACGTTTAGACTACAGAGTGACACCCTATGGAAGGTGTGATACACGTAATAAAGAAATGGCGTTGTGAAAAGGAAACTACATTAGTCGTATGCAATGATTCGTTTACTAAAATTAGTAATATAATGAAAACAGAAATATTACTAGAATCACAACATCCGCGTCCCTTTAGGGTAGGCTATGTCGCCCATGTTATTCTAAATGGATGTGAATGTTGAACACTACCAGCAAAAGATAGTAGCAGAAGAGACGAAGCACCCACAACACAATAGTAAAGAAACTGGAGGAAGTGGTAGTGTGATGTTTGAAAAGAATGTTGCGAATATCGTGGGTAGAGAAAACAAACGCTGACTTGTGGACAGTTGCAGGTGTTACTCATAAAACCATAAGAAACGGATAGGAAATTTATGAGGCACATCAACGAAATAGATGCAATAAAGGACATCGCCTTATTCTTGGCAAGAGAAGCAAATGAAGACAGAGCAACATGTGTGGAAAATATAAGCTATAAACAGCAGAACAGGCAACACATGATATAAACATCAACTTCTTCAAAATGTGAGATGAAGAGCGGAGTTGAATGCCGTGAGCACCAATGCTTGCTTCACACGTGGCACCTGAGATTGGTCATTCATTCTTTTACCTTTCTGTGTGTTATTTTAGATAGCCACAGTTTGCTCCAAATATGGCACCTGTGATAGATCATTTATTATTTTACCCTTCTATGTATCATATTAGATCGTCATTATTTGCTCCAAATATGGCATGTGTGATAGATCATTCATTATTTTGCCCGTCTATCTTCGTATTCCCGTTTATCACGCAGAGTCTCGTAGCGGGCGAGAGCTGGAAGCGGTTCTACCCCCGCTGGTGACTTGCGGGATATCTCAGCCGGCTGCTCAGAAAGCAATGGCAAACTACTGAGCGTAATCTTGCCAAGAAATCAACAGACAGCTGAAAGATGCTGCTGTTGACAGCGATGTCCTGTAAAAGGATATGCGAATTTAAAAAAAAAAATGAATTATATTAGATCGCCAAAGTTTGCTCCAAATATGACACCTGTGATAGATCATTTATTCTTTTACCTTTCGATGAATTATATTAGATCGCCAGTGTTTGTTCCAAATAAGGCACCTGAGAAAAGACATTTCGTCTGTATGTATTTGAAAATTAGTGACCGAAGCGGTCACCAGAGAAGTAACATCATCTTTCTATCCATTATCTTTGATCACCATTGTTTACTTCAAGCGTTGGTCACGAGCAATAGCTATTATTTATTCTCTCTCTAACCCTATAAAAAGTGGCCTGTGGTCCACAGTTTCCTGGGAAATTGGAGACGTCTCTCTCTTGAGCCACATTTCTCTTGAATTGTGTTGAGTTTATTTGTGTAGCATGCCCACGATAGAATCAATCCTTCTCACTCTTAGTCTTCCATTAGCAATATAGCGAGAGCTTCTTGATTGTAGACAACACCCACTTTCTTTGTTGTCTCTATAAATTCCACGCAGTACCTGATAGCTATAGAAATTCTAATTTCCTAATTTCCATTTCTGGCTTTTCTAGGGAAGCCGGCAGATTTCCTATGGATTTTATGCATCTAGGATGTGCTATGTGGTCGCCGAACAACGTAAATAATGAGCTTCATCATGAATGGCATGCGCACAAATACAAGAGACGCACTGAAAAACACTTCCTAGGAACACCTGATTTCTTTGTGCGCTATTTCGTCCTGTCAGCACTTGTGGCTTAGGGGGTTAGTGAATGCAGTTTCACAATTCCTCGACATACCGGGTCGAAGGTTCGAAATCGGCCACATACGAATTGGAAGCTGATCGCCTTACTTGGATTTCGATGGTATGAGCGTGGTCGTTCAGAAAGCACAGGTAAACTACTGACAGTAAAATTACTTTGTAAAACACAAACAGGCAATAAAGGCTGAGGTTGATTGCAGCGTCGTGTAAAGAACATGCATCTATCTTTTTATTTTGACCCAGCCTTGGTTAACAGACTGTGAGGCAGATGGTGCTATTCAACTAGCCCGGTACCAATTATGCCCTGATTCCATAGTTGTAGGTTCAAGTGGATCATAGGCCTGGTTAACGAGGCACCCTATTAGGATGTCTGGCCCGTGGTTCATAACTGGTTAGTGAACAAAGAGGTGAAAAAATAACGTTGGCGATGGATAGGACATACGTTGAGAAATCCCGAGAACAGCATAAAGGAAGGTCTTTGTCGGGAATCTACTGGACGAGAGAAATAGTTGATGACCTAACACTCGCGGAGAAGCGAAGTGAGTGAGTGAGTGGCACCTTGCTGTCTTGACAGACCAAAGTATGTGAGTTGGAATGTGGACAAAATTCCATCACATTGCCTGGGCAGAGCTTCAGAGAACATGTGGTGCCCAATCGACATGTTTCCTCTCTCGGCCTTGCCTCGTTTGACCCAGAGGAATGGATAACCAATACGTCTGGAACAAGGTAGGCTGCAGACGCTGGCGGTTCAACGTCAAACCTCCGAGACCTCGCCTCCACGAGCAGGTGGCGAGTGGTGGCCAGACCCTGGAATCCAAGGGACCCGACTTAGAGGCGTTCAGCCAAGTCCCACAGGTGAGGGCCTCGTACGCGCCTGGCCCATAGGACGCGCACATCTGTCAAACACAAGTGTCCGGACCTGTGTAAATCGTGTACTACCGTCAGACTCCCCACCTGATTTGTAGGATCCCGCGACCACCGGGAATAGGCCCGCCGGAGATATCGCTCGTCTGTTGGTGTGGGAGGGGGGGGGGCTATGTCCTAATGGGGGATGCGAGATGAAAGAAGAAAAGCAGGAAAGACCGTGGTTAGTGGAATTGCATCTGCTGTATCAGCGAGGGACTTGGTATTTTGAGGGCCACAGGTTTGCACTGACATTCATATATTCTTGACCATGACATATGAGGCGGAGATGCCAATTTTCTTCAGCGTACTCTTTCCTTCCCAGAAATTCTGAAAATTGGCACCCATTATAGACTCAGAATCGTTGCCAAGCCCAGAAATTAAATAACCCCGCCTTAAATACTTAAGAAGCGAAATATGCAGTCAATAAATCATGCAACATATTATTTGTTGCTTATGTGATTAAATTCACTAAAGGAATACATTGTTTTGAATACTGCCTTAGCTGGAGATTGAATACGTACTCACTGTCTTGGCAGGCAAGCAGCCCACTAACCACTATGCCAGCGCGATTCATCTGTCGGTCATCTCTGAGTGCCCGTATACGCCCCAGAAAATGTGGTCTATGTCATAAAACACGCCTCACCAACAATTAAAATGCCGACGACTTAGAGCAGAAGGGAGCGTCCGCTTGTTGAAACATGACAAAATAACAGCTCAGACAGGCATGCAGGGAAGGGTCTGTTAAGCATAGAATCGGTAAGAGAAACACCGATCAGCCTGCGTACCAAGTTTGTGGGGTTAATGTCGTTTGTGTGCAAACCGTGTTGCGGAAATGCTCTGACACACCGAGACGGAAAATTTATATCTAAATTAAATTGAGTTGAAATTGGGGAAAAGGGCAAAGGGGAGAGTGAAAGAAAGAAAAAAAGGGCGGGGGCGGGGTGTGGTGTGGAAGAAAGTAAAGTGAGGAAGAAGTTGGATTTCGTGTTTTACCCTCCTCGTCTTCCTCCCAGGAAAGCAGAGACCCAGTGCGCGTTTCGTTCTTAGCAATCACATCCTGCTTCTTTGGCGATCATGTCTCATATGTTTTTTTTTTCACATATCCTTTTACAGGACATCGCTGTCAACAACAGCATCTTTCAGCTGTCTGTTGATCTCTTGGCAAGATTACTCTCATTAGTTTGCCATTGTTTTCTGAGCGGCCGGCTCAGTTATTCCGCAAGTCACCAGCGGGGGTAGAACCGCTTCCAGTTCTCGCCCGCTACGAGAGTCTGCGTGATAAACGGGATTACGGGGAACGTGGTGTAACCCCTCGGCCAGAGAGACCGGCCTCATATCTTTACCTTTGTATAATCCATAGGATTACTACCTTAAAGATTAGTTTAGTTTAGTTTAGTTTAGTTTAGTCGTTGGATCAACATCATGGCACACGGTTTAACCCATAAGTACTCCGTTTCCCTCCTAACTCAAACTTGAGTCTGGAGAAACTCAGCTCAATGCACGAACTCCGTTGCATCGGCGAGGATCCTGAAATACTTTTGGATAGATTTTTAACTCGAAATTTTGCCCGGGCAGCGCCGTTAGGCTACTCTTTTTCGATTTCCAACTGCCAAGGGATTTTTTACGTGCGTAACAACACACACAGGTGTCCGATCTCACTACCCAGAGACCAGGGGAAATTTTATTACTGGAAGTCCAGGTGGATTTTTTTAATAAATCCCGGTCCTCACCGGGGCCTGAACCCGGGACCTCCAGCACTCGAGGCGGACATCATACCTCGAGACCACTCAATCTTCTCCTTCATCTTCGTATCGACAGAGATGATGCAAGGACAGGCCAAATCGGTTCATTTTGTGTTCCTCCTTCAATTGTCTGGGTACCCACCTTGAGCACACTTTCTTAAATTTCAATCGATCATGCATCATGTTGTATGCTGAACCATGTGAGCACCCTATTGCAGATGCTACAGAGTCTATCGTTACTCGCCTGTCACCTCTAATCATCTCCTCCACACGCTGGACGGATGCTTCTGTTGCAATCTCTACAGGACGGCCAGATTGGATTTCATCAACAATTTTAGAGCGTTCTTGAGACAATTTTCTACCCAGCTATGCACCGCTTTACGGGACAAACATTTGTCAACATAAACAGGAAGCATTTCCTTATGAATGTCCTTTGTAGGCAGTTCTTTTGCCCACAAAAAACAAAAACGTACAACAGCACGTTGCTCTTTGGTTGGTCTCGAGGTATGGTGTCCGCCTCGAGTGCTGGAGGTCCCGGGTTCAGGCCCCGGTGAGGACCAGGATTTATTTAAAAAATCCACCTGGACTTCCAGTAATAAAATTTCCCCTGGTCTCTGGGTAGTGAGATCGGACGCCCGTGTGTATTGTTGCGCACGTAAAAAATCCCTTGGCAGTTGGAAATCGAAAAAGAGTAGCCTAACGGCGCTGTCCGGGCAAAATTTCGAGTTAAAAATCTACCCAAAGTGTTTCAGGATAAGTGTTTCAGGATCCTGGCCAATGCAACGGAGTTCGTGCATTGAGCTGAGTTTCTCCAGACTCAGGTTTGAGTTAGGAGGAAAATGGAGCACTTATGGGTTGCACCTGTGTGCCGTGATGTTGACCCATCGACTAAGTTAGTTAGTTAGTTAGTCGATAGATCATCCTCATTGCACATCGAACCATTAAGTCCATATGTGCTCGGATCCCCTCCTCAGCAAATCCCGCAGCGTGTAGCGGCTAACGACGCCAGTTCTGTGTTGGTTTATCAATCTTCTTTGGCTTCCTGCGTAGTGTTCTTGTTTGGCCACCCTCTTTTAATTTGCTGTTTTCGCAGTCTGGCCATGGTTGTAGATTCACAGTCATCACTTGGTTCACTCAAGAGTCTTACTTTTCATAGAGCATTCAGAATGTCAGCCAGGTCCATGGCGCGTGCGCCCTCCACAGTAGCCTCACCTGCGAGCTTGTCAGCCCGCTAATTTCCTTGGACTCCTGCCGCATGCCCTGGCACGAAGATGAAACTAATCTTTGTCAGCCGAGACCGCTCCAGAGGCAGCAACCATTCTCTTCGGATCGACCCTTCCTCTATCCTCTTGATCATGTTCATTGAGTCGCTAAGGAAGCATGCCCTAGTGAATGTCTGTGTCTCGAGCCATGTTATTGCTTTACTTACTGCCATGACTTCCATAGTCAGGCTACTTGTGGTTTCAGTGAAAGCACCAGAGTCCTCCTTCACAATTCTCCCTCCGGCCCGAGCTGTAAAGGCCCATGAGCTTCTCACATGTCGGACGACCGACCCATCTGTGTAGGTGATCGCATCACCGTCTAGCGAATTCTCGAAAATCAACGCTTGTACTTCAGCCTCCACAGCAGCCGGATTTTCTTGTCTGCATTTTCTATCTAGTTGGATGCAAACTGAAAAGGATGTACAGAAATCTGTTGGCACTTGGACCCTCTCCTCGCCAGGTTCTAAGTCCTCAAGTGAACACACCTGTTGAAGAATGTCTTCGGCTTGACCCATCCACGACCGTCCTCTTTTTAACCTGCTGCCCTTCACCTTCATAATTTCACTATGCAGTGGATGTTGTGTGTTTGCGTTAACTCTGAGGTAGGCGCGTGCCCTGCAAACTTGTATTCTCTCTTCAATGGTTGGAAAATCAAGAAGGTAGCGCATCGCTCTGCATGCTGTATCTCTTGTACATCCAAGAATAATGCGCATAGCTTCATTCTGTATCCTTTCCATCCTTTCTATCAGCTTACCGCTGAGAGTCAGGATTGCCATTGCATACTCCAAAACAGACATGACCATCCCTTCGTACAGAAGACATAGATGGCGCTGCTCACAGTTTGCTGCCGCCATCACCCGCATCGCAGCCAAACCCCGCTTGGCCTTTGATATCACCTGGTCTATGTGCTCATTATAAGCAAGGCTTCGATCAAACCGTATCCCCAGGTAATTCATTGCCAGCGTTCTTTCCACCGTCTCTGAACACAGCATTACAGTTGGTGTTGGAGTGTTGACAATATGATTATTCAACGAGAACCAAGTCACTGTTGCCTTTGTTGGGTTGACCATTGCCACAGCTTCATCACACCAAGTACTTATGCGTTTGAGTTCGGTTTGTAGTTCCACAGCAACCTGCTCTCTATCCTTACCCTGACGATACACTAAAACATCATCGCATATGACAATGTCCTGCCAGGTCCAGTGACCTGCTCACTGGTGATTCTCACTGCGTAGGCGTTGAACAGTACCGGAGATAATGGTGATCCCTGTGGTAGGCCAGGATATATTGTTGTTGGTTCCGAAGTCCAACTGCCACATCTAAAAACTACTTTCCGTTGGAAGAGGGCTGCAGCGATCCAACTAAGGAGGAATGGACTTACTTTTAGTTCAAGAAGCTGAAGCATTAAAAAATCCAATGGTACTCTGTTGTATGCGTCCTCAAGATCATTCGTTGCAGCAAAGGTTTCAATGCCTGAGTGGAAACCTTCATAGACATCATGGGCAAAGACTGCTGCATTGGTCCAGGTTTCTCTTTTTGGACGGTACCCACCCAGGGTAGGTGGGAAAACACCTTGCAATCCGACGACTAAACTAAACTAAACTGTACACTCCGTAAGTACAGTCGCCATTTTGGTTATGCTCTGCGCATGCGCACGAGAGACCTAGCGCCACCTGACGAACGGGAATATAAAGTTTGATGTTGGTGTCACATAATGACACCTGTAGAAAACACCAACTACATTTACCTGCCATCCCACAGAACTGTGTGACTTACTTATTGACTCGCCCTCGTACAAGTACCCCTGAAGTCGGAGCGGATTCTCATGAGGGCGAAGAACACTGGTAATAGAAAAAACTAAGCCACACTCAAAATTCAGTTCAGTGCTACTAGAAGTAGCGTGTAGGCATATTGACTACGTTTGAGTTCAAAGCGAGCGAGCACGGAAAAATATTTGGAGGCATTATGCTAGTAGGTGTGTTTAGGTCAGGCGTGTAGTGTACCACAGGCTGCCTTCAGCGTTCAGGGTTGTTCTTGTCAGAGGATGTGTTGGTCCTAGCTGGCGGAATAAGCGTAGTATCTGTACCGTATTGGCACTAACCGAACTGACTGACTGACTGACTGGCACCTTGCCATCTTGACAGACGATAGTTTGTAAACTGGAGTTATAACTCTCCATAACACAAAGCCTAGGCTGAATTTAGAGACCATGTATTGCCAATGCAGCATGGTCCCTCTCTCGGCCTGTCTAGCTTACTCCAGAGGAAAGGTAACAAGATCTTCTGGAACAAGACAAGCGGCAGAAGCTGCTGGATCAGCAAAACAATGCCCTAACTGTCCGCCCGTCGGAGCCTCCATCCTAGACCAGTTGCCGACTAAGGCTTAGGGCATGGTGTGCCCTGCTATGCCATTTGGTCATTAGGTTGCATTTTCTCGCACTAGGGTAAGGCTTGTACCCTCCCAATTGCACTCCTCTGCCTGAAGCCGCTGGCACAATGTGGGGTGTCGAGTTTGGTGAGCGCCGCCCAACATCCGGCGTTAACAGAAAGCAGGTAGTACCGTCTACTGTCATACAGTAGCTCAGTCATATCTGACTAAGACCTGACACCATGTAGACCTAATATACACCATAGAGTGGAAGAGTGATGGAAAGTGGGACGGTCTAGTTCTGCATTTGTTCCGGGGCACTTGGTTCATGCAGTCTCCTTATCTTCTTATCTGGCTCTTTTCCCACCAAGTTCCAATCGGTACAATCACCTGACGATAGCAGGCGTAAGCTCTGTACGATTACTGCCACATGTCAGCATGCTGGAATAGTCGGCAATCTTCACTGCGTGTTGTAGTTTGCGTTCATTTGCACATATGGGTGGTGTATGTGCGTGTCTGTGTGTGTGTGTTTGTGTGAGATAGGTAGGTAGACAGACAGACAGACAGACAGGCAGGCAGGCAGGCAGGCAGACAGAGACAGATGGGTAGGTGGGTACGTGGGTGGGCTGACTGGCAGGCAGGCAGCTATAGATACCAAGATGCAGAGATTGATGAATTGAGTTTAGGTAGGTAGATAAACTGTCGATTAAAAGTCGACAGGGTGCGAATTCATTGAACCAGATTTTATCCCATATGGCTCGGTCTCTTTCCGCAGTGCGGAAAGCGTCGCACAAAGCACGAACTCCGTAGCTCTAGCGACGACCCACAGGAGTCTCTGAAAAATTTAACTCGTGAACCGAAGGACGCGGCCCAGAATCGAACCCACAACCTTCGGAGCCCGAGTCAAACGGCTTGATAGATATGTATATAGATACAGTGATTGATGGATGAGTGTAGGTATGTAAATTAGTTTAGATATGTAGGTAGGTAGGAGTTAGTTAGTCACGGTTCCAACTTCACAGGAGTATAAATGACAGTGATTGATGGCTCAGTTTAGGTACGTAGATTAGTTTGGATATGTAGGTAGGTGAGTAGGTAGGTAAGTATATAGATGACAGAGATTAATGGATGAGTTTAGGTAGGTTAGTTAAGTTAGTTGACACAGGACATGACAGTCAACTCCAGTATTCTTTTGGCTGTTTGTCATTCCTGTGAAAGTTTAGGTTAAATAGCTCATCATTGCTTTCTGAACGACCGGCACTCATACCATTGTATGGAAACCAACGCAAGGCGATCTGCTTCCAAAGCGCCCGTAGCTGCGTTTCGAACGCAGTATGCGGGATTATTAAATGCATTCGTAATCAGTCCCTTGGTCACATAGCTAGCTGGTAGGTAGATTAATTTACACACACACACACACACACACACTAGCTGACGACCCGGCCCGGCGTCGCCTAGTCCCTGACGGGGAGCATCTAATTTAATCCACATCAGTAGTCATTATACATTCAAATACATTTCTCTAAGCACACAGAGTACGCGTTCGGCCCCTGTTCCCGTTCCCGTTGCTCGTCTGTTTCTTCTAATGCTCCCTTTCCCGTTGCTCGTCTGTTTCAGAAGCTCGTAATGCCTTTTTCTTTCGTGTAAAAATAAAAAATTGATTTTAAAGTAACTAACTATTTCAGTTGGATCTGCGGGAGTGAGAACAACTTCTGTACAAAATTTCGTCTCAATCGGATGGACCGTTCGGGAACGCATAAAGGACACACACACAAAGAAACATATGTAAGTAGATATAGTAGAAAAAATTAAGTAGATTGTTCCTTTTCCGTCTACAAATCCACACTGTTCATAACTACTTTCTGGTTTTATCAGAGAGTGAGTTCCCCTGGAGCACGATAACGGGACATTTCTTCGTCTGTTTCTGAAGCTCGTAATGCCTTTTTCTTTCGTGCTTGAGGAAAAAATGTTGATTTTAAACTATTTCACTTGGATCCGCGGGAGTGAGAACAACATCTATACAAAATTTCATCTCAATCGGATGGACCGTTCGGGGACGCAAAAAGGACACACAAACAAACAAACAAACATTCTCCTTTATATATATATATATATATATATGACGGTCTCCCTGGCCTAGGTGTTAGTGACTTTCTCCGTAATCCCGTATACTCTCATGAGTAACGTGACGTGCGCGAGAATCGGTGGCGGTTCTAGCCGCGTCGGTAACTTACGGGGTATGTGAGCCGGTCGCTCAGAAACAATGGCAAACTACTGAGCGTAATCTTGCCGAGAAATCAACAATCAGCTGAAAGATGCTAATGTTGACAGCGATGTCCTGTAAAAGGATATGCGTATATATGTATATATATATATATATATATATATATATATATATATATATATATATATATATATATATATATATATATATATATATATATATATAGAGAGAGAGAGAGAGAGAGAGATCTCAGTGGCTTAACTGTGTCTTATTGGAACCTCGCACCCGGATATCATCCCGTGAAATGGGATTTCCTCTAACGTCAGCCTGGCCGAAGGTCCTCGGCTTCCTGGATGGGAGGGGGACCACTTAATGTGCAGACAATGTGTTTGAGCAGACTTATACGTATGCGCACAGGTGAGCCCGCATGCATTGACGTCACCGTGGCATGTCGTTATTCTAACATCAGAATAAACCGGCTCAGAGAGAAGCATCCAGAACGAGGCTGTGTCTAACAGACGTTCCAGGGCAGTCTTTTTAAAAAAAATAACATGAGAAGTAAATTCACTGGCATTTTTAAAAATTTATTTCGCACTTGTATAAGACAAGGAAACGTAGATGAAGTCAGTGGACAGGTAGAGAAACATTGAGGACTATAAACACACCAGGATTGGGTAGGAACTGTCTCCGTGCTTGGAAGGTTGGGCGTTCGTTTTCGGGCTTCCATGCGGTTCACGGGTGCATTATTTTGGGGAGAATCATGGGAGTTGTCGCGAGAGCTACGGAGTTCGTGTTCTGTGCGACACTTTCAGCGGGCTGCTCTATGGAAAGAGTTTTAACCACAGGGATAAAACCCGCAGCAATGAAGTTTTATCTTTTTGTTTTTCACACACCCACAACATGGATGCTGCGATAGAGCTGATACCGACATATGGATACACATCACCAAAGGTGTTACATATTCTTGGCACACGGCTAAATAATGCCGGGTATCCAGAATGCTTCTTGGCTGTCTCTGCTTTCCCCAACGCCGAGCAAAGTGTTTGTTTTTCGATGACGTGCGCTGAAGCCAGCTTTTCTGTCAGTCTACATTAGTGATAGTTATTATAATCACGCTGCCACATTTGAGTTGTTAGATCTTTCCTGTGGTTGACTGATTTGTGTGTGTGTGTGTGTGTGTGCGTGTGCGTGTGTGTGTGTGTGTGTGTGTGTGTGTGTGTGTGTTTTAATTGTAATTTGTCGTTCTCTGGCTTTGAAGGCAAGTGTAGTCTATACACGTGCTACTACTTCTAATGCACTGGGCTGATGTGCTTGTCAATTAGCTTTCCCTATTACCTGTGTCCCTCGCCATCAGGCGAACCCACTCCATCGTGTAATATACGTCCTCAAGTCAAGGACGAGAAGTCAACATTATAGTCAAACTGGCCGGTGTCGGTGTTGAACCCGCTACCTCGGCATCAGGACACAGGAAGTTTCGAGGGCTCCTATCTGTTCGACCATATTGACCTCCCGTGTGGTTAGTGGATTGTGAATCCTTTGGAATCGCGTACTTTAACTCTTGTGCGTTTTAACTCTTGTGCGTTTTAACTCGCCTGGGTCCCGAAAGGGGCGTGCATCTATGGGAATTAGGTCGGTGTAGAGACTTTCCTCCCCACCTGGTACCCATGTACGGTTTTCATGGAGCCTCTTTTGTAGATCACCCCTTCCCCGTTTATAAATCGTAAAACCATCAGGGCGAGACCGGCACTGGGACTTCAGATATGCAGAGAGGAGAGGCATGACGAACTGGGAACCTTGTCCAACTAGTTTGTCAATCTGTGGGGTGGGTTGACCGCTCAATACAAGTGTACCCCAAGTACTTGGTCAGTCTGAGAACTAATTCTAGACCTGAGACCTTTGCAACCAAGGCACTGATATAGGCTGCCATATCTTATAGCC
Organism: Cepaea hortensis; assembly: GCA_963921405.1. Taxonomy (NCBI): domain Eukaryota; kingdom Metazoa; phylum Mollusca; class Gastropoda; order Stylommatophora; family Helicidae; genus Cepaea; species Cepaea hortensis. The sequence continues at coordinate 29,744,044 of OY992876.1, read as the reverse complement.
CCTCCTCTTCTACCGTATGGTATGGAAGTAGCTTACCGGATTCCTCGTAGGTTTGATCAACAGAGCTCTTTGACTACTCTATTATAAACGCATTGAACATTTTTGGGAAGATTTGAAACCAATTAAAAAAAGATATTTGATTACTCATTTCAGAACTAGGCATTCCACATTCTTAGGACATGCTGCAAGGAGAAGTACACTGGGAACTGTGATAATAGGAAGGTTGAAGAGAAAGAAGTGAGACAGAGGAGGCCCTAGGCCCTAGAGAGAAGTTGATGGGCAGTTGGACATCGTGGCATGGGAGAATATACATATCGGAAATGATTGGCAAGACGTGTGACGGAAGACTGTCGTCAGACATTACGCCGAACGCCCGAAGAAGATAAAGTAGAAGTAGAAGAAAACATAGAACGTTAAAAATTAGCGCCTGTGTTCGGTAGTTAGGTCTCCCTAGCGGAACACACTAACAGATACAGGAAGAGAAGTGTGGAACAGTGACGAGAACGGTGTCATAAACTAGGTGGACACGGGACCAGAGAATTAGAGATAGAAGTGACTAATATGAGGAGGGCATGCAGAGAGCTGCAGGAGAGAGCAAAGGATGCGACGGCTTACCGTTGGTTGGTTAAAAAAAAGTCGCTTAAAAGTCGACAGGGTCGACTTCATTGCACCGGGTTTTATCCCATATGGCTCGGTCTCTTTCCGCAGTACGGAAAGAGTCGCACAAAGCACGAACTCCGTAGCTTTTAGCGACGACCCACAGGAGTCTCCGAAACATTTAACTCCTAAACCGAAGGACGTGGCCCGGAATCGAACCCACAACCTTTTGAGCACGAGTCAAACGGCTTGACCACTTCGCCACAGAGACTCCCAAAGGGGCAGAAGAAGAAGGTGAACACGCCACGATATTTATCTGTGTCAAGTGGGATGAACAGTCGCTAATGTGCCGAGATCAACGCTAATACTGGAATGGATATCTCATCGCCTCGACATAGGGCATTCTGGGCAGAGGAGTTATCCTTCCGTCCGCCCTTCAGTCTGTCCGTCCCTCCATATGTCTGTTCGTCCGTCCGTCCATCAGTCTGTCTGTCTGTCTGTCTGACTGTATTTCTGTCTCTTCGTCCGTCCATCTGTCTGTCTGTCTGTCTGTATTTCTGTTTGTCTGTCCGTCCGCCCGCTCAACTATATCTGTTTGTCTTGTTTGTCGGTGGAGTAAGAAGGCTGTATACAGGAGCGGGTAAAATATATGTTAAACCGTTATGGGTAAATAGTAAGACGGACAGGTAGGCAGGCAGACAGACTTGACTTGATTTGATTTGATTCGCAAACAAAAATTCCAAATTCGGTCTCGTTCATCCTGAAGAAGCGATTGAACGAGACCGAATTTTGAATGTTTACGAGTCAAGTCTGTCTGCCTGCCTGCCTGTCCATCTTGTTGTTTACCCATAACGTTTCAACGTATATTTACCCGCTCCCGTATCCCGCCTTCTTACCCCACCCCGCCCACTATCAATGACTATGCCCACACACGATTACTATTCCAACGATATTCTTCAACCGTCCTTTTCCCTTATATCTGCATTTACCTTGTGTGACTTCCCCCGTGTTGTTTTCTCTAGAAAATATGCATGTACGCGTATACTAGACGTTCTGTTTATGTTCCTCACTTGAGCTTATGTCAGTGGGGGTAGACGTTTTTAGTTGTTATTGCTACTTGCCTTAATTTCGCCCCTCTCCTCTCTACTCTGACTTCGTCGTTAATTGTAATACCTGTTCGCGTTACCCCCACCGAGCGTATCTTCTCAGTTGCCTGCTTGTAAAATGATCCCTGCAGAAGAGACGAGAAGAAACGCTGGTTAAAAAAAAAAAAATGGCTACAGGCTCCGGAGTGCTGATCGCTGGTGGTGCAGTCGAGAAGTTTGTTTACTTCATCATACAGTCGGCATTGGCGTTGAGCGACAGTTTGGTGCTTTCTTCCTTTCCCCCCGCCTTCTTCTCGTGCTTCATTTCTCTTTAGGCCATGTCTGTCTGGATGGATGGAGGGAGGGATGGATGTGTGGTGTGTGTGTGCGTGCTTCTTTCTGCCTGCCTGACCGACCGTCCAGCCGCCACTCTGGTTTCTATGTGGTCTCTGGTTTCTCTTTGATCCCACTTTCCCTTATCTGTTTCTCTCTGGTTTCTGTATTCTCTTGCCTGGTTTCTTACTATCATCTCTGGTTACTTTTTCCCTCTTTGATCCCCCCCCCCTCTCTCTCTCTCTCTCTCTCTCTCTCTCTCTCTCTCTCTCTCTCTCTCTCTCTCTCTCTCTCTGTGTCTGTTATTTCTGTCTCCCATCCCTGATGTATCCATCCCCTCTCTGATTTCTCTATTCATCTTTCTTATTAATCTCTACTCTCTCTGATTTGTCTGCCCTGCTCACTAATTCCCATCTTCTGTTGCTGTTTTTCTCTTCTGTTTTATCCATCATAATTTCTCGCATTCTATTTGTAACATCTCTGTTCCCTACTTCTCCCCAAGTTTTTATTCTCACTTCCCCATATTTAAACCACCCCCCCCCCTCCCCCCGCTTTCTATGTCTTCTCTTTTCTATCCTTTTCTGCACGATTTAAAGTTGTTTCTGTTCCCTATCCTCTCTCCCTCTCGAGTTAGCAGCCTGTCTCCGTCATTTCCCCAAGGGCACGAAACGTTATGGCTCATTCCCAGCGTGTTACCTATGTCTTCCATTACATGCTCCTAATTTTATGTTTTGCCTCGTTGTCGACCTTATGCCTGGATGTTTACTGCATTTGGGATCACTTATTTTCGGCACCATTAATTCCAGACGGATTCCAGTACACATCCCATGTTCGTTTATGCGGAGACCGTCTTTCTGTTTCATATATCCGCGGCAGGTATGCCAGCACAATAAACACCGGTTGTCTTCTTTCTGTCGCAGCTTGAAACCCACTGCCGCTGAAACTAGGTGCACGGCAAAGGTAAATGTAGTCCCCATAGCCTTAGGATGAAAAGAACAAATGCATCCATACTTTAAGAGCTGAATATTGAAGAGGGTTGGCTATTAAAGATGATAAAACAGAAAATTGATATATTTTGGTCACTTGAAACGTCATGAAAGTTTGGAGAGAACAATAATGGAGGGGTATGTGCCTGGGAAGAGAGGACAAGGAAGGCGAAAGAAAAGATGGGTGTGGGATGTAGCGGATGATCTCCAGATGGGTGTATCGGGCGCGGGACATCTTGCTTATGGTCGAGTTTTCCGGAGGGTTGTTATGGGAGCGAGGTTATGCAAAGGACATGCTACTGAATGAATGAATGAATGAATGAATGAATAGCTTTAGCAGTGTGAGGTGTTCGGGCTTTCACGTATTCTAGGTCACGGTTTGCTATGAGGTAACCAGTGTTCTTCTTTCTGTCACAGCTTGAAGCCCGGCCGTAGACATTTGCCGCTGAAACTAGGTACGCTGCAAAGGTAAATGTAGTCCCACGGCTTTAGTGGTGCGAAGTATTTCGATTCGATTTTACCTTTACCCCTACCCCGTTCAACCTCATGGAGAAGTTATAATTAGGGTCCATCACCGGCTACGAATAATAGTCTTGTGACTAGTCAGCTGCAAAAGCAGCTGCCCATGGTTTTACCCTCACAGTCCTATTAATCCGAAGATGATTGTTGTCCATATGGGGTAATGGACTCGGGCTTTCACTTATTATAGGTCCCGGCATTCTGATACGGGGTGACCATTTCTCTTCTTTGCCGTCCGTTTCTTCCAGAATTGTTTCCTGAAAATTCATTATAGTATCATATCTGTAATTATCGGGTGGATCTATCTCAGAACCGTACTGGTTGTAGAAAAGAATCCCATGACTGCTGAAGGTTCAAACCAGTCCAGATTGTTGGTAACCTGTCGGCCTAACCACTGTGCCACCGTGGCTCATACAGGGTATATTAGTGTAGCTTGCTATGGTCGTAGAATCTAGCATTCTTCTTCTTCTTCTTCTTCTTCTTCTTCTTCTTCTTCTTCTTCTTCTTCTTCTTCTTCTTCTTCTTCTTCTTCTTCTTCTTCTTCTTCTTCTTCCTCCTCCTCCTCCTCTAATTCTGTTTATCCTTCTCCATCTTCATACCGCCGTTAAGTTGTGAAGTGTTACGCCTGCACATATGCTAGGCCACGGAATACCGAGGTGGAAGTATCCAGTTCTCTTCCTCTTCCTTTACAGTGCTTGTTCCATCCCTGTAGCGTCCTGACAGAATAATAGAGAATAAATGATCCAGAGTCAGTTTCTTGCTATGAGTCTGTGATGTGATACGCCATCATATATTGTAGGCCTGAGAGCATGGGGGAATAAGTAGCCAATCTCTTTCTCTCACATTGGCAAGAGACGAGCCCAGGCGTCCGAACATTCTGATAGCATTATCAGCGCTGTTGACCGTCAACTTCGCCAGCGCGCCCGCGTCCGGCTGAAGATGGGAGGAGGGGATATCCTGTCACTGCTTGGAATTGAACCCAGACCCCCTATCTTGACAAGCAAGCGCACTAACCTCTATCCTACAACGACCACTTCTCCCTGTAGACGCTATAATTCACGAAGGCGTCGAGGAAGAGTTCTGGTAGGTACAGTAATGATACCGTGCGCACTTACCTCTGTAGTGTTCACAAGTGTACTTTTGCCGGCCGTGAAGTGTCTTCAGAAGCTCTCTTCATTTACAATACAAGCCGGGCCTCAGTGCGCACTCGTTCAGTGTACACTTTCCACCAGCGGTGTTGTACCACTGATAGTTGTTTGTGTTGCTACAAAGTCCCGACAAGTAGGTAATTATGGACGTGTACCTATATTTTTAAGTTACAGAGAGAGAGAGAGAGAGAGAGAGAGGGGGGGGGGAGGAGGAGAAGATATGTTTGCAGCAGTAGCAGAAAATGCATACTGAACAACACGCGTGGTATTTAGGTACAAGTAAACGAGACTCTAGCGGCCGCGTTAGCGAAGTTGATATGTATCTGCGCTGATATGAATACGGTGGGATGGGGATTCGAGGCTTGGCCTATTCGCCTGCTGAAACTAGAGGAAGACTGACCACCTATTCCCCCTTGCTCTCGGGCCTACAAAATGTGATGGCCCTATCGTATCACAGATCTATAGCAGAAAACTGCTTCGACACAAATAATTAACCTCCCTCTTTCCTCTCTCTCTCCTTCCCCCCAAAAAGTTATTCAGGTTTCTTAATTTTCTGGGAATTGTCTGTTAAGGTAACCGGCGACCCCCACCTCGTAGGTCGCGGCCTAGAAAATGCAAAGACCTGGTTCTTCTCACCCCGTCGGCTGTATCTGCTGTGGCTTCCGTCCATCATGTGCCATGCCGATGAGCATGGACAGTCATGTTTTGCCATCTCACTCGATCACCAGAGTCGTGGATCAGCTCCGTGTGCCTGTCTCGACAATGATGCCAAGCCGTCCAGATATTTACTTCTCGGTCTTCCCCTTGGTCTCTTTCCTTCGATCGTGCCAGTTGTCACCAAGTTCTCCAAGTCATTTCTTCTCATAACGTGCCCAAAAAATTTTGACTGTCTACGTCTAATTTCTCTAATCAGTTTACTATCTTCATTTGTTTCTTGAAGGACTTGTTCATTGGTTTTTCTGTCTGTCCTTGGTATTCTTTGCATTTTACCCAGAGACCACATTTCTACAGCCATCAGATGTTTTTCAGCTTGACTGCTCATTGTCCACGCTTCACATCCATACACAAGTACAGGTTCTATGTAGCACTTCAACACTCTTTTTCTCGTTTCAGTTGACATCTGTTTATTGGTCAGTATGCTTGTCATCTTGCAAAAGGCTACCTTCGTAATGGCAATTCTTGCTCTAATCTCTTCAAGGCATCTCCCATCAGATGTTATGACTGCTCCGAGATAACTGTACCGATTCACTGGCTTAAGAATATTCCCATTTACTTGTATAATACATTGTTGTATTTAATTCTTCCCAGTGACGACCATAATCTGTGTCTTCTTACTATTCAATTCTAACCCTAGTTGCTCACTGTGTGAAATGTTGCAGGTCTTGTTCATTGTCTGCAATCAAGACTGTATCATCTGCATATCTAATGTTATTGATGTATCGTCCCCCAATGTTGATTCCTTCCATATCTTCTATATTTCTGAAAATATTCTCACTGTACAGAGAAAAAAAAAGATCTGGAGACATTACACATCCCTGTCTCACATCTCTTTTAATAGGCTGATATTGACCTACATCGTTATCAATTCTGATGGCAGCTTGTTGCTTCCAATATATGTTATTTACAAGTCTAAGGTATTTTCCATCAATTTGTAGAACCTCAAACTGTGGCTTACCTTTACCAAACTCCGAGGTAGAGGTCAGCGTGGCTGATGGGTTAAAACCGCTCGCTCTTAAATTTCTCTTGCGCCGTTGGTGGGGTAGTGGGCTCATTCCCTGCACCGGTTTGCCAGATGTTTACTGTGGCGTCTTGTGCAGACGGCGGTGGCAAACTGCCGAACGTAAACTTGCCTAGACAATCAGCCTGCGTTGATGGTAGTGTCCGGCAAAGGACAGACCACTTTAATTTCACAGTGTGCTGAACAGTTAGTTACATACATATTTGCAGCCAACCTCAGCAGTTTTATGGCCCTTTGTGATTTCTTGGCAAATTTCGCGCAGAGCAATTTAATGTGGTAATTAGGTACCGATACGTGTAATTTCGCCTGAGTTTTTCTGACCCCCCCCCCCCCCCACTCCCACCATGGGAAAGCAATAACAGTGAAACTGTAGTCTGTCATACATGCCATAAGAAGTAACTAAGGAGGGTTGGCTTGAGGCTAGCCACCCCATTCCTAGAAAGCCTTAGCTGTAAAATGCAAGCAAACGTGAAAAAAATAAGGCAAAAAGGAGACTCCTGTCACAGGATGGAGGCTCGTCTGGAAGAGGCGTCATTGTGGAGAAATCCGCAAGGAGTCTGTGTCGCCGACTTACTCTTGTCATCTAGGGATACCTTAATACCACATCATCATCATCATCATCATCATCATCATCATCATCATCATCATCATCATCATCATCATCATCATCATCCAGTACCTTGCCTGCCTGGTGTACCTGTCTTCTTTTATCTCCGCTTGTGACAACATGTTCCAGTTTTTGTCTTCTCATAATGTGGCCACAAATGATGACTGCTTCTTTCTGATGTTTGTGATATGTTGTCTTTACGACTCCGTCATAATGTCCAGATCGCCAACTGTAGCTGTCCAATTAATTTTCAACATTCTTCTATAAAACCACATACCTAAGGCTTATATGGATTGTCTCCTCTGCTTAGTCGTTGTCCGGAATTCGCAGCCGTATGTTAAAACATGGATCTAAGTAGCATGAGTTAGTGTTTGTATTTTATTAGTAATTCTTGTAGTTGTGCTCAGTATTCCTGACACATACATAAGTGCCGATTTAACACTGGAGTTAACAATTGGAGTTAAATACACATAGAGAAGAGAGTTAGAGACAGATAAATAATATGGGAAAAAATGTTTTGCGTATCCTTTTACAGGACTTAGCTGTCAACAGCAGCATCTTTCAGCTGTCTGTTGATCTCTTGGCAAGATTACGCTCAGTAGTTTGCCATTGCTTTCTGAGCGGCCGGCTCAGTATCCGCAAGTCACGAGCGGGGGTCGAACCACCTCAGTTCTCGCTCCGCTGCGAGACTCTGCGTGATAAACGGGATTACAGAGAGAAAGTGTTGTAACCCCACAGCCAGAGAGACCGGCAAATAATATGGGAAGGAATGGATAATATGGGAAGGACATGGATAATATGGGAAGGACATGGGTGATATGGGAAGGGCATGGTTAATATGGGAAGGGCATGGGTAATATGGGAAGAACATGAATAATATGGGAAGGAATGGATAATATGGGAGAATTACGTGAATAATATGGGAAGGACATGGATACTACGTGAAGGACATTGATAATATGGGAAGGACGTGAATATGGGAAGTACAAGAATAATATGGAAAGGACATGAGTAACACATGGGTAATATGGGAAGGACATGGGTAATATGGGAAGGACATGGGTAATATGGGAGAATTACGTGAATAATATGTGAAGGACGTGGATAATATGGGAAGGACATGGATACTACGTGAAGGACATTGATAATATGGGAAGGACGTGAATATGGGAAGTACAAGAATAATATGGAAAGGACATGAGTAACACATGGGTAATATGGGAAGGGCATGGGTAATATGGGAAGGGCATGGATAATATGGGAAGGACATGGATAATATGGGAAGGACGTGGATAATATGGGAAGGACGTGAATATGGGAAGTACAAGAATAATATGGAAAGGACATGGGTAATATGGGAAGGACATGGGTAATATGGGAAGGGCATGGGTAATATGGGAAGGACATGAATAATATGGGAAGGACATGGATAATATGGGAGAATTACGTGAATAATATGTGAAGGACGTGGATAATATGGGAAGGACATGGATACTACGTGAAGGACATTGATAATATGGGAAGGACGTGAATATGGGAAGTACAAGAATAATATGGAAAGGACATGAGTAACATGGGTAATATGGGAAGGACATGGGTAATATGGGAAGGGCATGGATAATATGGGAAGGACATGGTTAATATGGGAAGGGCATGGGTAATATGGGAAGGACATGGATAATATGGGAAGGACATGGGTAATATGGGAAGGGCATGGGTAATATGGGAAGGACATGAATAATATGGGAAGGACATGGATAATATGGGAGAATTACGTGAATAATATGTGAAGGACGTGGATAATATGGGAAGGACATGGATACTACGTGAAGGACATTGATAATATGGGAAGGACGTGAATATGGGAAGTACAAGAATAATATGGAAAGGACATGAGTAACATGGGTAATATGGGAAGGACATGGGTAATATGGGAAGGGCATGGATAATATGGGAAGGACATGGTTAATATGGGAAGGGCATGGGTAATATGGGAAGAACATGAATAATATGGGAAGGAATGGATAATATGGGAGAATTACGTGAATAATATGTGAAGGACGTGGATAATATGGGAAGGACATGGATAATATAGGAAGGACATGGATACTACGTGAAGGACGTGGATAATATGGGAAGGACAAGAACAATATGGAAAGAATATGGGAAGGACATGGATACTATGGGAAGGAATGGAACCCGCTGCAAACGATAGGACGGTTTGGTGCGAGTTGGTTAAAAACATATACTTCAGTAGAGTATAAATGGAACAGAAGAGGTGGAAGAAACGTCATTGTAGGACCTTCTGAGCAAAATGTGGTATGTAGTTACAGGTAAACTTAATTCCGATGCCGGAATTTCCCAGCTGACGTGACTTACTGTTGTGTTCACATATACTAGATCAGACGTTTATGAGGTGAGCTGACGAGTTTGTTTCCTCGTTGCTTTTTTCGAACCTCAGCTCTGAGCATATAGTCTATTATTGTGCAACGTGGTGCGCTTCAGTGGTTCTGTATAATGGTTTTAGAACATTATTCATTTTAAACTTGGCACCAAACTTGGATTTGTTAACTCCAATGTTAAGAGAAGGTTCACCAGAGAGAAGAATGGAGACGGATTGTATCTGCAGCAAAGAACCTCAATGGCTCGGAACGCTGAAGAAGAAGAAGAATGTTAAATCGGTAATACAGTACTGTATTGGTCAGGAGCAGGGAGAACAACTACAAGAAGTACTAGTAAATGACAAACACTCACTAACTGGTGCTTGTGCAGAATAGTGGGAATTAAGTGGTATGACAGAATCACCAATGTAGAACTCAAGTAGAGAACTAAACAGATTAAACAAAATAGGGAAGCTGCGTGGTCTCGAGGTATGGTGTCCGCCTCGAGTTCTGGAGGTCCCGGGTTCAAGCCCCGGTGAGGAACGGGATTTTTTTCACGTGAACTTCTAGTAATAAAATGTCCCTTGGTCTCTGGGAGTGAGATCGGACGTCCGTGTGTATTGTTGCGCACGTAAAAATATCCCTTGGCAGTCGGAAATCGAAAAATAGTAGCCTAACGGCGCTGCCCGGGCAAAATTTCGAGTTAAAACTCTTCCCAAAGTATTTCAAGATCCTCGCCGGTGCTACGGAGTTCGTGCACTGAGCTGAGTTTCTCCAGACTCAGGGTTGAGTTAGGAGGAGAACGGAGCACTTATGGGTTACACCCGTGTGCCGTGATGTTGATCCATCGAATAAACTAAACTAACTAAACAAATTTCAGTGAAAAAAGAGGTGAGTAGAAGACACTGGAGATGGATATGGCACACGTTGAGAAAACCTGATGACAATGTAGATAGACACTGTCTTGTTTGGAACCCACACGGCTAACGAAATAGTGGGAGATCTAAAAAGAGAAGAGAATGACAGACAGAGATGAATAATATTGGTAAGACATAAGGGAGCTGCGTGAGATAGCAAAATATAGACCGACTTGGCGTGGTTTGTTTGAGGGGATATGCCCCATTGGGGGATACAGGAAATACAGGGTGTATTTTTAATGACTGTGCAGTGTTTGAAAATATTGCCTAGAGGGTTCAACCTCTAGTGTGGTCAATTGGACTAAAATGTTGACTTCTCGTCCTGGACTTGGGGACGTAAGTTACAAGAACCTCTGAAGTCAGAGTGGGTTCGCCTGATTGCGAGGGACACTGGTAATAGGGAAAGCTATCCCACACTCAAAAATTAGCACAGCATGGACTACACTCGAGTTCAAAGCGAGCGAAAGAAAGGAAGGAAGGGACGGACGGGTGGGCGGACGAACGGATAGACAGGCAGATAGTTGGTGTCTCCATATTTGAAAGGCCGGCACTCTAACCGCTAGAACATCCTTTCACCAGCAACTTACTAACATTTACAGCTCACACTATCACTACCAGTAGCCCATATCTCTCTCTCTCTCTCTCTCTCTCTCTCTCTCTCTCTCTCTCTCTCTCTTTCTCTCTCTCTCTATCTCTCTCTCTCTCTCTCTCTCTCTTTCTCGACTTGTACTGCGTTTGCTCGCCAGTTCAAGGGCACCGCTCTCTGATAATATTTATGAGGCCGGGATGACTGTAACTGTTGGCAGCCGCAAGAGGACGCGAACCCGAAATGCTGGCTGCGAGAGAAATACCTGCTACGTTTACCAGCATGCGAGAAATGCAGGAAAATGGCCAGAAACGTGGGTATTTTCGCTGTTATTTGTATCATGCTTGGTGAACAGTTCTGTTGCGGATGTCACTGTTTGGCTGGCTGAGATCCCTCTCCATCACTGTCATTGTTATTATTAGACTGTGAGCTTCTTTCTGGAGACAGGCTGCAGAGATGACGGGACCAGTAACCTCTGCAAGGAAGATCATTATCAGCAGCATTATTATATTTATTATTATTTTTAGCTTATCCCCATCAGCATTATTATTAGCATTATTAGCACAATTACTATTCTTATTATATGGGGAGTTCATTTGAAATCCGTGCGTGCCGCACCGCGCGTAATTGCGTACGTTGAACATGATCATGTCATAGTCATGTGATAAGTACTGACCAATGAATGAAAGAGCACGTGCTTATCGTCCCATGATGCATAGGATCTGTTTCTGACGTTGAGAAAATACCGGGTTGATCCAGAATCCACCCAAAAGAAGCTCAGAGGGCGGTGATTCAGTTTCTTTCATTTGAAGGATGTCGACCAGTGGACATTCATCGAGGAATGCAGGCAGCGTACGGTAACAAATGTGTGTCGAAGACAACAGTGACAGACTGGGCACGTATGTTTCGGAAAGGACGTCCGTGTGTATTGTTGCGCACGTAAAAATATCCCTTGGCAGTCGGAAATCGAAAAATAGTAGCCTAACGGCGCTGCCCGGGCAAAATTTCGAGTTAAAACTCTTCCCAAAGTATTTCAAGATCCTCGCCGGTGCTACGGAGTTCGTGCACTGAGCTGAGTTTCTCCAGACTCAGGGTTGAGTTAGGAGGAGAACGGAGCACTTATGGGTTACACCCGTGTGCCGTGATGTTGATCCATCGAATAAACTAAACTAACTAAACAAATTTCAGTGAAAAAAGAGGTGAGTAGAAGACACTGGAGATGGATATGGCACACGTTGAGAAAACCTGATGACAATGTAGATAGACACTGTCTTGTTTGGAACCCACACGGCTAACGAAATAGTGGGAGATCTAAAAAGAGAAGAGAATGACAGACAGAGATGAATAATATTGGTAAGACATAAGGGAGCTGCGTGAGATAGCAAAATATAGACCGACTTGGCGTGGTTTGTTTGAGGGGATATGCCCCATTGGGGGATACAGGAAATACAGGGTGTATTTTTAATGACTGTGCAGTGTTTGAAAATATTGCCGGTCCAAGTTTTGTATTTACCTGTTGTGTTGCATGCATTTTACAGAGGGTGAATACAAAACTTGGACTGGCAATATTTTCAAACACTGCACAGTCATTAAAAATACATCCTATGCGATGATGAAAAAGAACAAGGACCCACTTCCGTACGTCGAAGCCAGAAAGTGGGCAGTCAAGAGCTGAGGTATTTGGACGTTGTGTGTGTGTGTGTGTGTGTGTGTGTGCGCGCGCGCGTGCGTGCGTGCGTGCGCGCGTACGTGCGTGCGTGCGCGCGCGCAGATAATGTTATGCTGCTTGAATGGTGTTGCTAGGTTAGTGAACATCGCGGAAATAGCGCCCGGACGCACACTCACCCACACACACCCACTCACACCTTGCTGGGAATAAATAGAGCAAAGCTTTCATTGGCTGTCAGGTGAGGATGTCAAATGTTGTTGGTTAGTTCACAAGCAGTCAAACTTCGAGATAGATTCTGTTATCAAGCTTCTGCCTGTCTGTCTGTCCGTCCATCCGTCCGCCCGTCTGTCCTTCCGTTCGTCCGTCTGGTCATCCGTCCGTCCGCCCGCCTCCTCTCTCTCTCTCTCTCTCTCTCTCTCTCTCTCTCTCTACCTACCTACCTACCTACCTATCTAATCTATCTATCTAGGTAGGGTGGGGGATGTGTGGGTGAATGGGGGATGTGTGGGTGGGCGGTGGATGTGTCTCATAACATGGTAATATGCATTTTCTATGTTTACAAAATTCATTTGACAATGTTTTTCCTATGCACTATTGATGAACGAAAGATGAGTGATTGGAAGGGCCGAATGTAAGACGGGCCTGCGTGCCCAATTTGTTACCCTTTGAAAATAAAGTCCGTTCGTTCGTTCGTTCGTTCTCTCCAGTTGATAATGTTTTCCTATGTGAATGTAACATACACAATTGATGAACGAAAGATAGAGTGATTGGAAGGGCCGAATGTAAGATCGGCCTGCGTGCCCAATTTGTAACCTTTTGAAAATAAAGTTTGTTTGTTCGTTCGTTCTCTCTCTCTCGTCAATGAGTAATCCTCGGTTTTCTAAGAATGTTTCTCTACCACGTACAGTGAAAACCGTCTGCGTTCGTCTGTATTCACTGTAAAATTAATCTAATAAGACCTATACAACACGTCACTCCCACCTCGGCCCACTAGACATACCCTCCTTCCCTTGCCAATCTCCCCGTCTCTTGTATTTTCATACTCATTAGTCTTCATTGTGCTGCATTCACCCTCGTGCTGGATGTCCCCGTGAACCATTGCTGCCACCACTCTTCTTGCTAAACGTGCTAAATGTCCCCTGTCTTCTCTTCCATGAACCATTGCTGCCACCACTCTTCTTGCTAAACGTGCTAAATGTCCCCTGTCTTCTCTTCCATGAACCATTGCTGCCACCACCCTTCTTGCTAAACGTGCTAAATGTCCCCTGTCTTCTCTTCCATGAACCATTGCTGCCACCACTCTTCTTGCTAAACCGTTGTGCTGAATTCACCCTCGTGCTGGATGTCCCCTGTCTTCTCTTCCATGAACCATTGCTGCCACCACCCTTCTTGCTAAACGTGCTAAATGTCCCCTGTCTTCTCTTCCATGAACCATTGCTGCCACCACTCTTCTTGCTAAACCGTTGTTCTGAATTCACCCTCGTGCTGGATGTCCCCTGCCTTCTCTTCCATGAACCATTGCTGCCACCACCCTTCTTGCTAAACGTGCTAAATGTCCCCTGCCTTCTCTTCCATGAACCATTGCTGCCACCACTCTTCTTGCTAAACGTGCTGGATGTCCCCTGCCTTCTCTTCCACGAACCATTGCTGCCACCACTCTTCTTGCTAAACGTGCTGGATGTCTCCTGTCTTCTCTTCCATGAACCATTGCTGCCACCACTCTTCTTGCTAAACGTGCTGGATGTCCCCTGCCTTCTCTTCCATGAATCATTGCTGCCACCACTCTTCTTGCTAAACGTGCTGGATGTCCCCTGCCTTCTCTTCCATGAATCATTGCTGCCATCACTCTTCTTGCTAAACGTGCTGGATGTCCCCCGTCTTTTCTGCCATAAATCATTGCTGCCATCACTCTTCTTGCTAAACGTGCTGGATGTCCCCCGTCTTTTCTGCCATAAATCATTGCTGCCACCACTCTTCTTGCTAAACGTGCTGGATGTACCCTGTCTTTTCTGCCATGAACCATTGCTGCCACCACTCTTCTTGCTAAACTAGCGCCACGTATAACGGCCGAAATATTTCAGCTTCCCAGACACGATACTGTCTGAGAGCCTCGTTTCTTCGATGTTCACATCTTGTGGGATGTCATTACTTAGTTTCTTCTTGGCCTATGGTATTATAATAATTGTTCTGTATCACTTCAGTTCAAAAGTCTCCATTTTCGTCTTTACTTATTGCGAAACGTTCCGTGACTCACACCCGGATGTTGTCATGCGAGAGATGAGTGTTCTCAGTATTGTTACTGTAATGTTGTTTGCAACTTTACAAAATATTTTCCCCTGTAAATATAAGATAACGTGGCGTGGATGTGAACAGCATACAGAGATGGATTGGGAAAGGCCTTTACGAGTGCGCCGTGAAAACGTAGGGCATGTTGTTTGAGGCTCTTTACAGCTGATCTTGAAGATGGCACTTGTCGTCTAAGGGATGAATTAGCCGTTTTGTTACCAGAGCTCATCAAGAACTCAAAAAAAATAGTATCTCTATAACCTATCATGCATGTGGCAAGAGACGAACAAGGACGATAGGTGTGAGACTTACTACCTCATCACTTAGAAAAACTTCAGCTACAAAATCCCAACCAGTTATGAAGAAGTAACCAAGGTACTTGGCGTGGCTTGGTGAAAGGCCGCCTGGGAGATGAAAGGCAGACGATAGAAGGAATCAGTTAGTGTCTCCGAGGTCAGCATGACCGAATGGATAAGAGCGCTGGCTCTTAAACTGCCGGTGTGCTGATGCCGAGGTAGAGGGTTCAACCTCTAGTGTGGTCAATTGGACTAAAATGTTGACTTCTCGTCCTGGACTTGGGGACGTAAGTTACAAGAACCTCTGAAGTCAGAGTGGGTTCGCCTGATTGCGAGGGACACTGGTAATAGGGAAAGCTATCCCACACTCAAAAATTAGCACAGCATGGACTACACTCGAGTTCAAAGCGAGCGAAAGAAAGGAAGGAAGGGACGGACGGGTGGGCGGACGAACGGATAGACAGGCAGATAGTTGGTGTCTCCATATTTGAAAGGCCGGCACTCTAACCGCTAGAACATCCTTTCACCAGCAACTTACTAACATTTACAGCTCACACTATCACTACCAGTAGCCCATATCTCTCTCTCTCTCTCTCTCTCTCTCTCTCTCTCTCTCTCTCTCTCTCTCTCTTTCTCTCTCTCTCTATCTCTCTCTCTCTCTCTCTCTCTCTTTCTCGACTTGTACTGCGTTTGCTCGCCAGTTCAAGGGCACCGCTCTCTGATAATATTTATGAGGCCGGGATGACTGTAACTGTTGGCAGCCGCAAGAGGACGCGAACCCGAAATGCTGGCTGCGAGAGAAATACCTGCTACGTTTACCAGCATGCGAGAAATGCAGGAAAATGGCCAGAAACGTGGGTATTTTCGCTGTTATTTGTATCATGCTTGGTGAACAGTTCTGTTGCGGATGTCACTGTTTGGCTGGCTGAGATCCCTCTCCATCACTGTCATTGTTATTATTAGACTGTGAGCTTCTTTCTGGAGACAGGCTGCAGAGATGACGGGACCAGTAACCTCTGCAAGGAAGATCATTATCAGCAGCATTATTATATTTATTATTATTTTTAGCTTATCCCCATCAGCATTATTATTAGCATTATTAGCACAATTACTATTCTTATTATATGGGGAGTTCATTTGAAATCCGTGCGTGCCGCACCGCGCGTAATTGCGTACGTTGAACATGATCATGTCATAGTCATGTGATAAGTACTGACCAATGAATGAAAGAGCACGTGCTTATCGTCCCATGATGCATAGGATCTGTTTCTGACGTTGAGAAAATACCGGGTTGATCCAGAATCCACCCAAAAGAAGCTCAGAGGGCGGTGATTCAGTTTCTTTCATTTGAAGGATGTCGACCAGTGGACATTCATCGAGGAATGCAGGCAGCGTACGGTAACAAATGTGTGTCGAAGACAACAGTGACAGACTGGGCACGTATGTTTCGGAAAGGACGTCAGTTCACGACAGATCTTCGACGGCCCGGTCAAGCGCATATTGTTGCAACAGAAAAAAAAACCCATCGCCAAAATTGATGCAGCAGTACAGATGAACCGTTGTCGAAGCATGCGTTCGCTAGCGAACGGATTTGATGTGTCAATTGGGACAATTCAAAAGGTCGTTCGTAAGAAACTGCAATATCGGAAGGTGTGTTTACAGTGGTTACCACGGATGTTGACCGACCACCAAAAAGAGGAACGCATGGGATGGTGTTTGAACCACTTGCTGCGTTACAGAGTTTAGGGTGATGCATTTCTCTTCCGCATAGTGGCAGGGGATGAATAATGGTGTCACCACTTTGAGCGGAGCAACAAAAGAGAGAGCATGCAATGAAAGCATGCTGGATCACCAAAAGCCAAAAAATTCAAGTTACAGGTTTCCGCTGGTAAGGTTTTGCTGAGTTGTTAGCCGACTTTAAAGAACCTGGTGTCAATATCAACTCTACCCACTACTAGCAAACAGTTGACAAGCTGCAAAATGCCATCAAGAATAAATGACCCGGCATGCTTTCTCGCGGTGTGATTTTGTTGCACGATAATGCTCGTCCGAATGTCGCAAAGATTGTGCAGGAAGCATTAGCAAGGGCGAAGTGGGAAATTCTGCGATATCCAGCCTATAGTCCTGATTTGTCACCATGTGATTTTCATTTGTTCGGACTTCTAAACAAAAGCTCTCAAGGGCAACGATTTCACACAGATGCAGACAAACACTTGGTTCAGTGAGCAATCACAATCCTTTTTTTTTTTTTTCGGACGGCATTCGCCGCCTACCTAAGCAATGGGATGCTTGCCTGAATGCCTACGGTGACTTCTTCTGACCAACCCATGGTGCATAATTTATTCAAAATGAATGCTTTGTTTAATTCTACCACATCTGTTAATGTTTCTTTCATGCTTTTGTAATAAAGCCATTGGAACGGGTTTCAAATGAACGTCCCTAATATTATTATTATTAGCATAATGACTATCATTATTATTATTATTATTATTATTATTATTATTATTATTATTATTATTGTTACTCTGCTTGCCTCGCGCTCCGTAGGACGTGGGTTCGATTCCGGGCTACTTCATTCATTTCACGAGCGCAATTTTCTCGGAGACTCATAGGGTCGACGCTGGAGCTACGGAGTTCATGTTTTGTTCGACGCTTTCGACTGTTCTCCCCGCGGGAAAAAAACCGAATAATATAGGATAAAACCCAGTGCAATGTAGCCGATTCTCTTGCTTAAAAAAAAACACACCTTAGCTTGTAATCGTTGGGTTATACACACCGGGACGGGAACGCCATTTGCTGAGATTCACACTATGGGAAGGCATCTAATCATGAAACTGACCTGGTGTCTGCGACACCCTGAATATTTCACAGGTGGTGAGTATAAACCAGGATGGATGCACAGATGCGAGGCCAGTCGTGCTCAGTGTAAAGGCAGCGGATGCTGAGATAACATCACAATCATGGCGCGGAAAGGAGTTTACACACGAATTGATCCATGCCGTGGGGGAATAGCAGTTTGTGGAGGGGCATGATCGCCCATGCCAGCCAGCAAGGCACTGGATGATGATAATGATGAATATCACAAGATGAACGAGAAAGATGTTTTACTGCACCATCATGGCGTAAAACTGAAAGTGCGGGCTGTTCAGTGCATCCAACCTTCGGTGTGAAAATGTCAACCTCATCTATTTAGTGCGCAAATATCTTCACCAGTTTAATTTGTTGTTATGGCTATCGGTGAAGTTGAGAATGGACGAGACAAATGTCAGTCCGATTATCCATGGAGAAATTTCCGTTCATGAAGTGGAGTCATACTAGTTGGTAACGCCTACCTTTCTTGGGCAGCCGTTCTGTTTTCTTGGAGTGGTACATTATTATTTGGATATTTTTATCAGCTTAAAATTTATACATAGATTTTGAAAACATGGCATTCATTTGTAGGCCATAAATATTTCCTAACTCTAAGGTGATGCATTTGTGCGCGGTTGATATTTTGTTTGCCTTTTTGCTTTTCGTTAACCTAGAGATGTTGATAATTCGTTAACATAGAGATGTTGATGTGTTGTTAACCTAGAGATGTTGATATTTCGTTAACCTAAAGATGTTGATATTTCGTTAACCTAGAGACGTTGATATTTCGTTAACCTAGAGACGTTAATAATTCGTTAACGTAGAGATGTTGATATTTCTTTGACCTAGATGTTGATATTTCGTTAACCCAACGATGTTGATATTTCGTTAACCTAAAGATGTTGATATTTCGTTAACCTAGACATGATACATTTGTAGGCCGTGATATTTCGTTAACGCAGAGATGATACATTTGTGGGATGTGATATTTCGTTAACCTAGAGATGATACATTTGTGGGACGTGATATTTCGTTAACCCAGAGATGATACTCGCGGGTAACGTGACGTGCACGAGAATCGGTAGCGGTTCTTTCCGCATCGGTAACTTACGGGGTATATGAGCCGGTCGCCCAGAAAGCAATGGAAAACTACTGAACGTAATCTTGCCAAGAAATCAACAATCAGCTGAAAGATGCTGATGTTGACGGCGATGTCCTGTAAAGGATATGCGAACAAAAAAAAAAGAGAGAGATGATACATTTGTGGGTCGTGAAATTGCCATATCCTAGAAATGATTTACATGCGAATGTAACAGTTGTATAACAGTTAGATAATTCAGACGTCGAGTAACAGTTGTGTAGCATTAAATGGTACGCTGGTGGATGTAACAGTTGTATAACAGTTAGATAATTCAGACGTCGTGTAACAGTTGTGTAGCATTAAATGGTACGCTGGTGGATGTAACAGTTGTATAACCGTTATATAATTCAGATGTGGGTGTAACAGTCGTATAGGATTAGATGATACACGTGTGGGTGTAACAGTGTATAACCGTTAGATTATACATGGTTGGGTGTAATAGATATATAGCTCGGGTTCACTCGCTTTGAACTCAAACGTAGTCGATGCACGCGCTACTACTTAAAGTGCACATAACTGACTTTTGCGTATAGATTGGCTTTAGATTATCCCTCGCCACCAGGCGAACCCACTCCGACTTCAGAAGTACTCGTAATTTATGCCCACAAGTCAAGGACGAGAAGTCAACATTTGACCAGTGTAGGGGTTGAGCCTGCTACCTCGGCATCAGCACACTGGATGTTTAAGAACGAGCGCACTTATCCATTCGTCCAAACTGGTTTCCTAGCGCAGAGATCATATGCGTGATGGTGTTACACTTATGTAACCTTGAGATGATAACGACAGCAGGATGATACATTATTTGCAACTGAGAAAGATGCTTCTATTGGGTGACCTACATTGAAACTATTGATGTCAAGCGCCCACTTAACTGTGCTTGCTGTCTGGAGACAGGCGGGAGGAAACAGGAAACACTCCATGAAAGTTTAGCACGGTATAGAAGACCGTGCATGCGGGGTTGCATTGGTTGGTAGGTACTGTATATAGTGGAGTCAGCGGTTGTTTCATGGCAATGTCGCCACTAGGGCACTTCTTTGCTACTCTTTGTTACTGGCTTCTTTTATAAACCAGAAAACGTTCATTTAATTTAGCGTGTTTTCTTTCTTTCTTTCTTTCTTTCTTTCTTTCTTTCTTTCTTTCTTTCTTTCTTTCTTTCTTTCTTTCTTTCTTTCTTTCTTTAGTCTTGACGGTTTATCATTTTCTAACTGTCTGCTATCTTTCTTTCTCTGTCATCTTTCTTTCTCTGTCATCTTTCTTTCTTGCTGTCTGTCTTTCGTTTTTTCTCACTGTCTGTGTTCATCATGTTTCCCCCCCCCCCCTTTTCTTACTTGTTGTTCCTGTCTGTGCTTGTCCGGATGTGTTTAATTTTTTTTTTTCCTATCGTTCTTTCTGTCTATCCCATTTGCACACATATTTCTATTCTCGGCTGCTGGAATTCTGTAATTCATCCATTTTGCTTGAATGTTTTGTAGAGTTTTTGCCCCTTGCAATTTCATTAATTAATGCTCACGTATGTCATCAATTCGCGCGCTAAAACTCTTGGCTGAAGTCAGATGTGTCGACTGCAAAGCTCAAATATCGTTGATTAATGGTAATTACATAATAAGTGAGTAGCGGCTGCCGAGTGGCTAAGAATGCCGGGTTCTCCTTCGGGAGATCCATGATCGAACTCTCGGTAAGGTGAGGAGTTTGTTTCTTTGGGGGGGGGGGGGGGGGGGGGAAAGAGACATTACCTAACCTTGCACAGTTCGCGCCGTCTGCACTAACCAGGCGGCCTTAATTCCTCAGGCTCAAGACACCCTACGATGGAACGATAAAAGGGTCCTTCATCTGTTGTCTTTTTAACCTTCTGCTTGTTTGTGAGATAGCGCAGCGGCTAGGATCCTTGCCTATTGGCCCAATGGTCATGTGTTAGAGTTCCCATCCAGGCCGATGTTTCAAACTGGACGTGGGCTTCCAGCCTAAATGGGTACCAGGAAGTGTCCTGGGGAGTACAGGCGGCGATACTGACCGCATCAGCCATCGAGTGCCGCACGGTTTCTACCAGTTTAGTTTAGTTTAGTCGACGGATCAACATCACAGCACACGGGTCTAACCCATAAGTGCTCCGTTCTGCTCCTAACTCAAGCCTGAGTGCGGAGAATCTCAGCTCAGTACACGAACTCCGTAGCACCTGCGAGGATCCTGAAATACTTTGGGTAGATTTTTAACTCGAAATTTTGCCCTTTAGGCTACTCTTTTTCGATTTCCAACTGCCGAGGGACTTTACAATCGCAACAATACACAGGGGCGTCCGATCTCATTACCCAGAGACCAAGCGCTATGTACGCATTACGACTCAAGGCGTGTATAAAAAGGTCTTTACTTGTTGACTTTACTTATATATATGATGTCTTATGACATGACGCTCAGTATGCACCTTGTAGTTACCTCCACCTTCACACCGCAGCTATAAATGCCACTTGTTGAGCTAACAAACCATGTCGTCTTTGGAAAGCAACTCAAAAAACCACCGCTGGCATTGTGTCAGTATATCTTCCCTTCTCTCTCTCTCTCTCTCTCTCTCTCTCTCTCTCTCTCTCTCTCTCTCTCTCTCTCTCTCTCTCTCTCTCTCTCTCTCTCTCTCTCTCTCTCTCTCTCTTTTTCCCCAGGTTCAATGCCTCTACTTCAAACAGCTGTAGTTGATTTATTGCTCTTGTGTTGTTGTCTTGTGCTGTGCGAAATTGACCCGGGAATTACCTAGCAGTAACAGAAAAAAAAATAACAACTTGTTTGATTGCTTGTTTGGCTGAGAGATGAAGGATCACCGCCGCCGCGTGAGATGAGTATCAACGGTAGAGCTGTCTTTCTCTTCTACCTGTAATTGCCTTCCAGTATTATGCAGCCATAATATCAGCAGTAAGAATGTGCCTAGCTAACATATTTTTCTGTTTGTTTTTGCTTCTGGCATTTTTGCCTTTGACGCAGTGAGCGACTTGTGTATTGAATAAAAACTTGAAGAGCAACCTGGTGTGATTGTCACGTATCACCAAAAGAAAAGAATAATTAAATCAACCAGAAAGCCACCAGCACAAGGCGATTACCATTTTATGGACAAATAATAATTCAGCGCCTCAGAACAAGACACAATCGACTTCACAATCACATGTATAAAAAATTCGAAACTGGCAAATCAACCATGTGCACATGTGGATTGGCGCCGCAGACAACATATCACATACTCCAAGACTGCTCAAAATATAACATTTCTAGGCAAACCACCCGGCCTAGAAAAACAACAGTGGAAGATACACTCTGTGGACCACTTAGTGAACTAAAAGAAGATAGTTAAGTTTATACAAGAGACAACACTGAGTAATGGACAATAAATTTCCAGCCAACGAAAGATGAAGAATATGAAGATTTCCACCCCAGTATTTCCAAATTGATACGCTTATGAGCGTGACACAAATCTGCGTTGGAGGTATGGTAGTTTCAGAAATGTCACACCACTCTGGAGACAAACAACCTGACCTGACATAGCGTCAGCATGTTGTCTGTCTGCGGGAATAAGGTCTAGAGTCTAGTTGGTTATCGTGTATCATTGTTTCTGTTACACATTCTCTTCCTTGAGTATTATGGTTGGGTGTCGTCTTCGGTGTAGGGCTTGTTTGTTATCGCATCGTGTGTCCCATGTGTTACCGGGGTTCATAAACATAACCTGACTAATATTCTCTTTTGTGCGTCTTCATATCTTGCACATAAAGGCGAGGTTTTGTTTATGTATTTGCCATTAAGGTTTTCATGTTACCGAGCACGTGTTTCAGCTTCTTGTGCAATATTGTGTTAACTTCAGTATTTTGTTTACGTTTAATTGTGTTTATTTTACTTGCCCTGCATTCGTAAGTGATATACCGTGTATTACGTTCCCGGCGGTCATTATTCGTTTGCGTGCAAAATAAAGAATGCTTGAGTGAGTCTTCTTCTTTGCTTGTTAATAAGCCGTCAACAAAATCACACCAAGCATTCCTATGCTGCCATCTCTTTCCGCTCCCGCCATGCTCTTCCCAAATCAGTCACCTCTATTTCTAATTCTTGTGTCTTTAGATGCCCTCCTAATTCTTTTGCCCTGTGGGGGTCCAGAGAAAGGACTTGCTAGTGATACTATTAACAGGTTTTCTCAGTCCGTGTTCTGTCCAGCTCCAGTGTCTCTTCCTGATCCGTTGATCCACTAGAATTTGTTTACTTATGTCTGTAAGCCCCGCATTGGTGATCCCTCATACCACGTTACTTCCTGATCCGTTGATCCAGTAGAATTTGTTTACTTATGTCTGTAAGCCCCGCATTGGTGATCCCTCATACCACGTTACTTCCTGATCCGTTGATCCAGTAGAATTTGTTTACTTATGTTTGTACGCCCCGCATTAGTGATCCCTCATACCACGTTACTTCCTGATCCGTTGATCCACTAGAATTTGTTTACTTATGTTTGTACGCCCCGCATTAGTGATTCCCTCATACCACGTTACTTCCTGATCCGTTGATCCACTAGAATTTGTTTACTTATGTTTGTACGCCCCGCATTAGTGATCCCTCATACCACGGTACTTCCTGATCCGTTGATCCACTAGAATTTGTTTACTTATGTTTGTACGCCCCGCATTAGTGATCCCTCATACCACGTTACTTCCTGATCCGTTGATCCACTAGAATTTGTTTACTTATGTTTGTACGCCCCGCATTAGTGATCCCTCATACCACGTTACTTCCTGATCCGTTGATCCACTAGAAGTTGTTTACTTATGTTTGTACGCCCCGCATTAGTGATCCCTCATACCACGTTACTTCCTGATCCGTTGATCCACTAGAATTTGTTTACGTATGTTTGTACGCCCCGCATTAGTGATCCCTCATACCACGTTAGCCCTTCTTATCTGCGCACTCACCAGTTGATGAACATTTGTAGTTTATTAATAATGGTATTGCTTTAATTAGAATTAGGAAGGTTGTCTTTTGCAGATGATGCTGCAATAACGACCCAATTTGAGAAAGAATTACAGCGCCTGCTATCTGCATTCTCCAATGCTTGTTATAAATTTGGTTTAAAAATTAGCAAAGATAAGACCGATTACGACGCAGATCTGGAGATAATTGACCATTTCACATATCAAGGATCGGAGGTCAACAATAAATTGATGAGGAAATCAACATCAGGATTGGTGAGGCAACAGCAACAATGAACAGGTCAACAGAGTCTGGGAGAACAGAAAGCTTACTGCCAAGACAAAAGTCTGGATCTATCAGGGCTTTGCCCCCAGTACTCTTTTTCATTGTAGTGAAACCTGATCAACTTACTCACACCAAGAGAAATGTTTAAACAGCTTTCATACACGGTGTCTGCGAAGAATGCTTGATATTAAGTGGCAAGATATGAGATCACAAATACCGAATTATTGAAAAGATCGGGTGATGTGACAGTTTGTTGCATGCTCACTCATGGTAGACTTAGATGGATGGGGCACATTTACCGCGCGTATTGGTCTGATCAGTCACAGTCGCTACCGTCATGGGTTGTAGTTATTATGCCTTTTTTTTTAAAGGACAGTGTAACCGACCATCATCTGTCAAGACGACGAGCTGCCAGCAGATTAATTTTTTAGTTGTTTCCGATCATTAAACAGTACTCATTTGACGTTCTAGTCTTTATGCTGGGTTTAATGTGTATTTTTATGTCCACAACTTTCATAGTACTACAACAGTTTTTCTCGTCACTTCTATTCTTTAGTTAATATCATTATCTATTTTCTCACCTATATTTACATTACTACTTACTTTGTCTTTCTCCTATGAATTTTCAGTCATAATTGGTTTTACCTCCCAACAAGTGTGTTTAATTTTGTGATTTACTTGGCATGTTTAGTGTGGTAATTTGCCATTACTTTTTTTACGACCACTATCACATGCCATCGAAATAAAGGCAAAGCGACCTGCTTTCAAATATCCCGCAGCTGATTTCGAACGCTCGGCTAGACATGGCGGGGAATTATAAAAATGCGCGTCTCATTATCCCGTAAGTCACAAACATGGACTTAAGGCATACAAACTTCTCCGTTTGATAGAATGCAGTTTTTGCTTGTCATATTCCGTTCTTTATCTCTGTGATGCATCTTCCATCTGATATTGTTCACGTGCCAAGATATCTGAATCTCTGCACTTGCCCCAAAATAACCCCAGTAGCTATAGAAACATTCAGAAATCGTTTCCAGTCATTGGTCTGCATTATGTTAACAGACTAGTTGCCATCTTCATAGCGACGGTTGCCGTACAAGGGATCTCCAACATTATCCGACTCTTTCCACTATGACAAGACATCCTCTTTTCTATCTCGTGGTGTAATTTTCTCCTATTTAAACGGGATATTCCTCCTGCATGTTTGCCACCAACCTTTCACCTACATTATGGTTTAATGCAATATCCCTTTAATGTGCCCAAAATGCATTATCTGTTAAACACGGATCCTATTTACTTATTCTCCCTTCATTATGTGTTAGTGTAAGTCTTCCTTGCCATAATTAAAGCGCGAGTTTAGATTTGAATCTGGTTCCAGCATTGAGCAACCTCTTAGGCAACGAACCCGACGTATTTACGACTGGTGTTACTGAAACGATCAGGCTATGCATTTGCCGAAGAAGACGAAATTTCTTTGGAAAACAAATTCTTGTCACTGGATTTACGCTCTCTCTCTCTCTCTCTCTCTCTCTCTCTCTCTCTCTCTCTCTCTCTCTCTCTCTCTCTCTCTCTCTCACACACACACACACACACACACACACACACACACACACACCCCCCCCTCCCTCCCAATATCATTCCATTTGCCTATATGTCTGTAGGTCCACACTTCAGCGGCATCAGTTTTTATTTCTATGCATGTCTCGTGTATACATCCTGTATATCTGTGTTAACCTAGAGTAATTGTTTTCTTCATCTTTTCGTCAGCTTGGAATAGGTCAATATCGTCAGTTTCTACATTTATTTTGACGTTCGCTCCCTCGCTCGCTTTAAACTCAGGCGTAGTTCATACACGTGCTACTATTTCTAGTGCACCGGGCTGAGCCCCTCGCCATCAGGCGAACCCACTCCGACAGCCGAGGTAAGTTCATGCATGACCTGCACTGCATTCTGTAGCCTTCTTTGGAGTTTGTTACCACCCAGGGCTTTTCCACCCCACCATAGATAGAGTAGAGCTTTCTGAGCTGCCTCTGGTACAGTGTTGTAGTATATGTCCTCTAGTTTAAGGCTCTTGCCCTCGTGTACAATGCGCTTTACAATCTACGAGTCTTCAACGTGTGTATGTGGCTATTAAGACTGCTGTGTCCTCTATAGCATGGGTGATAACTTCCAATTTGTTATTGTTATTGAAGACAGCCAGGGTTAGAATACGAATTTTATTTCTATATAGAGGTCGACATGGCCGAAAAAGTTGCGCTCGCGCTTAAATTGTCTCCGGTGACCTCGGTAGGTTTGTTCCACACACCAGTCGCATGACGTAAACGGTGACTTCTCGTTCGGAAAGCAATGACATACTAAAAAGTTAGCTGCATATCCTTTACAGGACGTTTGCAGTCAACACCAGCATATTTTGCTGTTGTTGATGTCTTGTCAAGTTTACGTTCAGTAGTTTGAATGGCATACTACCTAACGTAAAATAGTGAACCACTAACAGCCAATAGGAGGTGGAGGCATTCTCAGCGTCCTGCAAAAGACATACAACCTTTTTTAAGCTTTGAGCAACCTACACTGACATCAAACAGGTGTGCAGATACTGGAAGGAAAAATCAGAATGACGTCAAAATGAGGCTGACTCAGTTTGCCGATACGCAAGATCTGTGGAGTAATTCCTGAGGTAATTGCTGGAGCAACCCACGCGCTGGGAAACTTCACGCCAAAGCAGAAACAGGGGCTGAAGATATTACTGCCGGAGCCCGGTGTTTTCCTCCTGCGTGTTGCTTTCTCTTTCCTTGATGACCTTTCATATTTCTCTACTGCAAACACTGGAACCTGCAACAGAGATACGAAACATACCTGGCTAAGACCTCTTGTCTGTTCTCTAGTTTTTGTGTGTGTTAGTTTAGTGTGGTTTTCGGCTTTAACAAAATATAATAATAGAAAATGTTGGCTATATAACAAATGCTGTCGACAGGTGTCTGGGTGTTTGGGTGAGGTGGGTGGTTGTGGGTGGAATGACCAGCTACCTTGTTTCATCCTAATATGTCTCTCGGAAGATGTGAAGTTTCAATATCGGCCGTGTTCAGTTGGTTTCTGAGGCTGGAGAAGAAAATGAGCGCTATACAGCACAGTCCCCGTGGCGATGGGTCGGTGGTATTGGGTCGGGAGAAAAGTCTCTACTCCAGCCGAACTTCGATAGAGGCAAGTCAGTTTTATAGCTTTTAGGACCTGAGCGCAGTTGTGTTGGACCCACGAGTGAACACCTCAGTCTTCCAAATGATTCGCAATGAACTACCACCAGCTAACCTACCTCCCAGATTCAACCGCTGATTTTCAGAAATACAAGTGTAACTCTTGACTGGGAGTCCCGGTAGCGCAGTGGCTAGAAAAATGTTGCCTGTCTGTCCTGTAGTCAATCGTTCGAATCCACAAAATGATCTTGGGCCTCAGGTCGGCCCAGCCTAAAGTAGGTGCCAGGAAATGTTCTCAGAGGTCAAGGCAGACAACAGGATATTGACCACTGACCATTCGCATGTCAGTTTGTCTATAAATGCCTGGGATTGGCACCACATACCCAGTACACCTCCAGGCGTGGAAACGGCATCTTTACTTTATTGTTGACTAGATTCGCGGAGACGGCATCTTTACTTTATTGTTGACTAGATTCCCCGCAGGTATTCCGAAGTTGGGCCAGCTTGAACTTGTTTGTGTGATTGTTTGTTTGGTCAGGGTTCGAAAAATATTTGCGTGTCTTCATCCAGTGTATAATAATAGGGAAGGGGGGGGGGGGGAGAGAGAGAGAGAGAGAGAGAGAGAGAGAGAGAGAGAGAGAGAGAGAGAGAGAGAGAATAGAGAGAGAGAGAGAGAGAGAGAGAGAGAGAGAGAGAGAGAGAGACCAGAAGACCAGTATCGTGATAGGATTTGATTAACATTTCTTCTGTGTATGCGTGTTCCTTTCTAAATGGTTAATTTGTCCTTCACCTAAGGTGCCCTTGCAAGTATCTTCTGTTTCTGTGTCAGCTGTGATTTTTGTTTTCCTTTTAAACTCAAATAAAAAACCCCAAAAAGTGAAAATTCCCTGACGGGAGACATTTACCTGAGTCGAAGATATGAACCAACCAGTGGTGTTGTGCTACAGGTCTCACCTTCTTCCCAGGAGAATTGGATCGGTGTATCAGCCACATGGTTTAGCTTTCTAATTAGTTGCATATCCTTTACAGGACGTCGCAATCAATACCAGCATGTTTTTTTTTTTTATTGTGCTGTTCGTGATGTCTTGGCAAGTTTACGTTCAGTAGTTTTCCGTTGCTTTCTGAACGACCGGCGACCATGCTGTTGTATGAACCCGCAGCTGTGTTTCGAACACGGCATGAGGGATTACGAACTGCATCCGTGACTCCTTCGCCACAGAGTCGGCAGCTGTCTATTTTTGTTCTTTTGTTGGTTTGTTTGTTTGTTTGTTTTGCATATCCTTATTTGCTGATGAAGGCTAATCGCCGCAACGTCATGTATGTGTCTTAATTCTGTTATGTAAAGCTGCACTACTTTATGTCATTTTATATTGTTTATACTTTTTACAGGACATCACAGTGAACGCCATTGTACTCCTGTTGTTGATGTCTTGGCAAGTTTACGTTCAGTAGAGTGCCATTACTTTCTGTACTCTCATGATGGCTCTCATACCAACTCGTTAAAACCCAGCGCAACGCGGTCTGCTGCCAAATCGTCACAGCTGTTTCGAACTCGGGAAACGCGCGTTACGCGTCCGTAACGCCTTCGCCACGGAGACCGGCAGCTGTCTAATAGAGCTAGGAAATATGTGGAAGTCACAGGAAATTCAATCTACTAGCACACTTACAATATTGACCTGTAACGGTAAACCCATACCGCTGTACGGATCTGAAGTTGAAGATTGTCTAGTAGAGTTCCTAATGTACTACAAACATGTATTAAACACTTGTGCCTGAGTAAATGGTGCATGTCCTGTACTACAAACATGTATTAAACATTTGTGTCTGAGTAAATGGTGCATGTCCTGTGCAGGACTTTGTGGTACAGCCCCAGGTTGATTTTCTAGGTAAATCTACGGTTAGTAGTTTGCCATTGGTTTCTGAATAGGAAGTCAACGTGGAAAACGAAACATTGCATGTTCTTGTACAGGAGGGCGGGTGAGTTAGGGAAGTTGATAGGGAGCTACGCTAATATTGTCATGAACGCGGTCGGACGAGGGTTCGATACCTACGCTCGTCGTCCACCTACAGAGGAAAGACCGGCCACTGTTCCTCCACAGGTTCAGGCCTACAACATGTGTTGATCCTTAGTAAGTTCCTGCTTCAGGACGGCTTTTTTTTTTCTCAAGACGTAGCAACCAACCCCAGCCTATAGTGGCTATGTGTTATTTACTAGCCAATTTTACATTCAGTGATTCGCCAGTGCTTGTTAAACGAAAATTCATCATGCAAATCCATCTGGCCTGTGTATAAAATGAACCCTCGACCCCGCCACCAGCAGAGAAAGTTTCGGCGCATAGAAGGACTAGAATGGTATAAGGCGCTGATATGGAGCCTATTGGGAGAATAAGACTCCAGCGAGTCTAGAGGTGAGGAAGGGAGGCCGGCGCAAGATGAGAGACACATCGAGAAGACTTGGTAATAGTATAACTAGACCAGTGGTTCTCAACCGGTGGGGGATGGGGAGGGTTAGGGTTTCCGGGGGGGGGGGGGAATTAAGATTATTTCTAGATCTCGTTAATACAAGAACCGATTACTTGATATTGCTTTTCCCTCCATACTTTACAGTTCTGTACTTCGCGCCCTTCTGAAATTCATTTTATAACGCAAGTAGACCCGAATGTCACAATTTATGTAGACTTCAAGACTTGTTCTAGTATTTGCTATGAAATTTAGCTTCCATTTTTACGTATCCATCCATCCATCATGTGCCATGCCGGTAAGCGTGGGCGGTCATGTTCTGCCATCTCACTCGATCAACAGATCGTGGATCAGTTCCGTGTTTCTGTCTCGACCATGCCACAAGGCCAAGCCATCCAGATACTTGTTTCTAGGTCTTCCCCTTGGTCTGTTCCCCTCGATCTTACCAGTTGTCACCAAGTTCTCCAAATCATTTCTTCTCATAACATGCCCCAAAAATTGTGACTGTCTACGTCTAATGTCTCTGATCAGTTTACGATCTTCATTTGTTTCTTGAAGGACTTGTTCATTGGTCTTTCTGGCTGTCCATGGTATTCTTTGCATTTTCCTCAGAAACCACATTTCTACAGCCATCAGATGTTTTTCAGCCTGGCTGCTCATTGTCCAAGCTTCACATCCATATAAAAGTACAGGTTCTATGTAGCATCTCAACACTCTTTTTCTCGTTTCAATTGACATCTTTTTATTGGTCAGTATGTTTTTCATCTTGCTAAAGGCTACTTTTGCCATGGCGATTCTTGTTCTAATCTCTTCAAGGCATCTCCCATCAGATGTTATTACTGTTCCGAGGTAATTGTACCTATTCACTTGTTGAAGAATATTCCCATTTACTTGTATATTACACACACTATATTTTTACGTATACTGTGTGAAAAAAAGGGGGGGGGGGATATATAGGCAGGAAATACGAAAAGGGGGAATGACATTCTGAACATACGGTAAAGAGGTGCATGGGCCAAAAAAGGTTGAGGAGCACTGAACTAGACAGTCCTTTATTTGGAAGCCACAGGTCAAACTCTCAACTCAACTCAACTTTATTAGGGTCACAAATTGGGCGCGCAGGCCCGTCTTACATTCGGCCCTTCCAATCACTCGTCTTTCGTTCATCAAGAGCATTATACATTTACATAGGAAGAAAAATAAACATTGTGAAATGAATGTTGTAAACATAAACAAGGCTAACCATGGAGAAAAATGTGTACATAAAAAGTATGTGATGTAAAAGTAGTGATGCCAGCGCGTCCCACACACACACACACACACACACACACACACACACACACACTCTCTCTCTTTCTCTCTCTCATTCACTCTCACTCTCACTCATTCACTCACACACACACTCTCACTCATTCACTCTCCCGCTCATTCATTCACTCTCCCGTTCACTCATTCACTCTCCCGCTCACTCATTCACTCTCCCGCTCACTCATTCACTCTCACGCTCACTCATTCTGTCTCATTAGAGGGAGGCATCAAACAAGAGATAGAGTTGAGTAATACGGGGAGTACATGGGGAGTGACGTCTGAGTGATTATTAAGGTTTCGTGTGAGTCAGTTGGGGAAATATGTTCTAATGAGAGATACGCGGCAGAAGTAAGAGAAGTCGCGCAAACACACGGCTTGAATGACACAAAGGTGTCCACAAGTGTAAAGTGGTATAAACAGCAGACACATTGAAAGCAATAGAAACAAATGGTGTAAACTCATAAATCCACCTTACAACACCAGCAGAAACGTGTAAAAACTTTCTGATAAATCCACTTTACAACACCGGTAGAAACATATCAAATAAAAACCTGCCTGGTTCATTTATTTATTAATTTTCATTCATCTTAATTGCCTTTTCTCTTTAATACAGATACTCAACTGTCACTGTAGATTACATTAATGTGTTAACAAAATCGTATTTTTGCGATCATTAACTTCGTCACTTCATTTACAAATGGGTTTATTTTTGTTACAACTCTTATTTTCGCTAATTTGTGTTTCTTTTGTTAGCCATATTCTTAGTGTTGAATTGTGCTTGTCTGTTTCTGTGTGTTCAGCATTTGTCTTTATTGTAGTTCTCACGCGTGTTTATCCCATTGTGTGTACAAAGATGCTATACCAGCACTTTGTCCACGTTAATATAATACTGGGAAGCGCGGTGGCCCAGTGGCAAGACACTTGGTATCTGACCTAGTTGCTTGCTTGCTTGCTTGCTTGTGTTCGTTGTCTTGAGCTCCAACGCGAAGTCCTGTATGTCGGATGAAGGCATCATGTTGTCCAACATACATCATATATGTCATACAGGACCTGAGGTTTGCGTGAGTATCCGTTGTCCCATGTCTGGCTTATTGTTGTCCAGACTGGTGGTTCCTCGCCGTACAGACAGACACTCTCCGACTTCGGAGCAATCCGCGATTCTTCTGACTTTAGCCAGGACCCCGAAGGGACCTGTTGCCCAGGACGCTCGGCGAGGACGCGGCAATAGGTCTTGGCCAGTATATAACCCGGCCCTGGTGCCTTGGAAACACCTCTGCGTCCCATCTGACCTAGTGTTCATGGGTTCGATTCGCAGCTGGGCGGATTTGGGTTTTTAAAAATGTACATATGCCCCAGGGTCGACCCGGCCTAAAATGGGTACTGAGAATATCATGGGAAGTAAAGGCGGTGGGTGCGATACTGTACCCCCCCCCCCACCCCCGAGTGCCGCTTAGTACAAGGTGTATTTGTAATGACTGCAGTGCCTGAAATTATTGCCGGTCCAAGTTTTGTATTTACCTATTATGTTGCATAAACTTTACAGAGGGCGAATACAAAACTTAACCGGCAGTATTTTCAAACAATGCACAGTCATTACAAATACACCCTATATATACTTACATGGGCCTGGCAAAATATGCACCGTAGGCTTATAGGGGGGTCATTGATTTACTTTGCTAATATAATACTGTGCATTGGAAATCAGCATGGTCGAATGGATAAGAGTACGCGTTCTTAAACATCCGGTGTGCTGATGCCGAGGTTGCGGGTTCAACCCCTACACCGGACAGTTAGACTGACATGTGGACTTCTCGTCCTTGGCTTGGGGACGTAAATTACAAGTACCTCAGAAGTCCGAGTGGGTTTGCCTGATGGCGAGGGACACTGGTAATAGAGAAAGCTAATCCACACGCGAAAATAGTCCAGTGCACTAGAAGCAGAAGCATGTGGATAGACTACGCTTGAGTTCAAAGCGAACAGAAACATGCCGTGCAGTCATCAAGTACTTTTATAGTTACATTCGTGTCATTTAACGATACATCTCCGTTTTCATCCTTTTTATTTCCATGGCGATGTCTATTCGCTGTTGCTGTTGTGTTATGTTTAGACGGAGAAGATGTGTACACGGGACATGTACTTGTGTTTGTTTATATATTGAGATCAGCAACACGAGTGTCAAAGCATTTCTCATTGGGTCTCATTACAAATGTCAGTAGTGGATTTAAGATGTATTAGAGATGGTCACTTTTAATTACGGCCTGTGATAAGACAGGTTACTCCTTCCCACCGCTATCCCACTGGACACCCTTGGGCAAAGCGGAGTACCCATTTATCCCCCCCCCCCCGTCCCCGCCCGATCAGGATAGGGTAAAGCCATGGATGCAAGTGGTGGATGTAGTTTAGGATCAGCCGACAGATAGTTGTAGGCTATGGTCTCCAGTTTCACGACGCTAGGCAGAGGATTCTTTTTGGAGACAATGGCTGCTGTCATCGACCAGTATGGTCACTGTTTAAGCAGGAAAGCAATTGTAAACTACCTTCGTTACAGATGCCTAGAAAATCATGTTGCGTCACTTCATAGAGAAACTGAGAAACAGTGTTTCCGGTGATGGTGTGAGGTGGCAAGACATAACCGCTCACGCGACTATGGCACATGATGATGATGTGATAACTTACAACATTACATTATCGTGAATGTTATAGATGCATAAGTCTATCAGCAATTCAGACTTATTCAGCCACGATGGTTGGTTGCTTAGTTGAAAATCTTGTGGAAGAATGTGCCTCGTAAATCTGGTGCTTTGATGTTCACGTTGTCTGAACCCTGAAAAGGGCTTGCATGTGTCGGAGTGAAATTGGTGTAGAGACTTTCTCCGACCCGGTACCGAGGTAGCATCTCTACGGTAACTATTGCATAGCTCTCCTTCCTCTCTCAGAGCTCAGAGACCATGGGGTGTGTCTGACCAATGCTGGAATCTCACATGTGAGAAGTGCTGTAACGGTACACGGTACATTAGCCTGGTTGGGGACCCATTAAGAGGTTCTCCAAGGTCTTGGCCAGGTTGAGACTCTATTCCTGTCCCTGTGACCTCTAAGGCACAGTCATAGTGTATATCCTGTCACCCACGGTCAAAACAATGTTTTCCCACCGTGAATGTTCACACAGAAGCCCACAAACAATGTATTCCCACAGTGAATGTTAACACAGAAGCCACAAACAATGTATTCCCACAGTGAATGTTAACACAGAAGCCACAAACAATATGTTGTACGATTTATTGCCTGGCATATTTCGCTGCATCTCGTTACCTTCGTGTCGACAAAATCTCCTTTCACACGTCGTTCTCATATAGAAGAGCGGGGAAGCCGCTTGGGGGGACATACTAGATGATTTGTTTACCCCTTTGTATCAGATGGCTGTATCCACTTTTGCATGCATGCTCCGGTAGTTAAATATACCTGTTCGTGCGTGTCTGCTTTGTTTCGACAGTGATCGAGAGCCTTTGCTGTGTGGTGGTACAGAACTGCGGTTGTAACTGTATGCGTGATTGTATCGTCGGTGATTTACCTCATGAGGAGGCAACATCACCCACTCGCAGCACAAACCACCTTCTTATACCTACCTAAATTCCACCTGGACCGCTCACAGCGCATAAACAATCATGGACCGCTCACAGCGCAGAAACAATCACACAACTTTCGTAATCACATGTCTGTCTCATATATCACCAGCATAAAAACTGCTTGTTTGAAAGGTTATCTATAAACTGTTTCCCACGTTTCCACAAAATTCATGACTTATTTTTCGGGCTACCAACTCAGAAACAATAACATAACTTTTGTAATCAAATATCAAGCATACACATACCCGCTTATTAAGACTTTGTGTATAAATTGTTAATTAGCGTTTCGACAAAATTCTTGATCTTTTCATATTTTAAATATTAACATAAATTCTATGACATCAACTTCCGGTGCCTGGTCAGATCTTTTCATGACACAGAAACAATCATGGAACTTTCTGCTCAAAGGTGTCAGATGTCACTAGCACACAAACTTGCGTATCGAAACGTTATGTGTAAATTGTTACCTACGTTGCGACAAAAATCTTGATCTTTTCATCGGGCTCACGACACAGAAGTAATCACAGAAGTTTCTGCTCAAAGATCTATGTCAGATACCACCAGCACACAAAAGTGCGTATCGAAGCGTTATGTATAAATTGTTAACTACGTTTCGACACGATTCCTGACCTTTTCATCAGGCTCTCAACGCAGAAACAATCCCAGAACCTTCTTAGTCAAAGGCCACTGCCATATCTAACCAGCACATGAACCCGCTTATTGAAACGTTGTGTGTGACCTGTTCATTTGTATAGATGCAGCTGCTTGACAATAAATAACGGTATTCTGAGAAAGTTTGGAGAAGTGGAAATGCGGTGTTTACTTTTTTAAAATAAGAATACTGAGAATATCTTCTTGGTACGGGAAGAAAATAAACGTTGAGGCATT
The DNA here is from genome assembly GCA_963921405.1 of Cepaea hortensis. Taxonomy (NCBI): domain Eukaryota; kingdom Metazoa; phylum Mollusca; class Gastropoda; order Stylommatophora; family Helicidae; genus Cepaea; species Cepaea hortensis. The sequence goes on along the minus strand of OY992876.1, from coordinate 29,708,230 downwards.
AAAATCTGCAGGTGCCACTAGATTTCTCATTACAAAAAAAAAACAAAACCATAAATTAAAAACAAATGGGATGTAAAGGGTATGTCAACAGAGAAGATTGGAACCTTACCCTTATGTGAGAAAATACTGGGCAAGAGAAGGCAGAGGAAGACAGAGAAACGTGTATACCCAAAACTTAACCAACTGGGCATCAACACGTAATATTTACAACACTTTCTTTTAAATATAAACTAACAGGGACGATTGGGGCGTTATGAATGCCAATGTCTGAGCCAGACCAGGCACCGGAAGTTGATGTCATAGAATTTATGTTAATATTTAATTTGTTAAAAAAGTGGGGGGGGGGGGGGTGCCGAAGAGGTGCGATGTTGTACCTATTTACACTTGAAGCCTTGAATGTATGTCCTTATGAATGTCTGTGGTCGGTGTCTGTGGATAAGATGTTGGTGGAACGCAGTTTCACAAATCCCCGATATACCAATTAGAAGGTTCAAAATCAGTCGCGGCCGATTTGGAAGCCGATTGCTGTGCGTTGATTTCGATGGTATGAGGCGTTAGCCGTTCAGAAAAGCAATGACAAACTACTGAATGTAAAATGTGCTTAGTAAATCACAGTCATCAAATACTGGGGTTGAGTGCAACGTCTTGTAAATTACATCTAGCCAATTTTTTTTTTTAATGTCTTATCAGATGCTCTAGTGATTGTCTGTGTTTCTGTTGCTTGCTTTCAGATGATTTTTTGGAGTTCATGTTTTCATGTACCACCAGGCCTGTGTCAGCTCTGTATTCAGCAGTCTAACTTCCACCGCGGTCGTCCTCTGTGTGGCCGGTTTAGGAGATACCTTTCTCTCCTGGACCCGGTCGAAAACGTGCCTCTCGCACACAGCAATCTGCCCTTTCAACCATAATTAGAGTGTGAGCTTTTGTCATCGCCACTAGTCCATGACAATGATGATGAAATGACCACTGTCCGAGGCCAATATTGTATTGAGTAAACGGCACTCCGTGGTTGGTGTGGTCAGTATCAAGCGCGGCTGCTTTGTCCCTGAAACAGTTTGTTGGTGCCAGTTTTATGAGGCTGGGTCCACCCGAAATCCGCGTGGCACGAATAAGTCCCAACTCGACTAATACTTGGAACTGGATCACTGGGTCAGTATTCAGTATTCACTGGTCAATTAGTCAATTGCATGTCCTTTACATGACGTCACAATCAACACCAACATTACGGGCTGTTTGTAATTTAGTAGACAATTTTACATTCAGTAGTTTGCCATTGTTTTCCGAGGCCCATACTATCGAAATCAACGCAAGCCGGTCAGCTTCCAAATCGTCTGCAGCTGATTTCGTACCCAAGACTCGGTATGTTGGAGACTTGTGAACCACGTTCGCTGCACCTAAACCACAGAGCGGGCTCATTAGCCAATATTTAGTAGGACGGTGCCGCTCTTGAGGCGCTGGTAATTACATCTACGAATGCCAGATGGACCGGCGAGCCAGAGTTTATTTGTAATCTGGATTATTAATTACTTCCAGAATGTCTGTTCCAGCCAGCTTCTAAATTTAAACTTCCAGCCGCCAGCTTGACATTTTGGAACTCTGAGAGCATTATATGTCTGTAGGGGTCGCAGCGGCGTTGTGGTATTATGTTTCTCGCGTATGCTTGCCAACGCTGTGACCCGGGTTTGATTCCGGCTAGTACGATCCTGGCGGCGATGTTGCTTCGTGAATTGGTATGGCAGTTCTGAGTCACATAAGTGGTCTGTTTACAGGAAAAGTTTGGGCCGCGAAAACTATATTTATTCGCCTGGATGTCTGAAACCTACTTCCACTTTAATGTACTTTCATTGAGATGTACACACTCCCCCCCCCCCCCCTCCCCAACGGGGCCGCCATTGTTGGAAGCGTTTCAGGAAAGCCTCGTCAGGAATGATGTACAAAAAAAGTCGCTTAAAAGTCGACAAGGTCGACTTTATTGCACCGGGTCTTATCCCATATGGCTCGGTCTCTTTCCGCAGCGCGGAAAGCGCAGCACAAAGCACGAACTCCGTAGCTCTAGCGACGACCCACAGGAGTCCGAAAAATGTAACTCGTGAACCGAAGGACGCAGCCCGGAAACGAACCCACAACCTTCGGAGCCCGAGTCAAATGGCTTGACCACTTCGCCACGGAGACTCCGTGGAATGGTATACAACGTGGTCGTCGCATTCCGCATAATGGATTTTCGCGACACACACCGGGTCCCTTTAGGGGGGATTTTCAGCTTGGACAACAGCCAAACATCACAAGGAGCCTGTCGGGAGAATAGGGAGTTTTGACGAACCAGAGACACATTGCTTGGTCAATGCTGTCTGAATCAGGAACTAAGGATCGCCTTCAAGATGCTGTGAGGCGCAGAAGAACGGATCTGTGGGTAGCGGGAGCTTGGCAGAATCATCATGATAAAACACCCGCTCATTCTTCGCATCAGGTAGTGGATCGGATGATGCACTTCTCGGTCAAGCCGAACAATCCAGACGGTCAGGTTCCTTCTCAGACACGTGTCCTTTGTGTTTTGGATAAGTCCGACCACTGATCGTCTTCAGTGCCAGTCTGTCAAATCATCCAGCATTCTCTCCTCTTTGTCTCTGCCACCATCGATGTTCCCGGTTGTCACAACCTTCTCCAAACCCTCTCTCCTAGTAAGATCTCCAAATAATGACAATTGTCTTATCCTGGCTGTCAATAGCACCGATCTTAAAACATCCGAATATCCATTGACATGAATAAAAAAAAAATTAAGTTGTTACCTGCTTGAATCGTCCCAATATCATCATGTCAATGCTTGGACAGTCCTAAAATCACACAGGCGCAAACTCCCATCATCAGAGGCGATATGCATAAGAAACGCAGCTGGAAAAACAAGAAGCGATAGAAAGGCGTATAAACTAAGAACCAAGAGTAGGGATAACACCGATTACTAACTTTATAGAACACTACAGAATAAAATGGTCCTGACAGTTAGCTAGAATGTATTAAGATAAACCACCGGCTAGAGCTCTCTACATGAGAGCATTTGGACATAATACGAGAGTACGGTTCAGGAAGAGTTGGCTAGATGGAGTAAAATAGACTTTCAAGAAATAAAATATGATAATAGCACAAGCAAGAAGAAATGCGAAACAGAAAACGACATCTGCTCCTTCTCTGTGATGCTTCACAACAAAAGCATTAAGACAGCAGAAGAAGAAGTCTTGTCCTGGCGTTCGCACATCAACGTTACAGTTGGGAGTTAGGAATCGTAACACTCAGGCCCGGGTGGATTGCCGTCATCTTTTAATTTTAAAATATAGGAGACGAAGCTATACAACTGAACTGCTCACAGTAGATTGTTTATGACATGCGTGATAATCTGGGCCTTTAAACTTAAATGTTACAGAAAAATCCCTTGAAGATCATGGACTAAAACGCAGAAAAGCGATGCCATTCTACCAGAATGGAACATCAGAGAAAGCCGTTGATAAGCCAGAATCTGGTTTGGAACGAATAGTGATGGAAGGCATCGTTTATGAAAGGGGAGGCAGGGTTCGACCTTCGTGTGCATGCAAGAATTCCCCGACTACTTGAAATTGAAAAGAGCACGTCGAATATGCCGCTACACCATTTACATTTTAAAATTAGAAAACCCACTCCTAAACGAATATTTATAGCATGTGCGAGACTGGGGGGGGGGGCGCAAACACACACACACACACACACACACACACGGGTCATCGCTGGTACTACAGTGTTTGTGCACTGTGCTGATAAACTTCTTGGGCGATTTGTGAGACGATACTGACACACTTATAGAGATACCGTATGCATTGGAAGTGATCCATTACCAAACGAACAGCGAACTCCCAATTTTATGACCTTTAGAAGAGCAACGGCCGGTCTCCCTGGCGAAGGGTTAACGACTTTCTCCGTAATCCCGTATATCCACGTGATCCACGGATGGGCGGACGGACGGACGGTTAATGAATAATGTCTAGCTGGATGTAGAATCGAATCCAGCAACAAACAAAGTGTGATCCTACACACCTGTGTTCTCTGTGGGACCAGCAGTAAGAAAGGAGAAGATATATTGGTGTGTTTCCGGCGGCCCTTAACTGATTCACTGCAAAACAAACAGTAGATGCGGACCAAATATGGTGCACAATCAAATGAACAAGTACTATATTGTACCTTTCAATTCAATTCAGTGATTCATTCATTGCTTTTCAAGTTTTACCGCAGTTCACCTTATTCTCGATAACCACGCTTCATTCCCACCAACTGCTACTATATGTTTCACGTTCCGTCCTCATAGTCTGTTAAGTTTTTGTTGGTTTTTACTAATCGATTTTTGTTTGTTTGTTTTGTGCTGACGAAGGCTTTGGCCGCAACGTTCATTGTTTTTTGTAGTTGTCTTTGGTAAAGCTCTCAACCTACTTCTCGTTTTTCAGTGATTCATTCATTGCTTTTCAAGTTTTACCGCAGTTCACCTTATTCTCGATAACCACGCTTCATTCCCACCAACTGCTACTATATGTTTCACGTTCCGTCCTCATAGTCTGTTAAGTTTTTGTTGGTTTTTACTAATCGATTTTTGTTTGTTTGTTTTGTGCTGACGAAGGCTTTGGCCGCAACGTTCATTGTTTTTTGTAGTTGTCTTTGGTAAAGCTCTCAACCTACTTCTCGTTTTTCAGTGATTCTTTCAATTCACTGAGCATTGAAATCGCGGAAGATACCACGAAACAAAACAAATAACTCTCTGACCTTGGCATGGCGATATATCGTCTTGCTGTTCAAATGGGAGTTTTTTGTTTTTTTTAATTCGCATATCTTTTACAGGACATCGCTGTCAACAGCAGCATCCTTCAGCTGTCTGTTGATCTCCCGGCAAGATTACGCTCAGTAGTTTGCCATTGAAATGGGAGGTTACATTTGGGAAATCAGTTAAAGGAAGTAAAGAATAGTAACATTGTAACCTTCCATGTATGTCGTAAGAAACTACTAGGGAGAGCTGGCATGGTGAGGGCTAATCCGTTAGAAAACTGTGGCTGCAAAACCCAGCCACCCATAAAGCTAAAGATATTGCGGATTGTAGGGTGAGAACTGGTTGGAATCAAGGGGTAGGGAACAGACGCCTGTCCTGGCTAGGATACACAATTTGAGATCTTTATAACTAGAAAGTCCTTTTTCTGGGACCCACAGAGCAGACGAAATATTGTTAGGTCTAGAAACATGGATGAGAGAATTAGAGACAGATGAGTAATATGGAAGGGAGTCTCTGTGGCGAAGTGGTCAAGCCGTTTGACTCGTGCTCCGAAGGTTGTGGGTTCGATTCCGGGCTGCGCCCTTCGGTTTACGAGTTAAATGTTTCGGAGACTCCTGTGGGTCGTCGCTAAAAGCTACGGAGTTCGTGCTTTGTGCGACGCTTTCCGCGCTGCGGAAAGAGACCGAGCCATATGGGATAAACCCGGTGCGATGAAGTCGACCCTGTCGACTTTTAAGCGACTTTTAGAGTAATATGGAAAGGGGGGGAGTGCGTGTACTGAGCTGCAGGTGATAGCATCAGATGGGATTTTACTACTGTCACTATGCAAGAAAAATTACAACGGAAAATAGATTGCTGAGAAGAAGAATACTCAACGTATCAAGAAGAGGAAATCAAAAATGGTGAAATCATGACTAAAGTGGAAGTGTTAGCTAGATGTCATTAGAAAACAGCAAGTGAAATGGTTCGGCCACATAACTAGGCTACCAACTGACAGTATACCACAACATACGATGATGTAGAGACCAAATGGAATCAGAAGAAGGGGCCGACCATGTAAATAAGGACAGACAAAATATAGACTCCATGAGAATCTCGACATATGAAGCCCATAAACGGGCATTATCCGGCTGTTTATGCTTCACCTCGACACTGTAAGGTATAAGAGGAACAATATGAGATGTTAAAAAGTTAGTTGCATATCCTTTACAGGACGTTGCAGTCAACACCAGCATTTCTTTGCTGTTGTCATATCTTGGCAAGTTTACGTTCAGTATTTTGCCATTGCTTCCAGAACGACCATACCATTACGTAAAATACAACGCAATGTGGTCTGCTGCCAAATCGCGCGCAAATGTGTTCCGAACGTGGGTATGCGGGATCACGAACTGCGTCCGCAACCCAAGTTGAGACGAGACTAGACAATTCTGGTACGTGGATACACGATGGCTTTAGTTAAACACAAAAACTACCGAGTAATGGCTGATAGAAGGCCATGTTGCTAGTTAAAAGTCTGTCGCAGCAACCACCACATTCCTGCCCTGGCCTGTATATGTTGTACTGTTGTCCAAATCGCGCCATATGGCCCCATACGTGCATCCTAATCTTATTGTATTCAGTTAACGCATTCTTGTTCACTAACTGCCGCCGCTTGGGGTTGTCCGTTAACAACTAATTCGTGCCTCATTTAACTGAACAAAAATGCAAGATTAAAGTGGCCGTGTAAGAATTTATAATGAGAAACACAGTGGGAGATGGTGAGGCACACAATAGCAAGTATTCGCTTAATCCTATGCAGTCAACAACAACTTCACATGTTATAAAACATGTCAATAGCGGTAAGTTTGTTGCTTTGGGTGTGCATTTACACGAAAGATTGATGTTCATGGTTTGATCTTTTATATGGTAGACCAATCTGCCACTAATGATCCAGACAGGTCTAGCCACTACGCTACCCCTCTTCCCATTTTCACTATGCAGTTGTGTCATCATCATCACCATCGAAATCATCAAAGTGATTTGGTTGCACTGATTCGTCAAACCTGTGGCCCAGTAATCCGACTGCGACCAGCACTTTCTATGGTTTGCCCACCCTAGCCTGTGAGTGTCCTCAGTCTGCCTACAAGGCAACATGTTTGTGTCTCTCTCTTTATCTGGTTGATAACCAAATGACCTGTCCAGCATGGGAGGCCCTGCCAGTGGCCGCGCAACCGTCGACGTAGCTGTTGGGGTAATTGGAACATGCAGGTCCCTCTACTATATTAAGTTGGAGACACAACACATGGACAGTTGTATGATTGTCTCTGTGTATTAGTACGTGCAGTATGCAAGCATCACCTTTATGCACACGGATATCTACATAAAGGCTTCAGTCTCTTCCCAAAGACAACACTAGGAGAATCTTAGAACAGCTTTTGAACTCTGTAGCACCGGCGAGGATCCAAATCAGTGTTTATCATAATGACCTTGGGGACGGCGGGGAACCCTGGAGGCCAGTGAAATAACACGAGAAAGATATGCATCGTTATTGATGGGCACTCATAGAAGTAGGGAACAGACGTAGAGGTTAGCGGACACGCTAGCAGTGTTTTAATAGTAGCATTCAGTTTTAAAATTAACTTTGTCTAACGTGTAGTCTCATCTCTACTTCTTTCCTCTACTACTGCGAGTGCCAATCAATACCTTTCTATTGATTTCTCATGCTATGTGAGTGGCTTAGAGATCAAACGTCGACCTCCAACTCTAGCAAGGGAAGACCAGGAGAACTTTCAATCAGATAGGGGTGGGAACGATTAGTAGTGGGACTCTTCGCTGGCTGTTGAACGAGAGGACAGAGCGCGTATGGGAATCTCCTGGGTGCAGTGATGTCGGCTCTTAGCTCAACTCAACTCTAGCCAGCCTGGTTAATGTCACGGTATGGATGTTTCAAAAGAAGAAAGGATAGTATATACATCGCTTTGTCTGTTCCGTGATCCTGGAGTAGTGCATCGGACACCTCACCTTCTCGGGCTAGGGCGAAAAACTTCGGGAACCCGTGTGCATGTTGCATACTTTAAAAATCGATCCTCGGGAGGGTAAACCTGGTCCACAAACGCCCGAAGAAGTCGGATGTGTCGGCCGAAGGGCGCAAATCGTGGCTCTGCTGTAAACAGGGACAACGCAAATACGTCCAAAACAAACATTTCGGACGAACGCAAAAGAAGAACATCCATAGACAATTGGAAATCCGAAAGAAATGACCGAATAAACCGCTGCGTGGACTACACTTCAAAGTGGGAAAACCTCCCCACAAAGGAATATTTATAGCATATGCGATTCTGTCACCCCAACACACCACTGAGATAAATGGAGGAAGAGAAGAAGTAGGAGAACAGTCTGGTATACACCATGGGAATTGTCGCCTGTGCCACGAACTTCGTCCACACTATCGCTATGCGATCTGAGGCAGATGATTATGAATATGAGCAGATATCGGTGTGCAGTGAAAGGGAGCCTTTACCAGACAGTAATTATACATTCATGTTTATTATGGGAGTTCAGTAATAATGAGTTCGCCCTCGGCAACACGTCTTCAGACTCCGCACAAGACATAACAAGCCGCAACACCATTCGTTCACTACACTAAAGACAGGAGATACTGATGAATGTAACTGGAGTTGGTAAGCCATACGACAGACCTTGACTGCAACAGGATATTACAGTATATAATAAAACGGAAAGGACCTCAGTTCACGTAAACAAAACAATAAACGTAGAGGGAAATGGGTTAAAATATATCAAAACCAAGTCAAGTATCAATAAAATAAGTAGGGATAAAACACGTCACAGCTATCTGACGCTACGATAGTCACTGCTTTTCTCAAGAACAAACAAAAAAAATATGTATACACTAGAATTAATGTGATGTTAAAGCGCAATAAATATACATTACGCTTTAAAATATCATAAGAATATTTACAAAAGGTACGGTGACGGACAAGTGCAAGACTTCCGTGGATAGCTAAAAATGTGGAATTGGTGAAATGATAGCTAAACGTGCAGGAGTAGAAGTGTCTGCAGAACAGAGAAAAATCTGTTTGGCTTACACCTGCTCCATTTGAGGACAAGCTATAGAGATGTCAACAAGCTCAAGTTGACTGCTGCTTTCTTTAAATATATTCAATCCGACATCTAAAGACGAAAAAGAGGAAAACCAGAATTCAGGGTTGTGGTTTATTTGTGTAACACTTAAGTACTGGTTAGTCAGGTCTTAATCAGATATGACTGAGCTACGATATGACAGTAGACTGCACTATCTGCTTTCTGTTAGCGCCGAATATTGGGCGGCGTTCACCAACCCTGACACCCCACATTGTGCCAGCGCTTCGGGTGGAGGGGCGCAAATGGGAGGGCATAAGCCTTATCATGTTGCGATAAAATGAAACCTAAAGACTAAATGTCATTGCCAGGGCAGACCTGGCCCTAAGCCTTGGTCGGTAACTGGTCTAAGATCGAAGCTCCGACAGGAGAACAGTAAGATTTTGCATTGATAATCCAGCAGCTTCTGCAGCTTGTCTTGTTCTAGTGCATTGGTGTTACCTATCCTCTGAAGTAAACTAGACGGGCCAAGAGAGCGATCAGTGCTGTATGGGCAACACATGGTCTCTACAATTCAGCCCAGGCTGTGTGCTGTGAAGAGGTTATTATGCTTTTATTTGTCAGTGACAATCTTGAAACACGGCGTAACAACTATCGTCTGTGAAGACGGCAAGATGCCAGGTTGGGTTAGGTTAGAATCACTACTGAAATAACGCAAGGTATATGAAGAGTCATGTTTAATGCCAGTTAACTACTTGTATACCAACACAGGTTGTAGTTTAAGTTGGGGGAGGGCTATGCAGGAATGTGACCTGACCTGTTTCTGCGGAGGCAACAAATTACACCGCAGAGTTTTCTTGTTGTGGGTATCGTTTGAGAAGGAGGTAATGATGTGTGTTAACTGGCTGGGGTCAGGCTGAATCCCCTGTGACATACAACAGGCGCGGTCGAGGTAGTTTAGTCCCTCCAGGTAATGTCGACTCATTTACTCAGTGTTGTGTACAGACCTGGGGAATGTGATGTTATCTGCCTGTCTGTTTTAAAGGCGCCGTGATGGCGCAGTGTTGGGTGTACTAGCCACACAAGCACATTAGTTGTTGGTTTGATTCCACGGTGGAGGCAAGGGTTGAAGTTGTGTTGTTGTTCGATTCAGCGGCGCCTGGTCTTCCGTCCTTCGGCCCGGTGTTATGTCATTCATTCATTCATTCATTCATTCATTCATTCAATAGCATGTCCTTTGCAGAACCTCGCTCCCATAGCAACCTTCCGGAAAATCTCTCGATCATAAGAAAGATATCCCGCGTCCTGGAGATAGTCCGCCACATCCTGCACCCATCTTCTCTTTGGCCTTCCTCTCTTTCCAGGCAAATACCCCACCAATATTGTTTTCTCCAAACTTTCGTGACGTTTCAAGTGACCAAAATATTTTAATTTTCTTTGTTTTATAGTCTTTAATATCCAACCTTCTTCAGTAGTCAGCTCTTGAAGTATGGATGCATTTGTTCTTTTCTTTATCCAAGATATTCTTAGAAATCGCCTAAAACATTTATATTCAAAGTCATTAATGCGCTGTTAAGCTTGTTTAGTAAGTGTCCAGATCTCACAGGCGTATGTTGCAATGGGAAAGATGCGTGATCTTAAAAATCTGATTTTTGTAGTTCTATCTATCCCTCTCCACAATTTATTCAGTTGTTTTTGTCTTTGAAGAGCAATAGCTATTCGCCCGTTAACTTATTTCATTGTGTCACAATTGTTGGTAATTAATGACCAAGATACTCAAAATTTTCCACCACCTCCAAATTTTCCTCTTTAACATATATTTTTTTCTCCATTGTTTTTTTTTTTTAATTTGTACTAGTGTCATGTAGTGATGAATAAACGTGTTAAAATGGAGAGAGAGGTTCGACGTCATAGCGCCGAGTTTTACACCATCTGTCTTTACCTATCTCCACAGTAGAGCATCAGACAATGAATGAACTCCTTAGCTTCAACGATGACCTTCCTTGGTCTCAGGAACAATTGCACACGCTGTCTGAAAACGAACCCCTGACCTTAAGAGCGGGAGGTAGATTGTCTGAGCACTTAAATATGGTGTTGTCATTAGCTGGTCCTGACGGAGGCAATACTTTCCTGATATCTGCAAGAACTTGACATTCTGTATGTTAGTTGCACATCCTTTATATGATGTCGCAGTCAACCCCAGCGTTTTATGACCGTTTATGATTTCTTGACATAGTAGTTTGCCACTGTTTTGTGAACGACCGGCATGGAAACCAAAGCAAGACCTCGACCGCAGCTGTGTTTCGAACGTGGTATATGGGATTACGAATTGCATTCGTGACACCTTTCTCCACAGAGCAGGTAAAGGATGCATACAGATCCAGAGTGAGCTGTGGTTGGAGTCTGTTAAGTGATCTGTATTGTGTTCGAAGTCTGAAAAGGGTGCTCTGGCGCTTCGTTGTCAGAAAGGTTATGTTGTCTTTGGGGTCATGGTCGGAAATATACTAGCATTTACCATATATACTTTCCCCTAGTTGACTCACGCGGCCCATCTGTTCCGCGGTTCTCGATTTACAGTTTTTATTCGCTGTCTGTTTTTAGATTTGTTACCGTGCTTCTGTTTTTAGATTTGTTACCGTGCTCTTGTCTAGGTACCTTCTTTGCCAAACTGTATGCCTTGTCATTACAATGCGTATCAGAAAGACCAGGAATCTACTCTATGATTATCCAAGCCTTGTGATGTGTGACTGGCTACCTGGTCTATAGTTAAATTAGGTTCAGCTCTGTACTGCCCACTGTATTTTGGCGTCAGCAGAGCAGGCCAGGAACCTGGCAAGATAATGCTGTTCTGGGCTCGTGATGGTATGGTTTGAAGATCGGTCTTCTGCTGTCTTCAGTGCAGTGATATCTGATTGATACTAAAATCATAATAAGTGTTGCATGTCCTTTACAGGGCGTTGCCGTCGACACCAGCATTATTTGGATGTTTATGATTATTTACTATGTAATTTTTACGTTAAGGGCGTAAGTTCCATCGGGGCGGGGGGGGGGGGGGGGGGGCGGGGGGGGGGGGTAAAAGGCTGACGAAGAAAAATAGTAAGAGGTTGGGGGAGAAGGCATAAATATGGTAATAATCTACCGGTTTCTTCGAATCAGCCAGTGTTTTTTCGCCGTTTGTGTGCCTTTCGTTTGTTGAGTCTTCCTGGGCTTTATTTTGTTCTTACTATCTTATATTTTGTCTCTCTCTCTCTTTCTATCTCTCTCTCTCTCTTTCTCTCCCTTCTCTCTCTCATCTGTGTGTGTGTGATGGAGAGAGAGAGAGAGAGAGAGAGAGAAAGAGGGGAAGTAGAGAGAGGTAGTATGAAGATTTATTCATCTCTGTCAAGTGTGCGTGTGGTGACTGTTGTTGCCAGTCAGAACTAGTTTATATATTACAGACATAAAGCACTGGTTGCAGCACTGAAAGCCACGATCACATTACCTCTTCTTCCCCACAGATTCCCGTTTCTTCCAGCCGCCGAAACCCAAGCCGAGCGGTTGCCAGCGCTGGTGTCTCTCCCACACGTAGACGGGCCGGAGTTACAGAAGCATCCCCAGCTGGCAGTTGACATCAAGTTGCACAACTGTTCAGGCTAACAGCAAGCGACATCTCAGAGGTAAGCCGGCTGTGGGGTTCATCTCTTCTATGAACACAAGCAGTTAATAACGTTCTGCCCTGACTCTTCCCCCCGCCCGCAGTTGATTATTTTCAATGCGAGCTAACGAAGGCGTAACAAACACGGTTTGCTAAGAAAACACTGCGTTTAAACCCTTTTCCTAAAATACTTTCTGTCTAAACAAGCGTCCCGTGACACCATTTCTCCCAAAGGGGACTGGAATCTGTGAAAATTGGGTCAGGCACGGAAACAGCTGCTGGATGACATGAAACGTTTATTTGATCGTTCCTGTTCAGCTATGCATGCAAAATATCCCGTTCCTGTTTTGCTGCATTGTTATAGCAAAGCCAGCGGATTTGTTTTTACTTCCAGCGCATCAGATGTTTATTTTATGTACCGGATTTGTGTTTTACCACCTAGTTAGTGCTTTTTCGTCATTTCCAGTAGGTTTCTCTCTCTCTCGCTGTCTCTCTCTCCCCCTCCATCTCTCTCTCTCTCTCTCTCTCTCTCTCTCTCTCTCTCTCTCTCTCTCTCTCTCTCTCTCTCTCGACGTTCAAACTTTCCGTGTGGCAGATTGAGCCTTTTGGCTGTGTAGACTTATCTGCACTTGATCTGGCCGGGGTGCAGAGCGGTCATCCAAACTGCAAACTTGGATCACCAAATCAGTGACCTCTAACACTGGTAGGCAGGCCTTGGTGGACCATAATGGGTCGAAAAGCACATGGTGGGACTAAGAGGCCCTTTGAATAAAAGGCATGTAACCTTTTAAAAAAGGCAGATCGAGAGAGACAGACGCTGAATGAATGAGAGTGTGTGAGAAAGACAGTGAGACAGTGTATGTTAGAGAGTGCGAGCAAGAGAAACGGTGAGATAAGATGAGAGGAAAAGGTGAGATTTGATTTCATTTAATTTGAGAACGAGTGGGAGAGTGAGTAAGGAAAGGAGTATGAGAGAGAAAATAATAGAAAGAAGTGAGTGAGAACGAATATGACAAGGCGAGAAATATAATAAGCACGAGAGAGAGAGAGAGAGAGAGAGAGAGAGAGAGAGAGAGAGAGAGAGAGAGAGAGAGAGAGAGAGAGAGAGAGATGTCGTTTGTGGGAAATGTTAATATGGAGTAAGCGAGAGAGTGAGAAAGAGGAGAGAAAGAATGTGAGTTAATTAATTTTGCGAGAATGGTATACTGTAAGGCACCTACAACCTGACACCGGGGTATGTTGAATTAGCGGATCTATCACGGGACTGCCTTTACTGTCTGGTCTTGGGTGTAGAGACCAGGCGGACCTTGTCTGGGCCATGCTCTCTGTATCCTCTATAACAAGACGTCTTTTTTTTTTTTTTTTTTTTTTACTTCAATGCCAATTCAAAACCAGTCACACACTTAACTAAAGAACAACTGATTAAATGGTTTAAATGATTTGGCCACTTCATAAGAATACCCTGGTACTATCTACCACAAAGAACCACAATGATGTATAATGGATACATAGCTAGGCGATGACCGCGTAACAGATGGAGAGATTGTATCATGAACAACCGTAAAGAAATGTAAAGTAATGTACAAAGAGCATTAGAAAGACCGCATAAATGATCTCCCCCTTCCCCTCTTTCTCTTCTCTTCTCTTCTCTCCTATCCCTACCAACACTTCACTGAGGTAAATGGAGAAAGATAAGATGAAAAAAAAAAAGAAGCCGATTAATACAGTTCTCTTCTTTTTCATTGTTTCTGGAAGGACTGTTGTTTATTTTGTTACGTCCGTCTGTGGTATTATTTGATTATGTACAAGATCACATATGTCTGTACACGTTACATTACTCACCTCGTTCTGGTCCCCACTGGTACTATTGTATATTGTACATCAAAGTTCGACCCTTACTTTCACGGTCATACTCCAGAGAATCATTTTTCCTGGAACATCGCGTTGAGGCGATAACTCCACCACGAAGCGTGAACGACGCGAGTCTTCCGATCGTCAGAAGGTTTCCCACCCGGGTTATGACTCCAGATGTCTTTCTCCTGCTGTTCATTTGTACCATGGTTCGAGACGTTGTAGGTGGAATATGGTTTTGATCAGTCTCGGTTCGTTGATCATGACATATGCAGTCCAGCTGTGGGCTACTGAGTGCATCCCTTTCTTATGAGGCGTCCCATTGATGGTCTTGAATGTGGCTGTTGTGGACACTTAAGAAATATCCCATACTATCCTGGAAATTACTAGGCTAGAGAGGCAGAGGAAGACAAAAGAATATATGCGGACAGCTGGGCAACAATTAATATACGTAACACCAATTTCATCAAAGTGATCATTGACAGAGAGGATTAGAGAAGCCTGGTCGTCCATGGCTGCTCCAGATAAGGCACGTGAAGAACAATAACAACAAGAAAATAACGAGAAAGAAGAAGAGGAAGGGTGGGGAAAAAAAGATGAAAAGGAGAAAAACGGAGAACAAGAAAAAAAAAAGAAGACAGAAGAAGAAGCAGAAGTACAGAGAATACCATCAACAATCAGTTACATACTATTCAAATCACAGACACATTCATTGTTTGTCATAACTGTCTTTAGGAATTGCAATTCCTTGGCGTATTTCGTGAAGCCTTGAAATCTTGGCATGTGGCCAGGGAGTTTATATAGAACCAGTTCTAATATAAGGAATTCAGTCATGAACAATTAACAGATTAGTGAGACATTACATGGACAAATATTATGAAGAAGTCATGGCAGAAGCAGCTCGCTAATAGAACCGGTCACTCATGTCAGAAATAGATAACCTATATAGTTTGGGCGGATGGCGAGAAGTATACCGGAAGATATCCCGGGAAAAGAAATTTGAAGGGTAAAAGCAACAGGAAAAGACTCGCAGAAGCATGTGCATGGGAAATAATTGACCAAACTTAAGTCAAGAGGGTGTGGACAAACTAAAAGGTCAAAGCCATACAGTGTGGTCTAGAACAAGAATAAGAAAACATTCCACTTCGTCTGTACGGCTGAATTACCATGATCTGTGTGTCCTTTATTGATTACAGCTATTGCCGTTAGTCATAATTATTAATAGACGTCCCCAGGAGAGCGTCATCTCATTGCAGCCCGCCGGAAAGACTTCGTACCTCGCCAGTTTCCCTGTCTCATGCAGTGCATGCCCAGACAGTGTGGGAGGGAGGAGAGAGAGAGAGAGAATTTTATTTTCAACGGGTCACAAATTGGGCACACAGGCCCGACTTACATTCGGCCCTTCCAACCACTCATTTTTGGTGCGTTAATGGTCAATTGTGATTGTTTCATTCACATAGAAAAACATTGTAAAATTAATGCTGTGAACATAAACAATGCATATTAGAGAGAGAGAGAGAGAGAGAGAGAGAGAGAGAGAGAGAGAGAGAGAAGAGAAACGATCAACCGCTGCCATTATGCCCTGTTTTTGAAAACTAGCGTGTATTTCTCTTGTGCTATAAAAGTCATTCTTTTACGTTCGCCTTTCGAATGCGGGCGTTTTTATGCTGGCTACCTCTAACTCTCTAACCCGGCAACGCCCAGGCTGTCTTGAATGTCCTATATCCACCATTTTGTCGGTCAGCACCTGCCTCCGTTTTCAGAATCCATGCTTTTAATTACTTTTCTTTCTACAACTCTGTGACGTTTCATGTACACTCAGTATTTTACGAGTACTTTCAGAGACATGATACGCTTTATAAGCTGTTTTAACATGTCTAGAATCGTGTTTATTGTCAATATGTATTTCGTTCTTGATCCATGACATTCTGATACTTTTCCCCCCTGCTGTATTTAAGTTCAAAAGTCTTAATTTCGACTTTAGTTTTTATCAAATGTTCAGGATTCAGACCCATAGGTTGCCGTATCAAAGATGAATGTTCTCAACATGTTTCTGTGAGTAAATGAAGGCCCCTCTTCCTCGCTATGAAGTGTATTAGGTATATGGTAGTAAATAAGTGCAGAACCCTATTACACACCTTAAGGTTCTGTGGACATATAGTGCTAAACGCATATTTTTATGACCAATCAGCACTCTGGGGCGATGAGGTCAGTATCAGGTCGGCAATGGGTGTATGGTACCGGCTCCATATGTTTATAGACCAATCAGCACTCTGGGGTTCATATGTTTATAGACCAATCAGCACTCTGGAGTTCATATGTTTATAGACCAATCAGTTCAGCACTCTGGGGCGATGAGGTCAGTATCAGGTCGGCAATGGGTGTATGGTACCGGCTCCATATGTTTATAGACCAATCAGCACTCTGGGGTTCATATGTTTATAGACCAATCAGTTCAGCACTCTGGGGCGATGAGGTCAGTATCAGGTCGGCAATGGGTGTATGGTACCGGCTCCATATGTTTATAGACCAATCAGCACTCTGGGGTTCATATGTTTATAGACCAATCAGTTCAGCACACTGGGGCGATGAGGTCAGTATCAGGTCGGCAATGGGTGTATGGTACCGGCTCCATATGTTTATAGACCAATCAGCACTCTGGAGTTCATATGTTTATAGACCAATCAGCACTCTGAGTTCATATGTTTATAGACCAATCAGCACTCTGGAGTTCATATGTTTATAGACCAATCAGCACTCTGGAGTTCATATGTTTATAGACCAATCAGCACTCTGGGGTTCATATGTTTATAGACCAATCAGCACTCTGGAGTTCATATGTTTATAGACCAATCAGCACTCTGGAGTTCATATGTTTATAGACCAATCAGCACTCTGGAGTTCATATGTTTATAGACCAACCAGCACTCTGGAGTTCATATGTTTATAGACCAACCAGCACTCTGGAGTTTATATGTTTATAGACCAATCAGCACCGGAGTTCATACGTTTATAGACCAATCAGTTCAGCACTCAGGAGTGACGAGGTCAGTATCAGGTCGGCATTGGGTGAGTTGTACCGGCTCCATATTTTTATCGACCAAACTGCACTGGGTGGGTGATATGATCACCGACCGACCGCCTGTCCTTCCAAGAACATGTCTTGATGCCCATGTTAGACTAGGTCCATTTGGGACTCAAGGTCAATTTTTAACATTTCTACCCCTAGGATGATTTAACATGACCACTAGGGCACGCTTGCTAGCAACTACGCTCCAATTACGATTTCACTTCCAACTCTTGAGACGAATGGCCCTATTCAACCATCGACTATATCGATTTCGTTGTATTTGGGGTCTTTATAGTGTATCTAATACGCTTCTTCTTTCGTAAATATAGATGCGTATATCTGCTTCCTTCAAAAATACGCTCCCATTGCTGTCAGTATTTTGGAAAACTTCACTTACCCAAGTGGCGAAGGGCTTACGATCGCAGTTCTTAATCCCGCATACCGCGTTCGAAACACAGCTGCGGGCAATTTGGGAGCAGACCGCCTTACGCTGGTTTTCATTCAGTGGTATGAATGCCGGTCTTGCCAAGAAATCGTAAACAGTCATAAGATGCTAGGGTTGACTGCGACATCTTGTAATGTATATGCAACTAACTTTATCCAAATAGAGATTGGAGCGGTTTAAATGTTCCGATGCCCAACTCTGCGTGGCGCAAACCTGATTCAGTTCACCGGGTTGACTTTTCACTTTTACAAAATAAAAACAGTGGCGGATCGGACAACTTTTGTGAATGAATTTCTGCTGCTGCTGTTGATTATATTATTATAGAAGATAGAGTGTATAGATGCCGTAACGATTGGCGCCGTAGACTTGACACTTTTCTGCCACAGACCGCGTTTTATATCATTATGCCTGGGCATCCAGCATGTACTTCTTCTTTTCTTCTTCTTCCTCCACGCCACCTCTCTCTCTCTCTCTCTCTCTCTCTCTCTCTCTCTCTCTCTCTCTCTCTCTCTCTCTCTCTCTGTGTGTGTATGTGTCTGTGTGCGTGCGGGTTTGTCTTTCTCTCTCTGTGCGTCTGTCCCTGACGCTTTTTCTCCATCTGCCTCTGTCTTTCTGTCTGCTTGTCTCACTGACTCGCTGTCTCTCTCTCTCTCTGTCTTGCTTGCTTTCTCTCTCTCTTGCTTGCTCTCTCTTTCTTATTCACTCCCTCCCATTTTCTGTCCACATTTCTTCACTCTGTTCCTAAGAGATGAGTGATGATCTGAAATTAGTAACCCTCTTTCTGTTCTCACTGTTTGACATGATTGTATACACATGAGTTTGCCGTTGCACCAAGTAATGCATTTTTTCACAACAATGTAGGAAGCGGACTAAGGCGAACACAATCTGTCAAACAATATAAATATTAACTACCATTATCAATCAACGCCATCATGTACATGTATGTGTATAACTGCAATGTTCTGTTTATTTTGCACGTGTCCCATAATACAAACAAAAGGCAACGCCATGTACATACTCAAACAAATATGAGGGAACAGCAAAGGTATGTAAATATACAAACACCAAAATGCACACACGTTACATTTTTTGTTCTGAGTAAAAATATAACAACAACAAAAAAGTCATCTCGTAAAGTGGTGGGATGCCGAGTGGGATGTGAATTTTTGAATGTTCTGAAAATTGGGTAGGAAAGGTGACGTGAAAGTTAGGTAGTCACTCCACCTGTTTATTATGTCGTGATTTAGTATGTGTGACCTCACATAACTGTACCCACCTTCACCGGTGTCTGTGACTAGATACGCTTTAATTTTACAGCTTTTTAGAAGTAGGAAATCACTCTAGACACCAAAAATACGAAACGCCTTTAATGTTATTTGCAGAATGCATTATAATCTGCCCTTGGAATCAGGAATGTCTTTTCCCTCTAAAGCAGCTTTTGCAGCACACTGTAAAATAAACATAATCCGGACTTTTAGAAGGTTATGATATGGTTTTTCATTTGGTTTAGGTCAGATATAGATGTTAGTTTGATTCGTTGTGCATTTTATGTCTTTGTGGTTAGTTCTCCGATTCAATACTGGCATCTTTTCTTTCCTGTTAGGCTTTCGTTGCTGAGTTTCTTGTCCCCGTCTGTTTTGCCTGGATTTAGTAAAAGTCTTGTTTTCTTTCTGCAGTCTTCTGTTGTTTACTACATTAAGAATTATGTGTTGTTTACATGAAGAAATAAAAAGAAAAGTAACGGACTCTTGTACATGCCGTTAGGCGCACTGACCGCTGTTTCTTGCCAAAACATTTCCTGGTGTCCATTTAAGGCTGGGATGACCTGGTAGCTCAGGTCAGTTGTAAAAACTCGAGTCCGACCCGATGTGGATGGAACCTTGACCATCGACATGAAGAAACGCGTGGCAACGATAGTCTTCGGGCCATGTCGTGTCACTCTCACCAAAACCCGCTTCAAAGTCTCGTGATCAGTTCTTCTGCCGCATGCATCTCCAAGCCCGGTGTGTTTTTAATGCCTTGTTTGTCGGCCCCGTCTCGTTTTCCACGGACCATCTCCTCCATTGCTGGTCTTTCTAACCGAGCGTGGACACTGTACTTCCATGTCCGGGTGCCTGTGCTGAAGGTGTCGATGTGGAATATATCTTATCTGTTAAACATTGTAGGTGCAGGTCCTTTACAGGAGACCGCTGTCAACCTCAGCATTTATATTGGCTGTTATTTTCTAGGCAATTTCTAGTTTCAGCAGTTTTCTTCAAAACGTTATTGATGTAATTTTTCTTTTCTCATATCCTTTACAGGACATCGCTGTCAACACCAACATTTTACCGCTGTCGTTGATTTCTTGACAAGATTACGCTCAGTAGTTTGCCATTGCTTTATGAGCGGCCGGCTCGCTTATCCCGTAAGTTACCAACGCGGCTAGAACCGCTTCCAATTCTCGCGCGCTGCGTTACCCTACGTGGTTAAACGGGATAACGGAGAAAGTCGTTTAACCCCTAGGCCAGACATAGATATAAATGATATTGATGTAATGTGCCATGCCGGAAAGCGTGGGCGGTCATGACGCTCCATTTCATTCGATCACCAGCGTCGTGGATCAGCTCAGTGTTCCTGTCTCGTCCATGCCATGTGGCCAAGCTATCCAGGTATTTTCCTCTCGGTCTTCCTCTTGGTCTGTTCCCTTCGATCTTGCCAGTTGTCACTAAGTTCTCCAATCCATTTCTTCTCATAACATGTCCAAACAAATTTTGACTGTCTACGTCTAATTTCTCTAATCAATTTGCGATTTTCATTTGTCTCCTGTAGTACTTGGTCATTGGTTTTTCTGTCTGCCCATGGTATTCTTTGCATTTTTCTCAGAAACCACATTTCTGCAGCCATCAGATGTTTTTCAGCTTGACTGCACATTGTCCAAGTTTCACAGCCATACAAAAGAACAGGCTCTATGTATCCCCTCAACACTCTTTTTATCGTTTCAATTGACATCTTTTTATTGGTCAGAATGTTTTTCATCTTGCTAAAGGCTACTTTCGCCACGGCGATTCTTGCTCTAATCTCTTCAAGGCATCTCCCATCAGATGTTATGACTGTTCCGAGATAATTGTACCGATTCACTTGTTGAAGAATATTCCCATTTACTTGTATATTACATTGTGGTACTTCGTTCTTCCTAGTGACGACCATAACCTGTGCCCTCTTACAATTTAATTCCAACCCCAGCTGCTCACTGTGTACAACAACTGCGTCTACTAATTGTTGTAGATCGTGTGCATTGTGTGCAATCAATACTGTATCATCTGCATATCTAATGTTATTGATGTTTCGTCCTCCAATGCTGATTCCATTTATATATTCTACATTCCTGAAAATATTTTCACTGTACAAGGGAAAAAAGATCTGGAGACATTACACATCTGGAGACCAATAAAAAAAGAAAGATCTGGAGACATTACACATCTGGAGACATTACACATAATAGGGATTGATGTAATGAATAGGTATAAATGGTGCAGTTAATATCACAAGGAGCGGGTAGTAGTCCCGGGGGGGGGGGGTGAAAGAAATAACGTATGCAGTTTACTACGCACATTTATTGGCTACCCATTAAATGAGTCAAGAACCCTTGTATACTCCTTAGGGCGCATTGGGCATATGAAGCTAGACATTTTGAGATTGTCAACAGTCCCATATTTGTTGTCCGGTAGTTTTATTAGTTTAGACCAGACGTGCTGTCTGTTCTTCATAAGCTTGTCTCGTGAAGTTGCAGGTCTACAGTTAAACCACCCAGTACTGTCTCTTATCAACAGCTTATCCAACGACTGTCTCTCTGCTTGTTAAATTCGTCACGGAGTCTAAATATGGCTAATTGCTACATAGCCACTTGCTTTGTTATGTGAACTTGATAATTATGCGTCATCTTTATGATAGCCCAGGCCTCCACCTTATGCTCCCCAGTGTTGTCCTGCACTCGGACAGATCATGTTGGCGACAGCACAGGTCGTCAGGCTAAAGCAGTCTGCAAGGGAGAACGAGCGAACAAAATATATTTTAGTTAGTTAGTTAGTTAGTCGACAGATCATCCTCATTGCACATCGAACCATTCAGTCCATAAGTGCTCGGATCCCCTCCTCAGCAAATCCCGCAGCGTGTAGCGGCTAACGACGCCAGTTCTGTGTTGGTTTATCAATCTTCTTTGGCTTCCTGCGTAGTGTTCTTGTTTGGCCACACCTCTTTTAATTTGCTGCTCTCGCAGTCTGGCCATTGTTGTAGATTCACAGTCATCACTTGGTTCTCGCAAAAGTCTTTCTTCTCGTAGAGCATTCAGAATGTCGGCCTGGTCCATGGCGCGTCCGTCCTCCATAGTAGCCTCACCTGCGAGCTTGTCAGCCCGCTCATTTCCTTGTACTCCCGCATGCCCTGGCACGAAGATGAAACTAATCTTTGCCAGTCGAGACCGCTCCAGAGGCAGCAACCATTCTCTTCGGATCGACCCCTCCTCTATCCTCTTGATCATGTTCATTGAGTCGCTAAGGAAACAAGCCCTAGTGAATGTCTGTGTCTCGAGCCATGTTATTGATTTACTTACTGCCATGACTTCCATGGTCAGGCTACTTGTGGTTTCAGTAAAAGCACCAGAGTCCTCCTTCACAATTCTCCCTCCGGCCCGAGCTGTAAAGGCCCATGAGCTTCTCACATGTCGGACGACCGACCCATCTGTGTAGATGACCGTGTCACCGTCTAGCGAATTCTCGAAAATCAACGCTTGTACTTCAGCCTCAACAGCAGCCGGATTTTCTTGTCTGCATTTTCTGTCAAGTTGGATGCAAACTGAAAAGGATGTGCAGAAGTCTGTTGGCACTTGCACCCACTCCTCGCCAGGTTCTAAGTCCTCAAGTGAACACACCTGTTGAAGAATGTCTTCGGCTTGACCCATCCACGACCGTCCTCTTTTTAACCTGCTGCCCTTCACTTTCCTAATTTCACTATGCAGTGGATGTTGTGTGTTTGCGTTAATTCTGAGGTAGGCGCGTGCCCTGCAATCTTGTATTCTCTCTTCAATGGTTGGAAACCCAAGAAGGTAGCGCATCGCCCTGCATGCTGTATCTCTTGTACATCCAAGAATAATGCGCATAGCTTCATTCTGTATCCTTTCCATCCGTTCTATCTGCTTATGGCTGAGAGTCAGGATTGCCATTGCATACTCCAAAACAGACATGACCAACCCCTCGTACAGAAGACATAGATGGCGCTGCTCACAGTTTGCTGCCGCCATCACCCGCATCGCTGCCAAACCCCGCTTGGCCTTTGTTATCACCTGGTCTATGTGCACATTATAAGCAAGGCTTCGATCAAACCGTTTCCCCAGGTAATTCATTGCCTGCGTTCTTTCCACCATCTCTGAACACAGCATTACAGTTGGTGTTGGAGTGTTGACAATATGATTATTCAACGAGAACCAAGTCACTGTTGCCTTTGTTGGGTTGACCATTGCCCCAGCTTCATCACACCAAGTACTTATGCGATTGTGTTCGGTTTGTAGTTCCACAGCAACCTCCTCTCTATCCTTCCCCTGACGATACACTAAAACATCATCGGCATATGACAATGTCCTGCCAGAGACCTGATCAGAGAGCTCTGGTCGTGTAAGGTGCCGATTACACACGCCTACCAACATGGCACATGATGATAATGATAAGAATAGGGCATGCAGGCCCGTCGGACATTGTGCCCTTTGATTGAACAAAGGTAATTGCACGTGCATGTTTGAAATAAGGGCGGAATAATTGCTGCAATTTACGTTAGTATAAAACATGACAGTGCTGGGAGATTGCATGCACAGCAATACTTCACAATGATGATAGTCAATCAGCACCCATATCTTGCACGCATCGCGTGAAGAGCTCACTAGCATGCTGGACATAGGTGTGAGACACACACGTACAGGCGCGCTCGCACACACGCAAGCGTCACACACATCTATTTCTTCGGAGTCGTACGCGAGTAAACAGTTCAATTCAGGCCGGTTTTCAACAACAACAATAACAATATCAGTGCATCATGATCCCGTCGTCAGTGATAATATACTAGTGATTTCCAAACAGTCTGGGGAATGTGGGCGGGGTCTGGTATAAGGCAGATGTAACTGAAAGAATAAAACACTATCTTGCATTTAGAAAAACGTTTTGAAGTGCGTATGGTACAGGAAGTTGCGTCTACTTGGGATCATAGAGTTAGACCATATTTTCCAATGACTAAAGGGCATACGAGGGATGGGGTAAAATGATCAGCAATCCGCTGGCTTACCAGTATCTCTGGTATGAAGCTGGGTTGACCCCGGAGGAGCCTTACTGGTTCAAAAACAAATATGCAACCCTATCACTACTGCGAATTCAATCCACTACCATCTGAAAAGTACATTGCAGCCCGCACAGAATGTTGTTGGGGGAGATGCATCCCGCTCGCATTGAATGCAGCCCGCACAGAATGTTGTTGGGGGAGATGCATCCCGCTCGCATTGAATGCAGCCCGCACAGAATGTTGTTGGGGGAGATGCATCCCGCTCGCATTGAATGCTGCTCGCACAGAATGTTGTTGGGGGAGATGCATCCCGCTGGCATTGAATGCAGCTCGCACAGAATGTTGTTGGGGGAGATGCATCCCGCTCGCATTGAATGCTGCTCGCACAGAATGTTGTTGGGGGAGATGCATCCCGCTCGCATTGAATGCTGCTAGCACAGAATGTTGTTGGGGGAGATGCATCCCGCTGGCATTGAATGCTGCTAGCACAGAATGTTGTTGGGGGAGATGCATCCCGCTCGCATTCAACTCAAAACGTAGCCCATACACTTGCGTCTGCTTCTAGTGCACTGGACTTATTTTTGCGCTTGGATTAGCTTTCCCTATTACCAGTGTCCCTCACCATCAGGCGAACCCACTCCGATTTCTGAGGTACTTGTAAATTACGCCACCACGTCAACATTTTAGTTCAACTGACCGGTGTAGGGATTGAACCCATCACCTCATCATCAGCAGACCGGATGTTTAAGAACGAGTGATACCATCCTTTCGGCCATGCTGACCTCCGAATATATGAATCCAGGGGTCCAGAGATGATAGTTTGGTAACCCCTGCGCTATCTGTTAAGAATGCATCTGCTCGCATATGTTGTGTATCTGTGCTGGTGTAAGGTCTTTAGGATGTCCTCGTGGGCGCTGTTACTCTTTCCGTTCAAAGGAGATGGTTGTTTTAGAAGAGAAAAAAAAAAATAGCAGATTGGGGTAGGAATTACACAACTGGGTGGTAGCGGGGTAATGTAAGAATTATTGTTCCATATAGACTGGAATGGTTTGGGCGAGCATTGTGCTTCGTCAGCTGCTGGTATTACAATTTTCACCAAGCCTGCATCGGAAATGTAGTCGCGGTCTCATCTGCCCCTGCGCTACATAAATATGTGTACGTTAAGGGCTAAATATGTGGGCGTCGGCTCAGATTAGAAGGGGCATTGGTAACAACTACTTGGTACAGCAAGATTTCAAGCCAAGGATAGAGCAGAATAGGTTACCATGGCGACTGTTCAGAACACAAGGCGTTAAAGTAATCAAAACATCACATTGACCCGTAATCCTATCGTTATAGTTTTAAAAATGTTAGTTGCAAATCCTTTTACAGGTCGTCGCATTCAATCCCAGAATAATTTTGGCTGTTTGTGATATCTTGTGAAGTTTACGTTTGCCATTGCTTTCTGAACTACCGGCACTCACGCCATTGTATGAAAATCAGCACAAGACGAACAATGTCGATTCGAATTATTCACTCATGTAAGTCTTGAAGATCTGTGGACTGATGGTGACACCGTTCCACTCTGGCAGGCAGTCAATACCCGCTTTCTGGGCGCGCCCGTGGGACGGTGAGTGTAGGATCTGGGTACTGACTGTCTACCATCATGACGAGGGAATTAATGTCTGACAATGTACAAGGCTTACCAAACGTCAATACACCGTGTGCAGTGGTCGATTTTCACTTTGTTATCCAAATTAGTGGTGAGAACACCGTGGATGAATAAAAAGCTCCATGAAGATATTGCGAAATAAGTTAACTCACACCAATAACTGGTTACTCGCATCAGAAGAGGACAATCCCACATTTTTTGGGAGCATCGTGTGAAGGGGCAAGTTGGAATACGTCGCGACAACCGAAAATATAGGCGGGGAGTGACCACGAGAAAAGATACTGGGCAGTTACATCATGGCATGGAGGAACATCTGTTCCAGAAATGATTGGCAGTACACAACGGAGACCACGAGAAGATTCTAGACAGTTTAACAGCATGCCATAGAGAAAGAGCTGTACCAGAAATGATTAACAGTACAGAAGACTAGACAAGCATGATCACCAAATAGACTGAGCTATAATAAAATGCCAGTCTAGTGCCTGCTTATGATGCCCCACGTCAAGATGAAGGAAGCCCTTGGTCAGTCAGACCCTCGTCCCAGGGCTCGTGTCAAGGTAGATAACGTGCACCCAGCATCTGCTAGAGACGAGGCCATCTCGCGATTGATACAGCGCTAGGCGTCAAGCGGAAGGTATATTTCCTTCACTCACGGTTGTCGGTGTGTTGGCGAGTACACGCGCGTGCTGCACGAACCTCACTCACGAGGCTGTACCTGCGACAGGACGAAAGTAGAACGAGTGTACTTTGCCTAGCGGTATAGGTAGAAGCCGAATAATAATAAGTGACGGTGGGGGAAGAGGGGGAGGTCTGTAAATAACACCACCAACCCCCCTCGTGTTTTTTTCCGTCTCTCTATGAACACGTGTCGAGGGGAATAATTCCGTCAGCTGCCACTGTACACAAAACAGAAATCAGCTTTTTGTGTGTTTTGTTTTTGAATGCAGTGGTAAGAACTAGCTTATGTTGCATAAATATTCTGGTGGGGAGAATTAGTATCTTGATTACTTCCACGAAGATAGAGGCTTGCTGTTGAAAAAAAAAAACATTTGTTCATAATATTTGATTTTGTTTAATTGAAACAGAAATCGGCACGCCAACTTCAATACTATCTGTCCGTTCGTCCGTCCGTCCGTCCACCCATCCATCCAACCATAAAACAAAATCACGGTTAGATTAGTTTCTTGTGGCAACATTTAGATGTTGTAGTTGGTCCGCTTCTTTCGTTCGCTTGGAATGTGTCTGTATCTGCAATGACATATATATGAATGATAGTCATGTACCACTTTGCAATCTCTAAATAAGAAATCTAGGACTTTTGAAATTTAATAATAATAATAATAATAATAATAATAGTGTGTGTGTGTGTGTTTTTTTTTTTTTTGGGTTATTTTTTTTTATTGATTAATTTCTGATTGCTGGTATATTTCAGTATAAATTTCATTGTTTGCTGTAGGATTCAGAAGCCCGGAAAATCAACTAGTAATCCACAATTCAGGCACTAGTAAATGCAGAAGAATGGGGCATATTTCGTAGAAACAAACACAGACAAGCGTAGAATTCCAAGAGGAGCTGTTAAAAAGAAAAAGTGATGGGGGACATAAAAAAGAGACAGTTAAATTATTTTGGCTATATTAAAAACCGGCAGGCTATTAAAATACAGGGGGGGGGGGGGGGTCCCGAGGCAATTGAGCGAGAATTGGGCAACGATACAAGTGAACAGATTCTTTTTTCTATTCGTTCGTTTTGAACTCAGACACGTAGGCACTTCATTTTTCATTCACCGCAAACAAAGAAATTCCGAGAAATCACGTGACATCAGGGTGATTCCATAGTTGGTGTATGGGTGCATTTATTAATTACAGATACAGACATATAACTGCTTTCGTAAGCAGAAGGCAAGCAAGTGGTATTGTGTGATGTATTTATTGAAATAAAAAATCATGTACATTAAATATGTTGTCGGTCACTTCGGGTTGAGTGTGTGGTGTACTGCTAGACTGATCGATGGATGCAGTAAATGTTCCTGGGCCCAGAGGGCCCTCATTGTCATCGGGGTGTATATCCATATCTTGTGCTACTCGTCTTATCTTGTGTATGTCCCATCTGTCTGCACTCATCTTTGATGTATCTGGGGGGCAGTTTGCGAAGACAATGACATGCGGTTTTGGTACGTCTTACTGTAAACACACTTGTCGACCGACCACGGAGTTAATCCCGATATCCCTGTTCTGAAAATCGACGATCCCACCAGAACTATGTGGTTTGTTTTTGGTGAATTACCGACACGTATCTGTTGACCAAACAGTTCACGAAGGATGATGTGGTCAGTTAGACACGTATCTGTTGACCAAACAGTTCACGAAGGATGATGTGGTCAGTTAGACACGTATTCTGTTGACCAAACAGTTCACTAAGAGTGATGTGGTCAGACGCGTATTCTGTTGACCAAACAGTTCACGAAGGGTGATGTAGTCAGACACATATTATGTTGACCAAACAGTTCACTAAGAGTGATGTGGTCAGACGCGTATTCTGTTGACCAAACAGTTCACGAAGGGTGATGTAGTCAGACACATATTCTGTTGACCAAACAGTTCACGAAGGGTGATGTAGTCAGAAGCGTATCCTGATGACCAAACAGTTCACGAAGAGTGATGTTGTCAGTATCTCAGCGGCCATCTGACCTCCCAGGGAATTTCCCATTTCCTTTTCTATTAGGTTGGGTCTACCCCGGCGCCTCGAGGGGTTGGTTGGGATTAACCCGAAAGACGTGGGTCAACATTCAAACGCGCTAATGATAAGGCTACCGTGAATTATCATCATCAAAATAATGTCCTGTCCTTTTCAAGGCGTTGCGGTCATCTCCAGCCTCTATTATCTGTTTGTTATTTACTTGGTAGTTTTACGTTGAGCAGTTTGCCATTGTTTTCTATACGTCTCAATCCAATTGAGTGATGTATGGACTGAACTCACTACCCCATTCAGTGCGAGAACGGTAAAGGTCACAGCCACGCTGACCCATTGCCGCCGCTATAGGAGTTATTTTTGTGTTTGAATATGTTGATGTGACTTATGATGTGTGACGGAAATGTGATTCTTACATAAGTTACGTCTCTCTCTCTCTCTCTCTCTCTCTCTCTCTCTCTCTCTCTCTCTCTCTCTCTCTCTCTCTCTCTCTCTCTCTCTCTCTCTCTCTCTCTCTCAGTCTTTGATTGTTTTTTACCTGCACTTTATGTCCTACCACACCGGGGCCCTGTGATACTAGACTGCAGCTCTAGACTGCATCCTGATTGCATTCTAAGTCAGGTACTACCTCGACTGCAGCTCTGATCTTGTCATCATGCGGTGTTTGACTTCTGCGCTCCCGACTCACTGTGAGGTTGTTTGTGAGGGAACATAACAGTACAATAAACGAAGAGAGAAGGAAGGGAGGGAGGTAACACAAGTCACTGTAAAAGTTATATAGATTATTATCAACTAGGTTAAAACTCCCAGGGATACCTCCTGCCCCCCCTCCCTCCCTCTCTCTCTCTCTCTCTCTCTCTCTCTCTCTCTCTCTCTCTCTCTCTCTCTCTCTCTCTCTCAGATGCCGGCATAGTATATTCAGGTATTTGCGCATGTTTGGTTGTTTGTTTCCAGCTGTTTGGGTAAACATTTCACATTGACAGGTTAAATATTGAAATGTGTCGCTGGGCTTGCGCCGCGCTGCACCCTCTCCTGGATTGAACTGTTGAACAGATATCGCGATATTCAGCAGTAGCCCACTGCGTGAGGACTGTTTTAGCTTGGGGTTATGTCTTATTTAGTATGCTTGGTTGCAGATCTGAAATGTTTACACGTAGAACAAATGAGACTGGAATGTTCGTGGGAAGTTGGTTAATCTGTTTTATCGTTTATAATTACGTGTACATGCACATGCATTTCTGCTGGTCATCATCATCATCAAGTTTGGGGAGAGTTGCTTGTATCAGCTTTGTAGGAAGCTAAGTCGCAAAAACAAACATGATTTGTGTAAGCATCCATGTCGATGGATAGCATCAGTAGACGTTTGAAGCGAACAGAGTAATACGATAAAAAAAAATGTATAGATATTGACCGTCAATCGGAGAAGATAACCAGGGAGAAGTGGGTTTCTTAGGCTGTCTAACTGGTCACTCAATCAAGTGCGCTTAGTGTGACGATGGAGTCATTTAGACCGAGACAGATTTGGTTGGCTGGTTGGTTTGTAATCCCTTGAAAGCTGTGAGGTTAGCTTTTCAAGTCCGATGCATTGACGCTCAGGTCGTCTGGGCCATGAAAAGGGCTTGCATCTATGGGAGTAAGTTGCTAGGGAGACTTTTCTCCTGGACTATAACCAGAGTATCATCCCGGGGACTTGCAGAGTTGTGATTCCCTTCTCCAAGCTCAGAAAGTAGCAGTGTATGCAAATCCGGTACTGGAACTTCACATCTGTGGAGAAGATATGACGATCCTTGGAAGCTTAGCTAGATTGAGAGACCACACAGAAGTGCGCCATGGTCTTGGCTTGTGTAAGACCTGCGATCATCGTCTTAAGGACTTCACTGGCCCTGCGGCGGGATTAAACCCAGTGTTTATATAGCTGACGGTTATGTCTGTAGTATTTCCTCGGGGGTCACCGTGGCGATGTGGTCAAACCGCTTGTCTTGCGCACTGAAGGTCGAGGATTCCTTTTTGAATTCCGTCATTTAGTTCACGGGTGCAGTTTATTTTTCCCCACAGGCTCTTGGAGATCGTTGCTAGAGCTACAAATTTCGAACGACACTTTTGGCAAGTCGTCTGAAGATAGAAACCAAGCCATATTGGATAAAAACCCTGAGCAGTGAATTCGAGTCTCTTGCCTCTAAACCCTTTTACGTCTCCTTTAAAACCCTTAGGATGTCCTCAATTTACTTCACCCATCCTGCCTTATACTATGGAGAAAGAAACATGATAATGAGGAACAATTTGTGGTGGTGGAAAATTTCGAATTTCTTGGGTAATTACAAGCTTGATTGGTCTGTGGTCACTACCTGCTAATTGGTCAAGCACATGGCGATCGATTTTGTGGAGGATGTCTCCTGTGCAGAAAGCTAAGTCTGGAGTAGAAGTGGTAATCCATCTCCTGGAGTAGAAGCTCGGTGTGTCATCCGCTTTGTTGAGTAGATGGAGATTTGAGTCTATTTCCCAGTCCTCCACTTCATCTCCTCTTTTGTCAGTATCTGGGTATCCCCATCTTTCTGAGCGGCTATTAAAGTCTCCGACAACAATGCAGTTTGTGTCAGTTATTTCCATGTTTGAGAGTGTAAGATCCTTATCTGCCGGGCTATACAGATTGTAAATTCTTATTTTCATGTCCTTTATCATTATATCAACACCTATAATTTCCGTTTGGTTGTCAGAGATCACAGATACTTCGCTGCAAGGTATTGTATTTCGTGTAAGTATTACAACTCCTCCTTTGTGTCCTTCGCGGTCAAAACGTGTGGCCTGATATCCCTCGACTGAAAATGTGCGATTGGCGTTGAGGTGTGTCTCTTGAATGCATGCCACATCTATTCTATCTTTATGAAGATGCTGTGTTAGGGAGGCTTTCTTGTTATAAACTCCTTCGGCATTCCATTGTAGTATGTTGAGAGTCCGGGGTGTTTGGTCAATAGCTCTTAACCTACTCCTCTGTGCCTTGACTCCACAGCACAGGGGAAGGTGACCACCAGTAGTCATGGGTGGACCCCCTCGAGGCAGGGGGCCCGGCACTATCACCGCCTGATGGGACTTCACGGGATTAGCACCATAACGATTAATTTTCATCTGTGGCATCATGAAATGATAAAGTTACGTTGCACTTCTTTGTCAAGCCTGTGGCTCAGTACATCCGATTTCGACAAGCATTTTTCGGGATGCTTTCCCTAGCCTTTGACTGTCCCCAGTCTACCTACAAGGCAGCAGGTTTGTGCGTCACTTCGTCTGGTCCCTCTCCCTTGACCTGTCCGACATGGGTGACCCTACCAGTAGCTGTGCTACCGTCGGCATAGCTCTTGGGGTCATTGGAACGCTCAAGCCCCTCTACCTCGTCAAGGTGGACGCACGGCAGAGGGGTCTTGGGTAATTGATTACCAACAATGGTGACACAATGAAAGCAATTAAAAGACGATATACATTGCTATTCAACGACTAAAACAACTGAATAAATTGTAGAGTGGGACAGAGAACTACAAAAATTAGATTTTTGAGAGCATGCATCTGTCCCATTGCAACATACGCCTGTGAGACCTGGACACTTACTAAACAAGCTGAACAGCGCATAAATGCCTTTGAATATAAATGTTATACATGCGTTCTAATAATATCTTGGATAAAGAAAATAACAAATGCATCCATACTTCAAGAGCTGAATATTGAAGAAGGTTGGCTATTAAAGACGATAAAACAAAGAAAATTTAAATGTTTTGGTCACTTGAAACATCACGAAAGTTTGGAGAGAACAGTCATGTAGGGGTATATGCCTGGGATGAGAGGATGAGGAAGGCCAAAGAGAAGATGGGTGCAGGATGTGGCGGATGATCTCCAGATGGGTGTATCGGACGCGGGACATCTTGCTTATGATCGAGAGGTTTTCCGGAAGGTTGTTATGGCAGCGAGGTTCTGCAAGGGACATGCTACTGAATAAACGATCCTGTCTTATATGCAGGTTCGCCAATTCTATGAATTACAATACACGAAAGTCTAAGCTTAAACATACCGGTGCAGATTCTGGAGGACCACAGGTTAATTACCTGCAGGCCATGTAATAATTTGATAGCAATTAAGATACGGGGGATAGGATTGAATTGTTATCTCGGCGGTTAAATGCCGTTAGAGGGAACAGATTGTTAATCGCGCTGTTAATATCCGGTTAAATGGTTCCGTCCGTTGTTTGTTTGTATTGCGTTTCCTTCTGAGTTTTGGATTTCACAGAAGCTACTTACACCTGATATTATCTCGTCGCGACTGCTGGTCAGGCTACATGCCGATTTACCATCAGTCTCTCTCTCTCTCTCTCTCTCTCTCTCTCTCTCTCTCTCTCTCTCTCTCTCTCTCTCTTTCTCTCTCTCTCTTTCTCTCTCTCTCTCGCTCTCTATGTCCCTGTCTATTTCTTTCTCGCTCTCTGGAACATGCCGATTTACTATCAGTATCTCTCACTCTGTCTCTCTCATTTTCATTGTCTTTCTCTGTCTTTGTCTCTCTCCTCTTTGTCTCTCTCTATCTCTCTCTTTGTGTGTGTCTCTATCTATTTGTGTCTCGCTGTCAGTCTCTATCTCTGTCTCTCTCTGACTTTCAGTCTGTCTCTCCTCCTCCTCCTCATTCTGGGTCTTCTTCTTCCTCCTTCTCCTTCGTTCAACCTTATATCCAACCTGTAGTTTCGTTATGCTTGTATTACATTTCTTTTTGTTTCAAGTGGAACGCTAGTTGAAATGTGTCATGGCTAGCTTTGAAAACCGTGGTGCCACACTTAACAACATCGGAGACCGTCCACAAGAAGTCAGAAGGAGATTGGACATAACAGTGCAGAAGTTCAACGATATGAAGAGCTCACGTACACCGGACATGGCAGCCAGAGGGGGCATGCCAGTGCCCGAATCAGGGAATAGCCAGGGGATCGAGCGTCTTGTCCACGGGCCGTGATGAGGGCGACGTTCTGCACAGTACCAGCTACACGGTGATGCCTTCAATACTGGTCTGTGCGCGAGAGCCTTTAGACTGGCAGGGAGCTGTCTCAAAACACCGTGATGTCTTCAGTACTGGTCTGTGCGTAAGAGCCTTTAGACTGGCAGGGAGTTGTCTCAAAACACAGTGATGTCTGTAGTACTGGTCTGTTTCAGACTTGCATTTACTTTCTCCTGAATGGAACATATTGTCTAAGTTCATGATCACCTTGCTTGAGTGTTAAAGTAGGCAACAGCATTTAGACTGGCAGGGAGTCGTCTCAAAACACCATGAAACCTTCAGCACCGGTTTATTTCAGGCTTGCATTTACTTTCTCCTGTATGGAACATATTGTCTCAGTTCATGGTCACCTTGCTCAGTATTAAAGTATGCAAGCGCATTTAGACTGGCAGGAAGTCTCAAAACACCACGATGCCCTCAGGGCTGGTCTGTTTCAGACTTGCATTTACTTTCTCCTGTATGTAGTTCACGATCACCTTGCTCGAGTGTTAAAGCAAGCAAGAGCCTTTAGACTGGCAGGGAGTTAAAAAAAAAACACATTGAAGAAAAATAAAAGACTGTTTTTGAAGTTCCGATGCCTCGTGAATAGTTATGCCCAAAGTGTCATTTTGTTTTCCACGCGTCGACCTTACTGTTAGTCGCCCCCTGCCGCTTGTTCCTGAAATTGTCTTTTATTACAGCTCGTTCTAAACCACTGACTCGTTTATTATTGCCAATGGTATTTGAGTTTCCAAGTCATGTTTCTGTGTTTCAGTCCGTACTCTTTGATGTTCTGATCTGGTAGAAAGTATGTTTCTTTTTGATTCGCTGAATTCTTGGAATTTTTCTATAGTATCAAAGTTTGGCCGGTTCCATGGCAAAGGAGCGATTTGGCATCAGACCGTGTTGCTTTAGTTTCTTTTTTCGAAATGGTATGGGTGCCGGTCGTTTAGAAAGCAATGGCAAACTACTGAACGTAAACTTGCTAAGAGATCACAACAGCAAATAATGATGGTATTGACTGCAACGTTATGTAAAGGATATGCAACTGTTTTCTTACTCAAAGTTCAAATACGGGCGTGTACGAACGAAGTTGATAGCGAAATCCGCTGGTAATGTCTTGAGCAAGGTTGGACTGAGTTCGACGCCTGGGCTCGTCGCTTGTCACAGTGAGGGGAAGACTGGCCGCCTCTGCCTCCTGGCTCAAGGTCTACTCAATGTGTTGGCGCTGTTACACCACAGACCCATTGCGGGAGAATTTTCAGTTAAAGTTCAAATCTTTCGATTTTCTTTCTTTCTTTCTTTCTTTCTTTCTTTCTTTCTTTCTTTCTTTCTTTCTTTCTTTCTTTCTTTCTTTCTTTCTTTCTTTGTCTGATTTTATTTGGTAGTGATTGCGACATAGTCTGTGATTCACATCCGCTTGTTGAAATATGGAAGATGCATGTTGTCAAATTGTGTAATTTCCGGGATGGTTAACCCGGTCAACAGATGCCCGCAGAAGTCGGATGTGTCGGCCTAACGGCGCAAGAACGCAGCTTTGCTGTAAACAGGCACAGCGCAATCACGTTGGAAAAAAAAAACTGGATGAACGCAGAAGAAGAAGAATTGTGTAATTTGTTTGTTGGTATTGCAACACCCGCTTCATTAAAACATCGCTTCATTAAAATATCAATATACTGAGTTCATTCAAGATTCCCGTTCGCCAAAGTCTGCTCAAGATGAGGCAGCACATAAAGAAGACCAGGGAAGAACGTTCAAACGTCTTTCTTATCAGAATTGCCGTATTGGTGCAACTGTTGGCAGGCACAGCATTCACAGGAGAAGGTGTGTTTACCACATCTGTCCCATTTGTGCCCTAAATCAAGAGATGAAGACATTCCAACCTTCAACTTGTAGTCAAGGGAGGAAACGTCAACAAGGGAGAGAATGTGCAGGTAGACGTACTGTATATTTTCTTCTGCCTGTTACCACCCTATGGGTGTCCGCACCAGGCTCAGAATGTAAGGGTTCGATCTCAATTCAGGGCTGTGAATTGTTCCAAGAACCGTTGGTGCCTAAGGATATCACGCACCCTCCTGGTCTTTGAAAAGTGAGATTCGGATAAGGACGTTGAAAAGGAGGCCTCGTGTGCATGCTGTGCACTTAAAAAGACTACGGCAGTTTTAAATAGCAAAGAGTAGGCCGTAAATACGCTGCCCCGGCAAACTTATTAGAATAGTACACCAACCCATGGGTAAGTAGATATAGCTCGTGACCGTGGATGGAATGCGGTTAGAGGAAATAAATCGTACACAAATGCATACTGAAGTCGAGCCTAACTAGGTATGATGCACCCACCTCAAAGGATGAGCATAAACGAGGGAGAAGAACTTCCCAATGAATTATTATCCCTCAGCCAATTCACTCTAGTCCTCTTACCGTTAGCTGTCCCCAGGAACTCCTTTCATGTCATCTTAGTGTCAGTAATCTTTGCCTCTGTCTTTTTATTTCTTCCTATTTATTTGGCTCTGTGAGTCCCAGGGGAAGCGCTGTCTGTACAATATACAATGTAATAAATGTATAGGCATACACAAGCATAGTACACGCTGGCTGTAGAATAACTAGGTACACGCCACAACATGTTTCGTGTATGGATAATTAGGGGGGGGGGGGGGGAGAGAGAGAGAGAGAGACAGAGAGAGAGAGAGAGAGAGACTACAGTATGCGTGTGGATCACGAATAATTATGGAACATAATGAAATAACAATTGGGTTTCCCATTACATGTAATGCATATCATACTAACACTCTACCGGGAACAACAGGCAGCAATGAAAATATGTCATGATACAACTGATTAGTTTTTTGTTTTTTTTAGAAAAGGTAGTCAGACAGGGTTGCATTTTGTCCCCTTATCGGTTTAACTTGCATACTGAAAACGTCTGAGAAATGTTTGCATGTATGACTTAACATGGCAGGGGGCCGAACGCCAGTCACCCATGCGCCACGGGTTCAATAGCAAGATATAGATGAATATACAAGATACATAACAGCAGACAGGAATCCTGCCAGTCGGAGACTTATCTTCTGCTATCATTTCCCCACCACTCACACATCCCCCACCCATCACACACCCACCCACACACACACACACATTCCCACCCACCCACACACCCCTCAACCGCGCACATACTCCCAAGCACACATATATCCCCACCCACACACATCTCCCATACTACACATACATCTCCACCCATCCCCCAACCTACACATTCACCCACCCACACATCCTCCACTCACCCACCCATACACCCCCAACCACTCATCCAAACACACATCCCCAACCACACATATACACATCCCTTGCCAACCCACACATAATGCACCCAACCACACACACATCCACCCACACTACCCCCACCACACAATAGCCCCACACCCACACAAATCTCCCCACCCACACACACCCCACACCCATCCAGAGAGAGAGAGAGAGAGAGAGAGAGAGAGAGAGAGAGAGAGAGGAGTAGAAATACTGGAACATCGAGTTATTTTTATTAAATTTGCAACAGGAGTGTTTATGGTTGGTTCTTGTTATATTTTATATAATGTGGTTGCCAACCTTCCTTAGACGGCTTTTAGAACACCTGATTGGTTGCAATCGCCCCCCTTCCCCCCCCCCCTCTCTCTCTATCTACTCTCTCTCTCTCTCTCTCTCTCTCACACACACACACACACACACACACTCACAATACACAAATCCCAATACATCTTGAGTAACTTGACTTTGCTGCAGATTTCAAGTGGCACTCAGTAAATGATAGCAGAAGATAAGTCTCCGGCTGGCAGGATTCCTGTCTGCTGTTATGTATCTTGTATATTCATCTATATCTTGCTATTGAACCCGTGGCGCATGAGTGACTGGCGTTCGGCCCCCTGCCGTGTTAAGTCATACATGCAAACGTTTCCAGGCTGCTGTGTTATTCCATATAAAGTGGTCCTTTTATTTAACTTTGGTTAAACAACGAACAAACCAACTTTATTGTCAAAGGGTTCAGAGCTGGGCACCAGACCCGTCTGACATTCCGCCCTTCTCACCTCTCTCTTGTCCTGCATTATTTCATTCATGCACAAGCTTTGTTATAGTCTGGTTTAGCAGATCAGCATGGCGGAATGGATAAGATAACTCGCTCTTAAACTTCCGGTGTGATGTTACCGAGGTAGCGGGTCAGTTGCACTAAAATGTTGGCTTTTCGTCCTTGACTAGGGGACGTAAATTACAAAAACCTCAGAAGTCGGAGTAGGTTCGCCTGATGGCGAGGGACACTGATAACAGGGAAAGCTAATTCACACATAAAAGTCAGTCCAGTGCACTAGAAGTAGTAGTACGTCTATGGACTACGCTTGAGTTTAAAGCGAACGGACTTCCAAAACAAAATGATCTGGTTTCGTTATATATACACCAGACACGAGAGAGAGAGAGAGAGAGAGAGAGAGAGAGAGAGAGAGAGAGAGAGAGAGAGAGAGAGAGAGAGAGAGCTTTTGTACGAATCTGTTGAGGTGTCTATGAAG
Organism: Cepaea hortensis; assembly: GCA_963921405.1. Classification (NCBI taxonomy): domain Eukaryota; kingdom Metazoa; phylum Mollusca; class Gastropoda; order Stylommatophora; family Helicidae; genus Cepaea; species Cepaea hortensis. The sequence continues at coordinate 29,670,189 of OY992876.1, read as the reverse complement.
TGATATGTTTGTAGTCTAAACATCATGTGAAAGTCATGTTTTGTCACATAGTTGATGATGTGCACAGGACCAAGGCTGCGCATACATTTGTGTACATACCTATTGATTTTCTGTGGCAGAAGTTTCTTATTAACAACATGGTGCATGTCTCTTGCAGGGTGTTGCCATCAACCCCAGGTTGATATTCTATGCAATGTTACGTTCAGTAGTTTGTCATTGCTATCTAAATGAGTGTTTAAGTCCAGTTGACTTATGCGTGGAGTGAACCCACTACCCAGCAGTCAGCACACAGGCATTATCCAACTGTTAACGTGATTTCCCCCCCCCCCCCCCAATAAGTCGCTTAAAAGTCGACATGGTCGACTTCATTGCACCTGGGTGTTATCCCTTATAGCTCAGTCTCTTTCCGCAGCGCCGAAAGCATCGCACAAAGCACGAACTCCGTAGCTCCAGCAACGATCCCCAGGATTCTCCAAAAAATGCACGCTTGACGCTTGGACGCGGCCCAGAATCGACCCCACAACCTTCCGAGCCCAAGTCAGACGGCTTGACCACTTCGCCACGGAGACTCCCCCTAAAACTAAATCAATACAAGTGTAAGTGTTGATTGACATTCAGAATAATAGAATAAAGTACTGAGAAATAGAAAGTGGGCAGCAGAGGACACATCTGAGCCACAGAAACAAGGGTAAAATGTAGACATGCGGGATTCGAACCGATCACCTCTAAATGACCCAGAGGCCTCGCCTAAGACAACCGCATTCTTCAGCGTGTGTCATGGGAATCGATGTGATGTGTTGCAGGTGCAAACAACATTTTTGAATGAGTAAGTATACGTGAGAAACAGCTACAACAACAACAACCTGTATATGCTCAAAGTTGAGCATTTCAAAATCAGTTGAAGCTGGTGAAAATTGATTGATATATCTCCGGCAGCAGCACTGAAGGCACTTGACGTGGTGCGAGTTTATTCATGCGTCCAGGTCCCTAGTGGAGAGTAGACTTCGTGTTCCGAGGCGGTTACTGTTCCATCGTGCTTGGGACGCCTCGGCACGCGCGTCATAGCGCCGGCATCAGCTGAGCAGAAAGTGAAGAACTCTGCCAGCTGGCTTGAAAGAACAGGCTTTTCCCGTCCCTGGCATAAAGGTTGGGAGGGGGAAGAGACTGGGAAATTACTGGAGCCTGGGGCAATCCAGATGTTGAAGGAACGGGGGAATTCAGGGAGGCGAAAAAGTACCAAGAACCCCCATCTGCCAGGTGTTGTGGCATCAAGCGAGATATGTTAAAGTTAGGGTACCAGATGGAGGGAAGGAATGCCAAGGAGGAAAGAACGACCAGGATGAAAGTTAAAGAAACCGAATTTCTTTCTCGTCTCTTTTTCTCCCCCCCCCCCTCTTTCCCCTGACCTCTTCTCCCCTTCTGTCCTACCTACACCTCCAAACTGCTGTTTACCTATAGCGTTTCGCCGTTGTGAACTGCGGGCCGGTAAGGCAGTGGCGGCAGCGCTGGCGCTCATCGCACGTGCAGACTTAGGGAGGAGGAAAGGCAGGCAGGCAGGTAGATCACAAGCTGGATGGTCGCAGGCCGGGGAGAAGGAAGTCTGGATGAGAAAGCGAGATATGAAGAACTGACGAAATGTTTTCCTCAGCCGATGTCAGCCTGTGTTGGATGGTATCCCCGGCCTTATTCGCCTAGTGTATGTCTCCTCTGAGGTGCTTTTTTCCTGGTGAATTCTGGAAGCACCCGGACCGGCGTTCTTGTGATTGTTCAACGGTCGTTTGTAGTCACTAATCTTTGAGTGAAGTCGTTCGGCCAGCGAGCACACACGGTGCTAGTGCAGGATCTCATCGCCCTCTTGGTGTTTGGCCGATGTTCTAGTCAACAGTGTGTCGGGATAGTGTGTTCTAGGAGAGATGACGATCACCGGCTCAGATCAAACCTACACTAGTCGTTTAAGTTCATAGTCATCACAGGTGTCGCCTATTAGCATTTCGTTAAGTCTCTTCAGGAAACAAGATTAACAGTATAGTATGGTTTATAAATCGTCACTTCTTAGAAGTTAAAAGTTAGTTAGTTCGTACAACTTAGAGTACAGTGTTATAAACTTTCATGTGTTGGACCGCCTAACAACTTACTTGTCCTCGAACAGCTGATCTCGTAGTCCCCACATCCGGCAGAAATAGAAGTATTAAAGCAACTCAAGATCAGCTGCGCTTTTATTAACACTCCTTTGATCATTGTGAAAATCGTGTTCGACAAAAAGTATGGAATCTGGACACGCTACTGTTGTGTTGAAACACCTAGGAGACTTGGTGTTCACATGGTGACAAGCTGTTCTATGTAGTGGCCTGTAGGTTTCGTCCGAGGAAAACGATTTACTACACATTTATTGTAACAGTTTAAACACGAAAATACAATAGTTACTCACGCCGAAGTACAAGTTGTGAAGTAGTAGAGCAAGTTTCGCATTCGAGAGTAAAGGTCTCTGCATTGCGTACTAACCGATAAGTATTACCACTTATAGCTGTATTTACGTGTCTTCCGTAAGATTTTGTATTCCATATGAGACATTGGAGTGTGTAGAGATAGCGGCTAAGCTTTGCAGATTTCGGCGATTTGAGGGCTCTAAAATACTTGTTGACTAACGTGTGCGCGGATTGTACTGTGATGAATCCCCGATCAACCACTTCTGGCTGGCAACCACGCCATCGTCAACTCGCCATAGGTCGTGTGCTCAGTTGTCGCGTTGCTGTGGAATGTTACCTGACAGTGGCTAGCGGACAGCCTTGCGTCCATGCAGTAGCTGATTGTTAGCGGCGCGCCCGACGCTGGACGTCTTGTGGCCGTGCGCGCACGCGCGAGTAGGAGGACTCTCTGACAGTCCCCTGTAGCCCGCCTGTCACGCTGGCTCGAGCAACAAAGCCCTGGTGGCCGCACAAACCGCGAAGACATGGCCCTGTTCTGCCGGAGGGCCTCGGCTGTCTGTCACCGACCGCCACACCTGGTGAGTGATGCTTTCAGAATGCCCTCCTGTGTGGTGATGTGCATTTGACTTGCATGACGCTTACTACCGCTGCTGCTGCTACTACTACTACTACTACTACTACTACTACTACTACTACTACTACTACTACTACTGCTGCTGCTGCTGCTGCTACTGCCCCTGTTCCTTCTGATGCTACTACAACTGTAATTACTACTACTACTACTACTACTACTACTACTACTACTACTACTACTACTACTACTACTACTACTACTACTGCTGCTGCTGCTGCTGCTGCGGCTGCCCCTGTTCCTTCTGATGCTGCTACAGTTCCAAATAGTAGTAGTTGTTGTTGTTGTTGCTGTAATATATTCATTGAACTATGCCTCTTCAACCATGAGGTATAGAGGTGTGTTTTAGTGTTGGTAATATTGCGTGCAAGTGTACAATGCGCTCACACACACACACACATGCGCGCGCGCTCACTGTATCGGTCTGCCAGTCTGTGAAAAATTAGATCAGGGGTTTCAGCACACGACAGTCATGGCAATAGATGAGCTGTCTACCACGTGTACATTGTAATCGTGTTCATGGAATTTGGTTTTACACAATTCCGCCGGTGTACGCCAGTGCACACGCTTTGACAGACACACACACACACACACACACACACACACACACACACACACACACACACACACACACGAAATCTAACTGACACACCCACTCACTGAGTGCCCTGCGTCCGTCACTTTCAGCCTGTCATTTTTGTACACCAACTCACTGTCTGTTTGTCGTCACTTTCAGCTTGTCATTCTTGTACACCAATTCGCTGTCCTGTTCGCCGTCACTTTCAGCCTGTCATTTTTGTACACCAACTCACTGTCTGTTTGCCGTCACTTTCAGCTTGTCATTCTTGTACACCAATTCGCTGTCCTGTTCGCGTCACTTTCAGCCTGTCATTTTTGTACACCAACTCACTGTCTGTTTGCCGTCACTTTCAGCTTGTCATTCTTGTACACCAATTCGCAGTCCTGTTCGCCGTCACTTTCAGCCTGTCATTTTTGTACACCAACTCACTGTCTGTTTGCCGTCACTTTCAGCCTGTCATTCTTGTACACCAATTCGCAGTCCTGTTCGCCGTCACTTTCAGCCTGTCATTTTTGTACACCAACTCACTGTCTGTTCGCCGTCACTTTCAGCCTGTCATTTTTGTACACCAACTCACTGTCTGTTCGCCGTCACTTTCAGCCTGTCATTTTTGTACACCAACTCACTGTCTGTTCGCCGTCACTTTCAGCCTGTCATTTTTGTACACCAACTTACTGTCTGTTCGCCGTCAATTTCAGCCTATCATTTTTGTAAACTAACTCACAGTATGTTTGCCGTCACTTTCAATCTGTCATTGTTTTACACCAACTCACTGTCTACCGTCCGTCATTTTCAATCTGTCTTTCCTGTACACCAACTCACTTTCTGCCGTTCGTCACTTTTAATCTGTCATTTTTGTACACCAACTTACTGTCTGCCGTCCGTCATTTTCAATCTGTCTTTATTCGTACACCAACTCACTTTCTGCCGTTCGTCACTTGTAACTGTCATTTTTGTACACCCGTTCACTATTTGTTTGCCGTCACTTTCAATCTGTCTGTTTTTTACACTTTTCTTTTACACTGTTTTCTACTGCCTACTGTCTGTCACTTTCAATTTGTCTTTTTTTGTACACCAATTCACTGTCTGTTTGCTGTCATTTTCAATCCTTAGTACTGTATTGACTCTCTCTCTCTCTCTCTCTCTCTCTCTCTCTCTCTCTCTCTCTCTCTCTCTCTCTCTCTCTCTCTCTCTCTCTCTCACTTTCGCTATCTCACCCACACCCACCCACCCACCCCCTCACACACGATTTTTTCTAAGCTTGTTGTTTCGTGATAAACTGTTGCCATGGTATCAACGAGTAAGCGGCGTTCTGATAATTATCCTGATGTTATCTTCATTATGTTTCTAAGCAACAACCACGCCCCACCCACATCTCCATCCTCTTCCCAAACATCACTGATAAACATGTAGTTATTTCCATGTATTGCACATTGCTCTTTCTGTTGTATTGTCAGTGCTGTACTGTTTGTACTGTGCTGTTCGCACTGTGCTGTCTGTGATGTATTCTATACACTTTACTGTTTGGGCTATAATGTCTGTTTTGTATTGTTTCTTTGCACCGGTTATGCTGCAGTGTCATTGATGTGTTGGTAGTGTTGTTCACTTGTTGATTTTATGTCTTTGCTCAAACATTTGTGCTTCTGTGTCCGTTGTATTGTATGTGCTGTATTCTTGCAATGTAAAGTCTGTGCATTATTGTTTGTACTCTAATGACAAAACTCTGTTATTATGTGCTGTACTTTTTGTACTATAATTACAGTATTTCATAGTTTGGGAGGTACTGTTTGTACTATTGACAGTGCTATAAATTTATTTATTTAATTATTGTTTTTTTTTTTTTTCCAGTGTGTTTTTATTTCAGTGCCAATTCTCTATTGTTTGTACTCCACTATTCAAGCTGACTCGTATGACCTTGTCTGTTCTCACAACCTGTATACCGCCTTAGTAATGTAGTTAATAAATACCATTGTATTCCTTCCACTGTTGTTCGGAACGCCGAAGTCACTAATAAATAATAGGCATTTACACAGGACACCACAAAACGGGCGCCTTCGAGACAGGCTAATGGGACAGGTCATTGATCTGCAACTGAGTATACTTATGGCCACAACGACCTATAATAAGTTGCATGTCCTTTACAGGATGTTGTGTTCAACACCAGGTTGATTTTCTAGACAGTTTTGCATTAAGTAGTTTGCCATTGCTTTCTGAACGAGAAGTCAACCTTTTATTAAAGTCCAAATGTCAGACGTAGGAGATGAACTGGCCTGGTTTAATTGCCATAGTGGAATTAGCCATCCTAGTGTTTACGGGTTGAAATGTTCTTGCCAGTTCCGACGCCACGCATTGTGCATGCAAAATGTTTGATTTTTACCTCTGAAAGTTAGCACTGTTGGCGCAGCAGGCCACCTGTGCTGGGATATCAACATTTTCAGATAGCTACCCGCTTCTGTGTCTATCTCATATCTTCGACCTGCAAGCCGCTGGGGTGTCAAGTTGTTCTCGAATCGGGTCAGTGGCTTCTGATGTTTTATGACTGTCCGCATTGATATTTTTCTGCGTTTCCTGGGAGAGACTGAATGCTTAGAGCTTGTCTGGAGTGCACTGGCGCCGAATCTCAATGATAATTGTAATCACAAGAGTGCTTCCTATTTTCTTCTTCTTCTTCTTCTTCTTCTTCTTCTTCTTCTTCTTCTTCTTCTTCTTCTTCTTCTTCTTCTTCTATTCTTCTTCTTCTTCTTCTCTGTATCCACCATTGGAGCATAACTCCCAAACCCACCCACTGCGAGCCAACCTGTCTTGTCCTGCTTCCTGCAGCTCCGTCTGTGTAACACCCCCCCCCCCCCCCCCCCACATTATTCATCTCTGTCTCTAATTCGCTTCTTCGTGAAGTTTTAGATCTTTCTTTATTTCGTTTTCCAATGGGTTCCAGACTATGGACTTTCTAGTCAGACTATTCTAAGGTTTTCGGAATGTGGATTCCATTTAGTGAAGGCTTCTATTCACCTTGATTTGCAGGGATTTGTTTCTCATCTCATCTCATCATGTTCCTCTTGTACCTTGCGGTGTCGAGGTGAAGTATAAACTTCGTTAGAGTGCCCGATTATGGGCTTATATATCGATATTCCCATGGACTCTGCTATTCCCTCCGTCCAACGTTTACTAGCTCCAAATTGGTGAAACTGCCATACCATTTTAATCTTGCCAAGAGATCAACATACAGCTGAAAGATGCTGGTGTTGACAGCTAAGTCCTGTAAAGGATATGCTAAAAAAAAAAAAAAAATTCTGCGCAGGCCGACCTCCCTGGTCCTAGGAGTTAACGACTTTCTCCGTAATCCCGTATATTCACGTGGGTAACACAGCTGCGCGAGATTCGGTAGTGGATAGCGACGCGTTGGTTAATCACGTAAGTATGTGAGCCGGTTGCTCAGAGAGCAATAGCAAACTACTGAGCGTAATCTTGCCAAGACATCAAAAACAGCTAAAATATTATGGTGTTGACTGCGATATCATGTAAAGGATATGCGAACTATAAAAAAAAACTTCTGTGCAGGCATTAGTTAATGAATGTGTGCATTTCATTGGTCATTGATGAGTGGTTCTCCGTGCTTCTGACCCGTGCATTAATTTTACTTAACGTCAGAGTTTAAAATATTTTGAGTTGTGTGCTAACTTTAATTTCTAACAATTAATATGATCTACCAATTTAAGATTACATAAGCGGATTTTTACTACTTCGAACGAACCCTGGAGGTGATCAATTCGCAAAGGAACTTCGCCGTGTTGCCATAACTTTCCCAAGACAGGAGATATCAGTTTTCTGAAACTGTCATAGGCGAGCAGTCGCCCCTGTTACTCTTCAACGAGTGACTAAGGAGAAGCTGGGAGATTGGGCAGTCGCATTCTAAAACGCCAGCCCAGACACACGGGAGACAAGCAGTAAACAATCTACAGAGTGTAGTTTCCAGGGAGAAGACTTGCCTAGAGGGGAGAACTGATTAAACAAGAGGATATGGTGAACCGGCATCGGGACTCTGGAAGTGAGGAAAGGTGAACGTAGATGAATTAGCTCGTACTGCACCACACTGCCCGTTGATCTCTATAGTCTATCCAGAAATTAATGCCTATTCACGATCAATTATTTTGAAAACTGTCTGTTGCATCGTTATGAAAAGTTTCCTGCCGTCTTATATTTACCCCCACCCAAGGAATATGTCTTTGATAGGTCCAAACGCAACTTAAATCATGGAAAGCGGCGACATTTCTTTGATGTTTTGGTGAAAAACTAGTGATTTCTCGCTAACAAACTTGTTTTACAGTAATTTTTCGCCAGTTCAGATGACGACACAAGGCTCTACGCGAGGCACTTGTCATAAGGCCAATCCTATGTCCCACAAGAAAATTAACTATTCAGCGCCAATGTTTCCGTGTGAAGAGGAAATACATTTAATAACATGGACTTCATCTCTGTCCCGTAAATTATATGCCGCATATAAACAAACTTTGAAATCTGCTGTACAATCTCCAGAACAAAAATTTTTTGTTGGGTGGACATAATGATAAGGTTATATGCTAAATCTCATCATTACCAATGCCCCTCGCCATCAGACAAACCCTTCTCCGGCTTCACAGATACTTGTAATTTACGTCACCAGGTCAAGAGCGAGAGGTCAACATGTCTTTTTTTCGCATATCCTTTACAGGACATCGCTGTCAACACCAGCATTTTACCTCTGTCGTTATTTTATTTTTTTTTGGGCAAGATTACGCTCAGTAGTTTGCCATTGCTTTCTGAGCAGCCGGCTCACTACTGACATGAAGTATGAACCCCCCGGAACCATCATATACCGCGACTCCCCGTGCACTTTTCTTCCCTAATGCATTGATGTGAGATTTCTGGTGGTGTAACGTGTTGAAAGGTTGCATACACGTTTCCTGCCTGGATACTGGAGATACTACATAGCCTAACATGGCACCTTATGACTCTAGGGTACAAGAAAGTAACGTTGAACGATAGACGCAATCAGTCCAGTGGTCTGATTAAGTCCAGTATATCTGTAGCCTTTTTCAAGATGAAAAAACATACTGACCAATAAAAAGATGTCAATTGCAGCGAGAAAAAGAGTGTTGCTGTGCTACATAGAGCCCATGCTTTTGTATGGATGTGAAGCGTGGACAATGAGCAGTCAAGATGAAAAACATCTGATGGCTGTGGAAATGTGGTTTCTGAGGAGAATGCAAAGAATACCATGGGTAGACAGAAAAACTAACGACTAATTCTTACAAGAAACAAATGAAAATCGTAAACTGATTAGAGAGATTAGACGTAGACAATCAAAATCTTTTGGACATATTATGAGAAGAAGTAAATAGAGAACTTGGTGACAACTGGCAAGATCGAGGGGAAGATAACAAGAGGAAGACAGCGAATTAAATACTTGGATGGGTTGACCACGTGGCATTGTCGAGACATGAACACTGAGCTAATCCACGACTCTGGTGATCGAGTGGAATGGCGATTCATTACCGCCCACGCTCACCGGCATGACACATGATGGATGGATGGATACCTGACGTATCTGAACATCTGAACTGGTGAGAATAGAGTTTTAGGGCACTCAGTGTTAATTGAGTTAGGAAATATTCACGGTAATTTTAGGACACCCAGTGTTAGTTGAGGTAGCATTATGCACAGTAATTATAGGATACTCAGTGTTTGTTGAGGTAGCATTATGCACAGTAATTATAGGACACTCAGTTTTAGTTGAGGTAGGAAATATTCACGGTAATTATAGGACACTAAGTGTTAGTTGAGATAGAATTATTCACGGTAATTATAGGACTGTCGGTGTTAGTTGAGGTAGGATTATTCACGGTAATTATAGGACACTCAGTGTTAGTTGAGGTAGGACATATTTACGGTAATTATAGGACACTAAGTGTTAGTTGAGATAGAATTATTCACGGTAATTATAGGACTGTCGGTGTTAGTTGAGGTAGGATTATTCACGGTAATTATAGGACACTCAGTGTTAGTTGAGGTAGGACATATTTACGGTAATTATAGGACACTCAGTGTCCCCGGGAAGGTTAACCCGGTCAACAAATGCCCGCAGAAGTCGGATGTGTCGGCCTAACGGCGCAAAAACGCAGCTCTGCTGTAAACAGGCACAACGCAGTCACATCCGGAAAAAAAAACTCCGGATGAACGCAGAAGAAGAAGGACACTCAGTGTTAGTTGAGGTAGAATTATTCACGGTAATTATAGGACTGTCGGTGTTAGTTGAGGTAGGATTATTCACGGTAATTATAGGACACTCAGTGTTAGTTGAGATAGAATTATTCACGGTAATTATAGGACACCCAGTGTTAGTTGAGATAGGATTATTTATGGTAATTATAGGACACCCAGTGTTAGTTGAGATAGGATTATTTATGGTAATTATAGGACACCCAGTGTTAGTTGAGATAGGATTATTTATGGTAATTATAGGACACCCAGTGTTAGTTGAGATAGATTTATTTATGGTAATTATAGGACACCCAGTGTTAGTTGAGATAGGATTATTCACGGTAATTATAGGACACAGTGTTAGTGGAGATAGGATTATTCACGGTAATTATAGGACACACAGTGTTAGTGGAGATAGGATTATTTATGGTAATTATAGGACACCCAGTGTTAGTTGGGGTAGGATTATTTATGGTAATTATAGGACACCCAGTGTTAGTTGAGATAGGATTATTTATGGTAATTATAGGACACCCAGTGTTACTTGAGGTAGAATTATTTATGGTAATTATAGGACACCCAGTGTTAGTTGAGGTAGAATTATTCACGGTAATTATAGGACTCTCAGTGTTAGTTGAGATAGGATTATATATGGTAATTATAGGACACCCAGTGTTAGTTGAGATAGGATTATTTATGGTAATTATAGGACACCCAGTGTTAGTTGAGGTAGAATTATTCACGGTAATTATAGGATACCCAGTGTTAGTTGAGATAGGATTATTTATGGTAATTATAGGACATCCAGTGTTAGTTGAGGTAGAATTATTCACGGTAATTATAGGACTCTCAGTAGTAGTTGAACTAGAATTATTCGCGGTAATAGAGAGGAGCACAGAACGTGCGAGGCAGTGTCTCTAATCAGACAGGCGGATGGAAAGATGGACGAAAATATATATTTTTGAGAGAGACCAGGTAGATACTGGGCTTTCATATTTACTTACATAGGTACCTAATAGTAAAGGTAAACTACTTGCCACGTCCTGAGACATATCGGGTATATTTATATACCACTGGGTCGGTGGTGTGGTCAGCATCACGCTGACCGCCTTTCCTTTCCCGGACATTCCCTGGTACCCATTTTAGAATGGGAGCCTACGTCAGCTTGTCAGTTTAAACAACAACCCGCCTCGATGGGGATTCGAATACCTGACAACCGAGCCGACAGGCAAGCACGCTAACGCGGCACCCAGGTAGGTTCGTTGGTAGGTAAATGTTTGTTTATTTATCGTTTGATTAAGAATCGAAGGAGGCAGAACATCCGCGGAGAGGGAGAGATCACAGACGTGCCAGAAGTAATACCAGTAGCACTTCTTGCGGAAGAAAAAACACAAAAAGGTCAGCATTTTCTTAGCGGGAGGAGGGGGACAAGGCGATGGGGAATGGAAGGAGAGACGTGAAAATCTGCACTGGAATCTGTCTGTGATGTCTGGTACACAGAAGGATGCACTAGCCCCACCTGCCGCTGTAGATGTTCACTGTTCGTGCGTCACGGCATTGATACGGCCGAGAACAGAATCAGGGGAGAAACCCCCCGAATTCCCTCCCATCCCTCAAGCTGCATTTCAGCCTGATGGTCTGTGTATTTAAAGACATAGCTTATCTGTCTGTGACTTCTCAGCAACAGGCCGGCCTAACCTGTACCTCTGCTGTAAGGTCAACATCAGGGCGGCTTTGTGGCTTTCTTCTTCTTGATGTTCAGGTAATTGGTTGTGCTACATCTGCAGTCCTGTTGTCAGAAAGAACTTTCGCTGGGTCAGTAGACGATCAATATACTTCTGCTTCAGGTTAGAACTCTCTGGGCAAGCAAAGGCAAACTACTCAACTAGCATTGCCAAGTAAATTAGTCAGTGAATGATGAGGTTGATTGCGTGGTCCTGTAAAGGATATGGGTAGTTCATTTTTAATTAACCGCAAACAAACCGCGCAGTTATTTTTTGCACTGACCTAGATCTGGTGGGATCGTCAATTTTCAGAATAGGGATATCGGGATTCACTTCGTGGTCGGTCGACAAGTGTGTTTGCGGCAAGATGTACCCAAAACCGCATGTCATTGTCTTCGCAAACTAGCCCCCGGATACATCAAAGATGAGCGCAGACAGACGGGACGAATACAAGATAAGACGAGTAGCACAAGATATGGATATACACCCCAACGACAGTGAGGGGTCTCCAGGGCCCAGAAACATTTATTGCATCCATCGATCGGTCAAGCAGTACACCACACACTCAATCGGAAGTGATCGACAACATATTCAATTTATATGATTATTTATTGCACAGAGTTCTTCACGTCACACAAATGACCTTACCTCCGTGCACACACCCATACACCCACTATGGAATCACCCTTATGTCACGTGATTTCCGGGGAACTCCAGGAATTTCTTTGTTTGCGGTGAATTAAAAATGAAGTACCAGGACATGCAACTAACTCTGTGGCCATGTCTGAACTAAACCATTAAAATTAGAAAATGAGCAGGCAGATTTAAATAATAGGAAAACCAATGCTACTGATGTTAGTTTATTAAAATTACACGTAAGCGAATAAATTGCAATATTTGGATGGTATAGCAGGAGAAGCAGAAGTAGCCGCAGTGATGAAAGCTCAAATACCTTGACAACACCACTAGGGACATATAATAAATCATGTGGACTGATGATGCAGGATGTACTGATGATGCAGGATGTAATAGGACATTGATCACCAACATTTAGGATGAAATTGACAGATAGACTTGGGCGTCTCTGTGGCGAAGTGGTTAAGCTGTTTGACTCGGGCTCCGAAGGTTGTGGGTTCGATTCCAGGCCGCGTCCTTCGGTTCACGAGTGAAATTTTTTCGGAGTCTCCTGTGAGTCGCCGCTAGAGCTACGGAGTTCGTGCTTTGTGCGACGCTTTCCGCGCTGCGGAAAGAGACCGAGCCATATGGGATAAAACCCGGTGCAATGAAGTGGATCCTGTCAACTTTTAAGCGATTTTTTTTAAACAGATGGACTGAATGCTTTAAATAACGTTTTAATAGACTAGCTCCAAATCAATCCCAAGATATCCAGCCCGAAGACATACGCTGGACATTAACTGCGGGAGACAGTCTAAATAGGAAATTAGAAAATATGGTAAACGCCAGAAGGGTAGGAAAGTTACTGGTCATAATGGTATCCCACCAGAAAATGCTAAAGCCAATATGAACATCTCAACTGAATTACTGCACACATTATCTGGGAAACTAAAGAAATACCAGAAGGCTGGAAAGAAAGATATATGGTGATGTTACCAAAGAAATGAGACTTGATTGATTGATTGATTGAATGATTGATTTAGAAACCGACATCACAGCAGAAAGGAGACTTGTAGGAGTGTGAACGTTATATAGGATAAGCTGTCAATTAGTGTTAATCACGATCATTCTGAGGCGATTAACAAATACCATTAATAATCACGGAAATAACAATAGAGAAAATGGTTGAAATGAATTCGCCACTTTATATTGGAGTTGTGGACTATGAAAAGGCCTTTTACTGTATTGCTATGGAATCTCTTGAGGGATTGATACGGCACTATGGGATCCGATAGAAGAGTTTTAGCTTAATAAAAGCTGTATATGAGGACATTTAATGCAACGTTCTTCATGAGAGTAAACTGAGGGATTTGTTTTTAATAAGAGCAGGATCGCGGCAGAGATACCTTTAGTCACCTTTATTATTCATTCTAACTATAAACTGGATTGTGAAGACAGTAATAGCTACCATCGTAAATTGAATACAGTGGACTCTGGCAGAGCGACTTGATGATCTGGACTGAACTCACGACATTGCTCCCATGCCCCACACACGAAATCAGATGCACGATAAACTAAACGCTTTTGATGGGAGGGCATGTTGACCAGGTGTAACAATTCACAGGGGAAAGACAATGATAATGAGAATAAATCAAGCAGATGATAACCCAGTTTTCCTTGGTGGAAATCTCACTTAAAAAGTGAAGTGATATTTAGGTAGCAATATAGACGTGTGGGGGGGGGGGGGAGAGACTGGTTGTCATGGCAGTCGGAAATTTATAAAAATACAAAGAAATTAAGTCTTGGACCACGCTTAGAATATTCAACTCTTAAGGTTAAATTCGTTCTGTTTGGTTCAGAGACATGGAGAATGGCTGAAATCAACAATAATAAACTACAAACATCCATTAATTGGTGCCGGCCTAGAACAGGAGGACCAAATGGCGTGACAAAATCACCTGTGTGGATCTTATGGGGCGGACTGAACAAATCAGTCAATCATAAGCTGAGAAAAAGTTGTGTAGAGAGAGTTCTTCCTACGGAACCCACGGAGCAAAAGAAATAGAGGAAGACCTAACAACACACGGAGAAGAAGATTAGTGGCATGGATAATGTGGAGAGGACATTGAGGGTTCTGCAGGAGACAGCCAATTTTAACGGACATAGCGCGAGTTGGCAGAAGGACCGTGCTCCATTAGCAGATACAAGGCAGAAGAATGAGAAGTCTTGTGAGCTGGAGACTTGCAGGTGGTAGAGATGTCTGCAGTGACCAGTCATTAGGAGAAGGGATCAATCAATGTCGTTCTGTCGGCGGTCGACGTGCTGCATGTCTTTCGGTGAATAGGGAGGTCGTTATGTTGCCTGCCTACCTGGTTATCTATCTATCCGTCTGTCGGTCGGTTCGCCGGGCCTCCTGCCTGTCCGTCTGTCTGTAAGTCCGCCTGTCCGTAAGCTGTCATTGTGCAGCCTGTCTATCTACCCCTCTTTGTCCGCGCGTGCGCGCGCGTGAGAGAGAGAGAGAGAGAGAGAGAGAGAGAGAGAGAGAGAGAGAGAGAGAGAGAGAGAGAGAGAGAGATGACGTCCATTCGTCCGTCTGCGGGCCTGAGGCTATCCATGTTGTGCCTGTCTTGTCTACCCGTTTGCCTGCCTGCTTGACTGTCTGTCTGAAGATTTGTCGTCGTCCTCTCTCCTCCTCTTCTCCCCCCCCCCCCCTCTCGCCTCTGCCTATCCGTGTCTGCCTATCTAGAACCCAGTACTGTGTATACAGCTGCGACCCTAGGCACGTGTATATCTGTATATCAGAGCGGCCCTCTACCCACTCCTTCCGCCTCTCAACCTGTTGTGCAGCAGATATGTTCTAATGCGTTGTTTACATGATACGGCCATTCACGCACCCCCCGGGCTTTGTGCACGGCCTGCTCTCCCCGTGTATCTTGTTTCGTCCAGTAAACACGGCTGTCTTCACTGCATCTTACCTGAAGTTGGAGCTCGTAGGGCGTCGCTGTGTTGTTGGTTGTATGTGGGTCGCCTGTGCTTGCTCTTGATTGCAGATCTGGTGTACACATACTGGGCAGATTTTCTGTGTGTGGCTTGATGTACACATAGTGGGAAGATTTTCAGTGTGTGGCTTGATGTACACAATGTGTGCACGTTTTCTGTGTGTGGCTTCATGTACATATGGTGGGAAGATTTTCAGTGTGTGGCTTGATGTACACAATGTGTGCACGTTTTCTGTGTGTGCTTGTTTTCTGTGTGTGTGGCTCGATGTACACATAGTGGGCAGATTTCCTGTGTGTGGCTTGATGTACACATAGTGGACAGATTTCCCGTGTGTGGCGTGATGTACATATAATGGGCAGATTTTATGTGTGTGGCTTGATGTACACAATGTGTGCTTGTTTTCTGTGATATGCACTGCGTTGGCACGTTCTTTATGTGTGACTTGATGTACACAGTATACATATTTTCCGTGGTGTGACTTTGAAGCTTCAAATTTTTGCACCATCATAAACAAGATGTGTGTTTATTGTCTGTGAGATTTTATGATTTTATTGGTATGTATACGGTATGCTATTTGTATGTATGCCTTGATATACTTCTTTTTCGTAGACTTTCTTAGTACATCTTTAGATGTTAACTTGGTTACATTGAAGGATGGAAACAGCCATCTTGAGACTTGATATCTTCAGTTTATCCTTGTCTTGCAACCAGCGATAAGACTCCAAGAAGTATGTTCCCCCTATGTTGTGCGTTGCAACATGTGGTTAACCCAGTTTATTAATTTCTTAGTTTTATATATATATATATATATATATATATATATATATATATATATATATATATATATATATATATATATATATATATATATATATACAACCTAAGTTGGGCTTGTTAATCAGATGGTGAAACCCCATGCCTCACTGAACATTACTGTCCTCTTTACAGCTCTTCGTTTGTTACTTACTCCAGCAGACTTGATTTACAGACTCCGACAGAGGCTCCGTTGACCACTATCTGTAGGTTGTGAAGTGATAGTGGTGTAGAAGTGTCATGTGTTAATTAAAGATGAAGCCGTGAAAAGACGCAGTATATTCCTTCACAGCTTCGTGCGCATATTATACTGCTATATTAGGTAACTTTGTGTACACACAAACGAGAAAAAGATTGTTGAAGTGCTACATAGAACCTATACTTTTGTATGGATGTGAAGTGTGGACAATAAACAGTCAAGCTGAAAAAAAGCTGATGGCTGTGGAAATGTGGTTTCTGAGGAAAATGCAAAAAATACCATGGACTGACAGAAAAACCAATGAACAAGTCCTTCAAGAAACAAATGAAGATCGTAAACTGATTAGTCATTAGACGTAGACAATCACAATTTTTTGGGCATGTTATGAGAAGAAATGGATTGGAGAACTTGGTGACGACTGGCAAGATCGAAGGGAAGAGACCAAGGGAAAGACCGAGAAGTAAATACCTGGATGGTTTGGCCACGTGGCATGGTCGAGACAGGAACACGGAGTTGATCCATGACTCTGGTGGTCGAGTGACATGGCACATGATGGATGGGTGGATGGTGTACACACATATTCTAATAAACGTTCCATCTAAACTGAGCTGACGCACACAGTATATAACCCATATGCGCACATATTTTCGTTTCAGCCAAGCGGTTAATTAACTTCCAACCAAATATTTTCTGGGCTCATTCTGTATTTTGTGAATGTCGAACCGTTCACTTGTTAACACTGTTGACGGGTTGGTTGATTGGCCTCGCAAAAGGTTTGTTCTCTTCATACTTTGAACTAACTGTTCAAAGAAGGAATACACTTCGTGGTTGTGCTGTATTCAGTAATCGCAAAAATAAAGAGTGTTTCAAACTTGCTTCGCGAAGCCGGATAATAATGGCGGAGCCCTAGAACTTTAGCGTAATCGATTATGCATTGGGGTGCAACTCTGGCGTAAGATTGCCCATTGGGGTGAGACTCAAGCGTAGTGAATTGTGCAAGTGTGTACTACTATGTCTTAATGGATTGTGCAAGTGTGTGCTACTATAGGGTAGTGTATTGTGCAAGTGTGTGCTACTATAGGGTAGTGTGTTGTGCAAGTGAGTGCGACACTAGCGAAGTAGATGTTGGCATTTGGGTGTTACTCTCGCGTGCTGGATTATGCATTTGGGGTGCAACTGTGACGTGGAGGGTTTGTGCACTGGGGACTGTGACGTAGTGAATATGCGCACTAGGGTACAACTGAGGCAGAGTGCATTGTGCATTGGAGTGCGACTCTTGACATATTGTATTGCACCTCGGAAGCTAGCTCAGCGATTGATCCCCAGTTTCGGAGGTATCTTTTAAAATGCATTCATTGTGACAACTACGACCATCGTCACATTTGTGACCGTCATCACAATTGCGACTATTATCACAACTGCGACCATTATCACAATTACCACCATCATCACAACTTCGACCGTCATCACAACTACCACCATTACCACAACTACAACCATTATCACAACTACCACCACCATCACAGCTTCGACCGTCATCACAACTACTACCATTATCACAAGTGCGACCGTCATTACAACTTCGACCCTCATCTCGATGTCTTACCTTATTTTCGTTTTTCCCAGATCAGGGATGGGCACACTACGGCCCGCGGGCCACATGCGGCCAGGCAACTGATATTATGCGGCTCTCGAGGGCATTTAGAAATTTAAACATGTTTACTTCGTTTTTAAGTTATTTTGTTGAATTTTACAGAATTTCATGTACCGTTATGATCGTTTTAACATTATTGATAAAATTTCTTTCCAATTTTCTATTTTAAGCTTTTATCATTGGTTGGATCAACATATATTTGCGAACAAGCATTTTCTTGCTTGAAGATCAATAAATCCAAGAATAGTTCTTTATTGTCGGACTGCACCCTGCATGCTATCATGCGAATTTCAACAAGTAAACTTGCTCCAGATTTCAAGAATATTGTCATAAATTGCAAGCTGTTACATAATCTCATTAGAAATCAACAATTGTAGTGACAGTATAGTCGGGTTGTGTCTAAATTAAAGCCAATTATAGATAATTTAAAAAAAAAATTATTATAAAAAATTTTAAAATCTTCTTAACAAATTAGTAAAAGTGTTTGTCCATATTGTAAAATATAATGTATACGCGTATAAGTAAAATAAAATTGCAATAATTATTTATTTATACTGTTTAAAAATTTATAATTAACTCATAATTACTTATTGTGGTAGGTTGCTATGAACAAAGTGGACATAATATATATGCCCCCCCCCCCCCCAAGCTTTATATTTGTCAATGTGGCCCTACGCACAAAACGTGTGCTCACCCCTGTCCTAGATCATTCATGCAAGTATCTAAAATAGTAGACCTCTTTGCTCATGTCATAACCAGGCCTAAACAACTTACTTTCTTACGGGCAGGCAGACAGATTAGTATATATTTCCCACCAGAAGTTGTTTGTATTTCTTAAAGGAGTCGTCCATTTGTCTTGACGATGTTGTATATTTGTCTTGAAGAGTTACTTCATTTGTCTTGAAGAAGTTGTTCAGTCAGCATCTGATCTCTTGCCTTTCTATACACTGTTCATACTACGATAAAACCGCAAAATACACTATCGTTAGTTAGTTAGTCCCACTGCAGATAGCTCCCGTTGAATGGCAAAGCACCGGAAATTCGATTACACTCTAGGTCCGAACATTATGAGGCGAGGTACCCAACCCTCTTGCGGGCTGTCTGTTCTGTGAATTTTCCGAACTCAGTCAGCTTGACAAATGTCTTTTGAAAAATGCTTTTGTCGTGCCTTCTCTGCGCCTGCTCTCCACAGAGGGAGGCGCCTGCCTGTTGCCCAGACTGGATCACCACACTCGGCTCTGTTATAAGACAGCCAGCCAGACGAGTACCTCGGGCTAAGTTGATCCAATAACGTTGAAGGTGAAAAGAACGGGGAGAAGACACTGGTACCACTGCATGTCGTTGCTGCCACGTAAAAATAACAGATAAATAATAGGGGAAGAAAAGTTCCAGGTTTCAGAAGAGATAGCAGGATAAATGACAAGAACAGAGGTCAGGTGAAGGATTAGATGCAGATTCTGGCCGGTGTTTGATATCTGGTGAAACATTCCCTACATCTGGGCCGCCTTACCTGCCTTGTTATATCATCCTGGGCTGGGAACAATAACTAGACTAGAAACGGGAGGGGGGGGGAGGCGCTGGCATTAGAAACTCGGTCATAGAAACCACGATCACTTACATATAACTACCAGGCCAAAGTCCCCTCTTGCTCGCTCTCTCTCTCTCTCTCTCTCTCTCTCTCTCTCTCTCTCTCTCTCTCTCTCTCTCTCTCTCTTTCACTGCGTCTCTCTCTCGGTCTGTCTGTCTGTCTGTCTGTCTCTCTCTCTCTCTCTCTCTCTCTTTCTCTCTCTAATAAAATTCGTTCGTTCTCTCTGTCTGTCATACACAATTCCCTCTATCGATCCCCTTCCCTACCTGTTTCTGCGTCTGCCT
Source organism: Cepaea hortensis (assembly GCA_963921405.1). Lineage (NCBI taxonomy): Eukaryota > Metazoa > Mollusca > Gastropoda > Stylommatophora > Helicidae > Cepaea > Cepaea hortensis. Next base: position 29,650,438 of record OY992876.1, on the reverse strand, counting down.
ATCTGTCTATGTCTGTCTATGTGTTTGTGCAATGTCTGTCTGTGTGTCTGTCTGTTCATATCCATACATTGTGCCACCCACCAGAATCCAACCCACCCACCATTCTGTCCGCCTGTAGATTTATCTATTTCTTCTATCGTGTTCTGCGGTGTTTTTTTTTTTTTTTTCTGTAGCCGCATTACAATTACCACGATAATATTATTACTATTTCGATTTAAAAATCTACCCAAAGTAGTTCAGGATCCTCGCCGGTGCTACGGAGTTCGTGCACTGAGATGAGATTCTCCGGACTCAGGTTTTAGTTAGGAGTAGAACGGAGCACTTATGGGTTACACCCGTGTGCCGTGATGTTGATCCGTCGTCTAAACTAAACTAAAATAAACTTAACTATTATTAATATGACATTTAGTAATGATGTTTGCACAATTCCCACACGTTCATCATTTTTTCATTAAGTATATATTATTTTCGTCGTTGCGGTTTCAGCTCAACTCAAGAAAATATATATGAAAGAAAATATGTAGGTAATGAAAGGTACACGAAGGGCTGATGTTAGACGGACTTGCGTGCCCAATTCTTAACTCTTTGAAAATAAAGTTCCGTATAGTGCACTCAATCCTCAAATTCGTGCCTTCAATCCCAATCTCATCTCATCATGTTCCTCTTGTACCTTGCGGTGTCGAGGTGAAGTATAAACATCGTGAGAGTGCCCGATTATGGGCTTCATATATCGATATTCCCATGGACTCTGCTATTCCCTCCGTCCAGCGTATACGTGGTCGACTTCTTCCTCTGTTTCCATCTGGTCTGTACATCATTGCTTGTTGTGGTATGCTGTTGACTGTTGTTCAATCCCAAATAATAGCTAATTCCTTTCCTTCAACCAGCACGTCAGTGGGGTGGACCCAGCATCATAAGATAGATCATCATCATCATGGCCATTGCCACGTGGCGCAGTCGTTCATGTCTCTCCTTGGATCTCGATAACATAAACTCCGGTTAATTGTCTAGGAATTCTCGTCCCCGAAGAGAAGGTAGCAGCGAAGATGACTGGCTATTCCTCCTCATTACGCCGTCTCCTAGCAGATGTTAAGGCCTACCACATCAGTCTCACAGAGGTGTCTGCCGTGGGCGTGCATCTACCCTTTACTATAAGGGGTCTAGGGAGTCTAGTGGTTATTCTTGGCTTTCCAACTCATGGGTGCAAGGATTGAATCCTCGTCAGCTAGTTTATTTCCAACCAGCACAGCTTTTTTGGATATATATATATATATATATATATAGTCCGAATGTGTGGAACTTCTGCTGTCTGTTACCCCCGATAGGAACACAGAACCCCCCCCCCCCCCACCTCTTCCCCCTCGCAACTCACGCTAAGCCGTCCAATCCGTTGATGCCTCCTTCAGATATTTCCCTATCTTCTCAATATTGTCCGTCTCTCTCTCTCTCTCTCTCTCTCTCTCTCTCTCTCTCTCTCTCTCGTTCCCTCCCATAGTTCTCTCTGTTTCTCTCGTTCACTCTCTATCTCTCTTTCTCTGTCTCAAATTTTCTTCTCAGTGTGTCCCTAGGTGCTGTAGTTCCTTGGCATTGAGAGTTATAGACCAAGGACGTTATTGTTACATGTTGTCAGGTTTTCTCAATGTATGCCCTGCCCAGTACCAACGTCGTTTCCTCACCTCTTCCGTCACTGGTATTTATTTAGTTCTCGCTGTGAATCAGTGGTAATTCTTTCAAGCCATTTTAGTCCACTAATGAATGAATATGTGTAGTTTATTAGCAGTTATTTTGGTCGTTATCCATGTATCCTATCCGCACACTAGTACTGCGTCTGTCAATGCAGGTGGCATTATTCAGCACATAGCTTTGAAAACAAGGTGGTGCTTGGCGCAACTCCTCCACATACTTCTGCTCGTCCTGGAAACACGTTGCTCTGTGCAGTCTGCTTCTGACCTGTACTCCGAGTAAAAGTCAATAGTTTCATATTGTGTGTTTCTGGCGCCGGCAGTTTCCAGATGTTACGGTGAAGGTGGCACCAGCAAGGTCTGTGGAGCGCCAAATGCAGGATCTGTAGTATACCTGTTATTGCATACCTTCCAGCCTTAGTATGTTAATGTAAGAGTGTGGATACGTTCCAAGCGTTATAAGTAAAAGTAATAATGAGGGTGCATTCCAAGTGTTATATGTTGAAGTAATAGTGAGGGTGCTTTCCAAAAGTTATATGTTAAAGTAAATAGTAAGGGTACATTCTAAGAGTTAATGTTAAAGTAAATAGTAAGTGTACATTCCAAGAGTTATATGTTAAAGTAATAGTGAGGGTACATTCTAAGAATTATATGTTAAAATAATAGTGAGGGTACATTCTAAGAATTATATGTTAAAGTAATAGTGAGGGTACATTCCAAGAATTATATGTTAAAGTAATAGTGAGGGTACATTCTAAGAGTTATATGTTAAAGTAATAGTGAGGGTACATTCTAAGAGTTATATGTTAAAGTAATAGTGAGGGTACATTCTAAGAATTATATGTTAAAGTAATAGTGAGGGTACATTCTAAGAATTATATGTTAAAGTAATAGTGAGGGTACATTCCAAGAATTATATGTTAAAGTAATAGTGAGGGTGCATTCCAAGCGTTATATGTTAATGTAAGAGTGTGGATACATCCCAAGCTTTAAATGTTAAAGTAATTCATTCATTTCATTGGCACCTTTCCGTCTTGACAGACGATAGTTTGGTACATTGTGCTTCAAAAAGGCTTAATAACTACGACCCATGGCGGTGGCGAGTGTGGCTGGTAAGGCCAATTCTTGCTGCAATTGTTTGCCCACAGTAGATGCATGTGAAAACATGGTCATTTCCACCATTGTGCACCATCTTACGTCTCTCACGGTCTGTGTCTGCTTTATCTGCAATCATTTTCTCCTTTGTCTTTATTCCATTTCTGATAGTTGCCCTCCATGCAACACGTTCAGCGGCGACTTGCTCCCAATGTGCATTATCTATGCCTGTATCAATCCTGTCCCGCTTATACACATCTTTGTATCGTAGTAGAGGCCGACCCTGAGATCTCCTACCCATCTGTAATTCACCAAAAAAGATGTCCTTTGGTTAAAGTAATAGTGGAGTGCATTCCAATAGTTATATGTTAAAGTAATGGCGTGGGTACATTTCAACGGATATATTCTAAAGTAATGGTGTGGATACATTCCAGCCGTTATATGTTAAAGTAATAAAGTGGATCGGTAGAAGTTTCAGTCTGAAGATAGGATTTGAAGCAGAACGGAAAGCAGAATACATACAAGCAACGGCAGCCTGGGTTAGGAGTTAAAACGATTTGGTTCATGTGTCTTCGTATGTAGCAGGAGTTACAGTAACAATTAGAATATGACGGGCTAATGGGAGTTGGTAAATATTGTAACAGGTGGCTGGAAGAGTAGGCAATACAGTTGTAACAACGCTTTCGTGTGTAAACAGCAGCAGCTGGCTTGTACAGAAGCAGTTATATCTCATATTGCCTGCTCTAATAGTATGTTTTCAAATAGCCAGCATAAAGTTGCATGTATAGAACCATTTAAAATATCGGTTATAAACTAAAGCCGCTATAATTTCTATTGTATCCTTATCTTACATTGCACCTTGTATATTACATGTTGTCTTACATTTTTGTATTTGTCATCTTAGATTGCATATTATACTGCACTTTGCATTTTATGCTTTACGTGGTATATTGTGTATTTCGTTGTATCTTATATATGATATTGTAATATCTGACATTGTGGCAGGCATCTCCCATTATCAAGCTACTGGAAACGGTCCCCTAGATGTTAAGACTTATAGAAAGATGCGAGATGTATTTGGTATCCGAAATGTATGTGAAATGCAGAGATTGAAACCTGTCTGACGTTGTTGTTGTTGTTGTTGTTATTGTTGTTGTTGTTGTTCTCCTCCTCCACCTCCTCCTCCTCCCCCTCCCCCTCCTCTCTCTTGCTTCTTCTTCTTCTTCTTCTTCTTCTTCTTCTTCTTCTTCTTCTTCATTATTATTATTATTATTATTATTATTATTATTATTATTATTATTATTATTATTATTATTATTTATTATTATTATTATTGGCATGGGGATGCATGAGACGGAAGAAGTTGCCAGAGATCAGGAAATGTTTAGGCGGGCCGTAATGAGAGATTCATTCTGCAAAGGTTCGGTGATGTGACAGCGCCATGACATTTCGTAAGCCGAGAGCAAGGAGGAATAGGTGGCCAGTCTTTCCCTTACTTCGGCTAGCGACGAGCCCAGGCGTCCAACCCGCTTCCGACCGTGCTCATGGCCTTACCAGCACAGTTCCATATCAACTTCGCTAGCTCGTCCGCCATTGTAGACAGATGTGAAGTTAAAGATGCAGGGAGTGAATGAGCAAACAAGGAGCAGTAGAATCGGTAAGATCTACTATAATGGAGCACGACCACAAATATCACATTGTAGGTCAGCATGGCTGAATGGATAAGAACGCGTGTTTTTAAACATTCGGTGTGCTGATGCCGAGGCAAGAAATTCGACCCCTACACCAGACAGCTGGACTAAAATGTTGGCCTTTCGTCCTTGACTTGGGAACGTAAATTACAAGTACCTCTGAAGCCGTAGCGGGTTCGCCTGATGGCGGGGGACACTGTTAATAGAGAAAACTAATCCACACGCCGCAAAATTCAGTCCAACACTAAAAGTAATGCGTGTGGACTACGCTTGAGTTCAAAGAGAGTCGAAAGCCTTCGTCAGCACGTAAACTACAAACCCACACCGATATAAAAAAAAACTGACATTTACTGCCAATATAGTACCTTGCGGTATATGCTGGGGGGGGGGGGGGTGTCTTTGAGCCTGAGGAATTAAGGGCTGCCTGGTTAGTGCAGTCGCCGAGGACTGTGCAGGTTAGGATTTTCTTTTTGCCACCGACAGAAAAAATTCCCACATCTTACCGAGGGATCGACCCGGGTCTCCCGAAGGAGAGTTCGGCGTTCTAGCCACTCGGCCAGCCGCTCCTCCGGCCATCCGCTCCACACCGATAAGAAATCGTGTTATAGTTATATTAGAGATGAAAAGGTAATCATTGCGGTTGTTTCTAACACGAGTGGAACCAGGTATGTGAAAGAGTTGGGGGCGGGGCATTGACAGGAAATGAAATGTTCTGTCATATTTATTAACTTTCATCACATCCTCCTCTGTTCTCTCTCTCTCTCTCTCTCTCTCTCTCTCTCTCTCTCTCTCTCTCTCTCTCTCTCTCTCTCTCTCTCTCTCTCTCTCTCTCTCTCTCGCTCGCGCCGCTTCCTCAGGAAATCTGCTCTTTCCGCTACCGCTCTTTCTCTCTGGGGACCTCATAATCAAATTTGTTAATCGTCCGTGATATACACTCTCTCCTGAACCCTTTAAGAAACTCGCCTCACTTAAGTTTAGTACAGCTCTTGTGTTTCCCCTCCGGGTCGTGCCTGGTTTCCGTTGACGAGTTGCTAGGTCACCGTACTTAATTTTCCCTTTCGTTGGTATGTCTTTATTGCACAGGAAGTGTCTTTATTTCTGTAATGTTGTGGCTTTTCGACAGAGTTGTTCAGTTCTTGGCGTATTTGATTTCTTTCATCTGATGCCTTCCTAGTCCTCAACCAAATAACACACACACAAACCTTTCCGTAGGTCGTTATGTTAATTGATGGGGGAATCATCACACTGTGTGTGTGTGTCTCTCTCTCTCTCTCTCTCTCTCTCTCTCTCTCTCTCTCTCTCTCTCTCTCTCTCTCTCTCTCTCTCTCTCTCTCTGTGTTTTGAACTTGCTCGCTCGCTCACTTTGAAGCCAAGCGTAGTGCTACTACATCTATTTCACTGGGCTGGTGTTTGCGTGCGGATTAGTTTTCCCCTCTTACCAGTGTCCCTCGCCATCAGGCGAACCCACTCCGACTTCTGAGGTACTTGTAATTTAAGTCCCCAAGTCAAGGACGAGAAGTCAACAAGTTAGTCCAACTGACCGGTGTAGGGGTAGAACCCCTGACCTCGGCATAATCATACTGCCCTCCACCCTATGTGCCAACTATCATCATAGTATTTCCTGACCGTCCATTTCACCCTTCTGTCCCAGCCATTCCGTACATTAACCCATTATTTCCTGACCGTCCATTTCACCCTTCTGTCCCAGCCATTCCGTACATTAACCCATTATTTCCTGACCGTTCATTTCACCCTTCTGTCCCAGCCAGCCCCTACATTAACTCATTATTTCCTGACCGTCCATTTCACCCTTCTGTCCCAGCCATTCCGTACATTAACCCATTATTTCCTGACCGTCCATTTCACCCTTCTGTCCCAGCCAGCCCCTACATTAACCCATTATTTCCTGACCGTCCATTTCACCCTTCTGTCCCAGCCATCCCGTACATTAACCCATTATTTCCTGACCGTCCATTTCACCCTTCTGTCCCAGCCATTCCGTACATTAACCCATTATTTCCTGACCGTCCATTTCACCCTTCTGTCCCAGCCATTCCGTACATTAACCCATTATTTCCTGACCGTCCATTTAACCCTTCTGTCCCAGCCATTCCGTACATTAACCCATTATTTCCTGACCGTCCATTTCACCCTTCTGTCCCAGCCATTCCGTACATTAACCCATTATTTCCTGACCGTCCATTTCACACTTCTGTCCCAGCCATCCCGTACATTAACAAATTATTTCCTGACCGTCCATTTCACCCTTCTGTCCCAGCCATCCCGTACATTAACCCATTATTTCCTGACCATCCATTTCACCCTTCTATCCCAGCCTTTCCGTACATTAACCCATTATTTCCTGACCGTCCATTTCACCCTTCTGTCCCAGCCATTCCGTACATTAACCCATTATTTCCTGACCGTCCATTTCACCCTTCTGACCCAGCCATTCCGTACATTAACCCATTATTTCCTGACCGTCCATTTCACCCTTCTGTCCCAGCCAGCCCCTACATTAACCCATTATTTCCTGACCGTCCATTTCACCCTTCTGTCCCAGCCATTCCGTACATTAACCCATTATTTCCTGACCGTCCATTTCACCCTTCTGTCCCAGCCAGCCCCTACATTAACCCATTATTTCCTGACCGTCCATTTCACCCTTCTGTCCCAGCCATTCCGTACATTAACCCATTATTTCCTGACCGTCCATTTCACCCTTCTGTCCCAGCCATTCCGTACATTAACCCATTATTTCCTGACCGTCCATTTCACCCTTCTGTCCAGCCATTCCGTACATTAACCCATTATTTCCTGACCGTCCATTTCACCCTTCTGTCCCAGCCATTCCGTACAAGAACCCATTATTTCCTGACCGTCCATTTCACCCTTCTGTCCCAGCCATCCCGTACATTAACCCATTATTTCCTGACCGTCCATTTCACCCTTCTGTCCCAGCCATCCCGTACATTAACCCATTATTTCCTGACCGTCCATTTCACCCTTCTGTCCCAGCCATCCCGTACATTAACCCATTATTTCCTGACCGTCCATTTCACCCTTCTGACCCAGCCAGCCCATACATTAACCCATTATTTCTCGATCGTCCATTTAACCTTTCAGTCCCAGCCAGCACGTACATTAACCCATTATTTCCTGATCGTCCATTTAACCCTTCTGTCCCAGCCAGAAAGAGAACAAGGAGAAGGCAGAGAAGTACCTTGATGACTTGGTCGCGTGATATGGGGAGACAAGAACACGGAGCTGATCCACGACTCTGGTGATCGAGTGAGATGGCAAAACATGACCCCTGACCCTTATCGGCATGGCACATGATGAATGGAATTTGTCATTGATTTCTGAACGAGAAGTCAGCGTTGAAGTCCAAACTTAAAATCAGATTGTGTGTTATCTCCGCACATACGGATTGGCTGGGAGGGAGTGGGGCTCGTCACGGTTCTTCCACAGGTTTAAGGCTTTCCAGCGGCCCCCTGGGAGAATGTATTGAGATCCGCTGTAAGACATTTTGACCGCGCGGGGAAGGCAATGAGGGGCCTGGCAGGATAAGATAACCCGGCATTCTTCGTGTACGCTTACCTCACTCCTAGCGTTGAGCGGTTGAGTCGGTTTACATCCTGAGTGAACGGCGGGAGGGGTGGGCAGGCGTCAGGGAACGTGCCTTGTGAATGAAGGTTTAACTCTTTTATATATGTGTGTGTGAGTCTCTCTCTCTTTCTCTCTCTCTCTTTCTCTCTCTCTCTCCCCCCCCCCCCCCCTATTCTACTTAATGCTTATTTCTATTCCTAAAGTACTAAATGTTTACAGCTTCGAAGGCTTGTGTCATCCTTCTCTCTTATCTCATCCGTTCTATTTTCTGTCTCTTCTGTCTGTCTGTCGGTCTGTCTGTCTGTCTGTCTAGTGACAAACAGCGTATGTATAGCTACCTACATGTATGTCTGTCTAGTTACCTGTCTACTTAGGTGTCTGTCTGTCACACACGCGCGCGCACGCACACACACACACACACTTCCTCCCTTCCCAATATTAACTGTCCCGGCCTGTGGCAATGGGAAGCTACAGCACGTTCGGCCGCGACGGTACCAGTGTTTATATGCCGGTCTTCCTGTGTCCTTGTCTACACACGCAGCCGTGCGGAACAGGCTTCTTGATTCAGTCTAGTTACCATTGGTTTGGTTTAGTGAATGTGCTGTAACCTTGTTACATTAATGTGACCCGCCTCGGTCTCTTTCTCTGATAGAGAGAAATAGAGAGAGAGAGAGAAATAGAGAGAGAGAGAGAGAAATAGAGAGAGAGAGAGAGAGAGAGAGAGAGAGAGAGAGAAGTAGAAATGGTGTTTGTGTGAAAAAGATAGAGAGACTGGGGGGGGGGGGGGTGTGGATGAAAGAGATAGAGTGAAAGTGTGTTTGTGTGCGCGCGTGTGTGCGTGTGTGAAGGAAGGAGAAGAGAGACAGAAATGTGTGTATTAAAAAATTTAAAAAACGATGAGGGTAAATGGTAAATAGAAAACAGACAGGTAGAAATCGTAGGTGTAAAATTTTTTTTTTTTTTAAAGTGAATTGACAAAGACTGGGAAAAGTTGGTAGAAATAAAGATTGGGAAAATATAGAAAAATAAGTCACGGCGGGGTAGATACAAGGCCTAACTGAAGGCGTGGAATGTGTTTTGCCTCTCCTGCGGGTTCACGGCGATCTTGTGGTTGTCCTATCGCTCATTCCTTGGCAGAAGGGAAGGTTCCTCAGGTTGACCGTGAAGAAGCAGCTGCCGTGCCTTGAGCATTAACTGCAGAGGCTTATCTGGTGCTGCCTTATCAACTGTTTTCCGCGACCCTGGTCGACTGGCAGTAGGTATATTAAACACGGGCGTCGTGGCCGCTGTGAAAGATGAGACTCGCGTGCCCCGGGTCTGGCACTGGCAACGTTGTGATGACTACATCAGTGAGTTGTCTACTGGGATGAGGCTGCGTGACGAGCAGTAGTTGGGGGAGTGGGGGAGGGGGTGTAATTGCCTCCTTATCACCATCTTCCCAAGTTGATTACGGGGACTGTGACTATTGCTTGTGAACAACGCTGAGAGCCGCCTACAAAATCTAAACATCGAAAAAAAAAAAAACTGACTCATACGGAGCATTATGTCTTGGGTGCTTGAAACACTTTGCCTGTATTCAGCGTTATAGCGGTCTAGAAGAATAGTATTGGTGGCAAAATGCCTGGAAGAAGAAGAGGCCGGGGTCGCCCAACACGACCGTGGATAATATAGAAACACTGGACATGAATGTACATGTTGACGAAGGATCGTTTATCCGTTACTGTGAAGAGCTGGAGGTCTAGCTATTTCCCCGTGTTAATGTTGTTTGTCTGTTTACCGTGAAGACATGGGGTGATAGCTATTTCCCCATGTTAATGTTTTCTGTGAAGACATGGAGGCCTAGCTATTTCCCCATGTTAATATTGTTTGCTGTGAAGATATGGGGTGCCAGCTATTTCCCCATGTTAATTTTGTTTGCTGTGAAGATATGGGGTGCCAGCTATTTCCCCATGTTAATTTGTTTGCTGTGAAGATATGGGGTGCTTGCTATTTCCCCATGTTAATTTTGTTTGCTGTGAAGACATGGGGGGGGGGGGCCTAACTATTTCCCCATGTTAATATTGTTTGCTGTGAAGATATGGGGTGCCAGCTATTTCCCCATGTTAATGTTGTTTGCCGTGAAGACATGGGGTGCTAGCTATTTCCCCATGTTAATATTTCTTGCTGTGAAGACATGGAGGCCTAACTATTTCCCCGTGTTTAGGTCGTTTATGTGTTTGCTGTGAAGATATGGAGATCTAACTATTCCTCCTATTAATCTTGTTTTCCTGTATACTGGGTAGATCTCGAAGCTTAACACTTCCCCCTGTTTGTCCGTTTACTGTTGATATCTCAAGTTATATTGTCCATTTATTTTGTTTACCTGTACTACGGATATCTTAAGGCATATTCCCCTTATATGTGGTTTATCTGTTTACTGTGAATATCTCAAGTTCTGACTAATCCTCCTGTTTATTTGGTTTATCTATTTACTGTGAAGATCTTGAGTTCAAACTCTTCCCCCTAGCCGTTGGTTTATCTGTTTACAATTAGATTTGCAGTCTGTCTATCGTATCCCTTCCTCCCACTACTGTCAAGATTTGCAGTCTGTCTGTCATATCCTCTTTCTCCTCTACTGTCAACGTTTTCAGTCTGTCTACCAGATCCTCTTTCTCTCACTACTGTTAAGGTTTGCAGCCTGTCTATTACATCCTCTTTCTCCCTCTATTGTCAAGATTTGCAGTCTATCTATCACATCCCCTTTCTCCCTCTATTGTTAAGGTTTGCAGTATACTTATCACACCCGCTTTTCTCCTTCTACTGTTAAGTCCTCCATATCTTCATTTCCTCTACCCCCTCCTTCACCACTCCCCAGACGTCTCGCATTGTTTACTCATGTCTCTGTATTCTGGTATCTTCTATCCTGGTTTATTCATTCTTCTCTACAGCTCTGTAAAGCTCTTGATGTCTCCTTCGCCCACCTCTTCTCATCTGTTTATCGTGCACATCTCCGTCTCACCCTCGAGTTTTTTCTCGTGTGCTTTATATAAATATTTTCAAATCTTCTCCCCATGTTTATTCATGTGTCTGTTAACTGTGACGCTGTCGAAGGTTCCTCCACTTATTTCACTCCCAATGAGATGAAAGCATTGAACATAAATAATAAAATAAAGGACCCTTTTACTCTCTTTTCGGCTGCCTGAACAAACTGTGCTAGACACATTTTTTTAATACAACAATCGGCACTCGGTGGGTGAGAGTTCAGTATCACACCGGCCGCCTGAACATACGGTGCTAGACACATATTTGTATAGAACAATCGGCACTCGGTGGGTGATAGTTCAGTATCACACCGGCCACCTGAACATACGGTGCTAGACAAATTTTTGTATTAGAACAATCGGCACTCGGTGGGTGAGAGTTCGGTATCACACCGGCCGCCTTTATTTCCCGAGACATTTCCCGTTTTACATATTTTAGGCAGGGTAGACCTGAGAGCCCAAATCAGTTTAGAAAGTTCAATGTAGTTCGAACCCATCACCACCTGGGCGGCAGGCGAGATCTAGCCACTACGCTAGCGCGTTGTGACTGTTTTATAGAAGCTCAACCGTGATTGTACACAAACATTCCCTTGACTTACGGGTTCTTAGATGTTCCCTGCAACAACTTATGGACAAAAACAACCAGCTCCAGACTATAGTTGGCTATGGTGTTTGATCAACGTAAATAATAAAATGAAAGAGGGCAATATCATGAACATTGGTGAAGGGAGCGGAGTGGCTTGGAAGTTTCTCGTCCGTCGCAAACTTGTGCGTACCGAGTACAGTTTAGTGAGGGTTGTTTCGAGAGAGAGAGAGAGAGAGAGAGAGAGAGAGAGAGAGAGAGAGAGAGAGAGAGAGAGAGAGAGAGAGGGTCTTTGTGGCAAAGTGGGTAAACCGTCTGTCTCGCGCTCTGAAGGTCGAGGGTTCGTTCGCCGGACTGCGTCTTTCCGACCAGTTCCATTTTTCCGAGACTGCTGGGGGTCATCGCTGGAACTACGAAGTTCGTGCTCTGTGGGATGCTCTCGACAACTGCTGGCTGTTCTTCGGAGCGAGACCGAGCCACGTGGGGTAACACCCAGTGCAGAGAATCGACCTTCTCGACGTTAGTTTTAGTACGATGGTTTTCCTTGTTTTAAATATTGCCTAGTGTGTCCTATCATCTTTACTTCTTTCCTTCACTTCTATGAGTGCTGTTCACTACCTGTAGATATAATCGAGCATTCATAAAACCTTAGCCGTCTTCTACCTGATGATATGTTCATGGCAGCACCAGGCTGTCTGAAAATGCTGCCATGAACCGGATATCCTGAACTCTCAGCGACTGGCACGACCGCCTGGTCAGCGTCCTGCCTCCGAACGCCAGGTTTCCTTGCTTGCCCATGCCACAGACATCCTCATCCGCTTCCGCAAAAGGCATCGTGCATTCTTTCGTTCCTTGTTTTATAAAGACAATAACAAGGACTGTTTCGTACAGTCACTAGAATCTCTGTGGACAACTTACAGTTATATGCTTCTCTTTCTCAAACATATATTATTTATTAGTCACCATCTATTTCTCTGTTGTTCGCTGTGTTGTAAAGACAATCACCAGGACATTTCCGTATAGTCACGAGCGTCTCTGTAAATAACTTCCATTTACATGCTTATATTTCACAATCATGTATTGTTTATGGACACCATCTCTCTCTCTCTCTCTCTCTCTCTCTCTCTCTCTCTCTCTCTCTCTCTCTCTCTCTCTCTCTCTCTCTCTCTCTCTGGATATCTGTGATGCGATAGAGTCATAACATAACATTTCTAGAGGAATAGGTGGCCGATCTTTCCTTCACCATGCTTGCGACGAGTCCAGGCGTCGCCGACCGTGCTCCTGGCATTATCGGCGCAGTTCCCTATCAACAACGTCGAGTCGCCAGCTGCTGTATTACCAAGCACAGAATAATATGAGTGGACAGAAACATTAACGAGACAGTCCTTCAAGAAACAAATGAAAACCATAATTTGATTAAAGAAATTAGACATTCCAGATTTGTTGGGCACACGAGAAGAAATAAATGTGAAAACTTAGTGGCAACTGGCAGAGTTGATGGGATAAGAGCAAGGGGAAGGCAAAGAGGTAGATATATATGTATGGCTTGTTCACATGGCATAACCGGGACAAAAACACAGATCTGACCCAGACCTTTGTTGGTCATGTGAGATGGCGAACCATGACCGCCCACACATATGGCCATGGCACATGATGATGTTCCGTCTTCCCCATCTCTTTGGCATGTCAAGTGTATGCCCATGTATGTGTTATGTGTATATGCTATTGTATGTGTAAATGTCACGGTAGTTCCCATAGTGGATACTGCCGTGAGTGGAAAGAGGTGGGGTGGGGGGATGTGAAGTGTTAAACAATCACTTTTCTAGATCATAACATAATGAGATAGGTTGACCAGTTCCTTTCCTCGATGTCTTTACTTAGCAAAACAAATCTCCAACAGTTGTGAGTAGGGTCTGCTGTCTATTTTGTTTAGTCTGGCGTCTCACCGCAGCTCAGGGTTGAACCCCAACCCCAGTCTTGGCAGGCAAGCAGTGAGCATGTAATTAGTTCTAATCAAGTGCCATCGCCGCAGTGTGGGTTGGATATCATGAGTCTCCAACCACAAACTCTGCGTCTTCGGGAAATATTCGGAGAGGCTGTTCTCTCCCCCCCCCCCTCCCCTCGGCCATCTCTTGATGTTGTAGTATATCCACTTGTATGGTGATCTTCTCCATGGGGGAGTTGGTAGGAGTATGAAATAACTAAAATCCGTGAAAGAAGCAGTACTGACCGAGCTCTAGTCGCAGCTAGTCCGTGTGTGATTGGCTGAATCATGGCAAGGTCACATGCTAAAATGCATCTGGGCAAACGTGAAATTCCAGTACTGGTCTTTCACACCTGGCTGGTTTATGAGCTTGGAGAAGGGGTGGAGAGTTCTGCAACACTTCCCCCATAAAGATGATATTTCGGTGCCGGGTCTTGAGGAAAGTCTGTAGATCAACCTGCCACATTTCTAACTCTTTGAAAATACAGTTCATTTGTTCGTTTACTATGATAGACCCAAAGCCTTGTCAAAGCTCAAACTACTTGAGCTTCAACACATCGGACTTAAGATTTTAGACTCACGCTTCCAGCGGCTTCCCCAATTAACCAAAACCAAACTAGTTGTCTTCCTGTTACAGGCGTTCCTCCATCTTTCCCCCTGCCACACCCTCCCACCAGGATGTTGTAGTTTTCAAGCAATGAAAGTAAATTAAAACCATCGAGGAATCCCCGGGATGTTTCCAACAGTCGAGCGACGCGTGCCTAGATGTGTGCCCAGTATCCGGTCTGGCCAGGTCACTTTCTCACAGATATCTCCCGATGCCCACTAGTGTGGGTGATAGTGGCAATATGGTAGTGATAATGGTGGTAGCAGCAGCAGTCAAGTAGTAGTAGTAGTAGTAGTAGTAGTAGTAGTAGTAGTAGTAGTAGTAGTAGTAGTAGTAGTAGTAGCTGGTTTGCTGTTGTTATTAATACTAGTAGTTGCTCGTTTTTTTTTATGTTGTTGCAGTAGTAATACTATTATAGTAGTTGCTGTCGTTGTTCATTAAGGTAATAGTAGTAGCCGTTGTTTTTGTTGCTACAGTAATAGTAGTAATTGGTATTGTTGTCGTACTAGTAGTAGTAGCAGCAGCAGCAGCAACCAGTTTTATTTATTCTAATTCAGTAGTTGGTAAGTTTGTTTCTTTTTTTGCCTCCTAGTTGAGTGTCACTCACTGAATTAATGGCATCCAATGATTGATCATGACTCGCTTCCGTCGCTGTATGGAAACAACACACTCATCCCGAGCTTTCTCGCGAGATCTCTGTGCGGCGGTTTGCAATACACGCGTGCTGATGCTCTACCATCAGCCTGCGAAGTTGACTATGCTTCTCTTTCAGTCTTGCAGCGCTACAAAATATGTAGTCATCGATAGAATGAGTCACAATGGAGATCATTGTGGACTCTTTCTTCGTTGGCCAGACTTCTGTATTTTCCATTGCATCTCGTGTGGGGGTTAGGGGGTGGGGGGGGGGATGTTAAATAGTTGACATCCTAATCCTAGTTATATAGGGAAAGATAAAGACGCGTTAATTAGTTGACATCCTACACCCCAGTTACATTTGGACAGAAAAATACGCGTTTATTAATTTGCATCCCACACCCCAGTTACATATTTAAAGATAAAGACGCGTTAATTAGTTTACATCACACACCTCAGTTACAGAGGGAAAGATAAAGACGCGTTAATTAATTTACATCACACAGGCCAGTTAAATGGGGAAAGTTTAATACACGTAAGTGGAAGCGGTTCTCCCGCGTTGGTAACTTACGGGATAAATGGGCCGGCCGCTCAGAATGCAATGGCAAACTACTTAGCGTAATATTGCCAAGAAATCAACGACATCGGTAAAATGCAGGTGTTGACAGCGATGTCCTGTAAAGGATATGCGAGAAAAAAAAAATTAGTTAGTTAGCATCCTACATCCTAGTTAAATATAGAAAGATTAAGTCGCGCTGCTTTAAGCAACATTCCCCACTCCAGTTAATTAACGAAGATTACACCGTGGTAGTATACAGTCTACATCTCCATCCCAGTTAAATGAGGAGATTAAGACGGGGTGCTTTAGTCTACATCTCCATTTCAATTAAATGAGGAGAAAATATGTGTAGTACTTTACATCTCCATTTCAATTAAATGAGGAGATTAAGGCGGACTTCTTTACAGTCTATATCTCAATTTCAATTAAATTAGGAGAAAATATGTGTAGTACTTCAGTCTACATCTTCATGTTAATTACATAAGGAGATTAAGACTGGTACATTACATTACAGTCTACATCTTTATTTCAATTAAATGAGGAGGGATTAAGTGTGGTACTTTAAGTCTACATCTCCTTCCCAGTTAAATGAAGAGAGATTAAGTGTGGTACTTTAAGTCTACATCTCCATCCCAGTTAACTGAGAGATTTGGACGTGTTACTTTGCAGTCTAACCGGCGGTGTGGTTTAGGGGCAGTGAACGTATTTCACAATTCCTACTCTTACTGAATCCTGGGTTCGAAATCAGCTGCGGGTGAAATGTCAACAGATCGCTTTGCGTTGATTTCGATTGTATGAGGCGTCGATCGTTCAGAAAACAATGGTAAAATACTGAATTTAACAAATTGTCTAGTCTATCATCATCATCACCATCATGTGCCATGCCGATAAGCGTGGGCGGTCATGTTTCGCCATCTCACTCGATCACCAGAGTCGTGGATCAGCTCAGTGTTCCTGTCTCGACCCCGCTACGTGGCCAAGCCATGCAGGTATTTACTTATCTGCCTTTCCCTTGTTCTCTTCCCCTCGATCTTGCTAGTTGTCACCAAGTTCTCTAATTTATTTCATCTCATCACGTGACATAAAATGTTGGCTGTCTAAGTCTAATTTCTCTAATCAGTTTATCATTTTCATTTGTTTCTTTTCGGACTTGGTCAATGGATTTTCTGTCTGTCCGTGGTCTTCGCATTTTCCTCAGAAACCACATTTTCACAGCCTTCTGGTGTTTTTCAGCCTGTTTGCTCATTTTCCACGTTTCACAACCATACAAAAGCAAAGGTTCTATGTAACGCCTCAACACTCTTTTTCTCGTTGCAAATAACATCTTTTTATTGATCAGTATGTTTATCACAAACAGCCAAAAATTGTTGAGGTTGAGTGAAACTTGCTGTAATGACATGTAAATATCTGGAACTTTACAGTCTTCATGGTCTTTGTAGTTAACAGAGGAGAGATTAAACCGTGGTAAGTTACAGTCCACATCTCCATCCCAGTTAAGTGAGAAGAGATCAGGCCGTGGTACTTCATAGTCTGCATTCCACACTTGTACTTCATTGTGCACAAGCAGCTGTTTCCAGCTATATATAGCCGGAGATGATGGTCTAGTCACGCGCAGATTGAACCAACACAACTCTAGTACATAAGTGGCCCACTTGTTTCCTTCATATATATATATGCCTGTCTGACTGCCTCTATTACAATTAAATATAAGTACCTGCCTCCCTGCCCACCTACCTGTCTTATAATAATACTTTGTAATACTAAAGACTTTGTATATAGATTGTGTATACTACAGTATACTATAGGAAGGCTATACTATATGAATAGTAAGAACTATGGACTGTGTATATATATATATTTTTTTTTTGCATATCCTTTACAGGACATCGCTGTCAATACCAGCATCTTTCAGCTGTATGTTGATGTCTTGGCAAGATTACGCTCAGTAGTTTGCCATTGCTTTCTGAGCGGCCGGCTCACATACCCCGTAAGTTACCGATGCGATTCGAACCACTGCTGATTCTCACCGTCATCACGTTACCTACGAGAGTATACGAGATTACGGAGAGAAGTCGCTAACCTGTAAGCCACGAAGACGGCGTGTATATAATACCTTATAATAATACCACGTAATTTCTTATAATACACTCCCCTTCTCTCTCTCTCTCTCTCTCTCTCTCTCTCTCTCTCTCTCTCTCTCTCTCTCTCTCTCTCTCTCTCTGCATGCTGACGAGGGTGAGGACGGGCAGACTTCGTGCGGAGTGGCTTGCTTCGCTTCGGAGGTCACGGGTGACAAGCATCGAATAGATCTTTTCTCCGGGGCATGCCGGTGTGCTGGGAACTGAACAGGCGGACAGATTGGCTGGCTCTGCAGAACTTGGTGGAGTATTGATACATGACAAGGCAGACGTGGTTGCGGCCTTGTGGGAGCACGTGCACACCTCGGAGGAGCAAATGGATTACCATGGTCTGGCAAGAATGAGACAACGAGGAGTGACGAAGGGATCTGGCCGACGCTCAACGCTCAAAGGAAAGGCGAGACGGACTTATAATCAGATTGCTTCTGGTACTATTAGTGTTGGAACTTTTCGCTGGCTGCTGAGGATGGGGACGGAGCACTTATGGGAATGCCCCGAATGCTGTGATGTCGATTCCTAAATCTCTCTCTCTCTCCCTCTCCCTCTCTCTCTCTCTCTCTCTCTCTCTCTCTCTCTCTCTCTCTCTCTCTCTCTCTCTCTCTCTCTCTCTCTCTCTCTCAATCAATCAAACAAAGAGGGGAGATAGAGAGTAGAGGACTCGGTCTAAAAATATTCGTTGCCAGGAGATTAAGCTTCTAAAAAGGACATCAACATATTGTCTCATGTGTTTAAGGGTGCCCACTTGCCACCAGATAAGCTGCAACGCTGGCCAGTTCACCACTACACACACACACACGCACACACGCGCGCGTGTGTGCGTGTGTGAGAGAGGGGGGAGGAGAGAACGGAAAGACGATGGGGGGAAAAGGGTGCGGGGGGTATATTACAAGGAGGCATATCAGATAGGTGCATACAGGCATATATGTTACATGTTTATTGTACCGTCGTAATGTGGCGGGGTTAACTCTTATGTCAAGTGTGGGTGGTAGGTGGCCAGGACGCGTGCCACTTCACACGTTGTACATCTGGGATCTACATGAATCCGGTTGACGCCTCCTCGTGCCTGTCCAAGTATCAGATTCCCCGATGACCTTACTGTCATGGCTTCCTGTCCCAGGCCGTGTTGTGTGCTAAGATTGATGTCTGGATTTATGAAGATCAACCAACAGTTTGATAGAATGGACCACGGTCATTGGAACCATATGGATTGAAGCCATAACTGGAATAATACAATTTAAAGTACTAGCTGGGACGGTATACACTCTTACAGAGAGTGAGAGTGTCTAGTTGGGCATGCGTCGAAGTACACTTGTTCCTGCAGCGAGGCGCTGTAGCCATTTGGAGGTGACAAGTTCGAATCCCGTTCGGTAACTATAGCTTTCAAATTTTATGTTATCAGACAGATTGGCTGGCTCTGCAAAACTTGCTGGAGTATTGATGCATGATAAGGCAGACGTGGTTGCGGCCTTGTGGGAGCACGTTT
The DNA here is from genome assembly GCA_963921405.1 of Cepaea hortensis. Classification (NCBI taxonomy): domain Eukaryota; kingdom Metazoa; phylum Mollusca; class Gastropoda; order Stylommatophora; family Helicidae; genus Cepaea; species Cepaea hortensis. Next base: position 29,631,354 of record OY992876.1, on the reverse strand, counting down.
ACACCTTGGAGGAGCAAATGGATTACCATGGTCTGGCATGAATGCGACAGCGAGGAGTGACGAGGGGATCTGGCCGATGCTCGACGCTTAAAGGAAAGGCGAGACGCACATATAATCAGATTGCTACTGGTACTATTGGGATTGGAACTCTTCGCTGGCTTCTGAGGATGGGGACGGAGCGCTTATGGGAATGCCCGGAATGCTGTGATGTCGGTTTCTAAATCAATCAATCAATCAATGTTATCTAGTGCGTCCTCTAATCTCTACTTCCTTCTTCTCCTTCTGTGAGCGCTGTATGTGTTTATTTATGTAGCTGGCACAGTATACTTTAAAGTAATAACTGGAACAATACAATTTAAAGTACGAGCTGCGACAGTATATACGTTAAAGTACTAACTTAAGCGGTGTTGGTTAAAGTAACTACTGTCTCTAGGTGAAGGAATTACTGAAATAACTTCTCGAACAAAATGGGTTAAGTCTTTAAAGTATGTCCAAACGTTCATAATAAGAGGTCAGTAATTGCGGCTGTGTTCTTGTGTTCTGGTTGTTAACGTGTTCTTTTTCCGGTGTATGAGAATTGCCTCTAATGTGTCGCTTCTTGCAAACCCAGGTTTGTACAGTCGCTTAAAAAGTCGCTTGAAAGTCGACAGCGTCGACTTCTTTGCACAGGGTTTTTTCCCGTACGGATAAGTCTCTTTCCGCAGCGAACTGTCGAAAGCGTCGCACACAGCACGAACTCCGTAGCTCTAGCGCCGACCCCCAGGAGTCTCCGAAAAATATCGCTCGTGAACCGAAGGACGCAGCCCGGAACCGGACCAACAACCTTCGGAGCCCGAGTCAGACGGCTTGATCACTTCGCCACAGAGACTCCCGAAGTTTTGTACACACATAGGTAATCGTCGTCGTCGTCGTCGTCGGAGAGAGAGAGAGAGAGAGAGAGAGAGAGAGAGAGAGAGAGAGAGAGAGAGAGAGAGAGATTATTGCTAGTTTTGGAGAGACTGGATGGCTCAGTTCATCGTGGTAGGTTCCAGAACTGATTAAATAACTACGGTCTAGAGCTAGTCCGTCCTTGGCAGAATCTGGCAACCTTGCTCCAAAAATATCCTGGTGGGTTGCCGGAAGTATATAAATAAATATACTGGTACATAATTTTGGCGTGCGATGACGTGCGAACAGTGAATTCTACTGCTGCTGCTAGTACTGCTGCTACTGATGCTTGTACAGCTGCTACTGCTGCTGCTGCTGCTGCTACTACTACTACTACTACTACTACTACTACTACTACTACTATTACTACTACTACTACTACTACTACTACTACTACTACTGCTACTGCTGCTGCTGCTGCTGCTGCTACTACTACCGATGCTGCTGCTACTAATACTACTACTTCTAATTTTACTATTATTGCTGCTACTTCTACTGCTGCTGGTGCTGCTGCTATTACTTTTACTACTACTACTACTACTACTACTACTACTACTACTACTACTACTACTACTACTACTACTACTACTACTCTTATTGCTGCTGCTACTACCAATGCTGCTGTTGCTGCTACTACTGCTGCTGCTGCTACTACTACTTCTAAGGTTACTCTTATTGCAGCTGATACTACCAATGCTGCTTCTGCTACTACAATAGACAGTGTGTGTGTGTGTGTGTGTGAGAGAGACAGAGACAGAGAGAGAGACAGAGAGAGAGAGAGACAGAGAGAGGAGAGAGTATGAGGAAGAAAATAGGAAACGTTCCGGAACTGGGACAGAATTTAATTAATATAAGTCGTATATCACCGTGAGCGAGCAGACGGGAACCTCTCCTATACATGCAATAGTCACACACAGTTCATAAAATCAACCCCCTACTTCAGCATTTTTTAAACACTTCAAACGGCCTTCACCTCCTTTAAGAGTTAAAGACACTAATAGTAATTCCCCTGGAAGGGGTATTTTTAACTTTATGTAGGAATGTGTTATGCAGGTACGCGAGCACTAAAAATACACCTTTGAAACTGAGAACGATATTTTTTCTTACAATTATAGACTTCAATCACTTATTTAAATTTAAAAAAAATAAAATAAAAAATAAAAATACGGCAGTGGAGTTGCGAAGGTTAGCGGTGAACTGGGAAATATGGAATGGAAATTGGGGGGTGGGGGGTATGAGAGGGAAAGGAAGCGGCCTCTGGTCTCTCTTACATGACAAAACATGTTTCTGGTATCCGTGTGTATTGCTGCCACGGTTACCTATACGTATGTGTACACATAGACACTTTAAGCAGTTAGTGATTTATAGCCCGTTCAGCCCACTTGATGTACTGTAGATGTGCAAAAGGAATTTTAGCATGTGTGATTGTACACGGTGCTGAGGAGTTGGTGCACTGAGTAGAGATGCTCCTTGTGTGATCTGTGGGAGGAGACTGGAGTTGTTATGGGGGTGTTTGTGTGCAGTGAAAGTGAGCCTTTAAAAATCCACCCACCCTAATAGGGCTGCAGATGTACGGAGTGCGGTATAAAAAGAGACTGACGAGCGAAATTGAGGGAGTTGGGGGAGAGAGAGAGAGAGAGAGAGAGAGAGAGAGAGAGAGAGAGAGAGAGAGAGAGGGGGGGGGGGCAACAAACTGCGTCAAGTGAGTTCTTTTTTTTTTTTTTTAGCATATCCTTCACAGGACCTCGCTGTCAACACCAGCATCTTTCAGCTGTATGCTGATTTCTTGGCAAGATTACGCTCAGTAGTTTGCCATTGCTTTCTGAGCGGCCGGCTCACATACCCCGTAAGTTACCGATGCGATTCGAACCACTGCTGATTCTTACCGTCGTCACGTTACATGACGAGAGTATACGAGATTACGGAGAAAAGTCATAACCTCTAAGCCACGAAGCCGGCAAGTGAATTCTACTTTTCCCAAATGGAATGAATCATTTGACTCTTCTTCGTGGACAAAGTATTGTGGAAATGAAAGACCTCGTCGTCTACAAAAAGGAATACTGAGAATACTAGTACTATATGAGAGACGTGGCCGGAAGCTTGGATTTGTGTTGCCTAGCACCACGATGATTCGAGAAAGTGAAACCCCTAGTCCCGACATAATGGCGACCCAGCTCAGCCGCTAAATGGATTGCTAGACATACGGACGTAGACAGATGATGAACAACAACAATCTTGGTGTTTAGTCGGCGCTGTGAAAGCTGTAATAGCTCGACGGTAGATTGGGGCATTAGGTTTTGACAGTTGACTGTTAAGTGCTATATTTGACTACATCGGTGTCATGCCTGGTTTAAATATTGCAATGGTGTGGTGTACGTCATTCCATTTAAATAAGCTCAGTTGTATTTCCCCCCCCCCCCCCCCCCCTCGGGATTAATAGTTTCTTGTTTTCTCATTTCTTCATCTTGAGTTTAAAATGTGTATATGTTGGGATGCCAGCGGATTTTGTCCAAACAGTGGATGTTGATGTTTGAGATCATGAACCGTGGAGCGCGGGAGAAGAAAGAAGTAAGGGTTGGTCAGTCGTGGCTGGCATGTAGTACCAGTTCGTGTTTATAAGTAATCTTGCACTACTGCCCGTGTAGTGCCAGTTCCCCATAAAGGAAGCACAGAGTAGTAATAATGTAACATACTGTGCATGTCGTAAGAGGCGATTAAGGAGGGTCATTTATAAAAAAAAATGAGCTGCAAATCCCAGCCAATCAAGCACAAGTCCACAAATGGCTTGGTGTCAGTTGTTTGAGGGCCAGTTCACCGTCGGGGTGTCATTGTTTAAATGTTTGCTCACTCGCTTTGAACTCAAGCGTAGTCCATAACGTGCTTCTACCTCTAGTGCACTGGATTTATGCGTGTAGATTAGCTTTCTCTGTTACCGGTGTGCCGGTCTCACTGGCCTAAGGGTTAGGGACTTTCTCCGTAATCCCGTATACTCTCGTGAGTAGCGTGACGTGCGCGAGAATCGGTGGCGGTTCTAGCCGCGTCGGTAACTTACAGGGTATGTGAGCCGGTCGCTCAGAAAGCAATGGCAAACTACTGAGCGTAATCTTGCCAAGAAATCAACAATCAGCTGAAAGATGCTGATGTTGACAGCGATGTCCTGTAAAGAATATTCGGGGGAAAAAATTACCGGTGTCCCTCGCCATCAGGCGAATCTACTCCGATTTCTGAGGTACTTGTAATTTACCTCCCCAAGTCAAGGACGAGAAGTTAACATTTTTGTCCAACTGACCCGTGTAGGGATTGAACCTACTACCTCGGCATCAGCACACCGGATGTTTGAGAACGAACGCTCTTGTCCATTCGGCCCCGCTGACCTCCACATCCGTTGGGAGATGAAAGGCAATAGAAGAATATGAATGTTGCACTGTCAGTTTCTCATTAGAACACATGGCCTGTCTTAACCAAGCGTTTCTCAACATAATCCAGCATGTTTCATTGATTTGCCAGGTACTGTTTTCATCGGTCAGTGTTATATACTGAATTCCCGTGTGCTTATTTAAAGTACCCACATGTTATTTCTGATCTTCTGTGTGCTTCTTTGGAAGCTGTGCGTGTTATTTCTGAATTTCCTTGTACTGTGTTGTGAAGACGGATGTGGCACGGAGAAGTGTGTAGGCTGTATTGAAAGCGGTCTGTGCTATAATTAGAAGTCAGTTGTGTTTCTGTTAGGAATAATTAGGCTGTCAGTATACCTCAATTAAATGCAGTTATGAAACACGGAAAGCTTATATACTTTAATTAAACGTTATTGCGTTACGTTGACAGGCTTGCGTGTGTGGTGCCTTGGGGGGGGGGGGGGGAGGGGGGGATTATAGTGTCTGCCTGGTTCGGTAGACGGAGCTGAGCTGTATGGATTATTTCTGTAAAATAAATTAATATATATACTCCCCATATTCCTGGGTAGTGGGTCGGGTATCTAGTCTTCTCAGACAAGGGCGACGAACTCGGAGGACCCGTGCGCGTGCTAAAAATCCCTGGGCAGTTGGAAATGTATAAGAACAGACCGAATAACCCACTGCCCAGACTACATTTCAGTGTTAGAAAACCTACCCACAACACGACTATTTATAGCACATGAGATTCTGGTATACAGATAGTTGGTTCCTCGTTGGTGCTACGAAGTTCTTGCATTGGCCTGGGATTCTCACGTAGTCTATGGCCGTACACTTGAGCGCTTATGGAGATACGGTGTGCAACAAATAGACCTAACCCACAATTAAATCCGGCTGTTATTATTTACCTGGCAGCAGAAACAGAAAGAATGCTAAACGACCCGTGGAGGCTACAGCTGTTACCGGGGCCCCTGGCATCAGGGCAACCGGAGAGAATTGTTGTATATGCCAATGACATTTACTAGGTGTGCACACCATCTGTGTTGCCAGGTACCGGGTCTTGTCAACCTGTTGGCTTATCCAAGAAAGTCACCGTGGAAAGGTCAGCCTTCAGAAGTAAATAGGCTCAGAGAGGGACGGGAAGCTGGTGCGGTCTAGAAGTTACAGCCCGGGGATGTTTGTTGAAGAGTCCTTCAGGGACTGCGTGTGGTAGTTGCGGTATCTTTGTGTTAGAACGGCAGTATCTTGGGTAGTAGTAGCAGTAATCGTCACATTTCGGCGCAACGCACTTCTGCACCAAACACTTGCGTTCGTATTTTGGTTTGCCGTTCTTTGCAGCTTTGCTTAAAACGAAACCGTTCAAAGCACCCATGTTTTTTAACACCTTGTATTGTTTTGTGTAGCATGCTTATCGTATGATCCAAAGTGTTGATTGTTCTGTAGCCTAAACATTGCATTGGCCTTGCATTATTATAACTACTGTTGTTTTTTAGTTCTATACATGTCATTTTGTGTATGGCGTATTATCCAAGAGCTTCTTATGTTTGGGTCTCCGTGGCGAAGTAGGTAAACAACCTGTCTCGTGCTCTGAAGGTCGTGTATTTGTTTCTGGTCACTCGTTCGGTTCCTGAGAGCAGTTTTCTGGGAGACTCCAGGGAACAGCTCTACGAAAAGAGACTGAGCCATTCTGGATAAAACCCGGTGCAAAGAAATCGATCCCCTCGCCTTTAACACCACTTCTCCCTCTTTGTTTGTTTGTTTGTTTGTTTGTTTGTTTGTTTGTTTGTTTTGTCACAAGGTTTTCACACAGTACTCATCGTCTGAATGTCCGACAGTCTCATCGCCTGTCCCTCTATGTGCTCTTCTTTGTTTGTTTGTTTTGTCACAAGGTTTTCACACAGTACTCATCGTCTGAATGTCCGACAGTCTCATCGCCTGTCCCTCTATGTGCTCTTCTTTGTTTGTTTGTTTTGTCACAAGGTTTTCACACAGTACTCATCGTCTGAATGTCCGACAGTCTCATCGCCTGTCCCTCTATGTGCTCTTCTTTGTTTGTTTGTTTTGTCACAAGGTTTTCACACAGTACTCATCGTCTGAATGTCCCACAGTCTCATCGCCTGTCCCTCTATGTGCTGTTATTTGTTTGTTTGTTTTGTCACAAGGTTTTCACACAGTACTCATCGTCTGAATGTCCGACAGTCTCATCGCCTGTCCCTCTATGTGCTCTTCTTTGTTTGTTTGTTTTGTCACAAGGTTTTCACACAGTACTCATCGTCTGAATGTCCGACAGTCTCATCGCCTGTCCCTCTATGTGCTCTTCTTTGTTTGTTTGTTTTGTCACAAGGTTTTCACACAGTACTCATCGTCTGAATGTCCGACAGTCTCATCGCCTGTCCCTCTATGTGCTCTTCTTTGTTTGTTTGTTTTGTCACAAGGTTTTCACACAGTACTCATCGTCTGAATGTCCGACAGTCTCATCGCCTGTCCCTCTATGTGCTCTTCTTTGTTTGCTTGCTGTGTGTTTTATTTCTGTATTTTAATGGCCACCGGTTTGTGATCATAACCGAGTTAGTAACTGGCTATGTTGTTTGTATTTAGGACACTTTTTTATGTCCTTCATCATTGAGATTTTGTCACACCTTCCATGTGTTAGCGTTTCGCACATTTTCTTCTGTAGATGTGTTGCATTAAATCCGTTGCTTTTAAACTTTTATTCACAAAACTGAACTAGTCTGTGTTTCTTCCCCCCCCCCCCCCCCCCACCCCCGTGATTTCGTTTCCGCAACTGACTTTTCCTATCATTTCTGGGGGCACCGATTTTTGCTTATGTTTGCGTTCACGTCATTCATGGCTATCAGCTTACTGTCGTTTTCTCTAGTTTGGTTGTGTGTTCTTTGTTTGCGTAGGGTCTTTACATTTTCTGGTTCAGACATATGTTCCATGTCCGTGAATTAGTGTCTTTATATTCCATGGTTTAGATATATGTTCTAAATACGGAGTTTGTGTATTGTTTTGAGAATCATCTCCTAGGGTGATATGTGGAAGGAGGGTGGAACATTTATGGATAAATCCGCGTGCAACGAATGTGATCCTTTACAAACAAAATTAACTGATCCAGAGTCGCTAGCCAGTGTAGATTTCACGATGTCACTCAGATTTCAATGCCTGATGATGATTGTGGTGTTGATGATGGTGATGATGATACTGTTCTGCCTCTAATATCAGGCTAATTTACCTGCTCAGTTTAATACACTAACATTTCAAGTTAAAACAAAAGTTAGTTGCATATCCTTTACAGGACGTCGCAGTCAACCCCAGCATTTTCTGGCTGTTTGTTATCTCTTGGCAAGTTTACGTTAAGTGGTTTGCCATTGCTTTCTGAACACCCGGCACCCGTACCATTTTATAAAACACCCAACGCAAGTCGGTCTGCTACCAAATCTCCCGCAGCTGTGTTGCGAAAGCGGTTTGCAGGATTACGAACTGCGTCTGCACCTTTTCGCCACGGAGCTGGTACATTTCAAGTGCCTATATTATAAATGTTAATTAATAGTTTGTTACATTAAGATAAGTTATTTGTTTTTTGAAATCTCCAACAGGTTTAGCTTTTATTCCTGTCTTTCTAATTATATTTATACATATTTCTTTGAGGAATTTGTACCTTTACATGAAAAAAAGGAAGGTATTAATCCTATCGTTAAAATTCTCCATCTAGTTTTTAGGTAATCTTTCTCAGAACGGTGTCTTTCAGCATACTCTGGAAGACATTCACGATTAGTGAGGTCCTTAGACATCAGCATCTTCTTTTTGTTTCTGCGTTCATCCCGAGAGTGTTTTCGGATGTGATTGCGTTATGCCTGTTTACAGCAGAACTGTGTTCTTGCACCGTTAGGCCGACACATCCGACTTCTTCGGGCATTTGTTGACCGGGTTAACCTTCCCAGGTGACATCAGCATCCAATAAGTCGTTTCTTTCATGATTACATATTTTTTTTTTAAACTAGGCGTGATTAACGCGTAATATAAGATATTATCCTCTCTCTCTCTCTCTCTCTCTCTCTCTCTCTCTCTCTCTCTCTCTCTCTCTCTCTCTCTCTCTTCTCTCTCTCTCTCTCTCTCTCTCTCTCTTTTTTTTTTTTTTTCTCTGTCTCTCTCTCTCTTTCTCTCTGTCTGTCTCTCTCTCTCTCTCTCTCTCTCTCTCTCTCTCTCTCTCTCTCTCTCTCTCTCTTTCCCCCCCCCCCTCCCCCACACTACATGCCTTACGATCTTGAACCATGGCACCATATTCACTCACATGATTCTTCCACATGATTCTAGAACTTCCCTTTGGTCGTTGTTGTATTAATTGTGTCATCGTGTACCTCTGTCAAGTATCGGTTACCATCAGCATGTTCTAGTCAGAATAACCCGCTATACCCCAGGAAGATGATAAATAATAAATGTTTATGTGATGCCATCAATTTGTTTATTCTTATCGCGCATTCATTGGTTTTACTCTTTTTTCTGGGTCATTTCTGCGACTGTGGCATTATTGTCTACCTTTTAGAGGAAACCCCACTCCTCTTCTTTGTGTACGCGACATACAGGAATAATATATTATCGTTTCAATTATCCACGTGAAATTACATTTTTGCTTGCACCCGTTCGCCGTGGGGTAGAAACAAACGTGGCGTGATTTCAGTCGACCTGGCCGAGAGGATAAGAGCGCGCTATTCTTGTGTTCTGAAGGTGAGGGTAGAGAGATCAACCCCTACATCCGTCAGTTGCACTTCAGTGTTGACTACTCGTTTTTACATAAATGACAAAGTACTGACCGTAAAACTGCCTAGAAAATCAGTCTCGTGTTGGAGTTGATATTAACGTCCTGCAACAGGTCAGAAGGCCAATGTCTAGTCACCACGCTCAGTTCTAGGAAGAAGAGGCAGAAAAAAAAAGAGGGACATGGTACATTGAAGACACCTTTGGTGTGCAAATGCAAAATGGTAGAGAACTGGCAAAGGATCAAGAATCTCTCCGCCGGACTGTGATGAGAGCGGCGTTCTGCAAAGACACTGCCACATGATGATGATGGCGACTTCTGGTATACCAGATGCTTGTTATCATGAAGCGTCGGAAAGAGCTAATACTTTTTTCTTTCGTCCGAATGCTAGCGGGTAACAAATCTTTGCTTGTTTGCTTTATATTTTTGATTTTTTTTTTTTTTTAGCATATCCTTTACAAGACTTAGCTGTCAACACCAGCATCTTTCAGTTGTATGTTGATTTCTTGGCAAGATTACGCTCAGTAGTTGCCATTGCTTTCTGAGCGGCCGGCTCAGTATCCCGCAAGTCACGAGCGGGGGTCGAACCGCCTCATCTCTCGCTCCGCTACGAGACTCTGCGTGATAAACGGGATTACAGAGAGAAAGTGTTGTAACCCCTTTATGCTCTAATTATTCATACACTATTGCGTCTGTTGTATAGTTGTTAGGGAGCTAAACCCCATCGAAAGGCTCTCTCTCTCTCTCTCTCTCTCTCTCTCTCTCTCTCTCTCTCTCTCTCTCTCTCTCTCTCTCTCTCTCTCTCTCACACACACACACACACACACACACATACACATACACACCTTTTTCACTTAATTATACATGTTAGCGTCTTCTCCGTGGGGAAGTGACCAAGCCGCATGCTTCTCGCTACGAAGGTCATGAGTTATTTTTCGGTTTCTATCATTGTTTTCACGGGTGTATTTCTTCCAGAGACGCCATGAAGGTCCTCGCTGAAGCTACAGCTAGTCGTCGACTTACGACCTATGCAACTTACGACCATTCGACTTTACGACAACAATCACTAGCCATATTATTAACTCGAGTCTAGTGCTTCCACATTGACGTGGATAGGCCTTAGGTTCATACCAGAGTGCGATCAGCGTTGCCAGTAGTGGGTTGTGCTCAATATTTAAAGATTTATTTCTGCCTCAATTATCAGTCGAACGGCGTTGTCTGCAAAGATCAGGTTGTGTGACGGTTTATTCCATGCTCAGTCTTCGTAGACTTAGATGGATAACCTGATTTTTGCAGATGATGCTGCAGTTACGACCCACTCTGAGGAAGAATTACAATGTCTACTATCTGCATTCTCCAATGCTTGTTCAGAATTTGGTTTAACAATTAGTAAAAAGAAGACACAGATTATGTCACAAGGTGCACATGGGGTACCATCAATCTTTATTGGCGACGCCGAACTAGAGATGGTAGACCATGTAATAATAATGTTTCCTATAGTATTTTCCACACCTGTATTTTGTATGTTTTGCAAATATTAAACCACTTGTACATGTACAGTTAATGCAGTGTTTTTCTTAAACCTGACGATGTAAAAATAAGAAACAAAATGGTGTAGAGATGATACAAATGGCACAAAATGAACATCGAAAATTATAATTAATAACAATAATAAAAGAAATTTATGATATAATTTAACTTAAATATTTTTATAACATCACTTCACATTACTGTACACATAACGTACTCAACTTACGACCAAATCGTGTTACGACCGGTCTGTCGGAACCGATCGTGGTCGTAAGTCGACGACTGCCTGCCTGTACAAGGTTAGCGCTCTGTCCTACGCTTTAGGCTGACTCAGTAACATGATTTTTAATCTGAGCCAGGGTTGTTGGACCCTAATATAACTTCTTCTTGAGGTTGAACGGGGTAGGGGTAATGGTAGAATCGAATAAACGAAGTCTGTCCTATTGCCTTTAAGACCTTATTTTAAGCACGTTACTGATGTTAAATATATATATTATTATATACACACACAAGCGCTAAATCTATTAAACAGTTGCGACAAAAATAAAACTTGAATTGACACGGCTGTACAAACACTGAAAACCAAAAACAGTTTTGTCGTTTGCCTTTATATGACAGGACGAATTCATCTGAAAACTGCATACTTATTGGAAGACTGAGCGACGTATGAGTGAAAGAAACTTCGTTTAAAAAAACGAGACCTTTCATTTGAGTACACACACAAACAACCTGATGTGGAGTTAAATGGGTGAGCCGCACACTCGTCTCTTTTCTGGTGTTATTCTTAGTATTATCCCTCACCGCATGCCTTGACCATTGGCGTGGATTGTTGTGGACATTATAATCATGAACATTAGAATTACCCCTTAAGAATATGTGGTCTTACCTACATTCTTCTTCTTCTTCTTCTTCTTCTTCTTCTCTTCTTCTTCTTCTTCTTCTTCTTCTTCTTCTTCTTCTTCTTTTTTCATCTCCCAGTGGAGTTCTGAAAAGTTAGTGTCATGTCCTTTACAGGACGTAGCAGTCCAAACCCCAGCATTTTGTGGACTGTTCGTGATTCCTGGGCAAGTTTACGTTCAGTAGTTTGCAATTGCTTTCTGAACGACCAGCACCCATACAATTTAATTTAAAATACACAGCTGTGTTTCGAACGCAGACTATAGACCCACTAACAACCCAAGTCGAGCCCTTGAGAGACTTGTTCATGATTGGTTTGGCTTTGCAACTAAAGTTTTCTTCGCGAATGAGACAGCCTTTGTCACGCCAGTCCTTCTCAATTGTCTCTTGCGACATGCTTGGTAGGTGACAGTGTTTACTTTTCTCTGCTTCTCTATTGGGCCCCAGTAGGACACTGGTGCTTGTCTGCATGATCCGTGGCTGTAAGAATTAGAGAAATACAGGTATTCCCCAGTCAAATATTGCCGTTCTAGTGTGAAATGTTAGGTCTTTTACATATACTAGGGTATGGTATCAGGTTAAGTGACCAACTTTCTTTCTCGTGAAATAGCAGTAAAAGCAGCATTAGCAGCAGCAATAGCAGTAGTAGTGGTGAAGAAGAAAAATATATGTGATGATCAAGAAGGAGATGCTGAGGAGGTGGAAGCAGCAGTTCTAGTTACAGAGAAGGTCATTACTACCTTTCTTGACGGTGACACCCCCCCCCCCCCCCCCCAAAAAAAAAAAAAAAATTGTGCTAACATGCCTAGAATTCCTGCTTTGACTCAGTCACAGTTTAAATTGTCGGACACATTCATATGTGTGATTCTTTCTTGTTCGTGAAGTTATCAGAAAATGAATCTGCTGACTGTTGATTTCTGTTTCCTGGAATGTCAACTCTGGCTTGCTATTTTCGTCCTCAACCCAACAAACGGGCTAAGAAATGCGCACATGATTGTCATAGGTAATGAAAACCGTGAGTGAAGGTAGGCTGTGATTATGTGAATAGACACTTTTTCTATGATTGCTGCGACACGGAGTCTTAGGTTCACGAAGTCTGCCCTATTCTGCCTTGGTGCGCACTTAAATTGCGCACTTAAATTGCGCACTTAACGCACTTAAATTGCACACTGTACCTCTTACTTTTAATCTTTATCCGATAATCTGTCATCTCAATTAGCTTTGTAGATCAGCTGACGGGAAGCGACGTTGTGGATAAAGTGTAAGCCTCGAAGAAATAGGGGTGATTGAAAGACTGTGGTCCGGGTCCAATCCCTAGCAGTGGTAGGATCGTGTTTCTCCCAGTACTATTCTGGGGTCAGACACATCAGGTGGATACCGAATACATTTTTAAATAACTTTCTGGGACTTATGTTAAAAAGTAAGGACGGCGAGGAAGGACACGGGTCACCCTTAACTAACAAAAAAAAAAGAGGATCTTGGCATAGTAATGTAAAGGCCTAACACTTTGTACATCCAACGACAGTTTCTGCGTTAGGGATGCGTGTGTCTGTGTATATATAGGTCCATACGGTCATACGAATGTTTGGGCCCATTACTCTCTGTATGTCACTTGTGTCAGCGACACCCTACATAATCTCCTAGGACATATCCTGGTTCAAATTATCCGTCCTCCCCCTCCCCCTCGCTTCCCACAAACAAACAAGAAACTCCTGCATACATTCATCTGTCTCGGTATAAAAGATGGTAGTGGTACGAAAATTAATAATGATAACACTAAAAGATAAATCTTTGTTTGTTGCATACTTTAAATGGCATGGGTGTGTCGTGATTAGCCATCTTGTGGTCATTTATTTTTTTATTTTTTTTTTTTTTGGGTGGGGGGGGGGGGGTCATTGTTTGTTTGTTGTTATTATTCTTTGGCTATCGTTGACAAGAGGAACACGGTGCTTCTGTCTGTCACAAATGTATTGGGCCAGGGTGACTCAATTAGACCGCTCTGGTTCTGGAAGCTTTTAACCCTTAGAGGAGAATAACTCCGACTGTCGATCAGGCGGAGATAACTTGAGGTTTAATTTGTTTACAGCGTAGCTCAGTGTAGCCTCCCTTGTAGATATGGACATGTATGCTGAACTGTGAGGAAGTTCGGTTAGATTACGCTGGCAGTGGCAATGTGCGCGGCCGAGTGAGGATCGGATGTCAGCTCTCGACGTTCGTTACTGGAAGAGAAGACTGGTCGTCGAGTCCTCCGTGTGCTGGGGCCTAAAAATATGAAGGTCCTAACACTTCAAATATCCACAGCAAGTTCCTGCTTCTAGAATGTATTTTTGTTTTGTTTTAAGATCTGTTGAGAATCTTGAAGAAAGCAACGGCTGGAGTTATGACCGCTGAACGAGTTACTTGATCCCTGATCAAATCGTCAGAAAAAAGAAATAAAATTTGTTGGCCATACCAACAGAAAATACATTTGGTTGAATCAGAAATGCGCGAAGATTGGGGCATATCATGGGAAGGACTAACATTCAAGAACAATAATAATGGTCGTCTTGTTCAGGCCATGAGGCTATTTGATATATTATGCTAGCGCCATATTGTTTGACCACAGTATGGTGTGGTTAATATCATACCAGCTGTTTTTACTTCCCAGTAAATTTCCTGGCAGCCATTTTAAGCTGTAGTCAAGGCACTTGATAGTGACGATCAACAAACGGTGAATAGAGACAGAGCCTTACATGAGGAAGATAATGGGCAAGAGAATCAAAGGAGTACAGAAGAAGATATAAGTGAAGGGCTTAAGATGTGGGCCAACAAATAAATACTAATATCATTTTCATCGTCGTCGTATGCCCTGCCGATAAGCGAGGGCGGTCATGTTTCGCCATGTCACACGATCACCTGTGCCGTGTTTCCGCTCTGTGTTTTTGTTTCGACCACACCACGTGGCCAAGCCATCCAGCTATTTACTTCTCTGCCTTCCCTTGTTCTCCCTCCCCCCCCCCCCCTTTTCGATCTTGCCAGTTGTCACCAAGTTCTCTAATTTATTTCTTCTTCCAAAAAATGACTGTATTCGTCTAATGTCTCTAATCACTTTACGGTTTTCATTTGTTTCTTGTAGGTCTTGGTCATTGGTACCATTAGCAGTCTTATTATATATCCGTCTGGCCTTTTCTCTGAGTTTAGAGATATAGAAGATTGGAGAGCCACGCTCGCCAGCGTCTACTTCAAACCCAGTGTCTGAAGCAGAATATAAATAGGGGGATCAACCGTGGTTCGGTCTCCGTGGCCCAAGGCTTGCGAATGCGGTTCGTGAGCCGCTTACCGGGCGTTCGAAACGCAGCTGCGACCGATTTGTGCAGCGGACCGTGTTGCGTTGTGTTATAACGTATTGGTATGGGAGCCGGTCGTTCAGAAAGCAGCGGCAAACTACTGAACGTAAAACTTGCCTAGTGCATCAACAGCAGCTGAAAAATGCTGGTGTTGACTGCAACGTCCCGTAAGGGATATGCAACATTTTTTTTAAAAATCAACCGTGGATGTGGAGCCGCGGTGGTCAATGGTTTGCATGCTTGCCTGATTGTCCAGTGGTCGTGAGTTCGAATTCACATTGAGGCGGATTTGCCAATATGACCTCCGCTGCCAGGTCGACCCAGCCTCATATTGGTACTAGGAAATGACTTATGAAGTAACAGTAACTGGTGTGATACCGACCATGTCAGTCCTCGAGTACCGACTGGTCTGTTAAAACATGGGACTAACACTATATGTCCTGTAGGACTCCGTGGTGAAGGCATTACGGACGCAGTTCGTAATCCCGCATACCCGAGTTCGAAACACAGCTGTGGGCGATTTGGCAGCAGACCATCTTAGTGTTTTTTTTTTTTTAATGGCATTGGTGCCGGTCGTTCAGAAAGCAGTGGCAAACTACTGAACGTAAACCTGCTTAGGAATCACGAACAGTCAAAAAAGGACTGAAGGCGTGGGGTAAGGGAACTCCTGTGAATTACATCAGTCTCCTATAGCAACAGTAGGGTTAATGTCGGTGGCGGCTTGTGCAGAATTGCAGCATGGCATGTACTGAATGGGTTTAGACACGGGATTAGCCTGAGACATCGCGTTCACAGGAGAAGATTATTAGATACGTCTAGTGCTGCCCTGTGGATTATTTTAAATGATTTGAAGCAGACTAATTGCTTTTGCGGTGTATTGAAATGGCTCCGGCCAGGCCCGCCGACTCCAGCAGGTCTTTCACTTTAATTACCTGCTAACGGCATTTAAAAAAAAAAAATAAGGATAACTTGATAGGAATGTAGAAGGTAAAGAAATATTATCCTCATCGTCTTCATTATGAACACCATTGTTATCAACAGAATGTTTGATCTTTTTGTTTTTGAGATAATATCTTTTAGGAAGGTGTCCGCTTCTTCAGCCCCATCAACACGTCAGAGTAGTGTCAGGTTGTAATGATGAATGCGTTTGTAGCTGGGGGTTTCCGTTGCTTTTGTCTGTAATAATGCCGTTGTTGTTCATTCTTTAATGGACTTGACCGATGATTTCTTTTGTCACTTTTCCTCTTCATCGTTTGCCTGCAGGTGTTGTTGTCGCTGTTGGTGGTGGCATTGATGATAATGATCATGGTGATTCTTGTGGTTAAAACCTCTTCAATTCCAATAGTTCTTGTTGACTCTTGTCAAGCTTTAAACTTTAGTGATTGACGATGAATTACTTCCATCGCCGCACTCCAGCAGGACTGACTCTCTCTCTCTCTCTCTCTCTCTCTCTCTCTCTCTCTCTCTCTCTCTCTGTCTGTCTCTCTCTCTCTCTCTCTCTCTCTCTCTCTCTCTCTCTCTCTCTCTCTCTCTCTCTCTCTCTCTCTCTCTCTCTCTCTCTCTCTCTCTCTCGTGTCCGTGTCCGACCGTGAACTCCCTACACGATGTATGCAAGGTATGGCTGCGCTAGAGTCTTGACTTTCTGTGCAATCTGGAAGCGTGCAAGATTTATATACGTTGATATCATATAGTTCTCATTCAGCCTCATCGCAGCAGATGCCATGGCCGATTCTGCCTTCGTTAGCCAGACTTGCGTCTGTAGCCTCCGGTTCCGTCATTCGGTTCACGAGTGCTGTGTTTTCGAAGACTCCTGGGGGTCATCGCTAGAGCCACGGGGTTCGTGCTCTATGCGACGGTTTCGCCAGCTGCTTGGCGGATATATACCGAGCCATATAGGATCAAACCCGGTACTTTGAAGTCGGTCCTCTCGCTATTACCCCTTAAAACCTCGATCCCACTCCTGGGGCGCGGGGTCTTGGTAAGCCTCTGTATTTCAGCTTTAGTTATATTATTTTAAACATTATTTAATATTGGCAGAAATTAAACACATCAGGAAGATAATAGGAATGGCTATACATATATTCGAAATCATTAAAAATAAATACTAACTTCCGTTGAGATAAACAATACATTACAATTGAGAATTGTCCGATGTTGTAAATTTTTGCGTTATTATATGAAGCAGAAAACTGTGTTTATCAACTGAAGCCCTGGAAATCTGGATATGCGGAAGAATATGTCGTATTTCAATTAAAGAAGAACAATCAAATAGAGAGGTGCTAGACGAGCTGGAAATGATCAGAAAGATGTTGACAGGAACGAAAAAGAGACACGTGAAATATTTCGGCCACATTAAAAGAGAAAACACTTTTACTGACTGCAGTGAAAACTCGAAGGTAGCTGACCAAGATGTAGACAGCGTTACAAAGTGGAAAGATAACACAAGATGATGGACAAATAGCAGCCTAGGGTAGAGATAGAGAGTGGTGAAAATGCAGTGCAGTCAACCCTCACCGTGAAGACGGCGCCTGATTCATATATGTAACGGCATATGCTCTGGCGCCGCGGTGGCCTAGTGGCTAGGCTCTCGACTGTCGTACTGGTGGTCTAAGGTTCGATCCGCATCAGGCTGGTTTCACATGTTTTTAAAAATTGACCTAGGTTCCCGGGTCGACCAAGTCAGAAATGAGTACCAGGAAATGTCCTGAGAAGTCAAGGATCCTGACCCACTTAATACCGCTTGGTCTATACAAACGTAGGTCTAGTCCATATGCCCAATGCGCCTTAAATGTGTCTAAGGGACCTTTGCTTTTTTGTTTGTTACATATACTATGATCATACATATGACAACTTATTAAGTTGTAGAAGACGGAGAAAGAGGAATGGGAAACACGGGAAGACAAAGAAAACGAAAAGCAAATCGTAGAGCCGATACCAACGGAGTCCTAGCAGCGACGATAACGTGAGTTTCCGGGCCTGCCTACAGAGACGGGCGCTGCACTGTTCCAAGCATGTGTTCGTCCTTTACTTGAATTCACCTCGACCTCTAAAGGTGAAAGTAATCTCCTGGGAGATAATCTTGTACGGTTGTGCAGTCATTGGCCTTCACATATGCGAGGTTTCGGCGTTATGGGGCGAGCTGCCAGCTTCCTTTCTCGCGGCGTTCTGTTCCCAGAGAAAACTCAAAGTATCATAGTAGCAGTTATACATCTCAGAGCTGTTTGTGGTCAGGGCATTACGCCCTGTCTATTTTTAGGATTGAATATCTCTCCCCCCCCCCCCAATCGATGCCTTAGTCTTCTGATTATGCCACCTCTCCCCACAACCACCCCTGGTATTCACTAACTTCTTAAGTGCGTTTTTGTTTTTTTTTTTAAGTTCCATTTCCAGATCTGTCTCTCAGTGCTTGTCTGATTGTTTTTTTTTTAAAGTCTGTTGTTCTATGTGGAAAGTTTCCCGCACCTGTTGTTTTCCTTCCTGACATTGTATTTGTTGGCGGGATGTGACAGACAGTGGGTGAACTTTTGCAGTTGAGGAAAGCTTCCAAAATAGAGTTTAAAAAATGGATTTCTAAAGCGAAGCTTCTCCTCCTGTTTTGCTCATATTGCCTCCATCCCGGCTTAGCTGATCTCTGTGACCCGGCTTGTTTTTTTTTTATCAACGATGAAAACTAATTATAACACGAAGAAACGATAATATCAAGAATCAAGTTGGAATCCCTGCAGTGTTCGCGGCTATATTTAGAGGGGGGAAAGACAGAAATGAAAATGGTTTGGCCATGTAACAAGATTATCATAAAACAGTGTCCCGCACATAACTCTAGCACTTCATTCAACACAACATGATCTAAGCAGAAGGTCATCCCGACAACCGATACATCTAGGGTTTGTTCAAGTTACCCTCAAATTTGAGCAGTAAGCATTACAACTTAGACCTGGTGCCAACCAGTGGTTAAAAACTCCGCCGCGGAGCAAGCACAACAATCATTCTGCTCATCATAAGGGGTTCCCATGTTCCCTCGTCGAATGTTCCGGCCCCTTTACCTTCCTGACTGTCTCATCCTTGTGGCTATGTGTACTGTGCTGAATCATGACCTGGTTACATAGTAATACGCCACTCACCAGATGTGAAGCCTCAGTGCCGATCCTTGCACACGTCGCTGCGTTCTGGGCTTGTGGAGGGGAAGGAGAGATCTACATCATAGTTCCCGTATAGATGGTACCTTGGCTCCGGGACGGGAGAGAAGTATCTACTCTAAACTTACTCCGACAGATGCAAGTCCTTTTCAGGATCAATGCGGCCTGAACATCGGTGTATGAGACTTTGGAGTCAAAGTTCGCGGTCTTTCAGGGGTCCACAACCAAGTAACCCGTCTTTTAATTACGGCATCACCCAAAACACTACCTACGACTGACATCTCGGTTCCTTTCATCTTCATCGGACTCATAACATATAGGACGATAGAAAGGAAGAATGAAAGACAGAAGGAGAGAGACAAAAAGACAGAATTCACGTTTTTGCGTAGTGAGGAATTTATTTATTCTGATGTATCCTCAGGCTCAAGACCCCCCCCCCCCCCTTGCCATCCACCGCAAGGTACTATATTGGTAGTAAATGACAGAGGCTTACTGGGCCTAGCCGTATTGGGCTGCAAACAATAAATAATTAACTGATCCAGTGCCAGAGGAGACTGTGTCGCCATATGTGACCCGCTATTTGGACAGAAGGACGAAATATCGCCATACTAGTGTCACCGTGTTATTTGTTATATTTCGTGCATCTTCCGCAATTTCATTGCTCGGTGAACGGAAAGTTCCATTATAATACTTCTTTGGTTAATTGTGTACCATGTCTGGTCCAAATTTGCGTGTTTTGGCACTGAATCGTTTAAGGGCCTGATAATATGGCCTGTGGAGCACTGCATGTTGCAGCTACTTCGTAAACCTAATGGGTCTTCTCTCCCTCCCCCAGAATACGATATACTGTATCCCTCTACAAATATAACGGGAATTCGTGAGGGGCCTCGTGGCTCACTTTGAAAACCAGTTGCCTCAAGTACCCAGAATTCCTGCTTTGTTTAAATTACCTGTAACTTCGTCGGCATATTAGATTTGTCAGAAAGTTAATCGACAAACTTCTAAATTCTCTTTGACAGTAGACAAAATAAAACAGGAAGTTCGCCTTTCTGTTCCTGTCCGCGCATGCGCTATAATGATTCAGAGGTTTAGATTTTAACAAAAATAAAAGTTAATGAATTGGGATTGAACTATGGTAAGCAGTGTGAATGACTGTTTTAATGGAGTGGGTGAAACTATGGGAGGTAATGTGAATGATTTAAGTGTTAATAATGAAGTAGTTGTGTGGAAGGTTACATATTTAAGAGCATGCATCTTTCACATTGCAACATTCGCATGTGAGACCTGGACACTTACTAAACAAGCTGAACAGTGCATAAATGCCTTTGAATATAAATGTTATGGATGGGTTCTAAGAATATCTGGGATAAATAAAAGAACATATGCATCCATACTTCAAGAGCTGAATATTGAAGAAGGTTGGCTATTAAAAACGATAAAACAAAGAAAATTTATATATTTTTGTCACTTGAAATGTCATGAAGGTTTGGAGAGAACAATAATGGAGGGGTATGTGCCTGGGAAGAGAGAAAGAGGAAGGCCAAAGAGAAGATGGGTGCAGGAGGTGGCGGATGATCTCCAGATGGGTGTATCGGACGCGGGACATCTTGCTTGTGATCGAGAAGTTTTCCGGAACATTGTTATGGGAGCGAGGTTCTGCAAAGGACACGCTATTGAATGAATGAATGAATGAATGAATGAATGTGGAAGAAATCCATGTTAGGCAATGCGAATGATTGTTTTAATGGAGTGCGTGAAACTAGTGGAGTAATGTGAATGACTGTTTTAATGGAGTGTGTGGAATTATGGTAGGCAATGCGAATGATTGTTTTAATGGAGTGGGTGAAACTAATGCAGGTAATGTGACTGATTTAAAAGTGTTAATTAAGTGGTTGCGTGGGTGAAACTTAGGGGAGTTAATGTGAATTATATCTATTTGTTTTTTTGTTTTTTTTAAACTGTCCCGAAAAGTCAAATGCCAGGTTAAGTCAGACTGTACCTAGATATATAGAAGTTGCCTTTAGGCTTTAGGTCTTCTCCCTGGTGTTGGCATAAAGAGAAAGAGTGAGAGACTAACTCTCCTCATTGTGTCTAACAGTGCAAAGGCGAGATGTTCCTGGCTGTAGTCGGATGCGCTGACCTGTTAAACGTAACTGACTGCATCAGAAATTAGTTATTTGACGGGGGTGGCAGAAAAAACAAAATAGGTTGTGATTCTATGGAAATTGAACATTGTAAACAGATTAAAAACTCGCGACATTGCAGATGTAACGCTATTTGTGTGAAATATGAAGAGATTCACATGGAACTGATCACCACTTTGTGAATCGGATAAAAAAGTAGTTGGCTGCTCTCAAGCTGAAACTGGAGTTTAGGTAAACACATGTGACCAGGAAGCTCGGCGAAAGGAAAAGCCACATACGAATACAGGTGAACGTTTCGGCTAAATAGTCTTCATCAAAGAAAAACAGATACGGAGAAAAACCGGAAAACTTGGGATCTTAAGAAGATAGTCCGATCAGCCCAAAACTTGAAACTGTCTTGGGAAGAACGGAAGATTCCGCAAGGAAGCGCTGGCCTATGGGTAGAGTGGTCCAGGTTCAATCCCTAGCTGAGGCAGGATTGTTTTTTCTTATCAGTGGGGCTCTGGGCGTCGACCCGGTCTCATAGCAAGTTGGTACCAAATAATTTTCTGGGAAGTAAAGTTGTCGAGAAAGGAAACCGACCACCCCATCTCATATTTCGTGACCTAGAATGTGTGAAGGCCTAACTCTTCACACTTCAAAAGCAATGCCTGCTATGAAACTACCGTTACGTTTTGTTATCTTGTATCCTCGACACATATGTGTATGCAACGCCTACCATGGGGCCCGCTCGTGTATTACCAGGGCCCATATGAGAATTATAGAATAGTAGCACTGTATCCATGTCGTATGAGGCAGTTCATGGGGCTTGGCTACCTAATACTGTAGAAAACCATAGCTACACAACCCAGCTAGGACTGTTAACAGAGACTAGAGGATTCTTTAGACAACATACACATTGAAAGCTATAGTTACCGACGGGGATTCGAACCTGTCACCTTCAAATGACGGCAGCGCTTGGCTGCAAGAACAGGTTTACTTTGACGAATGACCAACTATTTTGGGCTTATTTAAAATTCTTTAAATGTAAAGATAAAAAGCTAAGATTTTTTTTTTTTTTTTGGGGGGGGGGGGGGGGGGTATTTTATAAGAAGAAATAAACTTGAAAACTTGGTGGCAGCTTGCAACATTTCTGAGAGAGAAAACATCGAGCAAGGAGTAAATATCTAGATAGCTCAGTCACGTGACATAATCGGAACAATAGCACAGCCCTGACACAGGACTCTGGTGATCGTGTGAGGTAGCGATCCATGACCGCCCACGTTGATCGGTATGGCACATGATTACGGTGATGAAACAGAGTAAAGTCGAACAACACTTGTGTACACGTTGGTTGTTATGAATGTGAGGTCACAATGATTGAATTATTCACTGTGATTTTCTGTGCTTGTTAGATGCCAACGTATTCGTCAATTATTGTTAACATCTTGCAACTGTTAACATTGTTACTACCACTTGTGCCCAGCCGTCTGTGGTTCTTGTGCCCAGCATTGACCAGTCGTTCTTTCTGCATCTTCCACAGACTGCCTAAGCAGCAATTCTTCCCACAGTTGGTCCCCCTTCCTGGGGGGAGGCTCTGCTGGGCTAGACCCGAACACCCTCAAGCTCATCCACTGCATCTACTGTAAAGAGTGTCGCATGGAGAAGATGGCGGCATCCGGTGTGCCGGAGCATCATCATCATCATCATCATCACTCGGTGCAGTCACAAGAAGGGATCACAAGCAGTGGGTCGGTCAGCTCCAACAGCAGTTCATCGCAGACTCCTCTTATAGGACTTCCTTTGGCACCGCCCAGAACTCCTCCAGACCAAGCTTCTATACAAAGTAGTATGGACAAGAACAAAGAAAGTAAGTCCAGTGTGTTGTTGTGGGGGTTTTCCCTGGTATTTTGTACACCGACTGTTCTGGTGATTGTGTAGTTCGTTATGTTTAGCACAATGCTGCTCATGCCCTGCAGGCGGTGGGGGGGGTCCATACCTGTCGTGTCCGTATGTGTCTATTTAATGAAACTAATACATTTTATTTTGATTTATTTGGTTGTTTCGGGATTTGAGATTTAAATATTGAGCACAACCCACTACTGGCAACGCTGATCGTATTCTGGTATGAACCTAAGGCCTATCCACGTTTTATTTTCAAAAGAAAGTTAAGTACTACAGCTTCTTCTTTCTCTTCTCATGCTACTAGGCTGAGAAACTCTACCCTTGCTTGTTTGAATACATATTTACGCCAGACATCTTGGCAGTAAAATTCTACTCTAGCTTGCATGCGTCAAGTTAGTTGGATGTACATTACAGAACGTCGCGATCAACCCCAACAATCTTCGGCTGTTTTGATTGACTAGGTTGTCTCTATGAGTATACACCTCAATATTAACTGTAAAACTCTACACCCTCGTTTGTGTGAATGAGCATACATCTCAGACATGCTGACTATAAAACTCTACGCTCGTTTGGATGACAAAAAGCGACAAAGCGCAACTTGAAGGACCTGCGATCAAAGTTCAACAGCATGGAGGAAGAAAAAGACAAGAAAGAAGAGGCTCAGATCGCAGCCGCTCAGCGCATCCTGGACGAAACGAAGCAAGTTCAGCAGAAGATTGAGCAGGATGTCGCTCGAATGGCTGCCATGAAGGCCGAGACAGAAGAAAGGCTATCAAGCAGGGAGGAGGAAAAACACAAGAAGCAAGAAAAACAGATAACGGCCGTTCAGCGCATCCTTGACGAAATGAAACAAGTGCAGCAGAAGATAGAACAGGATGTCGCTCGAATGGCTGCCATAAAGGCTGAGACGGATGAACAGCTATCTAACGTACAAGATGTGAAACGAAACACAGAAATCACTCTTGATAAGATAAATGAACTACTCAACATCCAGACAGCGACACCCGAACCAGAGGATACAAGGGCACAAACAGAAGAAGAAGCAACAGAGAAAGAACGATATCGCTCACCACCAAGATCTGACTGGCGAACGCCGAGAAGATTCTAAGGCAACTCACGACGGGGAAATAGGAGGAACACCAGGAGAGACAACTGGTAAAACTCCCTGAAGGAAACAGCACCATATGACGGGGTGGGTACCCAATTACTCCAGGCCTCAACAAGTGCGCGACTATGTCCAGACATGGAATACCTCATCAAGAAAGTAACGAACGCAATCAACCCATAAGAAGCCGGGAAGCTGACAAGCAGTCCAAAGTACGAAAGACAAACTTCAAGCTACACCATAAACACCCTACATAGCCAAGTCGAAAATTCGAAGGCTGAAAGGGGGTACTCGTACTAGGAATCGGAATCGGATGAATTCACAGATTATGTATGTCCAGTGCAGCAGTTGGTATTGCCTGATACATGTGTCATTATGGTGTCGACAGCTGCATCAGTCCAGTGGCCTCACTTATTTCAAAGGAGAACATAATTAGCCGTTTCTTGCAACATAATGTTGTGAAAATGGCCTCCAAACGCAGCCACATAACACTAATCACTTAAGCCCACGTGTGATTTCCGGTCACGAACAAAATGGGTGTGTGGGCCTTGGTGCCGTGTGAACAGGTTGTTTACTTTTTACTTTACCTGTAAAGAAGAAAACACAAATTATGGGATTTTTTTTTTTTTTTTGCGTGCGCGTGCTGATATCGGGTGAAATACACTCGCGTAGTTGGGGAAACTTCATTGTTTGTTTATTGTTTTTTTTTAAACAGTTTTAAGTTTTCAGATATTTTTCTTGTGTTGTTATAGTGTTGAATCGTTTATATTTGTCCCGTACGTGTGAATGTAGCTTTTTCTTCTTCTTGCTAAATTTATTTTACCTATGTCTACCAGTTTCCTCTTTACTCATAAATGTATTCACATGTATTGTTTAGGTTTCATAGAAGTAGACGAAAGAAGTAGAGAATATTGGACACACTAAACAACAGTGCCAAACTATGTATGTGAATTTATTTATGAGTTGTCTTAGCGGCCTCACAGGGTTCCCCAGTTATTATTACTGATTACGTGTTTGTTGCTATTTTTGCATATCTGGTTTTGTTCTCTTCATAATACTTTCGTCACTTGTTACACGCTGTCTTGGACGGTTAAGACACTCTTGGAAGACTCGTTTGATGTTGATTGTTGTACTCTGATGTTGAACTCTTTGAATCGAAACGTTATTCATGTTTTTGTTGGTATTCTGTGTGATCAGTTGCATAGGCTACGAAGAAGATGGAAAACACAGTATGAGCATCATGATTGCTCGATCACCTCGAATGGACAAATAGGAAACCCATAATCTGAAGTAAGTGTGCACACTGTATACACTTGGGGAACCGCTGTAGGCTAGTGGTCTGGTGGTCATGTATTTGAATCCGCATCATGGCCGATTCTTTTTATTTTTTTTTTTTTTATTGAGCTTGGTTTCTAGGTCGACCCAGCCTAAAAGAGTACCAGGGAACGAATGTCTTTGAAAGTAAACTCGACAAGAGCAATATTAGAGCACGTAATGACCGTGTGCTTAAAAGAGCGAGAGAGAGAGAGAGAGAGAGAGAGAGAGAGAGAGAGAGAGAGAGAGAGAGAGAGAGAGAGAGAGAGAGAGAGAGAGAGAGAAGAATCTGACGTGTGATATCACGACTTCTAGCAAATCTAGCGTCGGCGTTCTAACAGCTGGAGCATAGTACAGAGCAACATGTTATATTTGTGATAGACTCGCTAAGCTTGATATGTAACATATAAATCAGTATGTTCCTCGTGGAGTGGCTTGCAAGGCTCGAGAAGATTAGCATATCATAGATTTTCTGCCCAGGGCTTGCGGGTGTGCGAGGAAATGAACAGGTTGATAGACTGACTGCTACCGCTCCTTTGGGCGGCCAGTTAGATTATGACAAGACTTAGGTGGTCACGGCTTATTGTAGTCGAGTGAAAAGTGAAGCAAATCAAACAAAGGACCTACTTGTGGGGAGGCTGACTCAGCGCGGTTGAGCAGAGGGTCTGGAGGATATTCAACCCGCAGAGGGAAATGCAGGTGGGCGTTCAATCAGGTTACCACTGGTACCATCGACTTGGGAACTATTCGTTGGCTACTGGAGAATTAGACGGAGGAGAATTGGACGGAGCACACGTGGGAATGTCCCAGATGCGATTACGTCCATTCTTCTTCTTCTTTCGTTCGCTTGAAAGACATATGTCTATAACTGCAATGTTGTCTCTTGTATGAATTTACATGTCTTTCTTAGTTCATTCAGTGGTCCATAGTGTTTGTCTTCCACTATTGTCTCTCTAGGCCAGAAGGTTTGCCTAGATATGTTGTATTTTGGGCAGTCTTGGAGTATGTGCTCTGCTGTCTGCGACGCCAATCCACATGTGCACATGGCTAATTCGCCAATCTTGAATTTTCTATTCATGTGGTTGCGTAATCTATTGTGTCCTATTCTGAGGTGCAGAATTATGACTTGTTCTGGTCTGTCCATACTGTGGTAGTCATCATAACCCGTATGCCAGATCACAGGCTCCCTAAACAAATTTTTTCGGCGAGCTGCGTTGTGGTAAACGCTCCCAAGTCGGGCGGCCAGAGGAAATGCTTTAAAGACACTGAAAATCTCACTTAAAGCTTTTAGAATTCATCTTGACACCTGGGAGACTGCTGATAAAGACCGTAATTCGTGGCCTACATCATTACATAAGGGTGCAGTCACTTGTGAAGCAACCAGAACTGCAAGAGCTGTGAAGAAAAGGCAGGACTGAAAAACCACTGCAGGAAATCCTTCTCCAGAAACGTCAAACATTCTTTGCCCACATTGTCAAAGAACATTTCGAGCCAAAATAGGCCTTATCAGCCATCTTAGAACTCACGGCTCCATACTTTCAACCCTGCTGGATGAAATGAAAGGTCATCATCATTCTTGATGGACAAACAACAGTCATCTTGAGCAGGTTTTTTGATTTAATCATTCTTTTCTTTTGGTGATATGTAACATGCACGTCAGGCTGTTCTTCTTTCGCTCATTCCTTAGCCAATCGAACAGCTCTGTCGTTTTCGGGTATTCCACAGTGGGATGGTATCCACTGTATGGTGACCCTATGCTGACTGCTAAGCTCAGAAAGTAGTGTCCTTATTACTGGCAATTTCCCAGACAGAAGCGCCTCGAGTACTGATTTTGCATCTGTCAATAGCACGACAGGTTGTGTACCATGGCTGGTATTTAGTAATTTCTCTGTTGCTATCTTGATTGTCTCAATTTCAACATCATAGTTATGGCAGTAATTTCCTGTTGGTACTCTGGCCGTGTCCCTAGTATTATTTGGGTATTGTATGTACACTCCCGCTCCTCCATTTCGAACAGCATTTTGTGCCGACCCATCTGTGTAGACTCGGATCCAGAGGTCCTGGGTGTATTCTTCATCAAGGAAGCTGAGAGTGGTTGTTCTGCGCTGTACACTGTTCCATTCTTCCTTGTCAAATATCTTTCACTTTTGTTTGGATTTGTAGTGATAGTCTATGTTCATCTTTCCATAGAGTTCGCCCTGGAATAGTTTTCAGTGGGATACCAACTGTGGGCAGATCAGTGGTTTCTCTGCAAAGTTGTTTGGCCTGGTGGATAAAAACATCTTCTTTTCAACCGCCCCATAGCTAGATTTTCAAATCTGTTCTTCATAGGGTGGCCTGGCAAGCTGAGGAACTTTTCTGCTTGTATTAGCGTTTTCGTGTCTCTGTGCTCTCTCAGTGCTTTTGTCCTCCCCATCTTCTCCATCCCCACTATAGGGGTTGATTTAATCCCTCCTGTGGTGACTCTAAGTGCTTGATTTTGCACCTTGTCCAGCTCTTGTAGTGTTTTTTTTTTTAAATGCTGAACACTACGCAGTTGACCCGTATTCCAGGTGTGGTCGTATGCTTTGCTAAGTATTTTCCCACTGGCTCCCCATGTGGTCCACTTAGTTTTATCAGGATGGCTATTTTCCTTCTGGCTTTTGCTAATGCTTTGTTGATGTGCTTTCTCCATGTCAGCCTGCCATAGAATGTTACTCCAAGGTATGTTGGTTCTTTATGCAGTCAGGTCTTAGTCAGATATGACTGAGCTACCGTATAACAGTAGACGGTACTACCTGGTTTCTGTTAGCGCCGAACGTTGGGCGGCGCTTACCAAACCCGACACCCCACATTGTGCCAACGGCTTCGGGCGGAAGAGCGCAATTGGGAGGGTACAAGCCTTACCCTGGTGCGAGGAAATGCAAGCTAAAGACAAAATTGTCATGGCAGGGCAGACCAGGCCCTAAGCCTTGGTTGGCGACTGGTCTAGGATCGAAGCTCCGACAGGCGGACAGTTAGAGCATTGCTTTGCTGATCCGGCAGCTTCTGCAGCTTGTCTTGTTCCAGATGTAGGGGTGTTACCTTTCCTCTGGAGTGAACTAGGCAGGCTGAGAGAGGGATCATGCTGCATGGGCAACACATGATCTCTATATTTTAGCCCAGGCTTTGTGCTATGGAGAGGCAATAACTCCATCCCTGGTCTTAACTGGTCTCGGAATCAAAGCGAGAGGCAACTGTTACGGGTTATAAGTCCTTGTCAGTTGGCGTAGACATGGGGCGCCACGCGTTGCCTCTGACGGTGGGAGACACCTATAGGTGTCACTGATCAGCTACCGCCCGCCTCAAGCTGGGCAGCCCCCAGGCAATTGGGTGCTGATCCGCCACAGCCTGCCTGCTTCAATGGGTGCTTGGGGCTAGGACAAAATCTGAATCGCAGGCTGTAAAACCAATGCACCAAGTACAAACAAAAATATAAATATAAACCTCAAGCTACGGCTTGCAACCTGGAACGTGAGAACCATGTGTCCAGGATTTTCCACTGACTTGACCAATATTGACGATGTGAGAAAAACGGCTGTGATTGATGCCGAACTCAATCGTCTTAACATTGATATTGCTGGCCTGCAGGAGACTCGCCTCGCTGGGGAAGGGTCACTCAGGGAAAACAACTACACCTTTTTCTGGAAGGGTAAAGGTCAGGCAGAAAAAAGGCAACACGGTGTGGGCTTTGCAGTGAAGAATTCGCTACTGGGAATGATTGAAATTCCAGCAGGAGGAAATGAAAGACTATTATCCCTGCGCTTGGCAACCTCTTGTGGGTTTGCCACCATTATTACTGCATATGCACCGACACTCGATTCCTCTGATGATGTGAAGGATTTGTTCTATGAGGAGTTAGACTCTGTGATCAAGGCAGTTCCAAAATCCGACTACATTTATATGCTCGGTGATTTCAATGCTCGTGTGGGCAAGGACTCGAGTTCATGGCCAGTGTGCCTTGGAAAATACAACATCGGTCGCATGAATGAAAATGGGCAAAGGCTGCTGGAGCATTGCACCAGTAATGACCTATGTATTACAAACTCTTTTTTTAAAACAAAAGAGATGCATAAGGTCACATGGGAACATCCAAGATCCTGCCATTGGCACCAGCTGGACTTCATCATCACACGGAGACAACATCTGAACCATATATCATTGACTCGTAGTTACCACAGTGCTGACTGTGATACGGATCATTCATTGGTTGTTGCAAGGGTTAGACTGAGACCAAAGAGAATCTACACAGCTAAACACAAATCTAGCCCCAGGATTAATATTATTAACACTCATGATCCTGAAAAGTGCTTTCAGTTTCAACAGCAACTTGAAGACGCTTTCACTGATACACCAGAAAATTGTACAGTAAATGATAAATGGAATAAACTTAAGGAAACTCTTTGTAAAACTGCCGTAAAGGTTTACGGCACTGTGGATCATAAGAGGCAGGACTGGTTTGCGGCCAACAGCGAGACTCTGCAGCCCTTGATTGATAAGAAGAAGAAAGCTCTCTTAAGAAACAAGGAAAGACCAACGCGTAACACTCTGAGTGAGCTAAGGCAAGCTAGGAAGGATGTGCAAAAGGCTGCCAGGCAGTGTGCAAATGATTATTGGATCAAGTTATGTGAGTCCATTCAAATCGCAAGTGATAATGGAGACATAAGAAGCATGTATGAAGGAATAAAGAAAGCCTGTGGTTCAGTGATCAAAAGAAGTGCACCATTGAAAACCTTGACTGGAGAAGTCATCACTGATAAGAAACAGCAGATGGACAGATGGGTAGAGCACTATTTGGAGCTTTACTCAAGTGAGACCAAACTAGCGGATAATGCCCTCAACGCCATAGAGGCTCTACCAACTCTTGACCACCTGGACACACTTCCCACCATAACAGAAGTTAAGTGTGCTATAAATGAACTTGCATCTGGCAAGGCTCCAGGTAAGGATGGGATTCCAATAGAGGTTATCAGGAGTGGGCAAGACACACTCACTATACAGATCCACCAGCTAATAGAGCTATGCTGGCGTGAAGGACAAGTCCCACAGGATTTCAAAGATTCAAGCATCATAACACTGTACAAGAACAAGGGCGATCGGAGCGACTGCAACAAATATAGGGGTATCTCACTTCTGTGTATTGTTGGAAAAGTATTTGCCAGAATTGTTCTGCGCAGACTTCAAGTCCTAGGAGATCAAGTCTACCCCGAATCACAATGTGGCTTTCGACAGAACCGGTCTACCACTGATATGATATTCTCATTGCGACAAATGCAAGAAAAATGCCGTGAACAGAATCAACCACTGTTTATTGCCTTCATCGACCTCACAAAGGCATTTGATTTGGTCAGTCGTGAGGGTCTGTTCAAGGCACTAAAGAAGATTGGCTGCCCACCAACTCTTCTGTCCATTGTGGAATCGTTCCACACAGGCATGAAGGGTATAATCAAGTTTGATGGTGCAACTTCTGAAGAATTTGAAATCAAGAGTGGAGTTAAGCAAGGTTGTGTACTAGCTCCCACCCTCTTTGGAATATACTTTTCACTTCTACTGAAATATGCATTTCGTGATCAGGATGGTGGTATATACATTCACTCAGGCTCAGATGGCGGCCTCTACAATGCTCAGAGATTGAAGGCTAAGACCAAAATTAGGAGGGTACTGATCAGAGAGTTGCTTTTTGCAGATGATGCTGCAGTTACGACCCACTCTGAGGAAGAATTGCAATGTCTACTATCTGCATTCTCCAATGCTTGTTCTGAATTTGGTTTAACAATTAGCAAAAAGAAGACACAGATTATGTCACAAGGTGCACATGGGGTACCATCAATCTTTATTGACGACGCCGAACTAGAGATAGTAGACCATTTTACATATCTAGGATCGGTGGTAAATAGCAAATTATCCCTAGATCAGGAAATCAACATCCGGATTGGTAAGGCAGCAACAACAATGAACAGGTTAAGAAAAAGAGTCTGGGAGAACAGGAAGCTTACTGCCAAAACAAAAGTCCTTGTCTATCAAGCCTGTGTCCTTAGTACTCTTCTCTATGGCAGTGAAACCTGGACAACTTACTCACACCAAGAGAACAATTTAAACAGCTTTCATATGCGGTGTCTGCGAAGAATTCTTGGTATTAAGTGGCAAGACAAAATCACAAATACTGAAGTATTGGAAAGATCAGGTTGTGTGACAGTTTATTCCATGCTCAGTCTTCGTAGACTTAGATGGATAGGACATCTTAGGCGGATGGATGATGGTAGAATACCAAAGGATATCTTTTTTGGTGAATTACAGATGGGTAAGAGATCTCAGGGTCGGCCTCTACTACGATACAAAGATGTGTGTAAGCGGGACATGATTGATACAGGCATTGATAATGCACATTGGGAGCAAGTCGCCGCTGAACGTGTTGCATGGAGGGCAAATATCAGAAATGGAATAAAGTCAAAGGAGAAAATTATTGCAGAAAAGTCACACACCAAGCGTTTGAGACGTAAGATGGTGCATGATGGTGGAAATGACCACGTGTTCACATGCACCCACTGTGAACGGACATTTACAGCGCAAATTGGCCTTATCAGTCACACTCGCTACCGCCATAGTTAAAAGTTATTATGCCTTTTTAAAGCACAAACTATCGTCTGTCAAGACGGCAAGGTGCCAATGTGTATGTGTGTGTTGGTTCTTTATATTCTCTAAGGCAGTGGTTCTCAACCTTTTTTGGCCCGTTCCCCCCTTCACCATATTTTTAGAACGTCATTCCCCCCCCCCTTCCTATCAAAAATTTGGCCCGTCCCCCCCCCCCCCCCCTTTCACCGTATTTTCAGAACGTCATTCCCCCCTTTCATATTTCCTATCTAAAAATCTCCCCACCCCTATACAGTATACCTAAAAATGTAAGGTAAATTTAACAGCACATACTAAAACAAGTCTAGACATCCACATAAAACATGATTTGTGGGTCTACTGACTTTATAAAATGAATTTTAGAAGGATGAGAGGTACTTAAGTGTAAAGTATGAAGGGAAAAACAATATCAAGTAATCGGTTCTTGTGTTAATGCGATCTTGAAATGGTCTTCATTCCCCCCCCCCCCCCCCCTGGAAACCCTAAAATTCCCCCCTGGGGGGGAATTCCCCACCGGTTGAGAACCACTGCAAGGGGTATTTCAGTTATCTGGATGATCACTATCTTTTGTTTTGGAGAGAAGGTAAATAGAGTGGTGCTGCACTTGTCAGTGTTTATGCTGACACACCATCTATTTGCACATGCAACAAATGCATTTACAGCCCTTTGCAGCGATCTGGTAGCCACTGATGCATGTTCATTTGTGCTCCACAGAGCCAGGTCATCAGCGTACATTGCCGTTTTAATTCCATGTGGTAGATTAGCAACAGTCTCATTGATGAAGATTTAAAAAAGTGTGGGGGACAAGACTCCGCCCAGGGAACACCGTGGCGCAGTAGTACTTTCTTGCTCTTGAGTCCGTCTATCTGTACTCGGGCTCTTCTGTTGTGCAAGTATGATTTCATCCATTTGTGCATTCTTCCATTCACATTATCGTTATTTCTCGGTGCCAGTGACTCGCCGCCGCCCCTTCTCCTGTTAGTTAAAACAGGTCTGCCACGAGAAAGCCAGGAGATGGGTGCAGGAGCCATTGGGGTATTTATGCAAGGTTGGGCGCTCACCCCAACTCTACTTCCGGCTACATAACAGCAACATTTGGAACCCATGCCCATTCTTGATTTAATATTCATTGTATAAAGAAAATACAAGTAGAGTTTTCGACAAAAGATCGACTGCATTACCAGGGGAAGTTCTTCCGCCATTGCAGAAAAAATAATTTCACAAATATAAAAGATAGGCTAGCAACATTTGGGATGACATTTTAAGAAGAAACAAAGTGGGCATATTGTAGCAAGTTGGAAAGTTAATGGGAACAGAGCTAGAGAGAAGTTTCTTGACAGCCTTTAGTCAAGGAATGAGCATATATCAGCACATGAATTGGTACGTTCTGTTAGAAATTGTGAGATATCGAAAAATCATGGTCGCCCACGCCATTTGGCAAGACGCTAGATGATGACCACGACGACGATGATATTATATCTTCTCCGTGCAAAATGAAGACATGACGAGAAGGACTTAACACAATAACAACAATTCCCTTAGCAGGCGCCTGCTTTGGATCTGTAAAGTGTTAGAACCAACACATTGTGTAGGCCTGAATACACGGAGAAATAGGTGGCCACCAATCTTTCCCTCTCTCGGTGAATGATGAACACAAAATCGTCGAACCCTCGTCCGACGGAGATCATGACACTATCAGCTCAATCTCCAAACGATTCCACCAAAGCGCCCGTTGAGAAGGGCTTAATAGAAGCCACATGGCAAATAGAAACATCCTGACTGATTAACACGTTACATCTAACCTAACATCAACTCACGTTAGGGCACCTTCACCGAGAGCTGACTGGAACATCATGAGACAAAGTCACACTACCTGACATTGCTAGCTACATGTGGCAAGTTTATCAATAACAACATTTGCCATGTGTTAACAAGACTTAAACGAACAATTGTGAACAGATGGGCGTTTTGCAATCTTTAAATACGGGGTGTCACTTTTTTTATTTCACAATCAGGTTACCCTGTTCAGCCTTAGAAAGGTTCCTCTTCTGCTGCTTCTTTCCTTCGCTTGAAATGTGTCTATATCTTAAATGTTGTTACTTGTATGAACTTCACTATCGTGTTTTGTTTTTTTAGTTAGTTCACTCAGTAGTCCATTCCGCTAGTGTTTCTCCCGGCCAGAAGGTTTGCCTTGCTGTGTTGTATTTTGAGCAATCTTGGAGTAAGTGATCTGCTGTTTGCGGAGCCAAACCACATGAGCACATATTTTGTTGCTATTTTCCGTTGTATTGCTTTCATTGGTGAGATTTGGACTTTTCATATAGTAATCATGAAAATAACTTGTCCGTAGAGGTGCCATTGTTCTTGCGCGATATTGTCATTATGATTTTGTTGATTCTTATATAATCAAAGTCAACCCATTGTTGTAGGTTGTAGGGGTACCAATATGAAAACAGTAACATATCAGAGGGAGCTAATCATCATAGTAATTGTCGGTGTTTAAGACCTTCTTGGCGGTTCCCATGTTCTCTCCAGTTTAGTCACGAACACCAGTAATAGACTTGTGATTTATTTAGCCTGTGTGCCTACGTGTCGCTGGGGGTGAGGTTTTTGTTTTGTAAACCTCTTTATCTGGGCCCATCCTTCTCTTAATAAAACGTATTTCACCTCTGGTTCCACCTTTAAGCCTCACGGAGACATTGTGCTACGTCAGATGTGGGTCACCCCCTCTCTCTCCCCCTCCCCCCCCCCCCAACCACCACACACATCATTCTTCGTCTCACCTGATTTCACATTGTCGTCGGTTAATTGATCCTGAAGCTGGTGCTATTGTTTTTTTCCCCTCTCAAACTTATGCCAGGCATTATTACTCTTGTGCTCTCTCCCCAATCAGAAGTAGGAAATCTGAGCTGTTTTGCCAAGAATAACACAACTTCTTCCTCGGAAAGCAACTGCCGTTCTATTGTTAAGCCTCATCTCACACGGGGTTAGTGTTTAGCACATGCGTTTGTTTGGTTTTTTTTTTTTGCGTTAACTGGTCTCGGGTGAGGATTTGCTTTGATCTTGCCTGATTGAATGTGGGGAATCTCCTGCGAACTCCGCAGCTTTGTTTGGATATGGCGTTAGGGCGCACACGGTGTTTCCAGGTCACATTAGGGTGCTGACTATGTTCACGCTGCATTAGGACAGCTATTTCCACGCAGTTAGAGACATGTGATATGCTCACGTCACGTTTCGGTGGGTAGTACTGAAATGTTATATAGAATCTGTTTGCTGTGTGGCAGTTCTTCTTCTTCTTCTTCTTCTTTTTCTTCTTCTTCTTCTTCTTCTTCTTCTTCTTCTTCTTCTTCTTCTTCTTCTTCTTCTACTTCTTCTTCTTCTGCTTCTTCTTCTCCTCCTTCTTCTTCTTCTTCTTCTTCTTCTTCTTCTTCTTCTTCTTCTTCTTCTTCTTCTTCTTCTTCTTCTTCTTCTTCTTCTTCTTCTTCTTCTTCTTCTTCTGCGATCAACGTTTGCTATGCGTCGTGCATAGCATCCATTGTAGTGCGTAGATGTCCGCCTTCTAGTCCCATGGGCCAACATCTTCCGTCCTCGACGGTTGAGGCTTCTGTTCTGGATTCCTACTCCTATAGGCAAATTGCCTTCCCTGGCTTGTGAGCTCTGCCTGCCTTCATTTTCTATCGTACTTTGTTGTCCTAGGCTTTGTTCTGACAAGAATGCCCACAAGGTAGTGGTGGGGCTTTCGGTGTGTCCTTCACATAGATGGATTTTCTGCCGGGGCTAACGAGCTCCTCCAGCTATTCAGTGTGGCAGTGAATCATGGAACATGACCACATATTTGGAAGAGCTTGAAGGCGATGTTGATGTGTTTTCCGAGACATATGTTGGCAATATCATGGACTGTCAGAGTAATTAACAATGAGGGCTAGGTGAGGGCTAGGAGAAGGCAAATGAAAGTGAGAAAGTGTACTCAGATATAAGGGGACAAACATTTAATCGTGTAATGAGACGTGAGATTTTGGAAAACATTGTAATTATCACAATCTTTGTAACAACTAGAAACAGCTGTGGTTATGTGTCTGTCTCTATTTGACATATGTAAATGAGTAGTGCATGGTGGATCAGCCATAGAAATCACAGATCAATAACTATGCCAGAGTGCTTATCAACAACTGGTAGTCACTCGAGAACACCGTTCTTCACACACAAAATATATTTAATACTTTCTGCGTACACGGTGAACTATATATATAATATTCTTCCAGAACAGTATTCATCTTTCATGTGCTAACTAGGAATACAACACTGCCTTCTACAGGTCTTTCTATGATAGTCGAATAGACTGTTACGAAGGATAGTCCGACGCTAACCCACTATACTGAGTGTGCGGTCAGCTTTCACTAAGGAAGCGACACCTGTTCTTGTCCTTCTCTTCTTGTCCTTTATTCCAGAATGGAGTATGGGCCCTCAGCCAACTCCCCCCAAGGTGTACTACCCTTTGCTGTTTCTTTTGGCTGCCTCTAAGTACTTCCCATATTATTCATCGCTGCCTCTATTTATCTTCTCTGTGTGTTTTTAGATCTCTCTCTCTCTCTCTCTCTTTCTCTTTCTTGCTCTGTCTCTCTCCCTCGCTCTCACACTCACCCTCTCTCTCTCTCTCTCTCTCTCTCTCTCTCTCTCTCTCTCTCTCTCTCTCTCTCTCTCTCTCTCTCGGCCTATGGGTTATATAACATCACATCCTTTACCTTCTATTAGCACAAAATCTCATTGGCTAGATTGCTTTGACTCCATCGACCTACGCTTGATGCCCTGCTCGCAGCAAAACATATTGCACCCCTCGTTCACTACTGCTCGGCTTTCGCTGTCACTCTGTTTGTGTCTTTAACTGCTACTGTTGTAATGTTGTTCCTTGTGTAAATTAATGGGCTTGTTTTTCAACTCTTGCCTCAAACAATCTCAGAGACGGCGAGGAATTTCCATTAGTTTCAACCAGAAACCATTTCTTACATTCCTGCTGCTGAGCTGGCAGTTTGTTTCTGACGGTTGAAGAATTACCTGTTGAGATTGGAAATCTGAAGATTCCAGTATGGGAAGCCACAGTGAGAAGGGGAGTGGAGGTGTTGAGCTGTCTGTCGCATGCAGCAGTCGCGGGCAATAAGTCACCCACCTCAACGGCTTTTGTTTCATTTACACGGGGGTATTGGGTGAGACGCTTCTGCTTGCTTGTGGAAGGTGTTCTTTGGAAAAAGTAAATGGTGATGGCCTCGTTATCCTGTACTCCTGCCATTATAAATGCTGCTGCTGGTTCTACTACTACTACTACTACTACTACTACTACTAAAATACTACAAAGGGCAAGAAATCCACGCTCGCCACCATTAAATTAGCATGTGGTGATAGCAGCACAGACTAGATCATACGAGATTCGGACCAGACCTCGGATATCCAGGTCCGCGCCAGACAGGCTGGTTGGTCTGTGCCAAGAGTTGGCTACTGCAAAAGAACCAAGGAACAAAGCAAGAGCTGTTGACCGCTTGTATATGCCATCGCAATAACAACATATGTAAAACGAATAGATGAATACATGACTTACTTACTCCTTGCGTTTCTAGAACACGTGTAGTTTTCTTTCCACTGAGCCATTCTAGTATTGTTTTGTGTTTGTTTCGTGTGGAGTGATAATTTTAGCATGACCTGGCCCTCCAGTTGGACCCAGTCTAAAAGGGATACTAGGAAATGTCCTTTAAAAGAAAGGCGGCCTGCGTGATATTCCACACTATCCACCGAGAGAAAATTATTGCAGATAAAGCACACACAGAGCGTGAGAGACGTAAGATGGTGCACAATGGTGGAAATGACCGTGTTTTCACATGCATCTACTGTGGGCAAACATTTGCAGCAAGAATTGGCCTTACCAGCCACACTCGCCACCGCCATGGTTCGTAGTTATTAAGCCTTTTTGAAGCACAATGTACCAAACTATCGTCTGTCAAGACGGAAAGGTGCCAATGAAAATCCACCGAGAGCCCATTGGTCAGTACAAATACGGAGTTTAGCGCCGTGTGTCAACTTGGACCCATGGCGTGTTAGTGGGTCCTTTACTCTATAGCGATACTCTACGTGACGGTGGAGGGATATTTGTAAGAGAACAAAAACTATTATCTGGAGAAAATAACACGTAACATTCGGGAAGGAACAAAAACTATTATCTAGAGAACATAACACATAAGCGTCGGGAAGCCGTGGCTGAGAGGTCACGATGTTCGCCTCGGGCTCAGAGGGTGTCTATCTCAGCATGGGGCTGGGAGGTTTTTCTAAGAGGCTTTGGTGACTAGCGATATCACTCGCTCCCCTGATCTCTTGGGTGATGAGAACCTAGTCCTTTGGGATACGGGCGAGAAATAGGAGATCTCGTGAGCAAGTTGTGTACGTTAAAATATCCCACGACAGTTGGAAGTTGGAAAGAGTTGGCTGTGCGGCTGCTGCTCTGGAAAAATTGTTAAGAAAGAAAACATGCCCGTTACCTTAAATGGAATCTGTCTACAGGAGGATGGAATCTGTCTACAGGAGGATGGAATCTGTCTACGGGAGGATGGAATCTTCTACGGGAGGATGGAATCTGTCTACGGGAGAAATCTGTCTACAGGTGGATGGAACCTGTCTATAGGAGGATGGAATCTGTCTACAGGAGGGTGGAATCTGTCTACAGGAGGATGGAATCTGTCTACGGGAGGATGGAATCTGTCTACGGGAGGATGGAATCTGTCTACAGGAGGGTGGAATCTGTCTACAGGAGGGTGGAATCTGTCTACAGGAGGATGGAATCTGTCTACAGGAGGATGGAATCTGTCTACGGGAGGGTGGAATCTGTCTACAGGAGGATGGAATCTGTCTACGGGAGGGTGGAATCTGTCTACAGGAGGATGGAATCTGTCTACGGGAGAAATCTGTCTACAGGTGGATGGAACCTGTCTATAGGAGGATGGAATCTGTCTACAGGAGGGTGGAATCTGTCTACAGGAGGATGGAATCTGTCTACGGGAGGATGGAATCTGTCTACGGGAGGATGGAATCTGTCTACGGGAGAAATCTGTCTACAGGTGGATGGAACCTGTCTATAGGAGGATGGAATCTGTCTACAGGAGGGTGGAATCTGTCTACAGGAGGATGGAATCTGTCTACGGGAGGATGGAATCTGTCTACAGGAGGATGGAATCTGTCTACAGGAGGATGGAATCTGTCTACGGGAGGATGGAATCTGTCTACAGGAGGATGGAATCTGTCTACAGGAGGATGGAATCTGTCTACGGGAGGATGGAATCTGTCTACGGGAGGATGGAATCTGTCTACGGGAGAAATCTGTCTACAGGTGGATGGAACCTGTCTATAGGAGGATGGAATCTGTCTACAGGAGGGTGGAATCTGTCTACAGGAGGATGGAATCTGTCTACGGGAGGATGGAATCTGTCTACGGGAGGATGGAATCTGTCTACAGGAGGGTGGAATCTGTCTACAGGAGGGTGGAATCTGTCTACAGGAGGATGGAATCTGTCTACGGGAGGATGGAATCTGTCTACAGGAGGGTGGAATCTGTCTACAGGAGGGTGGAATCTGTCTACAGGAGGGTGGAATCTGTCTACGGGAGGATGGAATCTGTCTACAGGAGGGTGGAATCTGTCTACAGGAGGGTGGAATCTGTCTACAGGAGGATGGAATCTGTCTACGGGAGGATGGAATCTGTCTACAGGAGGGTGGAATCTGTCTACAGGAGGGTGGAATCTGTCTACAGGAGGGTGGAATCTGTCTACGGGAGGATGGAATCTGTCTACAGGAGGATGGAATCTGTCTACGGGAGGATGGAATCTGTCTACGGGAGAAATCTGTCTACAGGTGGATGGAACCTGTCTATAGGAAACACACTTTATTCAGACGCATGCCGAGGTTAGACACGCTGAACTTAGGTATCACTCGCTCCCTTCGACAGAGGAGCGTAGAAGAGGAAGCATAAGAAGAAGATAGGGAAAATTTGTTAAAAGGTACCGACCATGCATACCGGCCTCTCATCACGAGTAAAATCTCAGCCGAAAGCGCTGGTCATACTTTCTTTAAGCGTTAATTCACTGGCATTGATCGGATGTAGTAGTTTGTGGGAAATTAATGGTTTGTTTGTGAAGACTTAATACAGGTCAAAAACTGGAAAGCAAAACATGCTGGTTGCGAGCCTGTCGAGCCCACTTGAACCTTCGACTGGATTAAGAAACACGTGTTCAATACCCGACCAGCTAGCTAGATAGGTAGGCATTTAGATTGGTTGGTTGTTGGGTTAGTGGGTAGGCAGGTGGGTATGCATATAGGTAGGTAGATAAATAGATAGAAAGAAAGGCAAGGCAGCGACAGTAGAGGGGGTGCGAGGGGAGAAGAGATAGACACTAAGAGGGTAGAAAGAAAGAAAGGCAGAACAATCGAGATGTGTGATTGATAGATAGATAGACAGACAGGTAGGTAGGTAGGAAGGTAGGCAGGCAGATAGAGCGACCGACCGACCGACCGGGAGAGAGAGTGAATCGTGGGGTGAGTCAGCTTTTGTTGTTGTAAATTCTCAGAATCTATTTTTATACAGTTAGATTGTTCTCAACTGTTCCATGCCTAAATTCCCCACCAATGAACCGGCAGTTGCTGTGACCGCAAAACGTCAGTAAATAAAATGCTGCTGCTGCTGCTTTAGGGATCCTCTCATTGCAAGAATATTCGTGTGGGCGCCCAAGGAAACCAGACTTGTGTCGTAGTTTCTCGGTCTCCTCTACCTGCCCGCTTGTTTGTTGTGCTTTGCATGTCTTACTCAGGTTGCGGCAAACGGTGTTGATATCGGACTGCGATCGCATACCTCGTCCCCCGGATGGCAACTGCAACATGTAGGTGTCTTGGCCTCGCACTCGCTGTTTGTGCAGGTTTTGTAAGTGCGTGCGTTCTGTCCCCGCACACCTTTCCTTCAACCAGCCGCGGCGCAGCCACTTTGGTCTCCATCTCCTTGGCTTTTTCTTCATTTGTTTGTTTACAAAAACTGTATGCATGACCTTTCCATGACGTTGCAATTAGCCCCAGGTTGATGTTCTAGACCAAGAGTTGTGACTGAAGTATTCAGACTCTAAAAAGCTCTTATCTATCTGCCACGCCGACTGCTTCATTTGTATGTAATCTTCTGCTTTTTATCACTTTACGTTCAGTAGTTTACCATTCTTTCTGGACGAGAAGCCAGCGTTTAAGTACTAACTGACATGTATAGGGGATGAACTCCTACCCGCCATCAGCGCACCGGAAGTTATATATATATATACATATATATATGTGTGTGTGTGTGGGGGGGGGGGGGGGGTCTTCTGCTTTATGATTTAAATGTTACATTCTTTTCGTTGTCCCCGTGTCGATAGACGAAGACAAGCGGAGAGAAGTTTCTGGTCGCCATTTAGAAACAAATCAAGAAAACTGAAATAGAAGAACACTTTAGTGAATGGGATCAGGGTTTGACTGTTAGGGCACTTTGGCCATAGCCAGAGTCACGGATCCTTGTTAAAAGATGTGCTGGCGAGAAAGGCGGAGGAGAAGCATGCAAGAAGAAGACGATGTTGCAGCTGGGTGTACAACATCAAGGAATGAGCTGAGTTAGGCTTATGTGAATATATGCATGTATGTGTGGGCGTGTACACATATATCTGTGTACGTATTTGTGTGGGTCTGTCTGCCTGCCTGTCTCATAACGTTGAAATATGAATTGTTTATGTTTGATGCATGTTTACAGTATTGATTTTACAATATTTTTTCCCAATGCAAATGTAACATTCGTGATAGATAACTGGTGTGCGAAAGATGAGTGACCGGAAGGGTCGAATGTGAGACGGATCGGCGAGACCCTTTGAAAATAAGTTCGTTCGTTCGTTCGTAACATGAAGGTGCGAAACAGAGGGCGTTGGAGACTCACTACAGCCGATCTTCAGTATACTGAGATGGTACGTGATTGATTGATTTATTCAGAGAAAGTTACGATGCCGCGTTGGCATAGGGGTTTTTGTTTTTAAAATGCAGTGGCCCGAGTTCAGCTCTCCTTCGTATTCGGTTTGTGTGTGTGTGTGTGTGTGTGTGTGTGTGTGTGTGTGTGTGTGTGCGTGCGTGTGTGTGTGTGTGTGGAAAGAAAGCGTCTCTAGATTCGACCAAGTCTGTCAAATGTGTATGGGGGAGGGGAGAGAGGGAGAGAGACTGATCGCGTCACCCCATTAAGGTCAGATCTAGTATATGAAAAGACCGACTACTCCACATCCGTATGGCAACACATGTCATGGGGTTCTGGTTAAATTAGTTGCATGTCCTCCACAGGACGTCGCAATCTACCCTATCATTCTTTGGCTGTCCGTGATTCTCCAGGCAATCCCATGTTAAGTAGTTTGCCAAATTACAATGGAGTACTGGTATTTTTATGGTTTTCTTTGAGCACTAAACTGAACGGACAGAACCTATAGCAGATGACGGAATTGTGTGATGCAGACCGGTTTGCGTTGATTTCCTTGGTATGAAACGTCGACAGTTCAGAAGGCAATGCCAAATACCGAGCGTGTAATTGTCCAGTAAAAACAGCCCACTAAGCTAAAAAAAAATGCTGGCGTTGATTGCGGCGGCGTGTAAAAGGGTATGCAACAACCTTTTCGCTATAATTGATGTCATTAGGAATTAGAAAATTAAATTAGGTAGCGGAATTATGAGGTTAGAAACTATATTCTGAAGTAGGAAGCTGCATCACGTGCCAGGATTATGAACTTGGAAACTGTTAGATGGTGGAATTTTGAAGTGGGAAACTATGTTAGATGCTGGAATTTTGAAGTGGAAAACTATACTTGGTGCTGGAATTCTGAAGTGGGAAACTATACTGGGCGCTGGAATTCTGAAGTGGGAAACTATACTGGGTGCTGGAGTTCTGAAGTGGGAAACCATACTTGGTGCTTGAATTCTGAAGTGGGAAACTATACTGGGTGCTGGAATTCTGAAGTGGGAAACTATACTAGGTGCTAGAATTCTGAAGTGGGTAAACTATACTGGATGTTGGAATTCTGAAGTGGGGAAACTATACTGGATGTTGGAATTCTGAAGTGGGAAAATATTAGATGATGGGATTATTAAGGAGAAGCTTATAAATAGCATGGTCAAATTTTGTAGTAAGAACAAGTGAAACACACTGGAATTATGAAGTGGGAAACTACTCTATGTGCTGAAATTCTGGCAATTTGCTGTTTTCCTTCCATACACTAGGAGGAGGCTAAAGATTACCTACTTTTTTTTTATCCTGGCACCCTTTTCACAAGGATGGGCCCGACTGAAAGCTATAAAGACCGGA
This sequence comes from Cepaea hortensis, assembly GCA_963921405.1. Taxonomy (NCBI): domain Eukaryota; kingdom Metazoa; phylum Mollusca; class Gastropoda; order Stylommatophora; family Helicidae; genus Cepaea; species Cepaea hortensis. Next base: position 29,587,915 of record OY992876.1, on the reverse strand, counting down.
TAAGCATCACTGCTTAGCGTAACAGGGGATTGGAACCCGTGCCCTCACCACCGCTGTAATACCAAGACTTGTGTTAATTAGTATACGGCTGATGTTAATTGCTTTCAGCTGACGTTAATTTGTTTCAGCTTGTGATATAATCACGGCTGCTTCCTTTAACGCCTTGAGATGAGTTCTGTTCCCATTCCGCAGCTGCAAGTTCGAGTATCAATGACCTGGCTAATGATGATACTTTTTGAGTGTTCGCTTTGTCAAGTGTTTTCATTCACTAATGTCAGTACTTGAGATTATCACCGTCGTTTGGTGTGAAAGTGTTCCAAGCTCCAGTGTGCCAGTATCATTTTAAAACATGATTTGTAGGGCAATGATTCTTAAGTCGTTGTTGCTGGTGGCTCCTTTCTGATCGGAAGCTCACCTCTCAGATTCTGTAGTCGCTATTATATTGGCTAGGAAATAGGACTTTCTTTCAGTCAGAGAAGACCACAGAAGCTGCCCAATTGGTGTTTGCGCGCGCTCTTATGTATATGCGCGCCCGCTTGTGAGAAAGAGAGAGGGGTGGGAGGAGGAGAAAGGAAGATTGGAAGATCAGTGGGAAAACAGGCAGGCAGACAGAGAAATGTTGCTGGACGGAGTAAGACGGTTTCGTGGAGGAATAACGCCTATAGAATTTATCCAGAACACCAAGGGCCGAGGTCTGTTGAGATACATGAAAGCTTACGTCTTTTGGCTGAACACGTGACGATTATGTCTTCTGTGTGTGCAAATCAATACCTGTGAGATTTTAGTGTTTTCTCTTGGGTTATTCTGTGGTCTTAATAGTTGCCAGTTTTCTTTAATGTCAGTATATGAAGCATAATTGGAGCCGAGTTATCGCACTGGATAGCGCGCTGGGCTGCTGTCCTGGAAGTCATGCAATCGAATTCCCTCGAGCTGGGATTTTATTTTGCATTGAGTTTGGCTTTCATGTCGACACAGCCGGAAGTGGGTAGCTGGGAGATTAGCGTTTCCAGTATTATATTGACGTCACCGTCCACGAATGCCGATTGATCTAAACATGTGGGTTCTAACATTTTACACCTAGCTTTCCTGATAGCGCGAAAAGGGGTCCTTGTCTGTACCTGTGAAGCATATTGTATACCGGTTTTCTGGCAATACTATAGTCTCTATAACACTTCGTATCTATCTATCTATCTATCTATCTATCTATCTATCTATCTATCTATCTATCTATCTATCTATCTATCTATCTATCTATCTATCTGTCTGTCTGTCTGTCTGTCTGTCTGCTATCTATCTGTCTATCTATTTGTCTTTCTTGCCATCCTTCCGTCCGTCTGGCTATCTCTGTCTGTCTGTTTATCTCGGCAGCTGATTACACTTTAAACGCCTTTCGACTATTTATAAGTGGTTGCAAAGGCAAGAGGGGGAAAGGGGGGGGAGGGGGGGAGAGAAAGAAACAGAAGTGATGTGAGCTCTCTAATTGGATTAGCCAACGGTACATGCTGGTGTATTTAATGTAGGTAATCCCTTAGCAGACATGTTCCTAGAGGTAGGATTACTTTGGCTCCATTCTACATGGTTGTTGTAGCCGTCTCGGAAGAGATGGTTCTGGGGAAATCAAAACACCACAAACAAAACAAACAAGGAGGGGGGAAATTGAGTGTCTCATCCAGATTAACGGAACCTGTTTGTTATTTTGTATGTGAATTGTTTGAACTCCAGCTGGCCATTGACGAGAAACTCCCTAACTGTACTGACATGGCGATGTGCGATGAGCATATCTGTACGTACTTCCCTTGCCAGTTATCCCTAGAAAGAATTTTCTTTGTCTGACCGTTCATTATTGAAATCATTGTGCTGGTACTGTCAGACTTGCCGGCTAGGTCGTTGGATAACCAGTAGGTTATGTGTGTTTGGGTGTTTGAGTGTCTCTCTCTCTCTCTCTCTCTCTCTCTCTCTCTCTCTCTCTCTCTCTTTCTTTCTCTCTCTCTCTCTCTGGTTGCGGGTGGGTGGGTGGTGGAGAATATGTGGGTGGGTGTGTGCGTGTCGGTTATGGATTCGGTGGGGGATGTATGTGTGGGTGGGGAAATGTGTGTGGGTGGGGGATCAGTTGGTGGGTGGCGGCATGTATGTTTGCCTGAGTCTGTGTGAGTGCGTGGAGGTATGTGTGGGTGGGTGGGGGAGTGGTGGGTGGCTGCGGGGTGTGAGGGTGGATGGGGGATGTGTGGGTGGCTGCGGGGTGCGAGGGTGGATGGGGGATGTGTCTCACAACATTGCAATATGCACTGTTTATGTTTACAACTTTCATTTGACAATGTTTTTTTTTCCCTGTGTGAATGTACCATGCGTAATGTGCATTGTTTATGCTTACAAAATCCATTTAACAATGTTTTGTTTCCCCCTATGTAAATGTAACATGCACATTTGATGAATGAAAGATGAGTGATCGAAAGGGCCGAATGTAAGACGGGTTTGCGTGTCCAATTTGTTACCCTATCAAAATAAAGTTTGTTCTTTCGTTCGTTCGTTCTCTCTCTCTCTCTCTCTCTCTCTCTCTCTCTCTCTCTCTCTCTCTCTCTCTCTCTCTCTCTCTTTCTCTCTTCTCTCTCTCTCTCTCTCTCTCTTTTTTTTCTTCTTCTTCTTCTTCTTCTTCTTCTTCTTATTCTTCTTCTTCTTCTTCTTCTTCTTCTTCTTCTTCTTCTTCTTCTTCTTCCGTTCACTTGAAATATATATGTATCACTGCAATGGTGTCTCTTGTTTGAATTTAACCGTCTTTTTTAGTTCATTCAATGGTCCATAGACTTTATCTTCCATTATTGTTTCTCTAGGCCAGAATGTTTGCCTAGATATGTTGTATTTTGGGCAGTCTTGGGGTATGTGATCTGCTACCTGTGACACCAATTCACATATCATGTGGCTGCGTAATCTATTGCGTCCTGTTCTGACACGCAGAATAATGGCTTGTTCTGGTTTGTCCGTAAGGTGGGAGCCGTCTTGAGCAGGTTTTGGTGACTTTGTGACTGATTTGATCATTCTTTTCTTTTGTTGGTATGTAATGGGTACATCAGGTTGTTCTTCTATTGCTACTTCCTTAGCTAATCAATCCGCTCTGTTGTTTCCGGGTACTCCACAGTGAGATTGTGTCCACTGTATGGTGACCTTACCCTGGCTGCCAAGTTCAGAAAGTATCGTCCTTAGTACTGGTAGTTTCCAAGACAGGATTGCCTCAAGTACTTATTTAGCGTGTCAATAGCACCACAAGTTGTGCACCATGGTTGGGATTTAATAATTTATCTGTTGCTATCTTGATTGTCTGGATTTATGCATCATAGTTATGGCAGTACTTTCCTGGTAGTACTTTGACCGTGTCCTTAGTATTATTTAAGCATTCTATGTATACTCTCGATCGACAATTTCGAACAGCATTTTGTACTGACCCATCTGTGTAGATTCTGATCCAGAGGTCCTGAGGGTATTCGTCATCAAGGAAACTGGGAGTGGCTGTTCTGCGTACACTGTTCTGTTCTTCCTTGTTTAGTACAGTATTACTCTCTCTCTCTCTCTCTCTCTCTCTCTCTCTCTCTCTCTCTCTCTCTCTCTCTCTCTCTCTCTCTCTCTCTCTCTCTCTCTCTCTCCTCTAACTCTTAATGACCTTGTTGGAAAGAAACTGAATGTCGTACAAAATAAGAGCCGACCCGTTGATGTAACGGTTCGGAAGCTGCGCTAACAGAGGCATGGGCTCTGTCGGGTGAGGGTTCGATTCCTGAGCTCGCCGCTGGCTACTGTTTGCTATTTCTTTGCACTCAGGCCTGCAAAATATGGTGGCCCTAGGACACCACCGAACCATAGTTGGTTCTTTCTTCAGGACTTTGTTTTAAATATAAAATAAGAACTAGAGGATGTTACATCCACGAGAAGGCGGGATAGGAATCAAACTGGATATTTACACAATATAGAAAGACAGAATGCTATACTTATATCATCGAGAAGGCGGGATATGAATCAAACTGGATATTTACACAATATAGAAAGACAGAATGCTATACTTATATCATCGAGAAGCCGGGATAGGAATCAAACTGGATATTTACACAATATAGAAAGACAGAATGCTATACTTATATCATCGAGAAGGCGGGATAGGGGTCAAACTGGATATTTACACAATATAGAAAGACAGAATGCTATACTTATATAATCGAGAAGCCGGGATATGAATCAAACTGGATATTTACACAATATAGAAAGACAGAATGCTATACTTATATCATCGAGAAAGCGAAATAGGAATCAAACTGGATATTTACAAAGTAAAGAAATGGAGAAGTATATCCCTATATCTCGAGACGACGAGACTAGATATCTACAAATTAACGAAAAGGAGATTGCTATACTAATATATCTCTTAGAGAACACGAGATGTGAATCAAACTGGATTTACAAAATAAGAAAGGACTACGAATCAAACTGTTGGTTTTAATAATAAGGAATCCGAGGATGTTATGCTCATTCCTGACTCAGTGGTAGGGATCGGATCCTACTCCTAGTCTTCTCAGATACAGGCGAAAACTTAAAAGGGTTGTTCAACCCGCAAGTCAAAAAAAAAAAACCTCTGCAGTTGTAAATCGAATACGTTATTTAGAGCCTGGATTTATTCGTGACAATACTGCTTCTGGGGCAAATATTTTCAGTTCTGCAATATACACTTCTGTTGGCAGGCCGCCGCGTTCGTTTTCGCTTTGAAGCTTGTTTCCAGCACAGTTTGTTGCTCCTTGCAGTAAAAAAAAAAAAAAGCAGAGATGTCGAGGAGGCGGCATGCATGAGCCAAACGATGCTGAAGACAGGGCTCGGGGTTCGACCTGCCGGTTGTGTGCGGCTAATGATTCTAGCACTCTTCTATCCTCCCAGTTAGGTACAGGTAATGCCTGTGTAGACACTACTGTAAGTTTGTCTTCTTCTTCTTCTTCTTCTTCTTCTTCTTCTTCTTCTTCTTCTTCTTCTTCTTCTTCTTCTTCTTCTTCTTCTTCTTCTTCTTCTTCTTCTTCTTCTTCTTCGTCTGCTGCTGCTACTGCTTCCTCCTCCTCCTCCTCCTCCTCCTCCTCCTCCTCCTCCTCCTCCTCCTCCTCCTACTCTTCGGTTGAAATCAGCCTATGTCTGCAAATCAATCCTAGCACTTTTCTTTCCTCCCGAAGGTGTTAGGTACCGGTAATGTCCGTGTAGAAACTGCTGTAAGTGCTTCCTCCTCCTCCTCCTCCTCCTCTTCATCCTTCTCTTCCTCCTCCTTCTCCTCCTCTTCCTCCTCCTCCTCCTCCTTCTTCTTCTTCTTCTTCTTCTTCTTCTTCTTCTTCCTTCTCCTCTTCTTCTTCGCTTGCAATCAGCCTACATCTGCAAATCGATTCTAGCACTCTTCTTTCCTCCAGCTTGTCCAGAACTTGTTAGGTACAGGTAATGCCAGATGTTTGTCTTCTTTCTCCTTATTATTCTTGTCGTTGGCTTGGAAAGAGCCTGTATCAACAAATGTTTTTTTCTGCACGAACTGCGCTGTCTCCTGTAGGGTTCTTTTGGGTTTGACATCCTGCGTGGTTTCATACGGCCATAGCATATACCTCTGCGAGCTGTATTTGGTACAGAATTGTAGTATACCTTCTGATGTTTGAGATGCTTTCCCACGTGTACACATTGCTGGAAAACCTAACTTCAGCTTTGTGTACATATGTCTGTTGTATCCTTATTCTGAATGTAGTTCTGTCCGATAGATAATAGTTATCCTGTTTGAACTGACTGCTTTCTGTGGGTTTTTTTTTTAGGTTTTTCTTTTGGTAATATGTGACTGGAAAGCATTGTTGTTGTGCCTCAGCACCTACTTTGTCAGCCCTCTCATTTCCTAGTAAACCACAATAGGATGTTATCCACTGCAAAATAGTTCTGCTCGTTGACATATTTGAGACAAAATAGTTCCATATCGTTGACATATTTGGAACAAAATAGTTCCACATCGTTGACATATTTGCGATATTAGATCTTGTACGTCTGGGGCTATAAGTGTCTGCAATGGTATGCCTTGTTGTATAGTTGAAACATGTGGCATGTCCTGTCCAGGAAGTTGCCATCAACCCCAGGTTGATTGTATAGGCAGCTTTACGTTCAGCAGTTTGCCATTGCTTTCTAAACGAGAAGTCAACATGTCAATTCTAACAGACCGGTGTGTGGGAGGAGTTCTCTAACCCGCAGCCAGCGCACACGAAGTTTAAGTGCAAGCGCATTCAACGTCTCGGCCACGTTGACCTCTTGCTATATGCCAAGGCACAACAATATGAGATAGAGTGATTCAGTTGCCTTTTTCGTCAACTTTGCTTCCCAGACAATTTTCTTACCCATTATTTGAAGGGTCATAGTTCAAACGAAGACAGGCGTAGGCTGGTCATAGCAATGCAAGGGTTCCGCGATATGAAGAACCTGTAGCATAACACCAGCAGACAACTTAAATAAAAATTTGCGCGCTTTCCTGTGGCAACCTTGTGATGAGAGTAATGAACCATTTCGGAATCACTAAACAAGAAAAACACTGGTCTTCAATTTCAGTGTTACGGAAAAGTTCTTAGAATATTGTGGACTAAGGAGGAGAAACATGCCAACATTTTGCAAGATTTGAATATGGAAGAAAATTGGCACGAAAACAACAGCATGCTTCGGAAACTGGAATTCTTTGGCCTTTTAATCGTCGTGTTGACTTGGACAGATAAGTGATGCAAGACATTGCATGGAATGTATTTGTGGGTTTAAACATGGGCTGTCAAGTCGAATGAACATGGTTGGCTGGTTGGGGTTGGCTGGTTGGTTCTTTGACATAATATTGACCACATCACAACTGGGGCGCCGATTGGTCTGTAAAAAGATGGGGTAAGCACCATGTACTCGATACGTCTCAAGTCGCGTAAACAAGGGACCGGGTCCTTACAATGAATGGATACAAGCCCTCGCTCTTAAACTTCAGGTATGTTGGTGCCGAGGTTCAACCCCTACGCCTGTCAGTTTGGCTAAAATGTTGACGTCTTGTCCTTGACTTGGTTGGTAAATTGCAAGTACCTCAGAACTCGGGGTGAGATCACCTGATGGTGACTGGCACTAGTAATAGGGAAAGCTAATCCACACGCGATTTTCTCTGTTATCTCGTTTATCAACGTGAACAAACGCAGCTGCACGAGAATCGGTAACGGTTCTCGCCGCTCCCGTTACTTAAGGGATATGTGAGTCGGCCGCTCATAAAGCAATGTCAAACTACTGAGCGTAATCTTGGCAACAAATCAACAACAGCGGTAAAATGCTGGTGTTGACAGTGATATCCTGTAGTAGGATACGCGAGGGGGAAAAAATCCACACGCAAAAACTCAATCCAGTGGACTAGTAGTAGCACTTGTATGAAATACGCTTGGGTTCAAAGCCAGCAACGCAACAAACAAACAAATGTGAACAATGCTTTGAACACACATTTTTTTTTAAATTATCTGGACTGTTTTTATATCTGAGGTATTGAGAATTGCTTGAACTGTGATTGTGACGCAGCACTGACGTATGCTGTATCTGGCTGGTTGCGAAAGCCGTGTGACTATTCCATTCATGCGTGTTGGGAAATATGTCCTCGCGTGTTGTAGTGGAACGAAAGCGGATGACACGGTGAAGGATTGCATGGAATTCCTGTCATTATCGCCAGGTATAGACCACCAGATGATGATACTGATGATAAACAGCATTGGCCAAGTCCTCTGTGACGTGTTGTTCGACCACTGTAGACATGGTCCCTAGCCTATATTCCCAATATGACATTATAACATGTAAGCGGTGTTTCTTCACGATTTCCCCCTAACGTTTTTGTAAGTTAGCAGCTGACATAGGGTTGTCAAACCACTGTAGACATGGTCCCTATATTCCCAATATGACATTATAACATGCAAGCGGTGTTTCTTCACGATTTCCCCCTAACGTTTTTGTAAGTTAGCAGCTGACATAGGGTTGTCAAACCACTGTAGACATGGTCCCTATATTCCCAATATGACTATAACATGCAAGCGGTGTTTCTCCACGATTTCCCCCTAACGTTTTTGTAAGTTAGCAGCTGACATGGTCCCTATATTTCCGATGAAACTGCTTGCTTGCTTGTGTTCGTTGGCTTGAGCTCCAACGCGAAAAAACATGATTGTTGCACACAGTGAACAACTGGGGTTATAATTAAATTATAAGAAGACACATATTATGGTCGTCACTAGGAAGAAGGAAATACAAGTGAATCGGTACAATTATCTCGGAATAGTCATAACATCTGATGGGAGATGCCTTGAAGAGATTAGAACAAGAATCGCCATTGCGAAGGCAGCCTTTTGCAAGATGGAAACCATACTGTCCAATAAAAAGATGTAATTTTCCAATGAGAAAAAGGATGTTGAAGTGCTACTAGAACCTCTTTTAGAGTGTCTAGTTGGTCATGCGTCGAAGTACACTTGTTCCTGCAGCGAGGCGCTGTCGCCATTTGGAGATGACAGGTTCGAATCCCGATCGGTAACTATAAGCTTACAAATTGTATGTTGTCTAGTGCGTCCTCTAGTCTCTACTTGTCTAACGTCGGCCACCAAACACCCGCCACGGCTTGGAGCCTGTCGACAATGAAATCACTGAAACCCACGAAGGAAACATGACCAACCTGGGCCTGATGACCAACCCGGGCCTGATGACCAACCTGGGCCTGATGACCAACCCGGGCCTGATGACCAACCCGGGCCTGATGACCAACCCGGGCCTGATGACCAACCCGGGCCTGATGACCAACCCGGGCCTGATGACCAACCCGGGCCTGATGACCAACCCGGGCCTGATGACCAACCTGGGCCTGATGACCAACCCGGGCCTGATGACCAACCCGGGCCTGATGACCAACCCGGGCCTGATGACCAACCTGGGCCTGATGACCAACCCGGGCCTGATGACCAACCCGGGCCTGCGCCCAGCCAGTCCGCGTGGGCTGTGCTGCTGGATCGCGGCCTGGCTACATACTAATGTTCCAGTACGGCACTGGCACACCCCGCTTGTTTATTAGCTTGAAGTTGGGAAGGAGAACTGGTGCTTTGATGCCTGGGCCGGGAGAAGGGTTTCTACACTAGCCCCACTCCAATACATGCAAGCCACTGTCGTGACTTTGGCGACCTCAACGCCGATACATGGGAGTCACAGTTAAAGCCCATTCTTCCGCAGGATTAACAGCTGACCAGACTAGCCCGCCAACCGCGGTAATGCAGCGGCTCGACGCTCGCCTATCGTAGCAGTTGTCTCGGGTTCGATCCGCATTGGAACGGGTTTGAACTTGTCTAATTGGCCTGGGCCCCTAGTTGGGACCCGGCGTAACATGAGTACCGGGAAGTGTCTTGGGGAGACAAGGCGGCCGGTGTGATACCGACATCCTCGCTCACTTAGTGCCGTTTGGTCTATACAAATATGGGTGATGTTTTATATACCCATTGTGCTTCAGGCGTGTAGAAGGAGGCACCGTGACTATCTTTACAACCAACTGGTAGCTACATGTTTCCATTGTTTAAATAGTGTTCACGTATAACGGGGAGCCGAGGTGACCATGTGGTTTCATGCCCTGGCCTACCGACCCTGCGTAGTGGTGTTGGTAGTGAAGCTGATAATGATGCTGCACAACTGCGGTGTCATCTTTTCATGCATTCTCCGGGGTAGAATGCGAGCGTTAGAAACTACATCTCTTTCCCGTGTTGTCTAGCACCGCGTGTTTTTGGAATTATTCAGTTGCTTTTCTTGGCGTCTATGTCTGTAGGTGCGATTTGTTTCTGTTTCATTTTCCACGTCAGCGTGTTCAAATTAACGCCACGTATTTAAAAAAAAGCTGAAAGATATTGATTGTTGCGGGGGGGTTCTGTGGCGGAAAGTCGCTGCATAAATAGTTCTGGATCTACTGTGAGTGTTGGTTTTGGAGATCTTGAGAACCGGTGGTATGCGTCAAATTGGGAACACTGTTACCATGTCAAAGGTTGAAGAATTTGATACCTAGGCTTGTCTAATGGAGAACACAGCTTCGTCGCCGATGATGTGGCCTTCCTCTTTTGTTGTATGTGTGCGTGTTGGGGAAGAGGGGAGCAGGGAGGCGGGGGGGGGGGGGGATTGAGGGATTTTTGTATTAAGGCCATATAATAATAAACATGAGACGGTGGCACGGAGGGATATCAGCAGCAGAGTTGATCCAGAAAACCAAAGACCTAGATATGTGGAGAGCCATGAACGCCTACGCCAGCTGGCAGGGCACTTGATGATGATGATGATGATAAATAAACATACAGCACAACCGTACTATCAGTTATGTGTGATAAATTGTAAAATACATATATGCAAACCGCAGTTGGCAAATGCCTTGGTAAAATTGTTTATTTAAAAAAAATAGAGGTTACCCACAATAAAGTCGGCTACATTGGCTTAGGGGTTAGTGAAACGTAGTCTCAGTTTCCAAACATACCGAATCGAGGGTTCGAAATCATCCGCTGGCCATTCGGCATTAAGTCGATGGTATGAGACGCCGGCCGTTCAGAAAACAATGGCAAACTACTGAGCGTAAATTGCCAAATCCCCGGGAAGCTTAACCCGGTCAACAAATTCAAGTTATACTATTCTCGAGTTTTCTCAGAGTGTACCCTATCCAGCGCCATCGCCTTTTCTTCACCTATTGATTCCCTGGAATCTCTAAGTTTTTTTTGTTTTTTTTCATAAGCTCCACATTAGTGATTGTGACTTAACACTTTAGTCCCATCTATCTGTTCAGTACTCCGGACTCTGTGACTGATAAATCCAGGTTTCTCTGTTACCGGACCTCTGGGAACATCCAACCCATTAACCAGTGGGGATTAACCAAATCAGCTTGTGTTTAGGGTGCAAAGAAAAGGGGCGTAAAGAGTGCTCGTCCGCGAGCGCATACGCGCGCACACACACACACACACACACACACACACAAGGCGGGCGATGGGTGACTGTATATGTAGTCAGTTGGTTAGATAGGTAGGTGAGTGAATAGTTTAATTAGTAGAAAGGTAGGTGTGTGTTTGGATAGATGGGTAGGTGGTTGGGATGGTAGATGGATGAGTGGATAGTTGAATAAGTAAAAAGGTAGTGTGTGTATTTGGATTGACAAGTAAGTGGTTGGAATGGTAGATGGGTGATTGGATAGTTGAATAGGTAGAATGTTAGGAGGGTAACTGTATAGGTATTTAATTGGTTGGATAAGTAGGTAGGTGAGTTGAATAGATAGAAAAGTAGGCGTGTGTTTGGATAAGTAGGTGGTTAGCTGAATGACCAGGTAGGTGTTTCGGTGAGTGGGTAGGCAGGTAGACCGCTCTCTCGGCAGCAAAATGCATAAAAGTGATATCGAAAATAGAGGTGACTGCCGCCTGGATGATACTGAGAAACGACTGAACACAAAATATAACTAGGAAGCTGGACAAAAACAAAACAAAACAAGAGGCCTGGGTTTACTTATGTTATTCTTAGAAACGTTTATATTCATCATTTAAGATTATGCTATTCCAGTTTTCTATGTAGTATTCTGTTGTTGGGTTTTTTTTTCGTATTATTGTTATTATTTATTTTTGTTCACTGATAAAGAATTAATCTAAACATTCGCTTGAATCTGCGTGTCTTTGATTTTTTGTCGAGTTTCCCAGTACTTTGTGTTCATTCGTTTTGCATATAAATTAACTTCGCTCCACTTTACTCCTATATACAAATGGCTCGACGCTATTACCCGAAGGGACTGCTCAAGGCTAAAGTGTTTGCGGCTGTTGTTTTCATTGTTGGTTATGTGAATGGGGGTGTTTTTGTTTTGTTTTTAAGACTTTTTTTTCCCATTTCAGTTAAAGTATTTCTCATGCATGCATTATTATGTGTTAAGCGTTGCAGTTTTTATGGGTATGAACTTTCTCAGTGAAATAACATTTGCGTTCTTCTGTCTTTCTCAGCTCTGAAGAGGAAGCTGATGTTGAGGAGGTCCGTTAATGAGCTAGTGGATCGAGGCATCTATCCACGTGAGTATGCGGTTATGTCCACTTTTTGTCTGTCCACAGGTCGCCCCTTCGTATATTTTGTCAAATTCTGTATCAAGAAGATGTTGTCTCATGGCAGCTGCCGCCGAACGAACGAACGAACGAACAAACTTTATTTTCAAAGGGTTAAGAATTGGGTAAGCATGCCCGTCTAACATTCTGCCCTTCTGTCACTCTTTTTCATACATTATTTCATTCATTCATCATTCAATGCTAACAGAAAACAGCAACAATATAAAAGATATGCGTTATAAAGGCATGGGCAAAATGCAAACATCAATACTACAGGACTCAGTAATGAGGGTCTTCTAGACACACTCTGAGACACCAGTGAAGATCTGAAGCTGACCATCCTGTTCGTAACTATGCTGGAATAGCAAACGTTGTTCCCCGAAGAAGAAGAAGAAGAAGAAGAAGAAGAAGAAGAAGAAGAAGAAGAAGAAGAAGAAGAAGAAGAAGAAGGTGTCTGAGCTCAAGCTGATCCTGAAGAAGGTGTCTGAGCTCAAGCTGATCCTGTAGAAGCATCTTCTGTTTGTGCATCAACTGCAACTTTTAGTGCCTGTTCTGCCAGATCAAGTTGCGTAACTGCTGGTGGTAGCTCGGTTTCTGCTAGTTCTGAAGGAGTTTCAGCTCATGCTGATCCCGTGGAAGTATCTTTTATATGTGCCTCAACTGCTTCTTCTAGAGCGTTTTCTGCCAGATCAAGTTGCGTTGATTTGTTTGTCTTTCACGTACTCTAGACTACGCTACACCATTATAAAGATGACCAGCTTTCTTTCTTGTCGCCTTACCTACCCAGGTGTAAAATAAAGTTCCCTGTTTCTCACCTTGAGGTGTATTAGGTGTATGATTCTGGCTCCATATTTGTATAGAATAATCGGTCATCGGTAGGTGATGTGGTTAGTTGTGCTGCCGTGGCTAAATTTAATAACACATACTACAAGTCTACACATCTACATAAAACGTGATTTGCAGGTCTACTTACGTTATAAAACGAATTTCATTAGGGTGAGAAGTACAGAACTGTAAAATTTAGAGGGAAAAATAATATCAAGTAACTGGTTCTTGTATTAATGCAATCTTGTAATAATCTTAATCTCTCCCCCCCCCCCCCCCGGAAACCCTAAAATTTCCCCCTGAGTGGGTGCGGGGGGGGGGGGGATTCCCCACCGGTTGAGAACCACTGTATTACTTGGTATTGAAACTTGTGAATGAGTTACGCCCGGGGCCCAATCCACTAATAATATAGTAAGGATAAGTTGCCATGTCTTCCTGTATTTCAGGGCCCTTAGGGGAAGCGAAGAATATTACCACTGTAACCTACCGTGGTAGCCGGCTCCTTGGCCGAGGTGTTAGCAGCTTTCTCCGTTAACCCCGAATACTCTCGTGGTTGATGTGAGCGCACGAGAATTAGAAGTGGTTCGAGTCGCGCCAGTGACTTATGAGAGTATGGAGCCGGTCGCTCAGAAAGTCGTGGCGTGCTGATGAGCGTAATCTAGCCTAGGAATCAACATACAGCTGAAAGATGCTGGTGTTGACCGCAATATCCTGAAACAGGATGGAAACGCCGGGGGGGGGGGGGGGACCTACCGTGGTAAAAGGCGACTATGGGGGTAAGCATGGGACTAGCTGTTCCGTCCCGTAGGAAACTTTAGCTGCACAATACACCGAACATGAACAAGTCTCAGGACAAGACAGAAAATAACTCAGCTGAGATTAAAGGAAGCTCCTCTCCTAGAAGAAGTATGACGCCATGCGGAAGAAAGCCTAAGGATATTGCCGGCTTGCCTCCTTGCTTCCTTTTACCTGAGAAAGTCTGCAGAATTGACACCTGCATTATTAGACCGATTTTATGATCTGGGAAAATCAGCACAAGTGGTAAGGGAACTCAAATATTATAATACAAGCATTTTGGAATTATGCGAAATAGATGGAAGGGAGCAGGAGAAAGGCTTCTAAACATAGGTGAAAGACTGCTGTTCTCAGACCTTCCAGAGAAGAAAGACCTTCCAGAGAAGAAAGACCTTACAGAGAAGAACATGCTCTTCCTCGGTAAACAAGTGGTCATAATGCTATTTAAAGAGGCAGGTAAAGCATTAATAGAGTGGGAAGCTGTGAGTACTAGACTGATAATAGTAACATTAGAACCCCCCTCCCTCCATACACACACACGCGTGCGCGCGCGCACACACACACACACACAACGAAGAAAGCATGAATGTGACGGGTGTTACGCATCAACAAATAATAAGGGTGAATCAGTTAAGGAGGAAATTTATATTTCAAAATGCCATCGGTAATCGAAGAAATATCAATATCAAAATTGGGTGGTAACGTGAATGTAAATATACGATGGAATAACACGAGTTTTAGAGATACTATTGGGATATACGGATTTGATGTCATGAACACAAAATGGAAAATTGTCCACCAGTTTCCGAAAGATTCAATATGTCCTGGACGCGATAATGGTGTTCCACATAAAAGAATACATTAAGCAACGCGGGTATCGCCAGATCACAATACAGTAAATGAGATTGATTACGTTCCACGCCTTAAGGTCCAGTGGGTATTTGAGGCTAACTTTACATTTGTAGAGACGAATGAATCGCCAGTCGATGAGTAATGTGGTCAGTATAGCGCTGCCCGCCTTTACTGCCCATGGTATTTCCATGTTAAGCCGTGTCCACCTAGTTAAAAGCGAGTTGTATATCCTTTACCGGACGCCGCAGTCAAAGCCAGCATTTTTCGCTGTTCTGACCTCTTGGTAAGTTTACGTTCAGTAGCTTGCCATTGCTTTCTGAACGACAGGCACCCATACCTTTTCGTTAATAAAAATACGCAAGACAGTCTGCTGCCAAATCGCCAGCAGCTGTGTTTCGAACGCGGATATGTGGGATTACGAACTGCGCCTGTAACACCTTCGCCACGGAGCAAGCCTAGCCTGTGCCATTAGGGGGCAATGATGTACAGACCATATAGGGAAGCAGAGGAAGAGGCCGACAACGTAAACGATGGACGCAGTGAATAACAGAGTCCATGGGAATATCGATACATGAAGCCCATAAGCGGGCATTCTCCCGCTGTTTATACTTCACCTCGACACGGCAAGGTACAAGAGGAACATGATGAGATGAGATTTCAATTTTGCCATGTTCCAGTAACTTAATGAGTCCGAGAGAAAATGTTACTTCCTAATTAATTACAGTATTCATATATATATATAAGTTATAAACGCCATTCCGAATTGGGTCGACAAGGTGTCAGGTGTCTGTGCGAATCTTTCCCTTCCCACCACCACCACATCGTTCCATCTCGTCTTTCTTCTCTTCCCCCCCCCCCCCCCATGTAAATAAAGTAGCATCACTCTCTTGCGCCAGCCGTGTCCGAAAGCATGCAGGGAGGACACGTGCTGTTGGAGAGATCTGGAAAACTCCAGACATCATCTTCGCTGTTGATGTTATCAGAGCCGCATACCATGCGGCGTTTTGTGCATCATCTTCAGTTTTTAATACATTTGTATGTGTCTGGCTCTGTCCCCATTTCTGGTCTTACACTGTAACACATGCCAGATGTGGCCAGACCTGGTTCTAAATATGGCAGACCAGCATTTTCTGGACACAGAGATTTCGTGTTAAAATCGCTGTCTGCGTCTTGTGTCTAAAAGTATAAATGTCACTACTCAATGTATGCTTCTATATAGTCAGTATTGCCCCTTTCTTCTTCTTCTTTGTCTTATTCTTATTCCTCTTCGAATACTGCTGCTGTTGCTACTACTACTTTCATCACTACTGCTGCTGCTGCTGTTACTACTACTACTACTACTACTACTACTACTACTACTACTACTACTACTACTACTACTACTACTACTACTACTACTACTACTACTACTACTACTACTTCTGCTCATTATTATTACTAGGGTAAGTTAATAAGTAAATCACAAATGGTTGTAGAAAAATAACTAAATATGATAACAACTTGAAACCAGTTTATTTGTATACATACATTGTCCCTTTATTGCTCAACATAATTTCCACCAACATTCATGCACTTATCCCATCGTTTTATTAGTCCTCCCAAACCGGCTGCATAGAACTGCGTGCTTTGTTTTCATTTACCGGCCACCCACAGAGCTGTGTGATTTACTTATTGACTCGCCCTCGTAACTTTTTCTACCCAGCTATGCACCGCTTTACGGGATAAACATTTGTCAGTATAAACACTGAAAACCCACCTTGGCGGGAGACATTTCTCGAATGAAGTTGAATGTGAAATGAAAACGTTGTTTAGAAAACGGAGCAATGAGTTCCATGCAGCCGGTTTGGGAGGACTGATAAAACGATGGGATAAGTGCATCAATGTTGGTGGAAATTATGTTGAGAAATAAAGGGACAATGTATGTATAAAAATAAACTGGTTTCAGGTTGTTATCATATTTAGTTATTTTTCTACAGCCTTTTGTGACTTATTTATTAACTTACCAGTGATAGTGGTAATTTCACACACCTATCAGTTGAACGTAATACTGCATTGAAAATCAACCTGGGATTGATCGCAACTTACTGCAAATAGCATGCATAATTCTTTCTTCTGTCATTATTATTGTTATTATTATTATTATTATTATTATATTATTATTATTATTATTATTATTATTATTTCTTTTTCGCACCAATCGGTTCTGTTGCGGAGGGGTTACGAATCAAATTTGTAATCCCGCGTGTGCCGCTTCCGAAACACAGCTGCGGGCGATGTAGAAGCAGAACGCCTTGCGTTAGTTTTCATATAATGTTATGAGTGTCGGCCGTTCAGAAAGCAATGGCAAACTACTGAGTATAAAGTTTCCAAGAAATCACAAACAACCTATAAATGTTGAGGTTGACTGCGGCGTCCTGTAAATGATATAGAATTAATTATAACTTATTCGCATCTTTTCGTTTCTACTTCGTTATATTGTTATAACCTAGCTAATTGATCAGCATCTTTCTCGTTCAACTTGTTATTATTATTGTTTTATCTCTTCTGCCTCCGTTTTTCCATCTTCATCTCCTACCTCTCCTCTGTTCTGTTGTTGCTTTAACTCTTCCCTTCCTTTTTTTTTGTGTCATTTCATCCTCCTCTTCTTTTTGTTTCCTTCATATCGGACTATCAACCCTTCTCCGCCCCCTCCATCTCCTCTTCATCTTCCCCCTCTCCTTTTCAACTTCCTCATTCCACTCATAGTCCGTATTATCAAGAATGATGTCGGCTGCTAAGTGGCTCCCGTCTCCTCGCAGCTGCCGGTGACTGTTTCTGTACCAACGGTTTTCTGGTGCCATCAGTTCTCCCTGTCTGCAGGGCCAGGCGCGTGTGTTTATGTGTGCCTTTTTGAGCAGTTCAAGATGAAAGGAACATCCCTGCTGGTGTGTCTCCGCCTTGAGTGGTTGAAGGGCGTGTGTGTCCGACGCTAGTGGTAGCTACTGATAGGGCCGTCCCTGGCGGACAGGTCAACCATTGTGATCCAGACGAAGTGAGACACAAACCTGCTGCCTTGTAAGTAGACTGGGGACGGTGAAAGGCAAGGAGGGAAAGCAAACTCGAGAAAAGGTTAGTCCAGATCGGATGTCCTGGACCAAACGTTAGTCTAGATCGGGTGTGCTGAACCAAATTTTAGTCCAGATCGAATGTCCTGGGCCAAATGTTAGTCCAGATCGGATGTACTGGACCAAATATGTGTCCAGATTGGATGTCCTGGACCAAATGTTAGTCCAGATCGGATGTACTGGGCCCAAGCTAAAAGTAAGGGAGGGTTCTCTTTACACGCCAAAGACACATCGGGCATCTGGAGCTAGTCCCATATTTGTATGGACCAGACAGCGCTCAGTGGGTCGCTATCACACCAGGTCGCTATCACACCAGGTCGCTATCACACCAGGTCGCTATCACACCAGGTCGCTATCACACCAGGTCGCTATCACACCAGGTCGGTATCACACCAGGTCGCTATTACACCAGGTCGCTATCACACCAGGTCGCTATCACACCAGGTCGCTATCACACCAGGTCGGAATCACATCAGGTCGCTATCACACCAGGTCGGTATCACACCAGGTCGCTATCACACCAGGTCGGTATCACACCAGGTCGGTATCACATCAGGTCGCTATCACACCAGGTCGGAATCACATCAGGTCGCTATCACACCAGGTCGCTATCACACCAGGTCGCTATCACACCAGGTCGGTATCACATCAGGTCGCTATCACACCAGGTCGGAATCACATCAGGTCGCTATCACACCAGGTCGGTATCACACCAGGTCGGAATCACATCAGGTCGCTATTACACCAGGTCGGAATCACATCAGGTCGCTATTACACCAGGTCGGAATCACATCAGGTCGCTATTACACCAGGTCGGAATCACATCAGGTCGCTATCACACCAGGTCGGTATCACACCAGGTCGGAATCACACCAGGTCGGTATCACACCAGGTCGGAATCACACCAGGTCGCTATTACACCAGGTCGGAATCACATCAGGTCGCTATTACACTGGCCGCCTTTACTTTCCAAGACATTTCCTGGTGCACACTTTAAGCTGGTCGACCTGAAAGCCCAGCTCAGTTTAAAAAAGTCGATCGCGCCCTGATGCTGATGGAAGCCAAGAACACCGGTACGGCAGTCGAGCGTCCAGCCCATACACTGCCGCGGCTCCCTAGACCAAAGGTTTGACGGAGCATGGCAAAGTAGCGCCTAGTGTGGTGTCGTCATTTGAACTTCACATGTGACCAGAGATCTCAACAAACGACCCATACAACATCCAGCGTTTCCACCGAAATCTTTTTCAGTGAACAAAGAAAGGGGACTTAATGGTGGTCTACTATTTCCGGTTATCAATAACTCTAAACAAGGTGGGAACTCTCTGAGTTGTTTGTCCATTGCGAGACGCTGCCACCAACCCCCAGGTGGATTGCTATGCTGTTTTACCTTCATTGGTTTGCCATTGCTGGCTGGGATAGAAGTCAACGCTTAAGTCCAACAGAACAGTGTGGATGATGAACCACCTACCCCTCCACCAGCCCATCGGAGGTTTAAGAGTTGAAGCGCGCTGATCCTGTCGGCCACGCCGACCGCTAAAGCTGAAACAGGCGGCACGATTTGTCACAGAAGAAACCAACAGACAACCAGATAAAAACACGACATTTCGCTACGTAAATACGGTCTCCCCAAAATACTGACTTTTCTTGTTGAAGTGTGTCTGCATGATTCTTCCTCTCTCTTCTCTTCTCTTCTCCTCTCTCTCTCTCTCACACACACAAGTACGACGTCTCCGGAAAACTTGACTTTTCTAGTTGAAATGTGTTTGCATGGTTCTTCCCCTCTCTCTCTCTCTCTCTCTCTCTCTCTCTCTCTCTCTCTCTCTCTCTCTCTCTCTCTCTCCCCCTCCCCCCTTCTCTCTCTCCCCACTCCTCTCCCCGCTGTATAGTTTTGCAGCGAAGGTAAAAGTAAACTCTGGGAGAGCCGTTGACAAGGGATCTAACCATGCGGCTGTCGGATGTGGAATCGAGCAGGTAGTTAGGCCAGACACCAGCTTCCAGACAGACATTACTTGAGCTCTGATTTATATACCAGTAGACGGAACACTGAAAATACATCCCACCAACTTGGTAAACATGTGTATCATGCATGGGCGGCTCAACACCGACCGTTCAATGTCCTCGTGTGATTGTTTGTGAGGGCATCACCATGCCTGCCAGTTCTGTGATGTGGCTTGGCAAACGTGTGTTTAATCATCATCGGGTTGGTTAGTTCGAAGACTGGCGTTGAAGCCGTGTGGTCGTGCCGCCCCATTGTCCCTTTCTCTCGTCACTTCAGTTTAGCTCTGTGTAAGTCGGGTACTCTGATGTACTTGTGTGATCTGCTTGTTTCAGTTCAAGGTTCTTGCGTGCCTGTGTGATCTGTTTGTTTCATCTCAATGTTCTTACATGTCTGTGTGATCTGTTTATTTCATCTCAATGTTCTTACATGTCTGTGTGCTTGCTTGCTTGCTTGTGTTCGGGGGGGGGGGGGGGGGGGGGTTCCTTGCGGAGTTCTCATGAACTCATGTCCCAAGAAATTCTTTGAACATCTGCTGCCTGTGTGTATCAACCAACCCAAGGCATCATGTTGTGTTATACCTTTTACTGCAGAACTATTGGACTACTAGTGTTGAAGCTGTATTGCTAGGAGAACTATTGGACTACTAGTGTTGATGCTGTATTCAGAAGAGAACTATCAAACTATTAGTGGGGAGCCATGACAGAGATGACTGGCTCATAATGTGCATAGCTAGTCCCCAGAAAGGGCTTAAAAATTCAAGGATCATAATGGTACTACGCGTCCCCCCTGACCACTTGGGTAGTGAGATCAGACATATCAGTTTAGGCAGCTTTCATTTTGTGCTTGTAGTCTACAAAGTCCTGTTCATTGTCTGAAAATGTGGTTTGTTGTGTTCTCTTTTGTACTGTTATTGCATTTTATGGGTAATTGCTGTCTTTTCTCTGGCTCCATGTGTTTCTGCACAATCTCTTGATAAATGATAAGTGTATTTACTTCTGTGAGTGGCACTGTGTGGTAGCATTGTTCCTAATGTCTGCCTGCTTTTGCCAGTCTGCCAGCTGCCTCATTTGCTGCAACAGTACAATGTGAACTATGTGAATATGTCCACTGGGTTAAATGATTACAGTTGTGATATGCAATTGTGATTCACAGTTGTAACATACAGTTTTGATAGATTATGGCAATTTTATGTTGAAAATTATGTCAATGGACTTTCTTCTTCTGTTTACAGCTTTAAAGACACCACCAGCATTTGCAGAAAAGACCAAACAGTTGGAGCGGGCAAAGGTGAGTAGTGTTGCTGATTGGTAGTGTCCATATTACAACAACAAAACATCACAAGCAGATCCTGTAGCAGGAATCTGTTGTGGTATGTGAAGGGTCACCACCATCACATTTTTGTAGGCCTGAGTGCACAGAGGAATAGGTGGCAGTCTGACCTCTCTCACAGCGAACAACATTGACCCTTGTTTGACCAGCTTCATGCCATTGTCTTCATAACACCATAACCATTACACTAACACACCCACTGTGTCCATTTTATGAGAATGGTGTGTCAGGGAGTGACCGGTGGATCTGGCCGATACTCAGTACTCCAAGAAAAGGCCAGATGGACACATAATCAGACTGCTTCTGCTACCATTAGTATTGGGACTCTGCTGACTGTTGAAGATGAGGACGGAGCATGTATGGGAATGTCTCGAGTGCTGTGATGTGGGCTCTTGACTCGACTCAACAACTCCAATAAATATATTAGCTTTCATGTAGCAAGCACAAATAAAGGGGTAAAGGATTGAAAAAGAAAGACGTTTGTCTGTTGCTTTACATAGAAACCATAGGATTATAATATGTTACTCTTTTATATAATGCATAACTTCTGAATACGATCTTGCCAAGAGATCATAAACAGCCAAAAAATGCTGGGGTTGAATGCAACGTCCTGTAAAAGATATGCAACTAACTTTTTTCTTGTATATATTTTTAATGCATAATTTGGGATGTTTATTTGTTGGATGTAATTTCACCTGTGTTTGTGTCACTGCTGACAGACTGGGGACCTGCTGCGGCACAAGATCCAACAGAGGCCAGACAGACAGCTGCTGGTTCAACAGCATATACTTGAAGGTAAGCTTTCAGTTCCCAGCTTCCACTGAAGTGGAAGGAGAGCATTACTTTAGCCTACATCCACCCCATCTGAGGACACACTCTATGGAGATGTCAGCAAGCTTAAGTTGACTGCTGCTTTCTTTGGATTTATTCATATCAGAAGGTGAAAGAAGAGAAGAAGAAGAAGAAGCATAGTGAATGTTTGCTTTATGGTATGGCAGTAAGCCTAATGCTGGTGTTTGTGTAGATCTTGCAGCAGGTAGTGACTGTACAGGTGAGACCAGATGCTGGTGCTGGATAGGATACACATTGAGAAAACCTGATAATAGTATATGTAGAAAGTCCTTTCTCTGGAACCCACAGGGCGAATGACCTGGGGGTGACCTGAAACACAGAGAAGAGAATTAAAGACAGATCAACCATTTGAGGATGACATGGAAGGGGCAACAGGAGACGGGGAAGTATGGGAGGATTTGGCTGGAATTGGGTTAAGGCCAGTGCTCCACAGGGAGATAAAAGGCAGCAGAATAAGAAGAATATCCTGCTTGTGGTGTGGAGTTTTAAACCACAGGCAATGGGCATAGTTAACGCTGTGATGTTGTGTATAAGAGTTGTCCTGCACCATTAGGAGTGGTCTCCAACTGGCCACAAGGCAAGGAAAAGCTCTATAAGTATTCATTATTTCTTTTATAAATACAAGCACAATGTAGGGAAAAGCTCTATCAATATGTTGTTTTTTTTTATTCTTTAAATAACCACAAGGCAGGGAATATTTCTATAAATATACTTTGTTTTAAAAAACCACAACGTAAAGAAAAGCTCTTTAAATATCATGTTGTTTTTTTTATAAAAGCAGACATAATGCTGGGTAAAGCTTTATAAATATGCTTCGTTTAAAAAAAAAACCACAAGACAGGGAAAATCTATAAATATTTTTTTCAACAACCACACAGCAGGGAAAAGTTCTATAAATACCGTTGTTGTTTTTTTTTAAAAACAAATCACTTAGCAGGAACCTGTGAAGTGTTGGGACCATTACATTCTGTAGACAGAGTGCACGGAGGAACAGGTGGCCGGCCAGTCTTTCTCTCTTGTAGCGAACATTGAGAGCTGAAATTGGAACCTCACCTGACCACACTGATGACTTTGTCGGCATATTATCCTACCCATTACACCAACATACCTGCTATATATCCTTTGCTGGTTTGACAGAACCTCATACAAGACACCACACTCTGGATCCCCTCTGCTGTGTGTAAACCTTGAGTGGTAGAGGGCCTCACATGTTCCAACGACCTCAAGAGATCTGCTGACAGTAGCGCAGCTACTGGTAGGGTCTCCCATGTCAAACAGATCAAGGGATAGGGACCAGACAAAGTGATACATAAACCTTGTAGATAGACTGGGGACAGTTAAAGGCTTGGGAAAGCAAACCCCAAAAAAATGCTTGTGGAAGTCGAATGCACTGAGCCATGTCTTGATGAAACAGTGCAACACATTTCACTTGATGGTGATGATACACTATGGATAAGCAACATGAACCAAAGATTGGAATGGAAGCTTTAAGTAAACAGTCACAGTTGACTGTTATTTCAGGGGAAGGTGGGATTTGTTAAGCTTGTGGGGAGGAAGCCAGCTGGAAAGAGACTGCTCACCTTGACACATATTGCAAGCATAAGTGATGGAATGATTCTAGAAATGTTTATGTGAAGAGCTGATTGAACAGAAAGCTCTCCAAAGTTCAGTCAAAGCGGCAAGAGTTGAAGTGAAAAGCTGGCATTTGTGACAAGGGCAACAACTTGACAAACTTTAGTGCTCAGGATGAGAGGGTAAAATCACTAGATAAAAACGTTAATGGCTTCAAACAATGATGGAGAGGTACAGGTGGGAACGCAACTGCATGCCACAGATTTTATTTTTTATTCTCGAGTTCATGTGATAAACACTGAACTTAAACTCTGTCTTTTAAAAGTTCCCCCACCTGCAAATAAGAAAAAGCTAATGAAGTTTTGTGTAAATTGTTTTTGTAAAAGGTAAATGTGTTTTGTATCTGGTGCTGTTGTGGTGGTGTGTTGTTGTTGGGAGATCCACATTTATTTAAAATCCACATATTACTGGGGCACAATATATAGAGATAACTAGATTAGATGAGTTACAGTGAATTTGTGCTGTGGTATATCTTAACAGGCCGACTAGTTAATATTACTAGATCAAGTCTTGATGGATCAGCTAACTTGAGTTAACAATTGAGCAGTGCAAACATTTTTGTCAGTATTTGGTAGAAAATCAAGTGGCAGTAAAAATGATAATATGAATGATGAATATATGAACTCTCGATATTTCTAGATGTTGTTGTTCCGTTTCTAGATATTTTCTAGCCAGCCACGCCATTTTTTCTCTGAAATGTAGTTCACGCAATAAAACAACCTCGAACAGACGTTTAAAAAAAAACATTTCACTGTAGATAATGCTGTTACCAAAATGCCAACACAAAAGTCCTCTACAAAAATAATTCATCATCAGTGGAAATGGCAGTCATTAAAAAACCAGTCACTTCTGCGTCACAACCAGCCGCCCTGCATGCAGATATTTCTAGATGTTGTTCTGTTTCTAGATGTTTTCTAGCCAGCTACACCATTTTCCGAGCATGCAGTTCACGCCACGACAGATGTAAAAAAAACATTTCACTATACATAATGCCGTCTCCAGAATGCCAAAACAACAGTCCTCCATGAAACACAGTTCATCGTCAAAGAAAGCGGCATTCAACCAGAAGACCAGCAGCCACACATTTCTGCATAAGGCACAAAGACCGGTCAATTCTGGGACATAGCCAGCCGCCATTGCTCTGAACATGCAGTTCACGCACCACAAACTCGGGCAGATTTAAAAGCATTTCACACAAAATTCACAGCGTCGCGCCACGCACTCAACTCAGTAGCAGGGTGACGGAAACAGCTGAGACAATTGAACTATAAAGAGTTGTTGTTGAGCTGTATAAGATTAAAGGTTAGACAAGCTGGCTAGCTTGAGTTACAGTTAAAGATATACTAGGTCACAGCTGAGACACACCGGCCAATATGAGCTACAGTTAGTTGAGTTGTAGTGACCCGTTACCTTTCTATATCTTTTTCTTTGTCAGTTTTTTAATAGAGTTATTAATAATACTAAAACTTGGTTTTGAAACTGTAACCAAGGTCTCAAACTCATGTCAAACTGGGTGAGAGAGGAAATTTTGGTGTCAATGATAACTTAATGAGACTCTAGCAAAATTAATTGACACCTAAGGAAGACTCATCGAGATAGATTTACCTGCTTAAATAACGCTAGAGACAAATGTATTAATTTGTTGTGTAATATGCTACTGATGTTCGCCATCCATTCATTGATTGTAATTATCGATTTAAGCATAGGAAATGAAGAAAAATAATCAGTGTGTTTTGTGTGCATGTTTGCAGATACAACAATAGACCCATCATTACATGAGCGCCAGCGATTACTGAAGCGGTCACGTTTGCTAGACGGCCTCAATGGCAAGTTGGCCCACAGACCTGGACCACTGGAACTGGTGCAAGGAAATATCTTACAGCCTTCACATGAGCTGGCCAATGCAATCAAGGGTAAGATGGTTCAGTGGTCACTATGTACATGAAATCTATTTTGCCTAAATCAAGTTTTGGCAATGTTTCTTATTTCTGGTTTGGTTTGTAAGGGATCACTTTCATGACACACAGCTATCTCCATTAATGCTTCAGTCTCCTCCCATAGATCATCATCATTATCATCATCATCATGTGCCATGCCAGTAAGTATGGGCGATCATGTTTCACCATCTCACACGATTACCAGAGTCCTGGATCAGCTCTGTATTGTTGTCTTGTCCATACCACATGGCCAAGTCATTCAGGTATTTACTTCGCTGCCTTCCCCTAGTTCTTTTCCCATAGGTCATAAAGGAGAATCTCAGCATGGTGCACAAAATCTGTAACACCAGCGAGGATCCAATTGTGTGTATAGCAGAGTTGCACATGCTATACATGTTTGTGGGCAGCTTTTCTAGTTGAGACATTTTTGCCTGGTCAGTGGCTTTTCTAGTTGAGACAGTTTTGCCTGGTCAATGGCTTTTCTAGTTGAGACAGTTTTGCCTGGTCAATGGCTTTTCTGGGCCTGTTCTTTGTGTGCACTTGGGTCTTCTGAGTTTTCCACCTTTGTCCGGGAAGGGAAGACACCCTATCCAGGTTGAGGAGGGAGTACACCATCTTATTTCTTATTTTTGTGAAAATGCAAACAGCCAACAGTGTGAGACAAACCTGGTCTGCTTGAGCCAGAGGAAAATGCCATAACCTCTGATCTGTCCGAAGGAGCAAAGGTTGTTGTTGTGGTTAAGCCTGTCAATTTAAGTTCTTGTACGACTTTGATCATTATTGACTCGTGATTACTTGGTTTCCTTTCTGGTAGGCAAACAGCACATTAACTTCAAGCTTGCTTACGAGCTCTTCAAGCAGTAAGTTTAAGATTTGGGTGCTGATTGTCTTTTATTTTCTGAGAGAATTCATTTTCTCGTTTGCAGTTGTATAGTATAAAAAGTTTGACCTGATAATAGTTAACTAGAAGTTTCTTTTACTGGAACCCACATGGCAAATGAAATAGAGGCAGGCCTGTAAAATAAAATTTAAAAAAACACATGGTTAAGATAATTAGAGGCAGATGAATAATGTAGGAAAGACCTGGTCAGAGCTGCAGGAGATGCAAAAGGATAGCTTGGTGTGAACTGTTGAAGGCTCTTATCCTCCAATGGGGCATAAAGAGCAGAAGAAAAAGCGCGAAAAATGTGTAGTTCTGCTTGTCGTCCAGGTGGAATAATGACATTGAAGAAACATGGTGAAGCAAAGACAAGTTGTCGAAATGTGGTGGTGAAATGGCCAGGGATATGCAAGTGTCCACTTTGTGATATATATAGTCTGTAGAATTTGTTCATTTGTGTTCTGTGTTACTCTTTAACGTCTCTACCTAGCCTGTTTCCCCCCTGGATGTTGTCTGCTGATAATGAAATACCTAAAACCTGTGTTGGAAATAGAATCCTCGACATAATACCAGCCAATCTGTGAGACATGACCAACCTTGACCTAATCCCAGCCAGTCTGTGAAACATGACAAGCTATGACCTAATCCCAGCCAGCCTGTGAAACATGACCAACCTTGACCTAATCCCAGCCAGTCTGTGAAACATGACCAACCTTGACCTAATCTCAGCCAGTCTGTGAAACATGACCAACCTTGACTTAATCCCAGTCAGTCTGTGAAACATGACCAACCTTGACCTAATCCCAACCAGTCTGTGAAACATGACCAACCTTGACCTAATCCCAGCCAGTCTGTGGTTTCTGGGCTGATCCATGACTAGGTTATATATTATGGCCCTCCACAGATGTGAAGTTTCAGTACCAATCTAGTACACCCCATTGGTTTCATAACATGGAGAGGGGAAAGAAAACTCTTCGACACAACCCTCATGGAGAAGGTACTGTGATGTACAGGGAGGAAAGTTTCTATTCTGATACATGGAAGTCCTTTCAGGCCTGAGGCAGCCTGGACGTCAGTACATCAGACTTAAAGAGTTAAAACTCTGTCTTCCAGAGACAAGTTTACCCTATTTGTCACACCTTTCAGAAGATTGTTTTCATGTCTGTATCTGTCTACTTATCGTGTTGAGATAAGAATATCATATAGACTACAGGTAGAAGCAATTCTGTGTCAGATACTGCCACTGGAATTTAAGATGTAAGGCCTTCACATTTACAAGGTCAGGACTTAATGAGATAAAGATACCAGCTCTATTTTTAATTCCCAGGCAATTTCCAGAAAATGTTGCATGTTACCAGGTGCCCAGGTTACCTGGCTGGGTAGACCTCACAGCTGTACTTGGTTGGAGAGGGATATCCGGTCACTATTGGGCATTTAACAGGGTTGATAAGCCAGCACGTTAGCCACTACACCACCGTGGCTTCTCTCATATACTAGATTACAGCTTCAGTGCCCATCTCCTTTTCTTGCTGGATTCTTTCCCCATGATCTGTGTGAGAACGTTATGCCACAATGATTTCTCAACTTGACTTAAGTCCTCTACTCAAGCCACATTGCCACAGAATTTCAGCCCACTAAACTAACAATGTACGGTATAATGTTCTTCTCCTATTCTTTGATTTGCTGTAGAGTGTTGGCTCTGAACCAGCTCACACCAAGTCCTTGAGAAGGTGTCTTCTTGACTGATCAGCTTTTGTGGCTGGGGTTTCTAGAGAATGGTATAGCTGGTATATAAAAATGTAGTGTCTTTTTTCAAACTGGTGATTAAGTTACAATTTATCTTATTTTATTCCAGATGGAACAATTCAGTTTTTACCAACCTGCGACACCGAAGATATGGATCACTCCAGCTCATCATTCCTATTTGATGATGAGAGCACCGGGA
Source organism: Cepaea hortensis (assembly GCA_963921405.1). Lineage (NCBI taxonomy): Eukaryota > Metazoa > Mollusca > Gastropoda > Stylommatophora > Helicidae > Cepaea > Cepaea hortensis. The sequence continues at coordinate 29,559,658 of OY992876.1, read as the reverse complement.
GTGATGGTGCCCCTTCACCATCCATGGATGAGTCTTCGGATGTCAGTAGCCCAAGCTCTACTACACCAGTTCCTTCTTCAGAATCATTACCCATATCTTTTACATTAACTAAGAGCATATCCGTTCCACTCACGATCAACAAAGGCCCCCAGATTCCGTTTGTGTCTGCAAACTCGGCCATTCTTACCACATCAGGTTCCACCTCAAAACTCAATTCCAGTCAACCCGGGACCAGCATTGGAGCATCATTGTTCACTAGTAGCAGTAGCAACAGCCTCAGCAATGGCTCAGGCAAGTCTCGTTCCAAAAAGCCCAAGCCTAAGACCATGTCCAAAGCTAGAATCATCAAATTCCATGAGTATAAAGGCCCGCCTTCGGTGGTGAAGAATCAGTCCTCAAATGTCACAGCAGCAGCTGCGGCAGCAGCAGCTCTAGGCAACACCTGTGCTGAGGACACGCCATATCACATACTGCTGCAACAGCAGCAGCTTTTTCTGCAGTGGCAGTTGGAGTTTCAGCAGAAGCAACAGCATGGAACCGCTACAGTGTCTGCTGTTTCGGAGAATGCCACATCACCTACATTGAGCTCTGTCATTGTTACCTCACCAGTGGTGACCACCGCACCCACAACCCAGATTCAGCCAATTGTTCCCGGAGGCACAGGTTTAGTTCAAGCTGTCACCCTGCAGCAACCACAGACACCCAGCAATCCTATGGTGGCTCAAGGGGCTTTCAGTCTTGTGTCCATCCCATCTTCACCCCAGACCAGTACCCCACAAGCTAGTCCAGCCCCTCCTCCACCACCACCACCACCACCGCCCCCTCTACCACCAGCTACAAGGCCGACACAGTCAGTCGCACCAAGGCAATCTGCTAAAGCACTCACCGCAATACCAGCCAGTGCTCTTTGCCTGCCCAAACTTACTGCCAACTTAGAAGAGATGAAAGTAGCCGACTTGAAAGCAGAGCTGAAGAAACGCAGTTTGCCCGTCTCTGGACCTAAACCTCAGCTTATAGAACGCCTGAAACCATTCACAGAATCCAGCAGCAGCAACAGTCCTGTACCTTCTGCCGTCATGCCTAAAACTCCAAATTCCAGACCCCCATCATGTGCTTCTGCTCCCTTGCAGTTCAGTCAGACAACATTTCACATCAAGACCGAACCTAACGGGGAAACCACAGCTTCTCCTGTTACACGACCCATTCCTACTGCAGCCTCATTGCTAACTTCCTCTGCTGCAACCAGGGTCAGCAACCATGGTTCCACCTTCTCTATGCCCATCACCTTACCTTTCAGCATGCAAGGCATTAAAACAGTCGTCAGCGTCAAGCCCATGGTCAAAGAGGAACCAATGACCACCACTGATATCTCCCCGGCCAATTCTCCTCCCACACTGCAGGCCTCTACTCCGGTGCCAATGACACCCATGAGCCCAGAGTATGAAGCTACATCACCTCCTAGTCTTACACCAAAGCTGACTCTGCCATCCCATCCTATTGTCCAGAATCTGGGAAAGTCCCCAAACATAGGAAATAATCACCTTATGCAAAATGGGAGTCCATCAACAAACTCCGTGGCTCATGGGCAAACAGTGGTCTCCATGAATGCAGACATAGCACATTCAGCTTCAGTGTTGCCTGCAGAGATGATGCCAATGGAAATAGACTCAGTGTCCATTGATTTGAATCAAGGAGTCGATGATACAGCCTTTAAGGCAGCCAGCATGGGGCACAGCTTGGACCCTGCAAACTTCAAGGCTCTTGTCCAGCATCCCATGAACACTGCAGGATTCAAGACAGTTAGTCTTAGTCCAAATTCCCTAGACAACAATTCTATAAAGACTGTTAGTATCGATACAAACATCATGGATGCAAATACCATCAAAACAATCAACTTAAGTCCAAACTTTGATGCCAGTGCCACCATCAAAACGATCAACATTAGCCCCAACACAGACCCAGCCACAATCAAAGCCATCAATCTGGGCTCCAGTGCTGATGGCATGGCTATGAAAACCCTGAGTTTGAGTCCTGGGGCGGATGGCATCAAAACCATTAGTCTGAACTCTGTGAAAGATGCCGCTTCACTACTGAAAACTGTCAAAGTGCCTCTGTCTCAGCTGTCGCCAACACACATTTCCCCGGTCCAGCTAACAGCACCACTGACCCACGCGGTAAGTACTTGATTCTTCTCCTGTGCCTTTCTGACCCCAGTGATGTCTAGGCTCTACATCATCTTATGTCAGTCTCTTCCATCCTTTGCTAAATCTTGAAATGTCTTCCATTTTTCCTCCTATTGATTGCATCACCCCAGGAGGTGTGGTAGCCAGTGGCTATCACACTGCCTGCCAGCATGGTGGCCATGTGTTCGAATCCCCATTAAAGTAGGGTGTTTTTTTTTTTAATTGACCTAGGCTCCCAGGTCATGCAAGCCTAAAATGTGTATGAGGAAATGTCCGGGGAAGTAAAGGTCTCTGAGGTGATATTGAGCACATTACCTGTCAAGTACCAATTGGCCTATACAGAAATAGAGCTAGCACCATATGTCCAGAGACAGAAAGGGGTTTTAAGGCAGGGGTTTATTCCTTAGGGCTCAGTCTCTTTCCACAGAGAGACTGCCGAAAGCATCACATACAGCGCAAACCATGCTGCTGATTTTCTTCTTATTCTTCTTCTGCGTTCATCCAGAGATGCTTGGTATGTTGGAGAATTGTGAAACAGTTTCATTATCCCCAAAGCCTCAGTGCCACCAGGACATAATGCTGGGAAGTAAAGGTGGACCACGAAATATTGAACACATCACCCACTGAGTGCTGATTGGTCTATATAAGTATTGAACACATCATCCGCTGAGTGCTGATTGGTCTATACAAATATTGAACACATCACCCACTGAGTGCTGATTGGTCTATACATATATTGAACACGTCACCCACTGAGTGCTGATTGGTCTATACAAATATTGAACACATCATCCGCTGAGTGCTGATTGGTCTATACAAATATTGAACACATCACCCGCTGAGTGCTGATTGGTCTATACAAATATTGAACACATCACCCACTGAGTGCTGATTGGTCTATACAAGTATTGAACACATCACCCACTGAGTGCTGATTGGTCTATACAAATATTGAACACGTCACCCACTGAGTGCTAATTGGTCTATAAAAATATTGAACACGTCGCCCACTGAGTGCTGATTGGTCTATACAAATATTGAACACATCACCCACTGAGTGCTGATTGGTCTATACAAATATTGAACACGTCACCCACTGAGTGCTGATTGGTCTATACATATATTGACCACATCACCCACTGAGTGCTGATTGGTCTATACAAATATTGAACACATCACCCACCGAGTGCTGATTGGTCTATACAAATATAGGGCAACACCATACACCCAGTATGTCTCAGAGCATATCAGAGGATTCCTTAATTGTCTGAATGTCATGTTTCATTTCCTCTAATGCCATGTTTGTTGCTCCGTTTCCTTTAATGCTATGTTTGTGGATAGGGGTGACGAGACTCAGTTCATAAGCCCACATACCACGTTCGAAACACAGCTGTGGGCGATTTGGGAGCAGACCGTCTTGCGTTGTTTTTTTTTAGGTAAAATGGTATGAGTGCCGGTCGTTCAGAAAGCAGTGGCAAACTACTGAATGTAAACTTTTCCAGGAATCATGAACAGCTAAAAAATGCTGGGGTTGACTACTACATACTGTAAAGGATATGCATCTAACATTTTTTGTTGTTCTATTTCCTTTAATGCCATGTTTGTTGTTCTATTTCCTGTGATCTTATTTTTACAGCTGTTGTACTCATGTTAAAAGTTAGTTGCATGTCCTTTACAGGATTTAACAATCAACCAATACACTTTTAGCTGTTTGCGAAGTAGTAGACAGTTTTTACATTAATTAGTTTGCTTTAGTTTTGTATTCATGTACAGCGAGGAAAACTGAGCACCTGGAGTCTTTTCCGCAGTGCAACAAAGACAGTTCTTGTCATAAATAATAAATCAAACACAGGCTTAGAGGGTTGTTTACTGTCTAGGAATCTTCTTGTAGCGTTAAAACACAAATGGAATAATTTAATCGGGGCTGACATGGTTTTTCTGGAGACAAGTGGCTGAAGTGGGAGCCCATGTTTATGACAGCACAAAAACCGTACAAAGACATGTGCTAGTTTGATGTAGACACATTCTGCAGATAGCTAACTACTACATCTGCTTTCTGTCAGCAACTACTGCAGTTTGCTGTTGTCTTGTTTGTGTTAACTCTGCTGAAGGTCATGAATGTACATGCAAGCAAGAACATACCTGTTGAGTGCTAGCCCAGCTGCACAGCCAGCGGCTTCGGCTGTAAGGTTGGCTGACTTGATTTTCAGCACATCTGTAAGTGTGAAAAGCACTGTTCCTTCTTCTAAGCTTCACTAGAATGCTCTGGTGCGCATATTTGTAGCCCTTTTTCTTTGGCCTTTCATATCACAATGGAGCATAGACTCGCAACCATCTCACTGTCTCAAATGGTAGTGTAGTATAGTGCCTAAGACAATTAGAGTTAATTGCTCTGCTAGCCCAGACCATTCCTGTTGTTACGTTAACTCATGTTGCAAACATTAAAGTAAAGAATTCCTGTTCACGCTATGGAGCTCTTGGGTTAATGGTGCTAGCCCCGATATTTTAGACTAATAAGCTGGGTGCTGTAGTCTATAACATGCCAGCCGTCTTTCTTGTTCCTTCACCACGTTCATCCCCCAATGGAGCAAAAGTTCTCATCCAGCTCACCAAGCCCTTTGTGCACTTGTTCATGATTGCATGGGTTTTGCAGCTAAATTTTCTATGGGAAGAGGCAGTGATTCTCACGCCAACCCTCCTTAGTTGCCTCTTATGACGTGCATGGGAGTCTCCGTGGCAAAGTGGTCAAGCCATCTGATTCTGGCTCCGAAGGTTGCGGGTTCGATTTCAAACGCGTCCTTCGGTTCACAAGGGCATTTTTTCGGAGACTCCTTTGGTCGTCGCTGGAGCTACAGAGTTTGTGCTACGCTTTCCGCACTGTGGAAAGATACTGAGCCATATGGGATTAAACTCGGTACAATGAAGTCAACCCTGTCAATTTTCAAGCGACTTTTTTTTTAAAGTGACGTGCAAGAGAAGTCAACCAGAGAGACGAATTGAGACGGTTTGTATCTGTAGCAAAGAACCTCGATGGTTCGGAATGCTGAAGAAGAAGAAGAAGGAGAAGAAATGCATGGTAGCCTCACAGTGTTCTATGCTTCTCTTATGAGCCCTGGTAACACAGGTGACAAGTGCTAGATTAGTTTTCACAAAATCAGAAGAGTTTGCTGTCTTTTGTTAATTCCATTGCAGTTTCTGAGTATTTTGCTCTAGAAAACAGCGGGCAGAATAGGGCTGAACTAGGCATGATAACTCTAATGGCAGACCACATGGTCACACATCGCAACAATATGATAGCATGCAGGGGATCCCTGGTCATTCTAACATGTCTGGTAATGAAAAGGCAGACAGATTGGCAAATAATGGATGGCAAGGAGGAGATCTAGATAAGATCAACCATGTGCAGCAGCGAGTCTCACGCAGTTAAAGAACTATAAGTACAGACACTTGGTTGAACTAATGGACAACTAGAGACACCGGGAAAGAAGTATACAGATATATGTCTTGTTCTGACCCCAAATACAACATAACACATCTGACAGGGAAGGACTAGAACACAGCTTGTAGAGTTAAACCACAACACATATCTCTGAACATTGTACTTGAATAGACTCCAACCATAGATCAATCCAGAGTGATTACTTTATAAATATCTTGATGAGACCGACAAACATCACCTCATTGAGTGTTCAGCTCTAGTGCATTAGAATGGAAGCCCAATCACCACTAGATCAATAAGAACCAGAACAAAAACTTAAGTACTTCAATACATTGAGTAATATATGGCCCTTGTGTCTGGTTTGGTTTGGTTTTTAAAGCTTCACACAGAGAGAATTTCAGCACAGTGCATGCGCTCTACTGCCTGGGCAGTGGCTTATTCAGCCTGCTTTTATTTTTTTTGTTTGCAACTGCCGAGGGATTTTTAACATGTGCAACGTGCACCAGGGTCCTACTAATTTTTCATTTTTACCTGAGTATGCTAGACATCCGATCCACTACCCCAGGATCAGGGGTGTATACCATCTTTTTTCTTATTCTGTAAAAATCCAAACAGTTAACACCGTGGGATGAAACTGGTCTGTGTGAGGCTAAAGGGGACACCTTAACATCTAATCTATTGTTTCAGTATGTTGAGTGGCACATGGCCGAGGTGTTAGCATGTTCACATCACACATCATGGCACATGTATTCTATTTCTCAGTGAGGTAAAAGAGTGTTTTCAGAAGTGAAATGTGTTTGTCTGAAGTTTGGTAAAGTTAGTTGCATGTCCTTTCAGTACACCACAGTCAACCCCAACATTTATTAACTTCTTATGATCTTCTAGGTAATATTACATTCAATAGATTGCCATAGCTTTCTGTATGGCCGACTCTCATACTACTGTAAAAGTCATTGTAAAGCAGTCTGCTACCAAATTGCTTGTGGCTGACTTCAAATCTGATATGTTGGCATTGTGAAACTGTGATTATTTCCCGTAAGCCACAGGTGTCAACTTCATTTTAGTACTTTGTGATATTTCTGTATGCTGAAGATTATATTCTCATTTTAATTTCACATCTATACTTTTTTATTTTTCTGTACAGCTGCATGTGTTCCTCAGTGTACATTTCATGTTTGTACCTTGTGATTTTTCTTTACAGCTGCAGAAATGCTTTCATGTGTCAATTAAACAGTGGCGTATCTTGTTTTTGAACTTTGCAGCTTTCATCGCCAGCCTCACTCCTGCAGCTCCAACAGTTGCAGACACTGCAGCAGCTACAACAGCAGTTGCTGCAGCAGACGCAGGTCAACCAGCACCAGTTCCACCAACACGCTCTGCAGCAGTCTTCCCAGACCACAGCTGTTCAACTGACCGCCAACGACCAGGTGGTCCTGGCCCAAGCCAAGCAGATTGAAGAGTTGCAGCGCCAGCTGCAGGAGTCTCACCTCAAACTGAAGCTGCAGCAGCTGCAACAGCAGCAGATGCAACTGCAGCAACAACAGCATCATCATCAGCAGCAGCAACAGCAACAACAACAACAGTTGTGGCATGTTCAAATTCCAGCAAATTTTACTCAGGTATGTCTCTGTGCTTGCTTTTTGTTTCAGTTTAATTGTTGTTGAATGTTCTTGCATCACTAAAACATGCTGAGGGTCTCTCCCTCTCTCCTGTCCTACTTAGTGTTTATTTTTCAGTTGTCATTTTCATTGGTTTTTATGTTTCTCTCTTCTCTCTTTGTTTTTGGTACTGTCTTTCATGATCATGTGCCATGCAGATACGGTTGGGCGGTCATGTTTCGCAATCACCAGAGTCATGGATCAGCTCTATGTTCTTATCCCGACCTTGCCATATGGTCAGGCCATCCAGATATTTACTTCTCTGCCTTCCCCTTGTTCTTTTCCCCTCAATCTTGCCCATTGTCACCAAGTTATCTAGTTTATTTCTTCTCATAACATGCCCAAAAATGTTTGACTGTCTATCAGTCAGTTTATGGTTTTCATTTGCCTCTTGTAGGACTTGCTCATTGGTTTTTCTGTCTGTCCATTGTATTCTTTGCATTGTCTTCAGAATTTTATGTTTTTCAACTTGTCTACTCATCTTCCACATCTCACATGCATACAAAAGTACAGGTTCTATGTAGCACTTCAACACTCTTTTTCTTGTTGCAATTGACATCTTTTTATTAGTCAGTATGTTTTTCATCTTGCAAAATGCTACCTTTGCCATAGTGATTCTTGTTCTAATCTCTTCAAGGCACCTCCCATCAGATGTTATGACTGTTCTGAGATAGTTGTTCACTTGTCTAAGAATATTCCCATTTATCCTTATATTGTGGTATTTCTTTCTTCTTAGAGACTTCTTACAAGTTAACTGTACTGTCTTTACCTTTTCATATTAATCTCTCTCTCTCTCTCTCTCTCTCTCTCTCTCTCTCTCTCTCTCTCTCTCTCTCTCTCTCTCTCTCTCTCTCTCTCTCTCTCTCACACATACACACACATACACACACGCCTCTCCTTCCCCCCTCCCCAATAACAGTCTCTCTATCACAAGCCAAATGTCCTCCCTCTGTTGCTGTCATGTGTAACATCTCAAACCCATCCATGTTGTGGATTCCTCCATACACTACACCTCTGTAATTGTCTTTGCATTCTCATCATAATTATTCCAAGTGTGTGGTCCTGAGACACCAGCCAACACAGGGAGAGTGAGCCTCACCGCAGCATGTCATGAGCTACAAATGTCAGATTTGCTTGTGGCTGGCAGCTTTGTCATTTCACATTGATTGCCATAGAAACCACATGTGCAAAGGTCATCAAGTGTTCCAGCACAGGCTGCGTACAATGGAACTATATGCACAAGCAGCTGAGGCTCCAAGGAAATGATGATTGCAGTAGAAAGCAATACAATCTGTGAAGATGTTCCCCTGTTTGTTGAAACAACTTGGACTTGCTTGCATGCCTGAACACAATGCATTTGTTCTGTCGTTGACAACAGTGGTTCCCAAGCTTCGCTCTCTCTCTCTCTCTCTCTTTCTGATTGTGGAATGAACATAGATTATGTCATGCTGAATGTTTTATTTGTTTTCTTCTTGCTCCTACTTGTTTGCGTTCAGATCTCCACATTAATGTCTGTGTTAGAAAAAGTAGTTGGTGTCATTTTCATGGCATCTCTGTGTATTCTCGGTGGAAGGTATTTGGTAAATGCCATGTCTGATTATGTTCATTGCTATACTGGCAAGGATCCCATTTTGAGTGTTTATCAGGATCCCATACATTTTATTGAAAATTATATTGTGGATAGGTTTTTACTTTTGAAAACTTTGACAGAAAGCAGGATTAAACATAGGCTATTGACATTTCCATGAAATTTATCCTTAAAAGAAGCTGGCGTAAGGCATAACTTTGTTCGCATAATATGTTGGGTAGTTATACAGCAAATGTCCAGCTCTCAAGTTTGTCCTGTCTGAAGTCCTGTAAACAATGTGTATATGGTACATTCTAGTAGATTACGGACATTCCTATAGCAAGTGTTTGTCCTGTCTGACGTCCTGTAAACGATGTGTTAATGGTGCATTCTAGTAGATTATGAATATTCTTACATTAATGGTACATTCTAGTAGATTATGAATATTCTTACATTAATGGTGCATTCTAGTAGATTATGAATATTCCTACAGCAAATGCCCGTCTGTTGTGTTGTTGTTATTTTGTTTTTTTTATATACTCGCTTTGAAGTCAAGCATAGTCCATACACCGGTGTGTCGGTCGTTCAGAAAGCAGTAGCAAACTGCTGAACGTAAACTTGCCAAGAAATCACAAACAGCCAAAAAATGCTGGAGTTGACAGCGACATCCTGTAAAGGATGTGCAACTAACTTTTTTTTTAAACATGCTCCAGACAAACATCACGGGATATTGCTGCAGCACATGTCCAGCTGTCTATCCTGTTTGAAGTTCTGAAAATAGTTTTAATGATAATTTCTAGTTGATTAAATGTCTGGGAAAATAATTTACCGGACTTTCCTACAGTGAATGTCCAGCTGTTGTCTTGATCTGTCCTATCGGAAGTCCTGTAAATGGTGTGTTAGTGATAAATTCTATTAGATTACATTTTCTATTACTGGACATTCCTACAGCAAATGTCCACCTGTAATGTTGTCTTTTCTATCAGAAGTTATGTAAATGATGTGTTCATGATAAATTCTAGCAGATCACATTTTCCTGGGGGGAAATTACTGGACATTCCTACAGTAAATGTTTAGCTGTCATGATGTGTTCATGATAAATTCAAGTAGATTACATGTTCTTGAAAAACATCATTGAACATTTCTACAGAAAAATGTGTCTCTGTCACATTGTTTGTCCTATCTGAAGTCCTGTAAATAATGTGTTAATGATAAGTTATAGTGGATTACATGTCCTGGAAAAATTACTAGACAATCCTGCAGATGTCTAGTTGTCTGTCCCACCAGCTGTCATGAAAACGATGCATCCATGATAAATTTAGCAGATTGCATTTTTCTAGAAAAGCTGCATTGAAGCTTGTATAACTAACACCAGATGAAGCTGAAGCTTAATAGCCCACAGAATAATTCCCTCCAGACCCCGTAAATAATTACACAACGAAGACGTTAAGTGTGCACAATCTGTACAATGCACAGAAACGGACTTATCCAGAACCAGGCATTTTATAAACAATCTTGAAACCTACTTACATCCCTGTAGTGTCTGCTCCATTGCAGCTGCCGCTGGCTTGCTGGTGTACCCTCACACACATCCTTTTACCTTCTGCTTCTGGTGGATTTGTCCTTGACCTTATCTTCAACATTTCTTTGCCAATTGTCCCGTTATCCTCAGGTTGCCAAAAGGCACCGAGCTCCATTTATCTTCTTGTATTTTTTCTCCCCCCTATTGTTCAAGCTCTGTAGCTGTATTTGCAGTCAGAGCTGGCCAAAAATAACTCACAATCTGGCGCTGTAATCTCATTTACAAAACAATAATGAAAAAACGAAGGTGTGGAAGCTTCTAAAAATGCCAGGAGGCATGCAGCGTATAAGGAATGAGGTGATTTTTTAAAAATATTACGGCAAAGGTAGAGGACAGAAAAATAATGGCAGAGAGGTAGACAAAAAATTGTGCAGTTCTGGATAGACAGACAGATGTATGTAATAAAGTCTTCCTGGCGCCCTGAGCATATACACACACATATAGATAGACCTTCACCCTGATCTTCATATAGAAAGTCATCTTTCCATAACCATTTCTCTCCCCTTTTACCTGTCCACCCATTTTTGTCTGCTGCTTCTCTCCCCTCATCTGGTTTTCCCCTCTGCTGCAGGGCAGGAATTCCCAATTTTCTAAATGGGTTATCCTGTTGCTGGTATTTGTATTAGTTGTTATTCTTTGCCAGCCAGGAGGTGCTGTCGTCTGTTCTCTTCACTGTTATTACTTGTGTGTGATTTCTTTCTCTCCCACTTCTCTACAACATTGATGAGAGAAAAATCCTGGCTATGATAGTCATCATCTCTGCATGAATTTTTGTGGATATCATTATGGTAAAAATATCAAACAAATTAAATGCTGCTGTGTTGGTCTCCACCCTACCATTGGTTTATTCACATATGTTTTTCTTGTTATGTAAATGCCATTATTTGTATACAAATAGTTGTTAATGAGGAACTGTTAGCAATAGATGAGGGCGCTGTCTATTTGTACAGTTACATAGTTTAACTGTCTGTTGAATCGAAGCCAGCTGATGAGGGGATCTTAAGACTGGCAGCCATAGGTTTTCTCTAGCATGTTGATCACATTAGTCTGCTTGTTTGACTTTATGGGCCATGCAAGCACCTGTTCCAGCTCAGTTACTGCACTGTTTTCTTCATCTTCTCAGTTGTTTGAATGTCTAGATGTATTTCAGAGTGGTTTCATTACTTTTAATTGTACATTTCTAAGTGGTCTGATTTTTGGATGCATTTGTGACTTTGACCTTGTTGTTATTCAGAGGAGAGGAGCAGCTGGCCGGGTGGCTAGAATGCCCATTTCTCTTTCTGGAGACCCGGGTTCGAATCCTCTGTTAGGTGTGGATTTTGTCTGCTGCGGGAAGGGGGAGGGGGGGAGAAAAGCTTAACCTGCACAGTTGGCAGTGACTGCACTAGCCAGGCAGCCTTAATTCCTCAGGCTCAAGACCTCGCTGCGAGGTACTATAGGCAGTAGATGACAGTTTGTTTTTGACAGTTATTCAGAGGAAGAACTCTGTTTATGCTTTCTGTCATGATCATATTAATCTTGTTGTTGTGTTGTGTGTATTGATTTCCACAGTTATAGAACTATAGGTTTTATTCTTTTTTGTGTCCTTTGTTTGGCAAAAGTCTCTCTGGGAAACTTATCGAGATTTCATTATGTCTGTACAGTAAACTGTTGGCTCTTACATTATATGCAAATCACAATGTTACATTGTATTTAAATCGCTGTTACACTGTGTTTAAACCCTATTATTAAGTTGTGTTTAATTCACATTTCTTACATTTTGTTTCAATTACATTTCTTACATTGTGTAAATGACTTTTTTTCATTAGGTTTATCTCACATTTGTTAACGTTGTCTTTAAATCACACTTATACTGCGTTTATGAAAGGTACTATAAAAAGGTACTTACATACTTACCTGCAAAATAGAAGCTGTTGTAAAACTGGGTCGCTGCACTTTGCGTCCTTGGAGTTTATGACAGTATGTTTTGATTGTTTGATAAGGTTACTAATGATTTTGATAACTTCTCCGTAGTTTTTTAGCAGCCTGCCTGAATCTGCTCTTGTTTAATGACATCTCTATCTTCACATCAAACGAATTGCAAATCCGGATCGGCATGCAGAAGTTAATGAAGTCTGCACTTCTTTACTCCTGTTTTCACTGTCTGCTGCTAGCTATCCAGATTAGATGATAAGTGCTCCCCGGAAACAAATGTAGATGCCGCCAAGCTTCTGTTTTGTGTTGGCAGTCATTGTGTGGGTTCATTCCTTTTACCAGGCAATGAAACATTGGTATTTTGGGAGATAAGCTGTTGTATGGGTTCGTTTCTTTACCCATACAATGAAACATTGGTATTTTGTGAGATAAGCTGTTGTATGGGTTTGTTTCTTTACCCATACAATGAAACATTGGTATTTTGTGAGATAAGCTGTTGTGTCTACAAGGTGTGGACTGCACCTGGCCCTGCAGCCAGCAGGGTTAGGATCGGCTAGCCTCTCCCATGAGGGGTGAAAAGTGAAAATTAGTAGCCTGCCGATGACCCGCAGACTACACAAGTCAACCCCCACCTCCACGTGGTGCAGACCGGGAAACCATGGCTGCGAGGTCATGGTCTAACGGGGCTATGGCTCGCCATAGGGGATGGACTTTCTGTGGTCAGATTTGTGTCCCAAACCTGCGGCTGGCCTAGCAAGCCGGTAGGGGATCTTCATACTGCTCGTAGAGCAACTAAGAAGTATAAACGGACTGACCCAAGCCCATAACTGGGCACTCTCACTCTTTACCCACACAATGAAACATTGGTATTTTGGGAGATAATATGTTGGTGGTTTCATTCCTTTTACCACACAATGAAACATTGGTATTTTGGGAGATAATATGTTGGTGGTTTCATTCCTTTTACCACACAATGAAACATTGGTATTTTGGGAGATAATATGTTGGTGGTTTCATTCCTTTTACCACACAATGAAACATTGGTATTTTCATGAGATAACCTGTTGTGTGGGTTTGTTTCTTTACCCACACAATGAAACATTGCTATTTTGGGAGACAATATGTTGGTGGTTTCATTCCTTTTACCACACAATGAAACATTGGTATTTTGGGAGATAATATGTTGGTGGTTTCATTCCTTTTACCACACAATGAAACATTGGTATTTTCATGAGATAAGCTGTTGTGTGGGTTTGTTTCTTTACCCACACAATGAAACATTGGTGTTTTGGGAGATAATATGTTGGTGGTTTCATTCCTTTTACCACACAATGAAACATTGGTATTTTGGGAGATAATATGTTGGTGGTTTCATTCCTATTACCACACAATGAAACATTGGTATTTTCATGAGATAAGCTGTTGTGTTGGTTTGTTTCTTTACCCACACAATGAAATATTAGTATTTCATGAGATAAGCTGTTATGTGTGTAGGGCTATTTTCTCATCTTTTTATGTTGTTTTCTTGGTAGTTCAACAGTTGGTGCTTCCATCTTCAGATGTTGATCATCTGAATCTCTCTCTCTCTCTCTCTCTCTCTCTCTCTCTCTCTCTCTCTCTCTCTCTCTCTCTCTCTCTCTCTCTCTCTCTAATGTTCATTTGCGTGTTCTATCTCTCTCTCTTTGTCTCTCACGCTCTGCCTGTCTCTCTGATTCTGCCGTTTCTCTCTTTCTGCCCTCTCTCTCTCTCTCTCTCTCTCTCTCTCTCTCTCTCTCTAATGTTCATTTGCGTGTTCTATCTCTCTCTCTTTGTCTCTCACGCTCTGCCTGTCTCTCTGATTCTGCCTGTTTCTCTCTTTCTGCCCTCTCTCTCTCTCTCTCTCTCTCTCTCTCTCTAATGTTCATTTGCGTGTTCTATCTCTCTCTCTTTGTCTCTCACGCTCTGCCTGTCTCTCTGATTCTGCCTGTTTCTCTCTTTCTGCCCTCTCTCTCTCTCTCTCTCTCTCTCTCTCTCTCTCTCTCTCTCTCTCTCTCTCTCTCTCTTCTCTCAATAATGTTCATTTGCGTGTTCTATCTCTCTCTCTTTGTCTCTCATGCTCTGTCTGTCTCTCTGAATCTGCCTGTTTCTCTCTTTCTGCCCTCTCTCTCTCTCTTTCTCTCAATAATGTTCATTTGCGTGTTCTATCTCTCTCTCTCTCTCGTTGTCTCTCATGCTCTGCCTGTCTCTCTGATTCTGCCTGTTTCTCTCTTTCTGCCCTCTCTCTCTCTCTTGCTCTCTCTCTCTCTCTCTCTCTCTCTCTCTGCTCCTCTTTCTCTCTGTCTCTCTCTTTGTCTGTCTCTCCCACTTACTATCTCTCTCTCTGTCCCTCTCTCTCTCTCTTTCTCTCTCAATTTGTGTTCCATTGAAAATAAAGTTTGTTCATTCTCTCTTTCTTTTTCTCTTTCACTCTCTCAAACACACACATATTTTCACTGCCTCTCTGTCACACATGTTGGCTCTCACACACGCACACACACACACACATATATTCAAAGACACTTGAACCCACACATCTGATAGACATCAGTAAGTATGTAAATGTTTGTGCACTATATAATTATGTTTGCTAAATGAACCTTTGATGAAACCTCCAGCTGTGCTCTATCAATTACTGTTTCCAATTTGCTTCGCACAGATTGCTTGAATGCTCTTCTGTATTCACATAATAGCCAAATCACCAGTCATTTTTCAATCTTTTAAAAACACAAATTCCAACTTTCCATATCCTGGGTTTTGGCATTGGTTTGAGTTATGCATCAATATTGGCAATGTCCCATAAAATATAACCATCAACATGTTAATACAGCTCTGCCAGGACCCTAGGCTTGTGCCATGTAATAAGAATTGCAAGAGTTTATTTTTTGTTGCTGTGTTACATACTGCCCATGCTACTGTATGGTTGTGAATCATGGATTCTTAATTCTAAGATTAGGAAGAAACTAGAGGCCACAGGGATATGGTTTCTTTAAGACCTCATGGATGGCTGATTTTGTCACTTTCTACATGATTGATTGATTGATTCATTCATTGATTCATTCATTCATTCATTCATTCATTCATTCATTCATTCAAGAATCTACATCAACACAATAGCTTAGCCATCTTCAGCAGATATTAAACAATTTCTTCTTCTTATAGTCCATGCCATGTGGCTATGATCATGTCCATCCACATGTCCATCCATTTTCTTTCTTTGACTTCCCTGTCCTCTCCACCAGCTTTCCTATTGTCACAACGGGCTCCAGCTTTCCCATTGTCACAACAGGCTCCAGCTTTCCCATTGTCACAACGGGCTCCAGCTTTCCCATTCTCATGACATGCCTAAAGAACTTGGACTGGCTTTTTCTGATGCAAGTAACCAGTTCTGTCTGTGAGCTAACATTTATCAAAATATTTTCATCACCATTTTTTACCAATCCATCTGGTGGTCATTATTCTGTAAAACCACATCTCAGCAGCTCCACATAATTCCTCATCATGCTGTTAGTTGTCCATAATTCACTTCATACATCAGGATTGGTCCTATGCAATTTGTTAGAAGATTCTAGATGTTTCAAAATATTGTTGCGTCAGTTACCATTGTTGCTCTTCAATGCAAGAGAGTCCATGTTACTCTTCAATACAGGAGAATGCATATTTCAATAATCAGAGCACAGCTGCTAAGATTGCAGTGCTATACATTACCGGAATTATCAGGTTCTACACTTTGCAGCAACTGTATATGGAGAAAGGGCATCCACGAATTTGCCCTGAGTGCTGTGATGTCAGAATTTGCCCTGAGTGCTGTGATGTCAGAATTTGCCCTGAGTGCTGTGATGTCAGAATTTGCCCTGAGTGCTGTGATGTCAGAATTTGCCCTGAGTGCTGTGATGTCAGTTTCTTCATTAACCATTATTTGTTTATCTGTTACATAACCTGCCACTTTATGTATGGAGGCAGAAGTTCAGACCTTGATATTTGAGAATTCTTCTGAGGGTGATGTGATCTACACAAATGGGTATATTGTTCAACATGTGGGGATCTCATGGGCTTTTGTGACTGAGGTTGGAAAGAATACTGAAGGAAGGTTGATTTGCCTTCATGTCGACAAGTAGCCTGACTATTGAGGCAGTAACTCAAGCAGCAGTCTGGCATGTCGACAAGTAGCCTGACTATTGAGGCAGTAACTCAAGCAGCAGTCTGGCATGTCGACAAGTAGCCTGACTATTGAGGCAGTAACTCAAGCAGCAGTCTGGCATGTCGACAAGTAGCCTGACTATTGAGGCAGTAACTCAAGCAGCAGTCTGGCATGTCGACAAGTAGCCTGACTATTGAGGCAGTAACTCAAGCAGCAGTCTGGCATGTCGACAAGTAGCCTGACTATTGAGGCAGTAACTCAAGCAGCAGTCTGGCATGTCGACAAGTAGCCTGACTATTGAGGCAGTAACTCAAGCAGCAGTCTGGCATGTCGACAAGTAGCCTGACTATTGAGGCAGTAACTCAAGCAGCAGTCTGGCATGTCGACAAGTAGCCTGACTATTGAGGCAGTAACTCAAGCAGCAGTCTGGCATGTCGACAAGTAGCCTGACTATTGAGGCAGTAACTCAAGCAGCAGTCTGGCATGTCGACAAGTAGCCTGACTATTGAGGCAGTAACTCAAGCAGCAGTCTGGCATGTCGACAAGTAGCCTGACTATTGAGGCAGTAACTCAAGCAGCAGTCTGGCATGTCGACAAGTAGCCTGACTATTGAGGCAGTAACTCAAGCAGCAGTCTGGCATGTCGACAAGTAGCCTGACTATTGAGGCAGTAACTCAAGCAGCAGTCTGGCATGTCGACAAGTAGCCTGACTATTGAGGCAGTAACTCAAGCAGCAGTCTGGCATGTCGACAAGTAGCCTGACTATTGAGGCAGTAACTCAAGCAGCAGTCTGGCATGTCGACAAGTAGCCTGACTATTGAGGCAGTAACTCAAGCAGAAGTCTGGCATGTCGACAAGTAGCCTGACTATTGAGGTAGTAACTCAAGCAGAAGTCTGGCATGTCGACAAGTAGCCTGACTATTGAGGTAGTAACTCAAGCAGAAGTCTGGCATGTCGACAAGTAGCCTGACTATTGAGGTAGTAACTCAAGCAGAAGTCTGGCATGTCGACAAGTAGCCTGACTATTGAGGCAGTAACTCAAGCAGAAGTCTGGCATGTCGACAAGTAGCCTGACTATTGAGGTAGTAACTCAAGCAGAAGTCTGGCATGTCGACAAGTAGCCTGACTATTGAGGCAGTAACTCAAGCAGCAGTCTGGCTAGAGTCACAAACTTTCACATAGATGTGCTTTCTTGATAACTCAGTGAGTATCAGAACGACCAAGATGAGTTGGGCTCAAAGACAGTGGTTCAAGGCGGATATAAATCACTTCATTTTTGTGCTAGGCCACGCAGGTGTCAGGAGAAATTAACAAGTTTGTGTGACAGGCTGCTGTGGGAAACGACAAGCAGTGGACCAGGCTGATGTACTGAATCCCTTCCAGGGTGATTAAACGAATCGAGTAATGTCGGATCTGCAACCTTGAACAGACTGCCAGAACATCAAGTTAAATGGGTTGAAGCCAGATAAGGGCACTGTATAGGGGGAGCTACAGGCTCCTGTCAGGGGTCACAGAAGAATAGTCTACCAACACAGAACTGGTGTCCTTAGCTGCTACATACTGAGGATGATGCTATGGGGGGGTTCTGAGCACTTACGGGCTGAATGGTTGGATGTGGAGTTCAGATAATCTGTTGACTCACTAACTAACTTGTTGATCTTTTTAGATATCTTTTATGTACTAGTGGAAGGCAACACCAGATAAGTATTCATGTCTTTTTCTTGAAAGAATTCACTGCTGACCAAACTGTCACAAGACCAGCTGACCATCACACCTCAAAATGGACAGGTAGTGACCAGCCCTCTCCAGCTGCAGCAGCAGCAGCAACAGCAACAACAACAGCCCACCCAGGTCATGCTGCAGCCAACAGCTTCAGTGGTGCAGCACCAGCCGGCATCGGTGTTCCTGAATGCTCACACAAACCAGCAGGCTGCACAAGTGGTGTCAGGTAAGCTGTAGTAGAACTCATGTGTGTGTCGTGCTTATGCCGCAGCAGTAGGCTGCCAGCTAGAGGTTACATCAGTGACATAGGGCCACGCCCATTTACATGGCCAACAGCATATTGCTATGGTAGATCCATATTGAGGGTGTTGTGTTAGATCCATACTGGGGGTGTGGGATTAGATCCATATTGAGAGTGTGGTGTTAGCTCCATATTGAGAGTGTGGTGTTAGATCCATATTGGGGGTGTGGTGTTAGACCCATATTGAGAGTGTTGTGTTAGATCCATATTGGGGGTGTGTTGTTAGATCCATATTGGGGATGTGGGATTAGATCCTATTGGGGGGTGTGGGATTAGATCCATATTGAGGGTGCTGTGTTAGATCCATATTGGGGTGTGGTGTTAGATCCATATTGAGAGTGTTGTGTTAGATCCATATTGGGGGTGTGGTGTTAGATCCATATTGAGGGTGCTGTGTTAGATCCATATTGGGAGTGTTGTGTTAGATCCATATTGGGGGTGTGGTGTTAGATCCATATTGAGAGTGTTGTGTTAGATCCATATTGGGGGTGTGTGATTAGATCCATATTGGGGATGTGGGATTCGATCCTATTGGGGGGTGGGGGATTAGATCCATATTGGGGTGTGGTGTTAGATCCATATTGGGGTGTGGGATTAGATCCATACTGAGAGTGTGGTGTTAGATCCATATTGGGGGTGTGGTGTTAGATCCATATTGGGGGTTTGTGATTAGATCCATATTGGGGGTGTGGTGTTAGATCCAAATTGGGGGTGTAGTGTTAGATCCATATTGGGGGTGTGGTGTTAGATCCATATTGACAGTGTGGTGTTGGATCCATATTGGGGGGGGGGGTGTGGTGTTGGATCCATATTGGGGTTGTGGTATTAGATCCATATTGAGAGTGTGGTGTTAGATCCATATTGAGAGTGTTGTGTTAGATCCATATTGAGAGTGTTGTGTTAGATCCATATTGGGGGTGAGGGATTAGATCCAAATTGGGGGTGTAGTGTTAGATCCATATTGGGGGTGTGGTGTTAGATCCATATTGGGGGCGTAGTGTTAGATCATATTGAGAGTGTGGTGTTAGATCCATATTGAGAGTGTTGTGTTAGATCCATATTGACAGTGTGGTGTTGGATCCATATTGGGGGGGGGGGGGGTGTGGTGTTGGATCCATATTAGGGGGGGGGGGGGGGTGGGATTAGATCCATATTGAGAGTGTTGTGTTAGATCCATATTGGGGGTGAGGGATTAGATCCAAATTGGGGGTGTAGTGTTAGATCCATATTGGGGGTGTGGTGTTAGATCCATATTGGGGGTGTGGTGTTAAATCCATATTGGGGGTGTGGTGTTAGATCCATATTGGGGGTGTGGTGTTAGATCCATATTGGGGGTGTAGTGTTAGATCCATATTGGGGGTGTGGTGTTAGATCCATATTGGGGGTGTGGTGTTAGATCCATATTGGGGGTGTGGTGTTAGATCCATATTGGGGGTGTGGTGTTAGATCCATATTGGGGGTGTGGTGTTAGATCCATATTGGGGGTGTAGTGTTAGATCCATATTGGGGGTGTGGTGTTAGATCCATATTGGGGGTGAGGGATTAGATCCATATTGGGGGTGTGGTGTTAGATCCATATTGGGGGTGTAGTGTTAGATCCATATTGGGGGTGTGGTGTTAGATCCATATTGGGGGTGTGGTGTTAGATCCATATTGGGGGTGTAGTGTTAGATCCATATTGGGGGTGTGGTGTTAGATCCATATTGGGGGGGGGGGGGGGTGTGGTATTAGATCCATATTGAGAGTGTAGTGTTAGATCCATATTGGGGGTGTGGTATTAGATCCATATTGAGAGTGTAGTGTTAGATCCATATTGGGGGTGTGGTGTTAGATCCATATTGGGGGTGTGGTGTTAGATCCATATTGGGGGTGTGGTGTTAGATCCATATTGGGGGTGTGGTGTTAGATCCATATTGGGGGTGTGGTGTTAGATCCATATTGGGGGTGTAGTGTTAGATCCATATTGGGGGTGTGGTGTTAGATCCATATTGGGGGTGAGGGATTAGATCCATATTGGGGGTGTGGTGTTAGATCCATATTGGGGGTGTAGTGTTAGATCCATATTGGGGGTGTGGTGTTAGATCCATATTGGGGGTGTGGTGTTAGATCCATATTGGGGGTGTAGTGTTAGATCCATATTGGGGGTGTGGTGTTAGATCCATATTGGGGAGGGGGGGTGTGGTATTAGATCCATATTGAGAGTGTAGTGTTAGATCCATATTGGGGGTGTGGTATTAGATCCATATTGAGAGTGTAGTGTTAGATCCATATTGGGGGTGTGGTGTTAGATCCATATTGGGGGTGTAGTGTTAGATCCATATTGGGGGTGTTGTGTTAGATCCATATTGGGGGTGTGGTGTTAGATCCATATTGGGGGTGAGGGATTAGATCCTAATTGGGGGTGTAGTGTTAGATCCATATTGGGGGTGTTGTGTTAGATCCATATTGGGGGTGTTGTGTTAGATCCATATTGGGGGTGTGGTATTAGATCCATATTGAGAGTGTAGTGTTAGATCCATATTGGGGGTGTAGTGTTAGATCCATATTGGGGGTGTTGTGTTAGATCCATATTGGGGGTGTTGTGTTAGATACATATTGGGGGTGTGGTATTAGATCCATATTGGGGGTGTAGTGTTAGATCCATATTGGGGGTGTGGTATTAGATCCATATTGGGGGTGTAGTGTTAGATCCATATTGGGGGTGTGGTATTAGATCCATATTGGGGGTGTAGTGTTAGATCCATATTGGGGGTGTTGTGTTAGATCCATATTGGGGGTGTTGTGTTAGATCCATATTGGGGGTGTGGTATTAGATCCATATTGAGAGTGTAGTGTTAGATCCATATTGGGGGTGTAGTGTTAGATCCATATTGGGGGTGTTGTGTTAGATCCATATTGGGGGTGTGGTGTTAGATCCATATTGGGGGTGTAGTGTTAGATCCATATTGGGGGTGTGGTGTTAGATCCATATTGACAGTGTGGTGTTGGATCCATATTGGGGGGGGGGTGTGGTGTTGGATCCATATGGGGGGGGGGGGGTGTGGGATTAGATCCATATTGACAGTGTGGTGTTGGATCCATATTGAAGGGTGTGAGATTAGATCCAAATTGGGGGTGTGGTGTTTGATCCATATTGAGAGTGTGGGTTAGATCCATATTGAGAGTGTGGTGTTAGATCCATATTGAGAGTGTGGTATTAGATCCATATTAAGAGTGTGTTGTTAGGTCCATATTGGGTGTTTGTTAGATCCATATTGAGAGTGTGGTGTTGGATCCATATTGAAGGGTGTGGTGTTGGATCCATATTGGGGGTGTAGGGTTAGATCCATATTGAGAGTGTGGTGTTAGATCCATATTGGGTGTTGTGTTAGATCCATATTGAGAGTGTGGTGTTAGATCCATATTGGGTGTTGTGTTAGATCCATATTAAGAGTGTGGTGTTAGATCCATATTAAGAGTGTGGTATTAGATCCATATTCCCCTCTGCCGTGCGTCCACCTTGACGAGGTAGAGGGGCTTGAGCGTTCCAATGACCCCAAGAGCTATGCCGACGGTAGCACAGCTACTGGTAGGGTCACCCATGTCGGACAGGTCAAGGGAGAGGGACCAGACGAAGTGACGCACAAACTTGCTGCCTTGTAGGTAGACTGGGGACAGTCAAAGGCTAGGGAAAGCATCCCGAACAAATGCTTGTCGAAATCGGATGTACTGAGCCACAGGCTTGACAAAGAAGTGCAACGTAACTTTATCATTTCATGATGCCACAGATGAAAGTTAATCGATATGGTGCTAATCCCGTGAAGTCCCATCAGGCGGTGATAGTGCCGGGCCCCCTGCCTCGAGGGGGTCCACCCATGACTACTGGTGGTCACCTTCCCCTGTGCTGTGGAGTCAAGGCACAGAGGAGTAGGTTAAGAGCTATTGACCAAACACCCCGGACACTCAACATACTACAATGGAATGCAGAAGGAGTTTATAACAAGAAAGCCTCCCTAACACAGCGTCTTCATAAAGATAGAATAGATGTGGCATGCATTCAAGAGACACACCTCAACGCCAATCGCACATTTTCAGTCGAGGGATATCAGGCCACACGTTTCGACCGCGAAGGACATAAAGGAGGAGTTGTAATTCTTACACGAAATACAATACCTTGCAGCGAAGTATCTGTGATCTCTGACAACCAAACGGAAATTATAGGTGTTGATATAATGATAAAGGACGTGAAAATAAGAATTTACAATCTATATAGCCCGGCAGATAAGGATCTTACACTCTCAAACATGGAAATAACTGACACAAATTGCATTGTTGTCGGAGACTTTAATAGCCGTTCAGAAAGATGGGGATACCCAGATACTGACAAAAGAGGAGATGAAGTGGAGGACTGGGAAATAGACTCAAATCTCCATCTACTTAACAAAGCGGATGACACACCGAGCTTCTACTCCAGAAGATGGATTACCACTTCTACTCCAGACTTAGCTTTCTGCACAGGAGACATCCTCCACAAAATCGATCGCCATGTGCTGGACCAATTAGCAGGTAGTGACCACAGACCAATCAAGCTTGTAATAAATATGGAGTATGTTCCACAGGAGCAAAAGCCTTTGCCCCGTTGGAATTACAAACGAGCAGATTGGGACAGATTTGCCATACTAACAGACAAATATTGTGAAAACGTAAATACACGATATGGCAACATGAAGCAAATGGTGGAAAGTCTAAACAGAGCAATAATACAGGCAGCCACTGAGTCTATTCCAAGAGGAGCAAGGAAAAATTACAAACCATACTGGACTGAAGAACGACAATTTTTGGAGGACAAAGTTGAAGATGCTAGGAAGACCGCAGAGAGAGAACAAACAACTGAAGCGAACATCTCTCTCAAAGCCATCTCAGCAAAATATAAAAGAACAGTAAATCAAACAACAAGAGATTGTTGGAGGAAAAAAACAGAAAACCTGAATTTTGACAGGGATGGAAACAAACTATGGAAACTAGTGAAAGCCATGAACAATGAAGGACCTAGAAACAAACAAATAACAATTAAACAAGGAAATTCCTTGCTTACAGGAAAAAAGGCTGCAAATGCACTAATGGAACACTATGCCAGTGCAAACCACATTGATATTACAGCCGAACAGAAGAAAGCAATCAAAGATAAACAGATGCATCATACATATACAGAGACAGCAGCAGAATATATGATGGCAAATCTAACAATGGAAGAAATGGAACAGGCAATGAATACCCTAAAAAAGAAGACATCACCAGGAAAGGATGGAATCACAAATGAAATGCTAATAGGACTAGGCACTAAGGCAAAAAAGAAACTACTAGCAGTCCTAAATTACAGCTGGAAGAGGGGAATAGTCCCACAGGCATGGAAGGAAGCTATACTAATACCAGTCCCAAAGAAAGGAAAAGACCTGGAAGAACCAAATGGCTATCGACCTATCAGTCTTCTTAGCTGTGTAGGAAAATTAATGGAACGCATTATCAATGGCAGGCTAACATGGCATCTGGAAGAAAACCAACTCTTAACACCTCACCAAGCAGGATTCAGAAAGTACAGATCTACTGAAGATCAAATAACCTATATAGCTCAGGAAATAGAGGATGCCTTCCAAGAGAAAAAGCACACACTAGCAGTCTGGATAGATTTAGAAAAAGCATTTGATAAAGTATGGAAGGAAGGACTGAAAGTAAAACTGCAAAAAATGCATGTTTGCGGGAAAATGTACAAATGGATCAGCCACTACCTTGAGAACAGAACTGCCAGGACAAAAGTACAAGGACAAACCAGCAAAATGATGCTGTTGGAGCAAGGTGTCCCCCAAGGAGGAGTTCTTTCACCAACATTATTCCTAGCATATATAAACGACATCACGGAAAATTTTCCAGCCAGAGTACACACATCATCCTTTGCAGATGACCTAGCCATATGGACATCTGAAGAATATATTAGTACAGCTAACAGCAGAATACAGCAAGCCCTATTAGCGCTAGAGGACTGGTCAAAATCATGGCTAGTGAAGATAAGTGAGGAGAAAACAACATGCACAGTGTTCTCCCTCTCAACTAAAACTCAGCAACCTAAGCTGGTATTGAATGGAAAAATATTGCGCCATGAAGAAAATCCAAACTATCTAGGAGTCACCTTTGATCGTCGCCTGACATGGAAGACACAGGTTGAGAAAAATCGAACAAGAGCAAGGCAAAGAATGGCAATCATGAAAAAACTTGCTGGTACAACATGGGGAGCAGATGAGAAAGTTCTCAAGAAGTTATATACTGGGCGGGTGAGGCCAGTACTGGAATATGGCATTGCAGCTTGGGCAACAGCAGCTAAGTCAAACTTTAACAAAATAAGTAGAGTCCAAAATCAAGGAATGCGAATCATAACTGGAAGCCTGAAGACAACGCCTATTAATGAATTAGAAAAGATCACTTGTTTACAACCAATGCAGGATAGAAGAGATAGCAGAGCCCAGCAACAAGCAGAAAAATTTAGAAGATTGACAGACCACCCTATGTACAACAGATTTAATGGTTTTGGAAAGGGAAGACTGAAGCGTAGCAACTTTGTAGAAACTGCAAAACGAAGGATTAGGTCAGATCCTATTCTTAACATATCAACAGTCAAGCCCATACACAATGCACACAAGTTCCCAGCTTGGAGACAGCAGCAACTGCCTGAGATGATAAAAAACATTCCTGGTATTGAGAAAAAGAACACTCAGCATGAAACCGAAAGAAGAGAAATAACCCTAAACTACATAAAAGAACATTACCCAAGCAGGAATTGGACCCATGCATATACAGATGGATCAGCCAAAAATTCAATAGAGAATGGAGGAGGAGGAATTCTCCTAAATTTAAAAAATGGAGCGAAAAAAACACATTCAATGGCAACTGGAAAATTTTCAAGTAACTTCAAAGCGGAGGTAGAGGCTCTGAAAACTGCAGCAGAAATGCTCCTGATGGAGGAAAATAAAGAGAAGCAAATAGCTATCTTCACAGATGCAAAGTCAGCTGTCTCAATACTGAAGAGCAATAACAGCACAGAACTAACTGACCTAAGAGCAGCACTCCATGGTCTATGCCAGAAATCCAAAAAAGTTGTAATACAGTGGATCCCATCACATTGCAGTATACCTGGAAACGAAGAGGCTGACAGACTGGCAAAAGAGGGCGGACGACTACCACAGCCTGACATAGACATAACCTATAATGAGGCAAAGAGGTTGATAAAAAGCACTTATAGAACCAAATGGGAATCAGAGCATCCAGGCCATCAGAAGGATGATGCATATTACAAACTCGACAGAAGAGAACAAGTAGCAATCTTCAGACTCCGCACAGGACACAACAGGCTGAAATACCACTTGTTCAATAAACTAAAGATAGGAGATACCGATGAATGTAATTGTAGAACTGGAAAAATGACAGCAAAACATTTGCTGCAGGATTGCCCAACATATGCAGAACAGAGAAAGATATTTTGGCCCACACCTGCTTCATTTGAGGACAAGCTCTATGGAGATATCAACAAGCTAAAGTTGACCGCAGATTACTTTAACTATATACAGGTTGACATTTAAAGGTGCATGAAGACCCAGAGGCATGAAATGGAATATTGCTTGGATAGCAAATCCATTACGTGGAAAGTCCAAATCAAAAGCCCATTGTGTGGGCTTCATAAAAGGTGGAAAAGTGTCCTAGTGGCACGAAATGGAATATTGCTTGGATAGCAAATCCATTACGTGGAAAGTCCGAATCAAAAGCCCACTGTGTGGGCTTCATAAAAGGTGGAAAAGTGTCCTAGTGGCACGAAATGGAATATTGCTTGGATAGCAAATCCATTACGTGGAAAGTCTGAATCAAAAGCCCACTGTGTGGGCTTCATAAAAGGTGGAAAAGTGTCCTAGTGGCACGAAATGGAATATTGCTTGGCTAGCAAATCCATTACATGGAAAGTCCGAATCGAAAGCTCACTGTGTGGATGTCATCTGCAGACTGCATACTTCTGGTTTCCGGAAGAACAGCCTATGGTGAACGGAAGGCCCAATATACGGAAGTGAGGCTAAGCAGCCATGTGCAGGACGTGACGATTCCTTGGGTGAGCCCAGTACCAGAGCGCTATGTATCGGCTCTGCAAGTATGGAAGCCTCCTTGGATGGCGGGGAATGCCCATGGTCTGCCCCTGCCTTCCCTTGAGGGCTGACCAGGATCTTTGGCTGTTCTATATGGACCAGCTGGGATGGGGGATAACACCACAACAGTGAGAGTCAAACGTCCTAAGAAACCCCCGGGAAGGTTAACCCGGTCAACAAATGCCCGCAGAAGTCGGATGTGTCGGCCTAACGGCGCAAGAACGCAGCTCTGCTGTAAACAGGCACAACGCAATCACATCCGAAAAAAAACTCCGGATGAACGAAGAAGAAGATCCATATTAAGATGTGTGGTGTTAGATCCATATTAAGAGTGTGGTGTTAGATCCATATTAAGAGTGTTGTGTTAGATCCATATTGAGAGTGTGGTGTTAGATCCATATTGGGTGTTGTGTTAGATCCATATTAAGAGTGTGGTGTTAGATCCATATTAAGAGTGTGGTATTAGATCCATATTGAGAGTGTGGTGTTAGATCCATATTGGGTGTTGTTAGATCCATATTAAGAGTGTGGTGTTAGATCCATATTAAGAGTGTGGTATTAGATCCATATTAAGAGTGTGGTGTTAGATCCATATTAAGAGTGTGGTGTTAGATCCATATTAAGAGTTTGGTGTTAGATCCATATTAAGAGTGTGGTGTTAGATCCATATTAAGAGTGTGGTATTAGATCCATATTGAGAGTGTGGTGTTAGATCCATATTGAGAGTGTTGTGTTAGATCCATATTAAGAGTGTGGTGTTAGATCCATATTAAGAGTGTGGTATTAGATCCATATTAAGAGTGTGGTATTAGATCCATATTAAGAGTGTGGTGTTTGATCCATACTGAGAGTGTGGTGTTTGATCCATATTGGGGGTGTGGTGTTAGATCCATATTAAGAGTTTGGTGTTAGATCCATATTGAGAGTGTGGTGTTTGATCAATACTGAGAGTGTGGTGTTTGATCCATATTGAGAGTTTGGTGTTAGAATTGAGAGTGTGGTGTTTGATCCATATTGAGAGTTTGGTGTTAGATCCATATTGAGAGTGTGGTGTTTGATCCATATTAAGAGTTTGGTGTTAGATCCATATTGAGAGTGTGGTGTTAGATCCATATTGAGAGTTTGGTGTTAGATCCATATTGAGAGTTTGGTGTTAGATCCATATTGAGAGTGTGGTGTTTGATCCATACTGAGAGTGTGGTGTTTGATCCATATTAGGGATAAGGTGTTAATTCCATATTACGAATGTGGTGTTAAATGCGGTGGTGTTAAATCCATAATTATAGTGTGGTGTTTAATCTATCACCTTGGTTGACGAAGATAAATTGCAGAGAAAATCCTTCATCATGTGAAATTCTGTCTTCTAGCTTGAGCTACATTTAACTTTATGACTACATCTTCCAGGTGTTCAGCGGGCACATATTCGACCCCAGCAGCATCAGCATCAACAGCAGCAAGGACAAGTGATGGTAACCAATCAGAACATAGGCAGTAGTGGCGCCAACATCAACGCCACTGATGTCAGCATTGCTAACGCTGTCACCAGCGACAGTGGCCTTATAAACATGACAGGCCTTACCAGTGGCCAGATGACAAGTGTAACCGCAGGCCAAACAACTGTTTCCTTACCGTACGCTATACATATCAACCTGACCAGCTCAGGACAGGTCAAGCTGCCACCACACCTGCAGCCAATCACCACATCAGCTGCTGCTGCTGCGGCAACCACAACAAAGTCGTCAGCGTTGGCGCCTCTGCAACTGCCTGCCCAGCTATTGCTCACTCCATCTTCAAACAGCATTCTGGCTACTCAACAAATCAAATCTGAGCCTTGCACCCCTAAAGCCATGGGTGAGTACAACATCATAACTTTGAAGCTTTTGTACAGTAAACTTTCTATGTAGCTTTTGTACAGTAAACTTTTAATTTCACAGTTTGTGATATACAACACAGTGTATTACCTGAGTTAACTTAACCCTTTACCAGGCAGACGCTTGTCCGTTTATTAGCCCTGAACGGGCAAGATTTTTTCAGGTTCGGTAAAATTTCCGGTTGCGTTAGTAAAAACATCACAAATAAAGTGTTAGTCAACTGATTTTAGTTAAATAAACAACACAATGAAGGGAAAAGCATGCAGAATATGTTACTCGCATGATTGTTGCTGGTAATCCATATATGAGCACAAATATTTATGAGATACGGCATATTGTTTGTGATTTTCAGTCATCTATACGGCAATTTACAAACGCATTTTCAGAATCATAATCACTTTCTTTAAAGTCCGACTCACGACTGCTAATGCAAAGTAACGCTTTTCACTGATATCTAGCTCCGATTAATAGTCAACTTCGTGCCCTTTAATGTCACTTAAATTGAACCTAGCGAAATCTCGGCTATCACTTGAAGAATCGCCGAAATCCATTTTGAAAAACTAAGTGTAAAAACCCCGAAAACATCCAAAAAATCCGCTCAAATTCATAGCAGGCGCTTGAAAATGGCAGCCAAGTTGTCAAGCTATCGGAGAAAGCGAAAGTTGCTGTCGGAAGTATCAGAAAGCCGAGAGATCGCGTTTTTTACAATGCATAATAGTAACGGGCGGTTTCAGACGGTCTGCCCCTACCGGGGTTCTGACGTAAACGAACGATTTGCCCGGCAAAGGGTTAAACTCAGAAGCCACAAGCAATAGATTGCAGAGTTTATTGCCTGGCATATTTTTCCGCACATCATCATGTGCATGCTGCACAGTTATATAAAATATGAAGTGAAGAAATGAATTAAACTTTGGCTGAAATATTTAAAATACATAATCACTAACAGACATTGTTCGAATGTGGAGCATTTGTTATTTCCACGGTAATGCAAATTTAAAATGTAAAGTCTTTCTGTCTGCAGAAAGCTGGTTGGAACCGCTAACTGCTAAAACCTCAGTAAATTTGCCTCAGCAATTACGCTGCATTAACCTGCGAAGTCTGATCAGTTTTTTAAAATCTGCCTAGATGGAGATTTGAACACATAACCACGGGGCCTGCATGCAAAATATGCTCGCCACTGTGCTACCACAGTTTCCAGGAAGAGTAAATAATAATTATTAATGGCTAGTGTGCAGCCAGTTTGCGTACAGAGTGATGCTAAAAAGATATTGGAGTTTGAGGCTTGTAAAGTTAAACGTGGAACAGAAATAGGAGCTCATTAAAAGATTACAACAAGGAGTCTCAGCATATGTTTGTGAAATTTAAAGCCTAGAAAACAGATTCTGTTATCCAAATTCCAACCGCCTTGCTATAAAAGACAAGTGCTGATTGCTCTAAATGTGGCTCTACAGTGTGGAGTAGAGAACACTTGAACATTGCAGAAGATAACAGCTAAGAAGAAGCTGTGTGTGAGTGGTTTGTTTGTTCAGAAGAAATTAGTGGTGATAGCGTCTGTGGTTTAGGGATATTAAATGCATTTTCACAATCCCAACATACAGGGTTCGATGTCTGCCACAGGTGAGTGGGAAGCAGATCGCTTTTTGTTGATATTCACATTGGTATGTATGTGTATCAGCCATTCAGAGAGAAATTACAAGCTACTGGATGTAAAATTGCCTAGAAAACTTTAAAAAAAACAGTCAGTAAATGCTAGGGGTTGATTGCTACGTCCTGTAAAAGGAGGAGTTAATGTAGCAGCAAGAACAGGAGGAGTTAAAGTAGCAACAGTAATGTAAGGAATTAAAGTAGCAAGAATAACTGGAGGAGTTAAAGTAGCAATAATAACAGCAGGAGTTAAAGTAGCAACAGTAATGGAAGGAATTAAAGTATCAACAATAACAGCAGGAGTTAAAGTAGCAACATTAATGGAAGGAATTAAAGTATCAACAATAACAGGAGG
The DNA here is from genome assembly GCA_963921405.1 of Cepaea hortensis. Taxonomy (NCBI): domain Eukaryota; kingdom Metazoa; phylum Mollusca; class Gastropoda; order Stylommatophora; family Helicidae; genus Cepaea; species Cepaea hortensis. The sequence goes on along the minus strand of OY992876.1, from coordinate 29,529,107 downwards.
AGTTAAAGTAGCAACAATAACAGGAGTTAAAGTAGCAACAGTAATGGAAGGAATTAAAGTAGCAGCAATAACAGGAGGAGTTAAAGTAGCAGCAATAACAGGAGTTAAAGTAGCAACAATAATGGAAGGAATTAAAGTAGCAGGAATAACAGGAGGAATTAAAGTAGCAACAAGAACAGGAGGAGTTAAAGTAGCAGCAATAACAGGAGGAATTAATGTAGAAATAGTAATGCAAGGAATTAAAGTAGCAGCAATAACAGGAGGAGTTAATGTAGCAGCAATAACAGGAGGAGTTAAAGTAGCAGCAATAACAGAAGGTGTTAAAGTAGCAGCAATAACAGGAGGTGTTAAAGTAGCAACAATAACAGGAGGAGTTAATGTAGCAACAATAACAGAAACATTTAAAGTGACAACTAGATCTAGAGTTATTTGACGTATTAACTATCTGGCTCTGAAAGAGTTCAGAAAACTGACTGTTTTGGTACATATGAAGTGAAGGATCACCATGTGGTGAATTTCTTGGTACACAATGGATCTGTGTAAATTATTGACTGTCTCATTTTCAGGTCCTCCATCCACCACGTCTGTGCCCAAGTCACAAGTCAACAGCGGACATTCTTATGTGTTCACAGCCACTCCTTCCTCTACATTACTGATACCAGGTCACACCAACGGAGTCATTTCTAGGTATAATATTCTGTTTACCTCCTTTTGTTAAGATTTCAGGAAGGCTTTATATAGCTCAGAAAACAATGGCAAGCTACTGAACATAAACTTGCCAAGAAATCGGTCAAACAATGCTGGGGTTGACTGCAATGTCCTGTAAAGGATATGCAATTGCTTGCTTGCTTGTGTTCGTTGGCTTGAGTTCCAACGCGAAGTCCTGTATGTCGGATGAAGGCATCCTGTTGTCCAACATCAGTGTGATGTCATACAGGACCTGAGTTTTGCGTGAGTATCCGTTGTCCCATGTCTGGCTTATTGGTGTGCAGACTGGTGGTTCCTCGCCGTACAGGCAGACACTCTCCGACTTCGGAGGAATCGGCGATCCTACTGACTTTAGCCAGGACCCCGAAGGGACCTGTTGCCCAGGACGCTCGACGAGGACGCGTCAATAGGTCTTGGCCAGTATATAACCCGGCCCTGGTGCCTTGGAAACACCTCTGCGTCCCGGATATGCAATTAACTTATATAGCACCTTGGCAGGTGCATTAGTGTAGTTGATAAGGAGCAACACTGCTGTCATGAGCGCAGCCGAATGAGGGTATCCTGCCTGCGTGTCATCCGTTAACATCCGTAAAGACTGTCCTACTGTTCCTCCATGCCTTCACCGTCCACCTATTCCTCCATGCCTTCACTGTCCACCTATTCCTCCATGCCTTCACCGTCCACCTATTCCTCCATGCCTTCACTGTCCATCTATTCCTCCATGCCTTCACTGTCCACCTATTCCTCCATGCCTTCACTGTCCACCTATTCCTCCATGCCTTCACCGTCCACCTATTCCTCCATGCCTTCACTGTCCACCTATTCCTCCATGCCTTCACTGTCCACCTATTCCTCCATGCCTTCACCGTCCACCTATTCCTCCATGCCTTCACTGTCCACCTATTCCTCCATGCCTTCACCGTCCACCTATTCCTCCATGCCTTCAGGCCATCCACCTATTCCTCCATGCCTTCACCGTCCACCTATTCCTCCATGCCTTCACCGTCCACCTATTCCTCCATGCCTTCACCGTCCACCTATTCCTCCATGCCTTCACTGTCCACCTATTCCTCCATGCCTTCACTGTCAACTTATTCCTCCATGCCTTCACCGTCCACCTATTCCTCTATGCCTTCATTGTCCACCTATTCCTCCATGCCTTCACTGTCCACCTATTCCTCCATGCCTTCAGGCCATCCACCTATTCCTCCATGCCTTCACTGTCCATCTATTCCTCCATGCCTTCACTGTCCATCTATTCCTCCATGCCTTCACCGTCCATCTATTCCTGCATGCCTTCAGGCCATCCACCTATTCCTCCATGCCTTCACTGTCCACCTATTCCTCCATGCCTTCACTGTCCACCTTTTCTCTTAGCGTATTCTTGTTTATCATTTTTACTCTGTTTTCTTTTGTCCATCAGCATTAAGATTTCTAGAGCAGTGGTTCCCTCATATGTTACCAGGGCCTATTTGAGAATTGAAGAGTAGTTACTCTCTAACCTACATGTGTGTTATAAGAGGCGACTCAGGCTGGTTGGCATGAGACTGGCTAACTCATGTCATCGAAAACTTTAGTTAGTTAGTCATGGTTCCAGCTTCACAGCAACAGGTCATCCCTACTATGCTCTGTTCCTGTGTCAGTGAATATCACACAAAATACTCCTCACTGCACCATGTGAACAGTGGAACAAACAGGAGTCTCGACAATCCAACAGCCCGCACAGGTATACTATGCATAAGGCCGTTGCCAGAAAGCCAACACAAAAGTCCGCCATGAAAAATACAGTTCATTGTCGATAGAAGCGGCAGTCATAGAAACCAGCAGCCACACATTACTGCATAAGACAGTCCAGTTAGCCCAACCAAGTCATGCCAAGCCCTTTGTAGCGGGATTTTGCACCTAAGGTTTTCTACAAGATGAGCTAGTCAGCCTTACACCAACCCTCCTTAGTTGTCACTTGGGACATGGATGGTGGGAATAAGGGTACTTTTATTTGCTTCTCTCAAGGCTCCTAGTAGCACACAGGTAATGCTAGTTCACTGTTCTGTTTATTATTTGAATATTGCTGTCATGTTTTTTTTACATTTGTTACAAATGTATAGGGACTTGTAGCTTGTAATGTACACATATTGTTCTCATGCACACATTCCTGTGTACAAATTGTTTGTTAAACATTATGAAACTGTACACATATTGTTTTCATGCACACATTCCGGTGTACAAGCTGTTAAACATTATTATCAAACTGTACACATATTGTTCTCGTGCACACTTTCTGGTGTACAAGCTGTTAAACATTATTATCTAACTGTACACATATTGTTCTCATTTCTGTTTTTTAGAACAATGTCCCTGCCATCCTCTTCTGTGATCACGGAGCAACAGAAGCTGAATGTCCAGTGTTCTTCACCAAATCCTTACTTCAATGGGCCTTTGAAAGAACCACCACGTTACGATGAGGCTATTAAGATCAAGCAGCAACAAATAGTAAGTAATGTGAGGCTTCGAACCAATTCCTCCTGGGTCTGAAGTTTAGGATGCCAGGCAAATGCATCATCCAAGAGTGTGAGATTGAAATATGGGATATAAACATTATCTGGGAAAGTGGCTTTGAAATAGGAGATCTAAACATCTCAAAAATGTGGGTTAAAATATGGTATATAAACATTATCTAGGTAAGTGATTTTGAAATTGGGGACTTTAAATATTTAGGAAATTGAGGTTAAAATATGGGATATAAAGATTATCTAGGGAAGTCGGATGGAAATACAGGATTTAAAATTCCAGGAAATTGAGGTTGAAATGTGGGATATAAACATTATTGAGAAAATTGAGTTGAAATATGGTATATTTATCTAGGAAAGTAAGATGGAAATCAGAGTTATAATCATATCTATAAAAATGGAGTTGAAGTATGGGATATAGACATTACCTAAGGAAGGGGGATGGAAATCAGAGAAATAATCATATCTATAAAATTGGAGTTGAAATATGAGATATAGACATTACCTAAGGAAGTGGGATGGAAATATAGAATATAAACATTGTCTAGGAAATTGGGGTTGAAATATGAGATAAAGACATTACCTAAGGAAAAGGGCTGGAAATCGGAGAAATAATCATATCTATAAAATTGGAGTTGAAATATGAGATATTTACATTACCTAAGGAAGAGGGCTGGAAATCGGAGAAATAATCATATCTATAAAATTGGAGTTGAAATATGAGATAAAGACATTACCTAAGGAAGAGGGCTGGAAATCGGAGAAATAATCATATCTATAAAATTGGAGTTGAAATATGAGATAATGACATTACCTAAGGAAGAGGGCTGGGAATATAGAATACAAACATTGTCTAGGAAATTGGGGTTGAAATATGGGAGGCATGCATATCTAGGTCAGTTTAAATGTTCAGTCATTGAACAAAATGAATCATCTGGACTGCATTAAGTTTGTGTTTGTGCAGTATACCCTCAATAGAATCATCTTCCAGTTCATGCCTCATCCAGGGGGAGTGCGTTACAACTAGTTGTGCTCCTCACAGGTCATTGTGTCTAGCTTCAGCATGCTTGTGTATAAGGTTCGCTTCCTCTAGACAGATTCCATCTAAGGAAAAGGGCTCTGTGTACTCATAGGTCCCTAGAAGCCCTGGAGATGAGGTTTATAGAAGAATGAAGAAAATTTCTTGAACAGCCAAAACCAGTGATATGAACATTTTGAGTGAGGCTTTGTTGCAAAGAAAACTTAATCATAAACATCATAAAGAAAGAGGCAGTCATCATTTTTTGGCCATAATATGAGAAGACAAAAACTGGAACATCTTGTGACAACTGGAAAGATTTGTGTTAAGAGAGATAGAAAAAGACATCAAGAGAAAACTCTTGACAGTCTTATGTCATGGCACAGGAGGGAGTCGATACTTGAATTGATCCATGCTGTCAGAGATTGCAATTTATGGAGAAGCATGATCGCCCATGCTTGCCAGCATGGTACCTGGTTGAAAGTCACCAGCAGGCAATTTTGGAGCAGATCGATTTGTGTTGATTTTCACACTGCTATGAGTGTCAGCTGCTCAAAAAGATGTGGCAAATTCATTCATTCATCCTGTCCCATGCCAGTAAGCGTAGGCAGTCATGTTTCACCATCTCACTCAATCCCCAGAGTCGTGGATCAGCTCATGTTTTTTTTTTCTCGACAATGCTATGTAGCCAAGCCATTCAGGTATTTACTTCTCTGCCTTCCCCCAGGTTCTCTTCCCCTCGATCTTGCCATTTGTCACCAAGTTCTCCAGTTTATTTCTTCTCATAATGTGACCAAAAAATTTTGACTGTCTTCGTCTAATTGCTCTAATAAGTTGATGATTTTCATATGTTTCTTGTAGGACAAATTACTGAACATAAAATTGCCAAGAAAATCACAAACAGCTGATGAGTGCTGGGGTTGATTACAATGACCTGTGGTGGACATTTAACTAATGTAATATCATTAGATACCAGTGGTTGTCTTGGAAACAATTCCCAGCCCTATGCTGAGATTAAACCTTGTACCTTCTGAGCCTAATTACATAAGATGCATTTCAGAAAATAAAAATGATCTTATGCAATAAGTCACTATCACGTAATGTAAGAAAGAGATTGCTGAAGTGCTATATAGAACCTGTTTTGCTGTATGGCAGAGATTCTTGGAATGTAAATGAACAAATTAGGAAGAACTTGGAAGCAACAGAGATGTGGTTCCTGATTTGATTGTTACGAATTCCTTGAGTGCTGGATGGATTGAGACGGTGGCATGGAGGAATTGCAGAGTTGATCCAGAACACCAAAGACTGAGATGTGTGGAGAGACATATCGCCCACGCCAGCTGGCAGCTTGATGGTGATGACCTTCAGAACGTAAGATGGGCATTGTAACCTCTCATGATAGAATCTAAATAGTATGGTCTTCTTTTAGATCTTTTCCACATCTTTTTTGGTTATAGTCACTGTTTGGACTTTATTCTCACAAATAAATATCTTGCCTTTATTGCCACAGATCCCCTCAGTGAACACAACTGGCAACAACAGCAAAACTCATGCCTCGAGTGATGGCTGTTTGAACAAGCCGCTCACTCTTGGACGGATTGACACGGGTGTGAAGTCTCAAACCATGGATGATGTGTTGGAAATTCTCATTAGAAATGGAGGTAGGTCGGTTAAACAAGCAGTGCTTGCTTTATTTAACAGAATGAATTTGGCTGTGATATTCAACTTTATGTAGGTTAGAAAGTGAGATTATATATATTTTTTTATCAGGACCCGTAAGGGAAGCAATGAATTTGTAACACTAGCCTACCATGCAGGTCATAAGAAGTGACTCAGGAGAGTTGGCATAAGATTGGCTGACTTATCCTGTAGAAGACTTAGCTGTTGACGCTGCAATGCGAAGAGGACCTGCAGAATGTGAAAATTATAAAGGAATAATGTTGTAAGTTCCTGGGGAAAATACTAAGCAGGATCATTCTGGAGAGAATAAGAGATGCCAGTGACAAACAACTAAGGATGTTCTGGCAGGTGTTCTACAAAACAGATCCAGCATTGACTATGTAGCAACATTATTCAAAATAATAGAGCAAAGAATAATGAAATTAATTTTCGTGTTCTCTTTTGGATTTGTTGACTATAAAAAGGCCTTTGAAAGCATTGATAAGGAATCTCTTTGGAAACATTGATGAGACATGAGAACCCACAGAAGATTGTGGTCGAGAGGTTTAAGATGCTCACACATAAACTGTCTCTGCTGACAGAAGTCTAGTGGGCTCATTTTTTACACCAGTTATTTGGACTTAAATGTTGACTTCTTGTGTAGAAAGTAATGGCAAGCTACTGAAAGTAAAATTGCCTAGTAAATCGTGAACAGCTAATAAAGGCAGGGGTTTATAGCATATGGGGGAGGGGGGTGTGTTTAGAAATACACACATATGTGTATTCGTTTTGTATTTTAATTTTACCTTTCTTTTGAAGTAGCTATTACCATTAAATGTCTAATTATTGTTTATAAAAACACAAATTGAAATCACAGTTGTGCTAGAAAGAAAATTAATTGAAGTATTTCCTGAAATATTAAATTGATTTTGTAAAATTGCCAGATTATATTCATAAAACAATATTAAAAACTATCCCAGTTAAGGCCGTTAGTTTATTGTGTGTAACATAATAAATATTTTTAGCATTGGGGAAAATAAATTATATTCATTAGCACTGAATGTTGGGTGGCGCTCACCAAACCTGGCACCCCACAGGCCCTAAGCTTTGATCGGCAGCTAGTCTAGGATGGAAGATCCGACAGGCGGACAGTTAGAACATTGCTTTACTGATCTGGCAGCTTCTGCTGCTTGTCTTGTTCCAGAAGTATTGGTGCTACCTTTCCTCTGGATTAAACTAGACAGGCCGAGAGAGGGATCATGCTGCGTGGGCAACACATGGGTCTCTAAATTCAGCCCAGGCTTTGTGTTATGCAGAGTTATATCTCCACTTTACAAACTATTGTCTATCAAGACGGCAAGGTGCCAGTCAGTCATCTGTCAAGACGGCCAGGTGCCAGTCAATCATCTATACCATTTGAGGAGCTATTCAAAATAAGTCACATATTTGTCTTTTTGTTTTGCTGCAATTATATTGTAAGAACAACCACCCGCTATCCTTGCATTATGAGAATTATCATGCATAAGTAAATCATTTGTTGTGGTTTCTTGTTGTAGATCTTCCACCCAGTGCAGCTACGGAAGCTCTTCCTGCTGGCAAACTAGCTCAAGACATGGACTCACCCCCAACCAGCTTAAATATAGCCATCACCTCTTCAGCACCATGTTTATCAGTAACTCCGTCCGTGTCAGCCTCGATGGTCAGTGCTCAAAGTCATTCTATGCCGTCCTCACCAGCGGTGCCGACTATCACCAGTAGTGTTAGAAACATCAACAACAACGCCCATCAGAACCATTATCACTATCAGATAAGCAACAGTACCTGTAGCCCTAGAGACCAAATTCTGACATCTGTTCACACAAACTTGTATTCTGATTCGCTGATGGGTGACACCCACAGCTCATCACCGAACCAGCACGACACCAGTGGCTCTTCTTCTCTCATGCTAAATGATGGAACATCTCATTCTGATGAAGGGGAGCTGTTGGATTGGGGGGAAATGCTGCCATCTCCTGACCTATGCAACATGGACTGGTCTTCGGAGTCTGGTTTTGGTCACCTTGATTTAGGAGATTCCAGTCTTCATCTGGATTCCAAAATGTGTGACAGCCATCAAGCTACCGGAGTTCATCAGAGTTCATGTGACAACAGGTTTGGAAGCATGCTAGTTCAAGACTCTCTGTTCACAAGTAATGGGCCCGGGTCTCATTGCCAGAATGATTGTACTAGCCACAGAAACCACGCTGGGTTCTGTACGCTGACTGTGCATGGATCAGAGCCGGACTTGGCTGCCTTCAATCTGGTTGGGGACTCAAGTGAAGCCATTGACCCCGCTAGTCAGATGGACATGTCGGAATGGCTGGATGTCATCATGCCTAACCCCAGCATCAACTTGGAGTGTATGAATACACCAACCAGTGTTCCGTACACATCTGACCCCATCTTGACACCTCGAACTCAGCAAGATGTGTTTGACATTTTCAACTTTGATGACTCCGACTTTGGTCCGTCGGTTATGAGTTGGGATAAGGGGATGGAGCAGGGAACAAGCAGTTAACGGGAAAAATACACGAAAACTTTCATTATGCTGTTAAGTTTCATAGTATTACTAATAAGGCTCAGGTCGTAGATAATCAATGTTACCAAACAGAGACAAAGTGGTGCTACTTTGAATATCTCAGTAAAATAGGGCATATGACTGTCATTAGCAGTTACAGCAGCTGCCAGTTTTATCAGGCAGTGCTTGACTTCTGGCAGTTTGTTGTCTTGTCACTGATGATTTTAACTGAAGAACAATTATTGTCAAAACTGTCAGTCACGCAGTGCAAGAATATTTCAAGCTCACGTGAAAGTGTTGTGTTCAGTGAAGATAAATATATATCTCACAATGTTTTTTTTTCTTCACATGTTTGTCTTCCAGAATTATACATAAAAAGAAAATATGTTTCAGATTTAACTTATTAAAATCAAATTGTGTTTTCTGCCCCCTAAGGCTGAGTGTCAAGCAATTTAATATGTGTAAATTAGAGAAGTGAGTGTAAATGAGAGAAGTGAGTGTAAATCTGAGGAATGTGTGTACATCAGAATGGACTGACAAAAGAATGAGCCATATAGTAATTGTTGCATTCTCATATTATGTTATTGAGTGTGTTTAATTTTACATGTTTGAGTTCTGTTTGTATTTTTTCAGCATATATTTCTGCTTAACAATGTACACCCTTAGTGTTTCAATTTTGTTTATTTGAAAGCCTGAACTCATTTGCTGTTTATTTTGTTTCTGAGTATGTTGTGAAAGATTATTTCAGTTGTTTTGTTGTTTCTGCCAGGTCAGCCACTTGCACTCTTTGTTCACTTCATTATTCATGTAAAAAAAATTCCAGTCTCCAAGTCTGACCATTTGATACTATTCCTCCAAATAATTATTCTGATTGTAATTCAGAAACCCAGCCAAATTCTGTTCTCAGATGACGTATTTGTTCAGCTTGAGTTGAGTTATTTGGTGTGCATCAATTAGAATTGCTTCCCAAGTATTTATACTTGAATGCTATAATACATACTTTGCATTATACTTAATATTTTTTTTCTTTTACTTGCTTCGAACTCATGCGTAGACCACGTGCGTGCTACTAGCAGTGAGTGCATGGTTAGCTTTCCCTATTACCAGTGTCCCTCGCCATCAGGCAAACCCACTCTGATTTCTGAGGTACTTAGTCATTTATGTCTCCAGGTCAAACTTAGTAATTTATGTCTCCAGGTTAACATTTAAGTCCAAATTAACTTGTGTTGGAATTGAACCCACTATGCCATGATCAGAAAAAGATATGAAAAGATCATGACAACTGGAAAGATAAACAGTAGAAGAGGCAACCCGAGAGAAATTATACTAGTAGTAAGACAGTGCTATGAGGGAATACCTTCTGGAGAATTTATTCAGAACACTAATGAGTGAGATCTGTGGAGATGCCTGAATATCTTTGCCATTTGGCTGGACACATCATGATGATGATGAATCTCATCTTATCAAATAAACATGTGATCTTTAACCTTCAGCCCTTAAATGCATCCACCTGGCAACACCAGCAGTGGTGTAGGTGGTCAGTCTCTCTCTCATCTGTGGAGGGTCATCAGAAGTCTACATCATGAGCTACTAACATTCAAGTTGAGAGCTAGCCCATATCTATCAGTTTTATCCTTATGTATCTGCTTGTGCCCTAGGCCAAAAATATGTGCGCTATGAGCTAAAAATGTGTAATGACACATGCTTGCACAGCTTAGAGGAAACATTTGTAATAATACTTTTTAGCCTTTACTATTGAGAGGAGAAATTGGCCATGTTTTATGACAAGAATCTTACTTCTCAATGCGTGCATCCTAATCCCTGGTATTGGATGTAATGTTTGAACAAAAAACCATTTTGGTACAATTTCAAGCTGATGTAGCTGTTTATGTCCAGCCATCAACAAAAGACATGTCAAACACCAGTAATGATTTTAAATAATGATGTTATGATGAGGAGCGGCTGGCTAGAATCCCGGATTCTCCTTTGGGAGACCCGGGTTTGAATCCTCGGTAAGGTGTGGATTTTTTTTCGGGGGAAAAAAGAAAACCTTAACTGCATAGTTCACGGCGACTGCACTAGCCAAGCAGCCTTAATTCCTCAGGCTCAAGATTCCTCTGCCATACACTGCAAGGTACTATATAGGCAGTAATTGACAGTTTTTTTACAGATGTTATGATAGTTGTTACTTTTGAAACATCAAGTACAAATGTCCGGAAAAGAATGATTTGATTGCTATAAACACTAGTGATTCAAAATTGTCAGTGACAATAATTAGAAGGTGTTTCAATAAGAATAATAATATTTTGAAGATGTTCTGTTTGGGTAATTGCAAACTTTAAAGTATTTAGTATGCAGTAAGCAATAGGTAAATTGTGTGAGTTTGGACAGTTAATCTGATATTGGTTAAATATTCATGTCGGCCGCTAGATGGTGCAAGGGGAAACAATAGAATAACATGGGATCAGTTGAATGAGTGTGGGGGAAACTCACTCATTGTTTACTTGTATGCTCTGAAACAGAAAATGTATGCATTGTGAGGTTGTAATGTAAGGGAGAAACAGATAAAGATATTAAAATAAGAATACAAACGGCTTTTATGGCACTTGGAAATTTCTGGAAGTGAAAAGAAATTAAACTGAGGCCCGAAGCTTATAGTATGTAACTTTGATAATTTATTCAGCACCACTCTATGGATGAGAAACATGGTGAACGACTAACATAATTACTAATAAACTATAAACATTCATTAACTGGTGTCTGTGCAGAATAGGATGACTTCATAGAGAGAATTAAACAAATACCAGCGAATCAAGATGTGAGGAAAAGATGCTGGCGCTGGATAGAACCTAGAACATACATTGAGAAAACCTTAGAATATTATAACTAGAATATTCTTTGTCTGGAACTTATCAGTTCAAAAAAAAAATAAAATAACAGAGGAGGAGAGAATTAGAGGCTCATGAATAATATGGAAGGTCATGGTCGGAGCAGCATGCAACAGCAAAAGACAGGACGGCTTGGAGTGGATTGGTTGAGAGCCTGTGCCTCAGTGAGGGAGGGATTAAAGGCAAAAGAAAAAGAATTGACAGGGACCATTTGACTTTCTTTTGGTGCAAACTATATTTTGAAGTGTTAAATAACCTATAACATCCACGAAACTGATGTTCTATTTTGAAATAACAATGACAATGGTTAGAACCTTTCTTCTGGTGGGGAGGTGAATTAATTCAAATGAAGTCATGACTGCAGCAGCTGACCTGGCCATAGATTGATTGTACACTTGCTTGACTGACTATCCAACAAGAACTCAGTTTTGAAGAAGACAGGTTAAGACAAATAAAATTGAGGAGCATGAAATATTTTTGGCATGTATAGTGTCATGAATGTTTCAACAAAATCGTTATGGAGGTTGGTTTTTAAAAAAAAAAAATAATTTCTTATGGATGCAATGCATTCACATTTTCACGAAATTACAAATTCAATTGAAACAAAATGTCATAGTGTCTTGCCATAGAGTATCATTTTCTGTACTGCAGTATCAGTTTTGGTGTAGCAGTGATGTAAATTATTATTGTAAAGCTTCATTTGTTTTTCTTTTTTGTTTGTTTTTGGTACTTTCCTGTGTAAGATCTCACCTACCAAGCACACATCAGTATTTCCTGCACTGTGCAGAACTCTTAGAGTTGCAAGATGTGAGTCTTAGATTTGTGTCTCAGAAACATGTCTTCTGTGAGGTTAGCTTCGTCTGTACGTAGAGCCTCACTTTTGTTGTGGTTGTGTAAACTGCTGTTGGAATGGCTTCAATTGTCTGTTCTGCATTCTGTTAGATCTTGCTGCCCTTAGCATGGATCAGTGTTTTCTGGGTTGCCCAGACCATTTGGGACCCACGAGATAGTTGGGGTGGGTTTTTCTGAAAGAAAATATGTGCTGAAGGAAATTCGATAATGTTTTCACTTTAAACACAGGAGCTACAAACTAAAGGTTGCATCATTTATTGCCTGATATATTTCACAGAATCTCATCAGGTGCGTACTGCACAGGACAATATTAGTGACAGTATGTTTCAAGTGTTTCACCAAAGAATCATTCATCTGTTCATGTCATATGGTGTATAACTCTGCGGTGTGCACCTGACGAGATGCAGCGAAATATGCTGGGCAATAAATCATGCAACCTTTTGTTTGTGGCTTCTGTGCTTAAATTCACCAAAGGAATACATTATTTTGAATGTTTTTACTACCATAAAGAGAGGGGTGACTGTGTACATTTCCAGATGCATGAGTATTCATGCCATGAGGTTGAGAATATTGTGTGTTTGTGTATGTGAGCCGCCGCCGCCCCCCCCCCCCCCCCCCTTCTCCCTGCCTCCTGAATGATTAATGCTTGGATTTTGAACTCATTAAAAATCAGCAAAAAAGCAAGTCCCAAATTGGTAAACTCTTAAAGGACATAAATTACTTAGTTGCAGGATTTTTCTATCAGGTTTAATTTAACATAAAGATGCAGGGTTCATGATGTATGTCCTTTCTTAACTAAACTGACATTATAAGTGGGAATAATAGGGATATTGAGTATTCATACAGGGTTGGGGGGAACAAAACCAGAAATTCATCATAAATAAAGTCAGTAAAAGGCTCTTGTTACGCACCTTGAGGTGCTGGTCCTGTATTTGTATAGGCTGATCAGCACTCCTTCCCAGAACATTCTGTGGCTTCTGTTTTGGCAAGGCTGGGTCAGTTGTCCCAGAGCTGTAGTTGGCAGGAACATATCCCATCACTGGTACAACCACCAACATTCTGTGGCTTCTGTTTTGGCAAGGCTGGGTCAGTTGTCCCATAGCTGTAGTTGGCCGGAACATATCCCATCACTGGTACAACCACCAACATTCTGTGGCTTCTGTCTTGGCAAGGCTGGGTCAGTTGTCCCATAGCTGTAGTTGGCCGGAACATATCCCATCACTGGTACAACCACCAACATTCTGTGGCTTCTGTCTTGGCAAGGCTGGGTCAGTTGTCCCATAGCTGTAGTTGGCCGGAACATATCCCATCACTGGTACAACCACCAACATTCTGTGGCTTCTGTCTTGGCAAAGCTGGGTCAGTTGTCCCATAGCTGTAGTTGGCCGGAACATATCCCATCACTGGTACAACCACCAACATTCTGTGACTTCTGTTTTGGCAAGGCTGGGTCAGTTGTCCCATAGCTGTAGTTGGCCGGAACATATCCCATCACTGGTACAACCACCAACATTCTGTGGCTTCTGTCTTGGCAAGGCTGGGTCTGTTGTCCCAGAGCTGTAGTTGGCCGGAACATATCCCATCACTGGTACAACCACCAACATTCTGTGGCTTCTGTCTTGGCAAGGCTGGGTCAGTTGTCCCAGAGCTGTAGTTGGCCGGAACATATCCCATCACTGGTACAACCACCAACATTCTGTGGCTTCTGTCTTGGCAAGGCTGGGTCAGTTGTCCCAGAGCTGTAGTTGGCCGGAACATATCCCATCACTGGTACAACCACCAACATTCTGTGGCTTCTGTTTTGGCAAGGCTGGGTCTGTTGTCCCAGAGCTGTAGTTGGCCGGAACATATCCTATCACTGGTACAACCACCAACATTCTGTGGCTTCTGTCTTGGCAAGGCTGGGTCTGTTGTCCCAGAGCTGTAGTTGGCCGGAACATATCCTATCACTGGTACAACCACCGTCACTCTGTGGCTTCTGTTTTGGCAAGGCTGGGTCAGTTGTCCCAGAGCTGTAGTTGGCCGGAACATATCCCATCACTGGTACAACCACCAACATTCTGTGGCTTCTGTCTTGGCAAGGCTGGGTCTGTTGTCCCAGAGCTGTAGTTGGCCGGAACATATCCTATCACTGGTACAACCACCGTCACTCTGTGGCTTCTGTTTTGGCAAGGCTGGGTCAGTTGTCCCAGAGCTGTAGTTGGCCGGAACATATCCCATCACTGGTACAACCACCAACATTCTGTGGCTTCTGTCTTGGCAAGGCTGGGTCTGTTGTCCCAAAGCTGTAGTTGGCTGGAAATACCTCATCACTGGTACAACCACCGTCACTCTGTGGCTTCTGTCTTGGCAAGGCTGGGTCTGTTGTCCCAAAGCTGTAGTTGGCAGGAACATATCCTATCACTGGTACAACCACCAACATTCTGTGGCTTCTGTCTTGGCAAGGCTGGGTCAGTTGTCCCAAAGCTGTAGTTGGCCGGAACATATCCCATCACTGGTACAACCACCAACATTCTGTGGCTTCTGTCTTGGCAAGGCTGGGTCTGTTGTCCCAGAGCTGTAGTTGGCCGGAACATATCCCATCACTGGTACAACCACCAACATTCTGTGGCTTCTGTCTTGGCAAGGCTGGGTCTGTTGTCCCAGAGCTGTAGTTGGCCGGAACATATCCCATCACTGGTACAACCACCAACATTCTGTGGCTTCTGTCTTGGCAATGCTGGGTCTGTTGTCCCAGAGCTGTAGTTGGCCGGAACATATCCCATCACTGGTACAACCACCAACATTCTGTGGCTTCTGTCTTGGCAAGGCTGGGTCTGTTGTCCCAGAGCTGTAGTTGGCCGGAACATATCCCATCACTGGTACAACCACCAACATTCTGTGGCTTCTGTCTTGGCAAGGCTGGGTCTGTTGTCCCAGAGCTGTAGTTGGCCGGAACATATCCCATCACTGGTACAACCACCAACATTCTGTGGCTTCTGTCTTGGCAAGGCTGGGTCTGTTGTCCCAGAGCTGTAGTTGGCCGGAACATATCCCATCACTGGTACAACCACCAACATTCTGTGGCTTCTGTCTTGGCAAGGCTGGGTCTGTTGTCCCAGAGCTGTAGTTGGCCGGAACATATCCCATCACTGGTACAACCACCAACATTCTGTGGCTTCTGTTTTGGCAAGGCTGGGTCTGTTGTCCCAGAGCTGTAGTTGGCCGGAACATATCCCATCACTGGTACAACCACCAACATTCTGTGGCTTCTGTCTTGGCAAGGCTGGGTCTGTTGTCCCAGAGCTGTAGTTGGCCGGAACATATCCCATCACTGGTACAACCACCAACATTCTGTGGCTTCTGTTTTGGCAAGGCTGGGTCTGTTGTCCCAGAGCTGTAGTTGGCCGGAACATATCCCATCACTGGTACAACCACCAACATTCTGTGGCTTCTGTCTTGGCAAGGCTGGGTCTGTTGTCCCAGAGCTGTAGTTGGCCGGAACATATCCCATCACTGGTACAACCACCAACATTCTGTGGCTTCTGTTTTGGCAAGGCTGGGTCTGTTGTCCCAGAGCTGTAGTTGGCTGGAAATACCTCATCACTGGTACAACCACCGTCACTCTGTGGCTTCTGGCTTGGCAAGGCTGGGTCTGTTGTCCCAGAGCTGTAGTTGGCCGGAACATATCCCATCACTGGTACAACCACCAACATTCTGTGGCTTCTGTCTTGGCAAGGCTGGGTCTGTTGTCCCAGAGCTGTAGTTGGCTGGAAATACCTCATCACTGGTACAACCACCAACACTCTGTTGGAAAGCCAGGCAGTAACAATCATGCCACCATGGATCCATTTGTGTAGGGGATGTCCGTTCATAAAAACCCCATAGAAGAGAAGTTCCTCTGGGAAAATAAGCCTTTTTTGCGCTTGCTATTTTATATATTTATACTATTTATTTATACTATTTATAGTAGTGATGGACTGAATTTTTCATGTGGATTAGCTTTCTCTCCAGTGTTCCTCGCCAACAGGTGAATCCACTCCGACTTCAGAGGTACTTGTAATTTACGTCCCCAGGTCAAGTACTTATGTCTATTTATAGTAGTTATGGAGTGAATTTTTCGTGTGGATTAGCTTACCCTATAAACAGTGTTCTTTACCAACAGGTGAATCCGCTCCGACTTCAGAGGTACTTGTAATTTACGTCCCCAAGTCAAGGACGACAGGTCAACATTTTAGTCTAGCTGTCCGGTGTAGGGGTTGAACCGCTTACCTCGGCATCACCACACCGGATGTTTAAGAACACGCGTTCTTACCCATTCGACTATACTGACCTGCACTTATCATTTTATAAGTGCTTTCAAAGTTAGGAGAGGGGGGATAGATTTTTCTAGCTCTGTGATTTATAGAACAAGGATTTGTTAGATTCTGCTGTCTGTGCGCACACACACAAGAGAAAGAAAAGAAGCAACATAGTTTGTGTAGAGTTGTGTGAATGACAGTTAGAAGAAAGTGACACTTGTCTGTGGTTTGTGAGATCATGAGTGCAGGTGAAATATATGTGTATATATATACATATTTCTTACTCATCTAGTTGGTTATTGGCTTTTTGTCTCCCACGAATTCTTTCTGTGATTTTTTCCTATTGGACCAAGTGCCTGTGTTATTGAAGCACTAGCTGCTTCCATTGTGCTCACGTTACTTGCCTTTATTTGTGTTCATGAATTCATTGTTTCATAAGCTATGTCAAAAACTTGCACCTGCAGAACAGTATTAGGGAAGATGTTGCTGACTTTGTGACAGTTGATGGCCTTATATGTCTTGTCATGTCACTGATGTGACAGTTAAAAGCCTTAAATGTCTTGTCATGTCACTGACTGTGTGACTATTGAAGGCCTTACATGTCTTGTCATGTCACAGACTGACAGTTGAAGGCCTTACATGTCTTGTCATGTCCCTGACTGTTTGACATTTGAAGGCCACAAATTTCCTATGTCACTGACTGTTTGACATTTGAAGACCTCACATGAATTGCCATGTCACTGTTTGACATTTGAAGACCTCACATTTCTTGTCATGTCCAATTAGACAAACACCATTGATTACCACCTGGTAATGGTCGTGTTCATCTGCTTGTAAAAATGATGCTGCATTATATTGGCATGGTCCTCAGTTTATAAAAAGGTTCCTGAGCTATGTACAAAGGGAAATATAGACGCATTTCATATGTTCTTTGGTGTTTGTGAAGTGGTATTTCCACTTGTGTATGTTTGTATTGTCTGTGTTGTACTTGTGTGTGTTTAATGTGATGATTTGTTATACAGCTGTCTCGTTGATCAGGACTCAATATACCTGTCTGGATTGTGTAAGTAAAGGACATGAGGCATACTTGACACACGCTGCCAATCAATACTTTTATAAATCAATTAAAACTCTGCAGATCATGTGACCATTATCGGGTTGGCCACCTTTACTCCACAAGACAGTTCCTGATACTATTTTAGGCTAGGTCAGTCTGGGAGCCCAGGTTAGTTTTAAATATCCTGTCTTGATGGTAATTTGATAACATGGCCAGCAGGCTAACATCTGGCTTATGTGTGGAGGGGTTGTGGTTTAAGTGTAGTAGCTGGTGCCCATGCCTATTAATGCAATTGTCATGGGTTTGGCCCCCCAAGTGGAGGAAGAGCTGACATTTTTCTTCTGACCAGTACAATGCTGGAGTTAACCCAGATTTGTAAAATGGGTACTGGAGATTTGTCTGAGAAAGGAAAAGTGGTCAATGGGATACTGACCATTTTATCCCACTTGGAAAAACGGGTTTAACGTCATACCAGTAATATATGCCCTAAATGGGCTTGGCTTTGTCCTGGCTTGTTCAGTCGGCAGTGCTGCCTAGAGATGTGAGCTAGGCTTTTACTTTACTAGCTATTAGTATAGTTGTTGTGTGCCAGGCTACTTTTGACAGTCGTTTAAATTTGTGATGTTGTTTTACATCTGCTCAAGCACTGAGTCAAAAATATGTGTTCTGCGGGATAAAATTGTGTGAGGTGACACACTGGCTTAGAGGAAACATCAGTAATTTTAAGCAGTTTATCAATATTGATTGGCGTTAGTAGAAGATGGGAAAGAAGTTGAAATCAGAAGACTGTTGGTTAAACTGTACACATGTCACACACACTCATAGAAGTTACATGTCACACACATACTTGTGTATGTTATTTAGTAAAGTAAAATGTAAAGTATACTTGACACGCTTTAAGGTTCATTGGGCATATGCCATATTTGTATAGACTAATCAGTACTTGGTGGGTGATGTGGTCAGTATGGCCACGTGAGGTGGTCAGTATGGCCATGTGAGGTGGTCAGTATGGCCACGTGAGGTGGTCAGTATGGCCATGTGAGGTGGTCAGTATATCCATGTGAAGTGGTCAGTGTGGCCTCATGAGGGGGTCAGTATGGCCACATGAGATGGTCAGTATGGCCATGTGAGGCAGTCAGTATATCCATGTGAGGTGGTCAGTATATCCATGTGAGGTGGTTAGTATGGCCATGTGAGGCAGTCAGTATATCCATGTGAGGCGGTCAGTATATCCATGTGAGGTGGTTAGTATATCCATGTGAGGTGGTCAGTGTGGCCTCGTGAGGTGGTCAGTATGGCCACTTTTACTTCCCAAGACATTCTAGGTACCTATTTTAGGCTGTGTGGACCTGGGAGCCCAGGTCATTTTGTGTGTGTTTAATCTGAAGCCCTAGAAATGTTGATATACAGAAGAATAGATTGTATTTCATGGAAACAACAATCCAATACAGAGGTTCTAGAGCAGATGTTCTCAACTGGTGGGGAATTCCCCAACCCCCACCCCCCAGGGGGGAATTTTAGGGGTTCTGGGGGGGGGGGAATTAAGATTATTTCAAGATCGCCCTAATACAAGAACCAGTTACTTGATACTGTTTTTCCCTCTAAATTTTACGGTTCTGTACTTCTCGCCCTAATGAAATTTGTTTTATAACGTGAGTAGGCCCGCAAATCACATTTTATGTAGATGTCTAGACATGTTCTAGTATGTGATAATAAATTTAGCTTTCATGTGGGGGGGGGGGGGGAGAATGACGTTCTGAACATATGGTAAAGAGGGGCATGGGTCTAAAAAGGTTGAGAACCACTGTTCTAGAGAGTCTGGGAATGAAAAGAGAGTTGATGAAAGAGACAAGTTAAATATTTTGGCTAAATCAAAAGACATAGCACTCACGTAAAACCCATACTGGTGGGAATGGTTGAAGGCAGGCGAGCAAGAGGTAGACATGAATACAAGTGGGTAGATAACATCAAGAGATGGACGAACAGCAGTCTGTCCTTTTGAGATCCATTGTAGTCAACCGTAATTGTAGAGATGGCACCTGATTGGTTGATGTTACTTGTTTGTGTCACAGTCTTGATGGCATGTGATCTTGTTGATGTCATGTATGTAGTTGTGTTACATGGACTCGTCATTGTCATATGGACTTGTTAACATCATGTCAACTTGTTGATGCCATGTAAAAATGTCACATAGGTTTGTTAATGCCATATATGGTATCAGATAAGCATGTCACTCTGCATGTTGATGTCACATACACCTGTCGTGAAGGCTTGTTGGTGTTACATAGACTTGATTGTGTCATGATGTCACATAGACTTGCTTATGTCATTATGTCACATAGACTTGCTAATGTAATGGTGTCACCTAGACTTGCTGATGTCATGATGTCACATACTTGCTGATGTCATGACTGCTTGTCACATGGACTTGATAGTGTCACGATGTCACATAGACTTGCTGATGTCACACATACTTTAAGTTGACTTTGTCAGACATCTTGACAAACTTGTATGGTCAGTGAAGTTTTATTACCTGTTCCTGCATATGCCTTGATTTATCTGTGAACTTTATTAGTCAGATGTGCATAAGCTGGTCTTATATGTTCTTTATGACATACACTTGGCTTGTCAATGACATATGTTGTTGTGCGTACCATTATCAAAAGCTTGTATCATTTGTGGAGGTATGCTTGTCTGTTATGTTAGTGCAGTATATTTATAAACATTATTAGGAATCTGGAGTTTTACCAGGGAAATTAGAGTATCGTGACAGGGGGTGGGGGTGGGGTGGGGGGCTGTCTGGGATTTCTGTGAGCTGGCCTTACACTCAGCTTATGAAGAATAAGTTTACTGATACAGGTGTGCATCAGCTGGTCTGGGAATATCAATTCATATGTAAGCTCTTCTGAAGTATCACATTATATTGTTACATTGGGTAAGTCGTTCCTGAAGTATCACATTATATTGTCACATTGTGTAAGTCGTTCCTGAATTATCACATTATATTGTCACTTTGTGTAAGTTTGTTTTTTGAAGTGTCACATTATATTGTCTCATTGTGTAAGTCATTCCTGAAGTATCACATTATATTGTCACAGAGTGTAAGCTGGCCTTGGGAGTATCACTTTTTGTGCAAGCTGATTCTGAAGTAGAACTTTATACGTAAGCACGTCTTGAAGTACCACTTTGTATTGTCACATATGCGTGCAAGCTGGCTTTTGTGCATTGCATGTATGTAAGTTGGTTTTTAATGGTTGCTTCTTTTGTAAACGTTCAGAAAGCAATGGCAAACTACTAA
Source organism: Cepaea hortensis (assembly GCA_963921405.1). NCBI lineage: Eukaryota > Metazoa > Mollusca > Gastropoda > Stylommatophora > Helicidae > Cepaea > Cepaea hortensis. Next base: position 29,508,283 of record OY992876.1, on the reverse strand, counting down.
ATATAAATTTGCCAAGAAATCAAAAACAACCAGAAAATAGGGGTTGATTGTGAATTCCTGTAACAGATATGCAACTAACTTGTGTTTTTTTGTGTAAGCAGGTCTGAAAGTATCATTGTAGTTAATAGTTCACGGTGAGTATCATTGTAGTTAGTAGTTAATGCTAAAGCCATATATCATGGCACTTCAGGCAAACTCATAGATGCTTTATCTCCCTCAGCAGAGTGTATAGATGTGGTGTGTGGTTAGTTAATTTCCTCTCCTCCAGACATGCATTACTTCAGTGTAACAACAACCTGGAATAGGAAGAGTTGATGTGATACATTTTTGTATTTATATTTCAGGATTTATGGCCATAATGAGGAAATAGAAAGTTACATGTGTTCTTTGACCACTTGTTTCTTGTAAACTTAATGTTATAATAAATTTGGTGAAATATTTCAAGAGCCATAATTTCATGACTGTAGAAAGAAGGAAAGAAAGAAAGAAAGATCTGTTCTAACCACATATGATGATGAGTTGGGGCAGATTTCTATGAGTCTTCCAGGCTTTTGATGTGTAGCACCACAAATAGAAACTCATGTAAGATATCTGGTCATTGAATGAACGCACAAAAAATGAAATTTACAACTGGCTTCTTGAGAACAGATTTTGTATTGTCTTGTTGAGCTGGGTATCTTCATACTTGTATTCAGTATCATGACAGTTCATTTCAAAATGCAGATCATAATGCTAAAATTTATTATTTATAATATTTTGTCAAAAACTGCAGGTTCAGACCCAAAACTGCAAGAGTTCATAATTTTTCTTAGCCGTTTCTTCAACCAGTTTGTTGTATGTAATGAGACTGATGCCCGCTCCATTTACTGAATTTTTCATGGTGTAATCATCTCCAGTTTAGACTAAAAATCCGGGCACTTTTTTGTTTTTGACATTTGTCGTGTAAATTTTGCATCTGGTTAACATTATGTCCGAATTACATTAAAATTTACAGTCCAGTTTTCTGTGCTTCAGAATTGTGACATTAATGAAGAAAAGAATGTTGATAAATGTGAACTTAATTGCATGATCCAGAAATTAATATAATATATATGTGTGTTGTAATTGATGATTGTTTTGTTTTAAATGAAAGGCTTATATTAATTAATTATGACCAACACCGACCAAAAACAAAATTAGGATATTTAAAATTGTGCGTGGTGAGTAGGCTTGTCTGCTGCTGTGTTGTTGTGCTGATGTTTAATATCTGCTTGTTACTTTGTGTTTTTTTTACTGAAAAATCAACACAAGCCTGTGAAAACACTTGTGAGAAAACTGTAACTTAAGATCAAACAAACATTATGTGATATGTGTATTGATTCACTGATTACAGTAGTGCCAGTTGGCGTATGTGTAAGGTTTGACTTGGAGATGCCTTTCTGAGAGCTGTATGTTTGTGTAGTGTGTGTATATATTTATATATATATATAATTGTTTGCAGTGAATTAGAAAACAAAACACACAAAAAAGTGTTCCTGAAATGAAATACCCCTGTGTTATTTTGATAATCATTCAGTATAGGATTTTTTAAGATGGTGGGTAAATGCTATACTGCTGATTACGGCTTTGCGTTGGGTGGTAGCCAGCAACTGAGAGTAGAGTTATTATCTCAAAGCGTACATGAAAGGGCAAACATTGGGGCCAGAAACTTATAAAAAGCATACATTGGGGCCAGCAATTTATAAAGAGTGAAGTTATCCTGTTTACATACCATTAAGGAATTTTAGGAAGATGGAGTTGTGCCAGAACTTTGGTGGCTGAATACCACACAAACAGTTGTCTGGTCAGTAGTATGCCAGATGGCTTGCTTTTCCAGAATGCACTGTAGTAACCATTGTTTAGGACATGGTTGAACCCAATAGCTGGACTGGATTGGGTAAAACTCAATCTGCTGTGTTGTTTAGCAAGTGTACTTAGCACTTAAATACTTATGTTGTGCCAAAGTAGACTGATCATTGTATAGGTGAAAATGGCATGGCTGATTGAAACCTCATGACTTTAGCACATGTAATGTTGGGGTCTTTTCAGTATGGAATCAATCAAAATGTAGAATAAAGTAATAGTTGATGTGGTAATCCTGTAGAGGTACTGGGTTGTTGTTTTTATTTTTTTAACTTACTGAAGATTGGCCTCAAAAAGAAGGACCAATAGGCATTTATAGAATTACCATTGCAGTGTGTAGAAATGACAGCAGAATTGAGTGAGAACAAAATTGTCTTCAACGGTAAAAGTCGTAACAAAAGGAAGATGGTAAAATGGTTACTACAAAAGTGCACTATGGCTCAAACAGTTTCAGTTTGTTCAACACAAAACCTTTTTGTGAATAGTGTTTCATGATAACACTTTTTAAAATGTGTATTTTGTACAATATTTGTGTAAATAGTGTGCTTACTATAATGCGAGTCGATCTGTCATGTGATAATGCAGTCCTGCCGCCGGTTGCCTGCCCTTCCTATTACATCAAATATTTGTCAGGCGTGAGTCCAGATGTGCTTGTCTTTACAGTTGCCTATAATGTTTATTTATAGACTCCTACTGACATTCGTTTGAAGAACTGACATTATGTAGATTCCTAAACCAGTGTGATATTTGCATGTATGAGTTAGTCCATGTTTTTAAAATAAGGCAATAGACTAATCTAGAAATATGACCGCATGTATATGAATGAATGTAGTGAAAATAATAATAGACGTGTAAGAATTGTGTGATTCTCAATGTTATATTTTACTTTAACTGTATTTAGAATGTAAGATGCCTGTAACATTATCCTCAGGATATCCGAGGTATCAGATGAATGCCTTGAAGTGATGGGGTTATCAAATTTTTTGTGTTCTGGCTTGTTGAAAAGATAGCTATGGCTGGCTAGTGAGCTTAGATATGTTGCTTGATCTTGTGTGGCTTGTTTGTAGTTGGCGGATATTGATGCCGCGGTACAGCCAGGCATAATAGCATTGTTCAATATTTATAAATTATGTACAAGTGAAAGCTAAAATATGTGTGCAGGGTTATATTACGCATATTTGTTTGCTGGCGAAAGCTGAAATATATGTGATGCATAATCTTGCACACATTTTTCTGGATGTGAACATTGAGTGTGGAAGCTTGCATGTGGCGTACCCGTGTGTACATAAAACTAGTACTTTTATAGACTTATTTCTACAATATTAATCCATCTTGTTTTCCATATTGCATGGACTTGCCGTGCCTTTTTGGGTCCACTAATCTCAGACTGTTGTTTGTATGTTTGTTTGTTTTTAACTTTTGTATTTATTAATTAAACTTGCATTGTATTCATCTGCAACGTCATAAAGTCGATGTAGTCCATACTTGAACAGTAATACATTCTGACCTAGATACAGTATATAACTTTCTATGTGGTGGTGCAGTTTTCTATTCTTTATTTTTTTTTTTTTTTAACTATGCATTCCAGTTTTGTCTGCTTGCGGCCACTTTTGATGGGACATATTCTTGATCAGATTTAAGACATAATTATTTGTCAAACATATGTTATCAATAAAGAGTGTATCGAAACAGCATAAGATTTTTTTTCATGAAAAAATTAGTTTTTTAGTTATTTGCTTGTCCTTTACAGGACGTTGCATATCAATGCCAAAATTTTCAGCTGTTTGGGATTTACTTATTTTATACGTTCAGAAGTCTGTCATTGCATTCTGAACAGCCGATGCTCATATCATCGAAATAATCACAAGGCAATCTGCTTCCAAATCATCTGCGGTTGATTTCAAACCCTCAACTCGGTATGGCGTTGAATTGTGAAACGTGTTCACAGCTTCTGAGCCACAACGCCGGCCAATGACAAAATATAAGACACATTTTAGCACAGATATAGCATGGTACATTTTGTTTTTCAAAAAAGGAAAAATGAGACACATTTTTTTCCACAAAAAACAATTTGTTTTAATGAAAAGAAGGAATATGATATATTTTTGCCATATTTAAAAAAAAAAAGATTAACTAAACAGTATATAACAAAAGGGGATATAATAAAACAAATTTTGTCATAAAATTATTGGACACATTTTATATATATATATACGGAGAGAGATTTTTGTTATCTAAATAAGTATTAAAAAGCTAACATTAATTTAATTAATTATAATAAATAATTTAGCTGTAAATAATTTACAGATATTAATAAAGCTGTAAATAATTTACAGATATTAATAAAGCTATAATTAAGTAGGTTTGTCATGGAAAGTTATAATAAAATAGTTCTCTTTCTCTTTCCCTAAATAGATATAATAATCTGTTTCCTTAACAAGACATGGGTGTTTCACTGTTGTGGTTCCTCTTCTAGCCTGGGGTATAGAGTACTGTAATGCCTTGTATATATGGCACCAGTAAATACAAACGGCCCCAGCTTCTCAAACAGACTCCAGCATAACGGGCATTTACAATTGCTGTTTGTGAGGATAATACACTAAGTCACGCATTTCCCCAAATGGATAAGATAGCATGCTTATTTCATAAGCTGTTGCTGCTGCTTCCTATTCTTCTTCTTTTCCCATCTCTTATTCAACTTCTTTTTCCACCTCTTATTCAACTTCGTCTTCTTCCTCTTAGTAAATTTTATTTTCTTCTAATTCTCTTTTTCTTCTTCCTCTTCTTCTAATCCTCATTTATTTTTCTTCTTCTACCTCTTCTTCTTCTCGTCTGTATTTCTTCATCTTCTTGTTTTGCTGCTACTATTGATCCTCCTCCTCCTCCTTTCTCTGACATCCTCTGATGTCAACATGGATGCTGCAGATGACAACAATAGTCCTGCTTAAGTTGACCAACTGGCCATACTGTTTAATCTGGACGGCTGTCCTTGCTATTCATGTTCTCATTGCTGTTTTCTTCTTCTGTTTTCTTCTTTCTCGTCTGTAGTATATGGGCAGTTATGACGTTATCAAGAACAGTAAGCATACACCAGTAGTACCAATGTTCACATTATTGTTCTCAAACAGTCATCTATGTCTCTTTCTGTTCTTTTTGCCAGTGGTTGTCATGTGACCTAAGAACGTTGATTGTTTCTTCCTACCCACAACAATGTCAGAACATATTGATTGTGTATTGTGGCTGCTCAATGCACTGTTATGTTTTTCTGTAGAACTTTTTTCTGTGATTTCACTGGATTTTCCTACTTGTTTACCAGTTGTCTATGATTCATAACCATATGTTAGTTTTGGTCCTATGTAACATCAGAATGTTTGTTCTGACATCTAATGAAAATTGTTTTTACCTAAGATGTTCTTCATGTTATAATATGTAGAACTTGCTTGCCCAATTCTTTTCTGTAATTGTGTAGAGCCTGTTCTGTCTCATGTTGTCTAAATATTTGAATTTCCTGATTTGCTCAAAACTAGCATCCATGACTTTAATTGTACACTTGGACGGGATCCAAATGTCTCCATTACTGCTGTTTTCTGGCTTGTCGAGCTGAGACAATTCTTTGTGCTTTATATTCTCACCATAGCAGCCATTGTCTGTAGTCTTCCCTGACAGGATTCGGATGATTATAATGGGCTGGCTGCTAGGATATTGGGTTGTATCAGTATATAGAACATCAGCTTTACTCTCATTATATCCCCTTGTAAGACAAGTGTGTTGGCATTATCCTTCTGCAGTCAGAAACCTGACTGTGTCCTAAACACAGCTTTATAACAGCTTTCTTGATTGGCCATATCCTTTTGCTATCAGAAGCCTGAAAGTATCTGAACATTAGCTTTATAACATCTCCCTTGATTGTTCCCTGTTTGTTACCAGAACCCCAGTGGCTAAGCTGTTATAACAGTTTAACTCTTCTGTTCCACTCAATCATTACCTTAACCCACTGACAGTTTATCCATTCATTAAGTCCTAGACAATTGTTAAGTGATGCACGGTGTGTTATTTCTTTGACACTTTCCATTCCAGTTATTATTTTAGATCAGGTATTTATTTGAAAGAAGCTACCTGGAGTGGAAAGAGTTGAAGAGCTGCCTGTTTGTAATTCTGCAGGTTAAGTACGATCGACTTGATTAATGGCAGGCAGGATATCAGAGAATATCACAGTCAAAAGTGGCCCATGTATCTGACTTGACAGCGAGCTAAACCAATCAACATTCGAAGTATAGTCTGTAGTTATCAGTTCAATAGTCTGCTTGGTTTTGTTTTGTTTGCTTTATTGCTAATTCTTATTTTTCATATTCCCCTGCAAGTTTTGTTTCTTTTGTGCCCCGTTGTCAACTAACAGTTTGTAACATTTCCTAGTTAACATGCTTTAGCTCTGAAATCTGGCCTACATTAAAATACAAATATTAAACTCCTTAGTCGAAAGAGCTAACTAATTGCCAGTTTCTCCATTTGTGTTTTTTAACAGCATGAAGGGACATTGGAAATGTCTTGATCATATGTTTCCAGTAAAGCAAATAGCTGAAGTGTCATGTCATTTATTATTCTGAATTTTTTAGTTATATTTTCTTTTGTTCATTTGTCAAGGAATAACATCATTTTCACTAGATGCTACATCTACAAAATAGGTGAAACTTTATGCATTCCCAGATTTTTTACTATTAGCTGCCAGAAGCAAGCATTTGCATATATTCTTGGAGATTAACAGGCAAATCGCTAACTTTTCTTGTTGAAATTGTCACTTGCAAAAGTATATATGGCAAATTTGACACAAGAACTTCTGTTAAAGAACTTTGTTCAGCGTGTTATTTATTTATTTATTTATTTATTTACTTCTTGTTTGGTTCTAGCTTTCTGCTTTGTTACATTCAACAGATTGACAAATGTTCATATTGTTTACAGATGCTTAGCATTGTTATTTTAGTGTGCATTTTACAGCTTTGCATGCAGTCACATAGTCGTGTGATTTATTGTTTGCCTGTGTACATGAATCAGTCATCAAGTTTCCTCTTCTGCTGCCTCTGCCGTTCATCCCCACAATTGAACATATGCCCTCCGCTGACTCACTCCAATCTTTTGCCATCTCCTGCTGCTGCCTCTATGTCATCCCCATAATATTCATCCCTGTCTCACTTCTCTTCTCCATGTGATTTTAAGTCCCCCTCTATTTCATTTGTGGGTTCCAGAGAAAGGGCATTCTAGTATTGCTTTTAACAGATGTCCTATCTATTGCCAGCGTTTTTCCTCACATGATTTGCTTGAATTTGTTGTGTTGTCTCCACCAGCTGCACATTCATGATTCTGTCACATCATTGATTCTGTCACATTATTGATTCTGTCACATTATTTAGGCCTCCTATTCCGTCACATCATTTAGGCCTCCTATTCCGTCACATCATTTAGGCCTCCTATCCTGTCACATCATTTAGGCCTCCTATTCCTGTCACATCATTTAGGCCTCCTATTCCTGTCACATCATTTAGGCCTCCTATTCCTGTCACATCATTTAGGCCTCCTATCCTGTCACATCATTTAGGCCTCCTATTCCTGTCACATCATTTAGGCCTCCTATTCTGTCACATCATTTAGGCCTCCTATTCTGTCACATCATTTAGGCCTCCTATTCTGTCACATCATTTAGGCCTCCTATTCCTGTCACATCATTTAGGCCTCCTATTCCTGTCACATCATTTAGGCCTCCTATTCCTGTCACATCATTTAGGCCTCCTATTCTGTCACATCATTTAGGCCTCCTATTCTGTCACATCATTTAGGCCTCCTATTCCTGTCACATCATTTAGGCCTCCTATTCTGTCACATCATTTAGGCCTCCTATTCCTGTCACATCATTTAGGCCTCCTATTCCTGTCACATCATTTAGGCCTCCTATTCTGTCACATCATTTAGGCCTCCTATTCCTGTCACATCATTTAGGCCTCCTATTCTGTCACATCATTTAGGCCTCCTATTCCTGTCACATCATTTAGGCCTCCTACTCCTGTTACATCATTTAGGCCTCCTATTCTGTCACATCATTTAGGCCTCCTATTCCTGTCACATCATTTAGGCCTCCTATTCTGTCACATCATTTAGGCCTCCTATTCTACACAAACACCAGTTAGTGAATGCTTGTAGTTTATAAGTAATTATTTGAGTTATCCTCCGTGCTTCTGGTCTCACAGCAGTACTGTTAGATACTAGATTTAACTTCCCTTGACGTCCACAAATGTCCTAGTACAATGAAAGTTCCTCTGGCCTTGTGTATCCTTATTTTAGTGTCTTTATGTATTCCCCATCTTTTATACATTGCTACCTAAATATGTACATGATTCCACCTCTAGATGTGAGATTTCACCAAGGAAGATCAGGTTATCATTTACTTGGTTTATTCTTCAATTTTTCAGACCTAATTGTTGTGACCTCCTATCAAGTACATATGTTTAATTTGTCTTGAAACTGATTTTGTGTGTGGGTTAGGAGCAATGTCATCAGTGAGGTGTCTAGATCATGAAGCTGTTCTGTCACAGTCCATAGAATGTCATTTCTGGCGGTAGTTATTGTTGTCTTCATAATCCAGTCTATAGTCAATAAGAATAATACAGGTGACAAAAGGCACCCTTCTGTTCTTATTTCAGACTTGTATGTAAAGTTTCCTTCATGAAGAACTCATCAGTCCATGTCTTTATGTGTGGCTTTACATTAATGATCTTCTGTGGGATCCAAAAGTGCCCTGTCAATTTCCAGAGAGATTCGCTATCTATGCAGACTAAGGTCTTTTCAGAGTCCACAATATGAATATAAAGTGGCATATTCTTTCCAATGTTTTGCTTTATTTTTATGCTTAGTTTAACTATCTCGTCAGTGCAGAAAAATAAGATCTGTTTGATTGGAAGCTTGTTTGTTCATCCGTTAATTGTTTGTTACTGGCGTCTCTTAATCTCTCCAGGTTGATCCCGCTTAATATTTTCCCAGGAACTGACAATATTATACCTCTAAGATGTAGGTAAGTTCCAGTGTTACCATTCTTTGCTTCTCTTGCGGGCCCCGGGAACACTCGGGAGCGAGTCATTCATGTTGTCAGTTGCTCGTTATTCTCTTACCAAAACTAGTCAAATATACATCAGCTTTTTAATACATTTTTCACAAACTCTTTAGCTAGTCATTTCCATTTTGGGATGGTACAGTCGCATGTCAGTTTGATATGGGTGTAGTAGAATATTATTTATATAAATATTTCATCTAAACTAAGAATAGCTGCTCTGTTCAATGCGTGTTATCTTCATTGCACTCGGGATATGTCGTAAGATATTCCAACCTCCTTGGTAATACATTGACAGAAGCGTATTGTGACTAACTGGGCCGTAAGTAAAGAATAATTATCATCTAATACACATGTGTCATACACTGAGAAACCTGAGGATAATATAACTAGACACTCTCTTGTATGGAAACCACCAGAAGAATGAAATAGCTGGAGACCTACAAACACATGGAGAAGAGAATTACAGACAGAGATGAGAAATACAGACAGAGAAGAGAAATACAGACAGAGATGAGTAATCCTGGGAGGACATAGAGGGAGCTGCAGGAGATGGTGAAAGATGGGGTGGGTTGGTTGATGGTTCATGCCTTCATGGAGGATAGAGGGCAGAAGGAGAGAGAGACACACACACACACATGCACGCAGGAGCGCCAGCAGGGCAGGGCTGTGACACTTGGCCACTGGCCAGGTGGTCACGTGGCTGAATCCTCAATGAGACTCATGTTTTAAGATTGACCTGGGCACCAAGGTCGACACAGCCTAACATGGCTGCCAGGCATTGCCCTGGGAAGTCAAGGTCAGCCAGATACTGACCACATGCCTCGACTAGTGCTGATTGGTCTATACAAATATGGGTCTAGCATTGTATGCTGTGAGCCTAGGGCATATAAAAAAGCCCCGTACTTTACTTTATGCCCAAGACCTTCAAGTGGGTAGAAGGATCCTTTTAAACGGTTAAATGTTAAGAAATGTGGCCTGTTTAGACACAATCAATCAGTCTGAAAATTGGCCTGTTTAGACATAGTGTGTAATCTTAAAACTACTTTGTGAAACAAATTTGTGTTGCTGTTACCAGGAAATTGCATGTGATAGAAGCAGGCTTGAAGTAGTGTTTCATTGTAGCAGTTTGTGGTCGGCGAGGTCATGGTCTGGTTCTTGAGGTGAAAGAGCTTAGGATATCCCATGTCAAAGGTCATCCCAAGGTAACGATACTTCCTAGGGTTTAAAGTGTGAAGTCTCCACATTTACCTTCATCATCAGCAAGTGCATGAATGATCATGCTTTTCCACAGTGTGATCTCCAACAGCATGTCTCGGTTTGTGTGCTGACTCCCTTCCATGTCATAAGAATTTTCTCTCACTGTCTTCTTATGCTTATCTTTCCAGTTGTCGCAATATGTTCCAGTTTTTGCCTTCTCATAATGTGGCAGAAAATGATGACAGCCTCAGTCTGATGTTTCTGTCTTTGTGCCTTTGCCTCTTTCAGAACGTTTAGATTGCCATTTTAGTTGTCCAAGGAATGTTCAGCATCCTGTAAAACCACATCTTTGAAGCTTCTGCAGATTTGTTTGGCTTGTTTACTACGAGGATACGTTAATAAGTAAGTCACAAATGGCTGCAGAAAAAAAAACTAAATATGATAACAACTTGAAACCAATTTATTTGTATACATACATTGTCCCTTTATTTTTCAACATAATTTCCACCAACTTTGATGCACTTATCCCATCGTTTTATCAGTCCTCCCAAACCGGCTGCATAGAACACGTAATTGCAAGCCATGTAATTGTCCAGGATTCACAAAAACTGGTTCTGTGTACCATGTAAGAATTCTTTATTCTAACCTCTAAATTACAAGGGTTTATTGCATACATTTTTCTTCACTTTACAAAATGCAGCTCTTGTCTGGCCTATTCTGTTCTTAAACATTTTACTTGAGCATGTCACATCATAATGAGGTAAAGTCACCCGTTCCCTTCCTCACCACCTTCTAGAAAATTATGGGGCATATATCAAGGCAAGGTTGAGCCCAGAAATATCTTAACTAACAAGTTTAGTGTTTTAAGAACATTAACTTAACCTTGAAAAGGTCTATAATTTGTTGATGGCTGTTGTATTCTGCATGTTGCTACTTTTATGTTAGCGCTAGTCATCAAGGACTACAGAGAAAATGCCCAGCATCAGAATAACATTCATTAGAGAAAATAACCCTTTGTTTAGGTTGTTGTGTCCACATCGTTAGCTTCATAATTGTTACCTTCATAATTCTCTGGGCTTTTTCTAATGCATGGGGCCATTACTGCAGTTAATTCCTTGTCGGGAAACCAATGCCTTTGCATTGTTAGTACTCCCACATTGCTGTAAGTTCTGCTGCAGTTTTTATGGATGATGTTTGCAGTCACATTAAACAGAGAATCACGTGAGACTTGTTGCTCTGAGTTAATTAGATCAGCAGCTGTTTCAGATTATAGAGTTTTGTTTTTATTAGGTTTTCAAATTATAATATTGTTATTAATAGATTATGAATTAGAATGTTGTTATCGGAAATGACAGAATATTGTCAGGTGATGAAATTAGGTATTGTTGTTATAAAATTAGAATTTTTGTTGTTATTTTTAGTTATGAAAGTGGAACTTTATTCCCAGCTCCCAAGAGACTGATGTGTAGATTCCCAGGTCTTAAAGAACTGATGTGTAGATTCCCAGGTCTTAAAGAACTGATGTGTAGATTCCCAGGTCCCAAGAGACTGATGTGTAGATTCCCAGGTCTTAAAGAACTGATGTGTAGATTCCCAGGTCCCAAGAGACTGATGTGTAGATTCCCAGGTCTTAAAGAACTGATGTGTAGATTCCCAGGTCTTAAAGAACTGATGTGTAGATTCCCAGGTCTTAAAGAACTTATGTGTAGATTCCCAGGTCTTAAAGAACTGATGTGTAGATTCCCAGGTCTTAAAGAACTGATGTGTAGATTCCCAGGTCTTAAAGAACTGTTGTGTAGATTCCCAGGTCTTAAAGAACTGATGTGTAGATTCCCAGGTCTTAAAGAACTGTTGTGTAGATTCCCAGGTCTTAAAGAACTGATGTGTAGATTCCCAGGTCTAAAAGAACTGGTGTGTAAATTCCCAGGTCTCAGGAGACTGTTGTGTGCATTCTCAGGTCTTTTAAAACTTGTGTAGATTCCAAGAGACTGATGTGTGTATTCTCAAGTCTCAAGAGACTGGTGTGTGTTTTCTTTGGTCCAAATGACATATGTAGACTCCCAGGTCTTAAAGAATTGTTGTGTAGATTCCCAGGTCTTAAAGAATTGTTGTGTAGAGTCCCAGGTCTTAAAGAACTGTTGTGTGGATTCCTACGTCTTAAAGAACTGTTGACAGCCTCATTTTCTGCCCAAGAAGACAAGAAGAGGTTCACAGCCCTCAGCATGGCTCAGATATAATCAACTGACAGAGACATGCAAGAAAATGATCACTACCTAGAGCTGTTGTAACAGTATGTGTAGTTTGGGTTATAATTAGGATCTAGTGGGGAATTAGAGATACAGCACGATTGAGCATTATGAGTGAAAGCGGAGAGATGCTCAATCGTGACGTATTGTTGTTGTGAAGGGCAGTCAACATCCGATAGTTCAGCTGAGAAGACACGGCTTGTCATCTTGAGAATAAAGTATAAAGTTTTAGTACAGATCAAGTCTTGTTACTTCATTTGACACTACTACAGAAGTAATAAATGGTGCCGTGGACCGAGAATCTGAGGTTGATCTAGGCCGGCCAACAACAACTATCCACTGGCGGCATGCTGTAAGACAAATTATGAAGATAATGGCCTACCACGCGAAGTACTAAAGAATCCAGACAAAACTGCCAGGACAAGAAGGGTTTCCTGGAGCCGTGGCTGAACATTTGAATCGTATCATTTATAAGGGGCCTAACCTGGCCGTTGCCTGAACCTTGCCACTTTCAAGATTTTATCGGAAGTCAGAACTCGTTCAAGGTCAGCTCATCACTAGCCGTTGGCTGATTGATACTAATCCATTTTTTGGCCTTGTCATTCCTATGACCCAAACACCCCTAATCCATTTTTGGGCCTTGTCATTCCTATGACCCAAACACCCCTAATCCATTTTTGGGCCTCGTTATATTCCTATGACCCATTCCATACGACGATGAAGTACCCACTTGAGATCAAGGAAGGGACCCAACCAGGGGGTCGAAGATTGTCTGGCAGCCCATGAGATGTGACCCGACCAGGGGTTGAAAATTTTCTGGCAGCCCACGAGAAGGACGAAATTACCTGAGGGAAGAGAAGTGATATCTGAACTCCACCACCTGAATTCCGAGACTTTCACTTGATGCGGGCTCTGGTTGGTTGAACTGAATCCGTAAGTTGGTAAAAGAAGATGACGGATTAATTAAGGAAATAGACTCGGAGTAAAAGTTGTGTATTTCGAGGTCTCCCGTGAGCTTCCGAATTTATTAATTAGAGTGGAGTACAGGACATTATTGTGGTTTAAGAAACAAATATCTACAAGGAACCTTCTGATTGCCACAAATTTGAGTTTTTTATTGAGGACAGGGTTCATTCTTCCTATGCTCAGACAGGATATTGTTGATGCTTCCTCTGATTAATGTAATATCTTACAATATTATAACCAACTGAATTGTGCTGTTTGGGATTTGGGAAATTGTAATTGTGTGATTGGTTGCTTGCTTTGTTTCAGTATTTTTCAGCATGGCGGAACCGGATAACTTGGCCCAGGTTTTGACAGGCGTGGGTACAGCAGTAGGCCGACTTAATATGGTGATTAAACAACAAGGCATGGCAACAGAAATTGTAAAGTTTAATGGACAGGCCAGAGACTATAAGAAATGGGTCACCTCTATAGAAAAATATGCCTATTTGGTCTCAGCAACAGATGAAGAAAAAATGAGACTGGCTTATCAGACGGCAACGGAACCGGTCTCGGATCATATAAGAAGAAAGCTAGAAGCTAGAGTAGATGAGACATGGGAACAATTCAAGGAAGACCTAGCAAGGAAATATGCAGAAATAACGGATCCACAACATGCATTTTCGGTGTTGAGGCAGGCTAAACAAAATAACGGAGAGACGGTACAATTGTTTAGCGATAGATTAATTAATCTGGCTGAAGAGGCATTCTTAGGACAGAATGTACGAGGAGAGGAGGTGGAAAGGATGTTGGTAGGGATCTTTGTGGATGGCATAAAGTCTGATGGTTTGAAACTTAAATTAATGAGGGAAAACCCTGAGAGGTTATCACAAGCGGTGGATATCGCGGTACAAGAAGAAAATTTGAGACGTAGGTTTAGATTAAGAACAGGACGAGAAGTGGGAAGTAGTCGAGATGACAGAGTTGAGGAACCTATGGAAATAGGACAAACAAGATTCGGATGGAATAGGAGAGGAGGTATACAGACGTTACAAGGTAGAAATAGGCATGATAATGAGGAAAGAAGAAATATGAGATACCCTACAAGAGAAACAGTAGGTAACACAAATAGTACAAATATTGTCTGTTGGAATTGTGGTCAACGGGGACATGTTTTTCGGTTTTGTAATAACAGGCGTGTCCAGTCGAATACACAGGGTAGACATGACATTAACAAGGTGAGTAGGAATGTTGAAGATAGACGTAGGAATTTTACAGGTACGAGAACGCAGGAAAGAATTGTTAACAAACGCGGACGCGGAAGAAAAGAGAACCTGAGAATGAATGAATTGATCCATTCATCCAGAAGAAATACAGCCCAAATATATTCACTAGAAAAAAGGAGAAAGTCTGTAAGAGAAACGGTAAGTAATACAAATAAAACAAATATGGTTTGTCGGAGCTGTGGTCAAAGGGGACACGTTTTTGGATTTTGTAGTAACAGAGGTGCTCAGTTTAATACACAGAATAGAAGTGTGCATAGTAGAACAAATAGAAATTTTCGAGAAATGCAAAGAAGACGTGGAGTTAATCAAACTAGCGCAGAAATTATGACACTGGAAAAAAATGATAGAAGACAACGTGGTAGAGGTGTCCAATCGAATGGCCAGTATGATACCATTACGCCAAGGCCACGTCAAAGCTCAACCTGCTTTAGAAAACAACCACTTTATAAGAACGACAGAAACTGTCACAGATGGAATGTAAACGACGTGACGAGAACACGAAGGTATGAAGAGGGACAACATGGCAAGCCAGAAGAAAATAGTTGGCAGAGACAGAATTTTTATAAGAAAAGATGGAACTGGAATTGGCCATCTAATAGTGAAGAGCAGAAAACATTACAAAATCAATGGTTTGAAATCAGAAGATTGAAATATGCACTCGCAAAGTCAAACAAAGGAGAAAATCAGCATCAGACTAATAGAACCTTAGCTGATGATCGACAGGAAAGAGAGACACAGACGCAGATGATTGAAGTAATAGAACGGAACACACAGACACAAGTTGATACAGTAGGGAAGAGAAACACTGTTGCATTAAAGAGAGACACAGGTACAGAAGTTAGACAACCCAGGACAGAAGACAGCAGAAAGAAAATTAGAAAGAATGTTAGGGCTAGAAATGGAAAAACTTTGCTCAGGTATAATCATGGATGTGGAACCGAAGAATCTTATGAATCGGAATTTTCGGACCTCACAGATTCTGATATAGAATGTACATCAGACAGAGATTTAAAAAGAATGATTAGGAACGATCCTGATTCGAAACGAGAGGTTTCCTCGTGCGGTATGGTTGCTGGTGGACAAGCAGGCAAATGTTTAGTTAGTGACTCTTTGGAACTAGATACCAGTTTATATGACAGGAAAGTAGGGAAGGTCAAGAGACGAATACCAAGAGAGAGAGAGGAAGATAATGCCAAAAAGAAAGATGTTTGTGGAACACAAAAACAGCAAACAGCTGAAGCGTCGCTGAAAAAAGCTAGAGGTCTCATGAAATCAGTAAGACCATGGTTATATGGAAATAACTAATACGTGCAGGCTTGAATATTTTGTAACTGAGCTTGGAATAATTCAGGTTCGATGAGAGTTATATCGGCCCACTGTCATATAGTATTAAGAACCAGTCCCGTGACTTGGACATGTAGCAAGGGCACACGTGGAACACTTAAGGAGAGATGAAGAAGAGATAGAATATAATAATAATAATAATTATTATTCAGACACAAGGTTTTTAGATGAACAACTCGTTAGAGGTGCTACAGTAACCCCAGGCGTTAGAAGAGATCCAGCACAAAATCGCTTATTAGCAACTCCAGGCTTTGATGATACTCAAGAACAGACGATACCGAAAACAATAGAAGAAGAAAAGTTGAATGAGACTCATTATGATAGTATGGAAGAGGAAATAAGTGCTCCGTTTAGGAACACTAGACAGGCAACGAAAAGGAGAATGGATAGACAAAGAGATAGAGAAGTGAAAAGACAGAGGAGAATTAGGGATTATTCAACGAGCGGGGAGGATATGCCGTTACTAGAAAGATCCTTGAGGAATAGTGATCGACAAATTAGATGGGATATTGAACAAAAGAGATTAGCGGCAGCTAAAGAGAGACATACAGACGAAGAAGAAGAGATGGATGAAAAGTCAGAGTCAAGTAGTAGTAGTATGGAGGAAACAAATGGATTGTACGAAGAAGAAGACATTGATGTAGAATTAGCATTGGTTCAAAGAAATTTGGAGTTATTGAAGAAGTGGAACCGTAGGAAGTAGATAAGTAGAGAATATTGCAGATAGCAATTTATAAGTGTTAGAATTCGAAAATGAAGAAGATGACTCTTGGTATTTTTATAATCAATATGGAGGTAGTTTTGAATGAAGTATATGTATATATTTGGTTATTTCTCTATGGGGTGGAATTGATGGTTGATTTTTTAGTAGCTTGGACAAATTGAAGGGAAATAATTGGCAGGTAGGGCCACAAGTAAATAGGTGAGTGGATGGTGAATACTACATTAGTATAGATAAGAGGACTTGTACTGTAGTTTACAGTGATTAATTAAGAGGATTTCCGGGTAGTATGATGTGTTTGGAGTTAGGCTAGAAAAAGGAGGAATTAATGTTTGTACTGTTTGTTATCATTGATATCGGCAGATATGCTTATAAGATTTGGATATTGGTCTGTAAGTAACAGATACACATATGTAGCATTGAATTGATGGGTTTACTTGGAATGGTAAACTTGAAATTGACGAGAGGAATGAAGAAAAAAAAAAAAAGAAAAGCTAGTAGTGTTGAATCAATATTTTTTTTGATAATAACAATTATTATTGACGGAAACTGAAGATAAATTTTGAAACTTTATTCATAAAGTATGTATGGAAAGAGAAGTGTGATTGCTTCTTACTTTTTCCTTTCTTTTTCTTATTTTCCTAAGTGCGCACTAACTCAATCTAACATATCTTTTCTGTGAGAATGTGAAATAGGGGATAAGGGAAATATCTTCAGTTTTGTCAATCATAATTTTAATGAACAATTTAAATTTAAAAGCGGTTCGCTTACAGAGAGTTGTGGGAAGTTTTATAGAGAATTTGGTGGGGAGTTTTTGGTATTATTGATATACTGGGAAGTATGTCTCTGGTTAGCAATTGGCTGTGATGAGGTAGGAGAATGGAGAATGGAGTTAGGAAATATATAAATGGAATGGCCTGAATAAATAGAGATGTGGTACATTATTAGTATGGTTGTTGGGGCCACTATACGTAATAATTTTAAGCATGGATCAATACTTGGAAAATCTTTGGTTATTCACTTGGAGTTTTATTTTCGTGTAACTGGGCAATGATGGTTGTTAATTGATTATTTTATTGAGACTATGTTTCAATGCTATATGTATTATGTTTTATTTCATGCTTGGTTTGGTTTTATAAAAAGTTAGTTTAAGTAAGTTAGGATCGTTGAGTTTATAGTGATTTGAGTAAAACACTATTGGACCGTAAAAGTGTCTAATAATGATATAATATTTGCTTTTGGGTTGATAAAATGCATGCCATATTAATTTTGAAAATGTGTTTTAATTGGATAATTGTGACGCCTTGTTTTGATTTAGTTTTGCGTAAACAGTTGGATTGATAGATTAAGTGATGTGGTTAATGAATTGGTTTTAAGTTTGGTTAGAATATTAGTTAACTTTTCAAATACAGGGGGCTTTCGTTCAGAAAGGAATTATAAAATTATTGAGGGAGAGTATGGAGACATAGGCTGTTGGGAAGGTTAGGTTGCTTGAAAAGCTTCGAATATATAAGTAGAGTATAACTAGATAGAAGTTTAAGGGAAAAACTGTGAATAGCAGCATATAGAAGAAATACATAGGGGGATAAAGGGCAGATCATGGGACATGAAGGGGGCAAGAAATAGGTGCTGTGAAAAACCAGCTTTAATTATATTAAAGGTGTTCATAAAAATTGAACAGGATCTCATGCTAAAAGGTGAGATAACGCAATTTGGACAAGATTGTGGTTGGAAATTTTAAATGTTGAAGATATAAGGCTTGAAACTTACGTAAAAAGTTCTATTTCATATAGGGTTGTATATATAAAGCTTGTAAAACATTATATCAACTTGGTTTATAGAAAACAAAGATCTATTTTTGTATGACGTATTTATAAGAAAAAAATTTGATTGTACAAATTTTTTTATTGGCAAAGGAGGTAAATGTGGTTGTGTGGAATATGCGTTTCTTTGTGCTTATCTTGACTATTTATTCCTTTTACTGGGTGCACCCCTTCTTTACTTCTTCTAAATACGTTGTTCTCGTTGTTCGGGTTGTCTTGTATTGAGAAATGCGAGTGATTTCCTAATGCCAGTTGTACAAATACGATTTTACGAGCCATTTTGTTTATAATATGCATATTTTATATAGGAACTTGAGGAGCCAAGGAATATATAGTGGATTGCTATATAGTTTGGGGAAATGAAAGAAGAGTAGAAATGGTAAGTAAAAAAAAGGGTTACAGTACATGGTACGAGGTATAGAGGTAAAATGGAAGAAGAAGTGGGTTGATTATATAGCTGGGGAAAGAGTTAAAGAAATAGAATGTTTAATTAAATTGGAGTTGGTTTGGGGAGGATTAGAAGAACTATGGAAGATTAGAGGAAAAAGAGGGAATAGAGTAAGGGGATTAGGAGTAAAGATTTTTCCTTTATAAGGAAAATTCTTTAATAAACATGGGGAGGTGTAACAGTATGTGTAGTTTGGGTTATAATTAGGATCTAGTGGGGAATTAGAGATACAGCACGATTGAGCATTATGAGTGAAAGCGGAGAGATGCTCAATCGTGACGTATTGTTGTTGTGAAGGGCAGTCAACATCCGATAGTTCAGCTGAGAAGACACGGCTTGTCATCTTGAGAATAAAGTATAAAGTTTTAGTACAGATCAAGTCTTGTTACTTCATTTGACACTACTACACTGTCTAATCAGAATGTTATGAGGAAGGACATAGCACCAACATCTTCAACTCTTTGAAACTCGTGAAAAGCACAATAAGAGATTTAATACCACCTTCTGCTCCCCCCCCCCCCCCCAATGTTCAGTTATATTAATTTATGTTTGTTGTTTATCTTTGGCTTTTTTTTTTCTGAGGAAGGCTTTTTGGCTGATGCATTAGCACTTTAATTCTTGTGATTCTGTAAAACTGCTTCATACTTTATCACATTTTTTTACCATTTAAAAAAACAGACAGGAGACTGTGGGAAAGTATTGCTTGTAAATAAACTATGTGACTATCCTTACTGAAGATGTTTGTTTTATTGTTACTGATCATTGATCGCCGGCTCTGTGGTGAAGGGGTTACGGACGCAGTTCGTAATCCTATATACCTGTATTTGAAACATGGCTGCGGGCGATTTGGCAACCTTGTGTTGGTTTTTTACAAAATGGTGTGGGTGCCGGTCATTCAGAAAGCAATGGCAAACTACTGAATGTAAACTTGCCAAGAAATCACAACAGCAAAAAATGCTAGTGTTGACTGTGACGTCCTGTAAAGGATATGCAACTAACTTCAACTTGATCATTAACAGCGCATAAATGCCTTTGAATGTTATAAACGGGTTCTAAGAGTATCTTGGATACAGAAAAGAACATGCATCCATACAAGATCTCAATATTGAAGAAAGTTGGTTACTAAAGAAGATAAAGTAAAGAAAATTTAAATATTTTGGTCACTTGAAACATCATGAAAGTTTCAAGAAAACAATAATGAAGGGGTATATGCCAGGGAAGAGAGGAATAGGAAGGCCAAAGTGAAGATGGGTGCAGGATGTGGCACATGATCTCCAGATGGGTGTATCGGATGCGAGACATCTAGCTTATGACCGAGAAGTTTTCCAGAAGGTTGTTTAGTTTAGTTTAGTCGTTGGATCAACATCACGGCACACGGTTTAACCCATAAGTGCTCTGTTTTCCTCCTAACTCAAACCTGAGTCTGGAGAAACTCAGCTCAATGCACGAACTCCGTTGCATCGGCGAGGATCCTGAAATACTTTGGGTTAGGCTACTCTTTTTCGATTTCCAACTGCCAAGGGATTTTTTACGTGCGCAACAATACACACGGGCGTCCAATCTCACTACCCAGAGACCAGGGGAAATTTTAATTACTGGAAGGCCAGGTGGATTTTTTAAATAAATCCTTGTCCTCACCAGGGCCTGAACCCGGGACCTCCAGCACTCGAGACGGACACCATACCTCGAGACCACTCAGCCCCCTGGAGCCCCTCAGAAGGTTGTCATGGGAGCTAGGTTCTGCAAAGGACATGCTACTGAATGAATGAATTGATCATGGGAGTCTGTGTAGGACACGCTTGTTACATTCATAGTTTGAATCCCTGCATTAGACAGCGTGACTGCTATAAATCACATCATTAGACTGCGTGAGCCACTGCTATAAATCACATCATTAGACTGAGTGAGTGACTGCTATAAATTACATCAGTAAGTTCATTTAATTATTTCTGTTGAAAACCCAGTCCATTTGAACTGCAAGTAAAGAACCCTTTTACACATCTTACGGCACATGGGGCATGTGCTAAACCCACATTTATATAGACCAATCAGCACTCAGCAGGTGACTATAGACCAATCAGCACTCAGCAGGTGACTATAGACCAATCAGCACTCAGCAAGTAACTATAGACCAATCAGCACTCAGCAGGTGACTATGGACCAATCAGCACTCAGCGGGTGACTTGGTAAGTACCATGCTGGCGGCCATCTTCATTCCCCAAAACATTTCTTGGTGTCCATTTTACGGTAGGTCAATTTTTAAAATTCGCCCCGATGTAGATTTTGAACCCGTGATCAACAGCCAGCAAGCCAGCATCTGACCACAGTGATATAGCTACTCCCCAATTGAATTGGGAGAACTAAACAAACGTGGGGAAAAGCTGATGGAATGGGTGGGGCCAGAAACACATGTTTACCTTGGACATATGGTTCCAGAATCTTCTGAGGAGATGCTGGATCTGGAATATCCACACAATAGAACCAGAACCCCGGGAAGGTTAACCCGGTCAACAAATGCCCGCAGAAGTCGGATGTGTCGGCCTAACAGCGCAAGAATGCAGCTCAGCTGTAAATAGGCACAACGCAATCACGTCTGAAAAAAAACTCTGGATGAACGCAGAAGAAGAAGAAGAACCAGAAATCAGACTGATTCTAAATTAATACAACAGCATTTTAAGAATGCCGTAAGATAATCAATATGAACACCAGTTGCAGATTGCACACATTGTGCATCAAGACATAGTCATTAGACATGATGAGAGGGTCATTCTGCAGATCTGCCACATGATAATGATGGGGTCAACTCTGGTGATCCTGTGAAAATGCAATAAATAAAGAAAACAGAGAAAGTAGAAAACATCAGCATGTATTGGGGCTTAGTTTATGTCCACCTAGAATCTAGCTCGTTTCACTACTTGTGTGGATTTTCATAAAATAAGAAAAGGATAGTGTACACCTCTCCCCTGATCCTGGGGTTATGGAAAGGACATCTCCCGGCCAACAAATGCCCGCAGAAGTCGGATGTGTCGGTCTAACGGCGCAAGAATGCAGCTCTGCTGTAAACAGGCACAACGCAATCACGTCCGGAAAAAAACTCCGGATGAGCGCAGAAGAAGAAGAAGAAGAAAGGACATCTAGCCACCTCAGACAAGGATGAAAAATTCAGAGGACCTGTGCGCACTTTAAAAATCCCTGCGCAATTAGAAATAAAACAGGCTTAATTTCCAAAGTAGAAACCCCACCTACAAACAGAATATTTAAAACATCTGATTCTGGGCTACACATTTGTGTTGTCTTCGTCGGTGCCACTGAGTTCTTGCACTGCACCATGATTCTCCATGTGAGATCTATGGGAGGACACTGAAACATGTGTGGAAACATCCATGTAAGGTGGAGGTCATCATTAACCACACTCAAACCATCAGCATGACAAGCACAATGCACAAATGACAGCCAGCGATCCTGGTCCTGTTCTTGTCAAGCTGATACCCTGCACATTCTAGTATTCCCCGTCTTTGCTGATTATGAAATAGATTCAGCATAGGTATATACTGGCATACAAGTAATAAAATTGAGGAAAATTGAATATTTTGGGTATGTAAAGAGATATGGCCGATCTCAGTGGCTAAGGTCTTGCGGACGCGATTCGTGAGGCGGTTTACCTGTGTTCAAACACAGCTGTGACCGATTATAAGCAGACCGTGTCATGCTGGGTTTTTAATGTGTTAGTTTGGGAGCCGGTCGTTCAGAAAGCAAGGGCAAACTACTGAACGTAAACTTGCCAAAACATCAACAACAGCAGTAAACCTCTGGTGTTGACAGCGATGTCCTGTAAACAGGATATTCACAAAAAAGAAAAAGACATGAATGTCAGGAACAGGACATTATGGTGGGAGTAGAAATGAGGAAGGCCACGTAATAGATGGATTCAAGATGTGACAGATAATTCACACACAACAGCACAGAGACAGGCCATCTGGTTTATGATAGTGAGGAATTTTGAAAAACTTTTATGGGGGAAAGGTTTTGCTTAGGAGAAGTCACTGAATGATGATGATAGATTACCGCTCCTTGGTTTTATTTATTATCCCATTCTCCTTGTTATAACACTCACTACTGTACTAGCTGTCACTTTAGTTAAGCAGTCACAACAATATGAATACATGAAAGATGTCACTGTACTCTGGAATGTTACAGATAAATACTATTTTTTTTTTTAATGAAACAAACAAAATAAGCTCTAAGCAATGTTTTAATCATAACACAGTTTACAACACCCTCATAAAATGATTACACGACACGTCACAAACAAATTTTTAAATTATCAATTTATTTTGAGTATATAAAATTTTTTTATGCTGTCCCCTCACATCAAACCAGTTGGGAACCAGTACACCATGAT